>OY747131.1:65560463-66209258 GCA_963556465.1 Berberis vulgaris | reverse complement strand
TTGTGCGCGGACAGGAAGTGATGGATTCCTCCTCGATTGATGCTGTGACCACCACCACCATGAGTCACTAAACCCCACGCAGGTGAAGAGGTGAACTCCTAGATGTAACGCACTAAATTAGTAATTGATTCGCTTTAAGTGTTCACGATGAATAATGATGTTTAATGATTCTCACTTTTATTTAATATAGAAATTTATGTTATTTTAGTGACAGAGATTTCATAGATTTCTTCGTAGATTTTTATTACTCCGGTGATTATCTTTTCTTCTCCATATAAGTTTAGTCACGCTTTTCTTATGTGTGGAATGTTAAGGATTAATTGATTCCGGTAGGTTAGTTATATGTGATCGTCATTTATTACGGTATTGTCTCCGGATATATCGTAAGTTTAAGATATCACATATGACAAACCTTTGTGTTTTCTTAGAAGAAGTGAAATCTTAAATTCATTTACATTAGGGTATATTAATGATTAAAAGATTATTTTTTCGATTACGTCGTTTGGGATGTGAAACACGTAGTTGAGTCATCATAGCGAATCAATACTAGTTGGCGCGTGAAGTCTAGGAGGGATTCTTGGAACCTTGTGATTTTCTCAAACTTAGTTTTCATTAAATTAAATTCAATTCCGTATTTTAAATTTGTTAGAATTTATTTTAGTTTCGCATAGTTTGTCTTCCTTAACCTTATTTTGTAGATCGTTTTTCCTCGTGGGATCGACACCCCATTCTTTACTGCAATTGACCGCGTGTATTGTTTGGGCGTAATCAAGTGTCATCGGCCACCACAACGATGGTCCGTGGCTCACATGCGTTACTTGTGCAAGTCAGCAGGACTAGGTCAAAGCAGGGAGCAGAAAACGACTGCATCAACTCCAATACGTTCAAATTTGGCAAATTTAATAAAATAAACTCAAATACCTAGAGCCAATTAGAACGGTGTTCATAGGACCTCAGAAAATGAATAGACTGTGATTGAACTCTTTTGAAGTAAGGCTGCTCTAATGACAACTGGTATGCGCCGGTAAATACTAGTGTGACTATGCCGCCATTTCTTACCTTTTCGCCTAGAGAGTGGTGTTTCAACGGAGTTTTTCACAAGTCTAATCTTATTTTGATTAAGAAAACAAGGGTTCTTGAAAGTTCTTAAGTGACAGCTAAATATCGTAAGAAATCCTTGGATCTTAAATACACCCTTCAAAGGCTAAGCATACTAAACATGGTAAAACCTAGCTAGAACGCATCTCTGCCTAGTGGGGTGGTCTAGGAAATTTTTTACGTAATAAGCTACCTCTTACTTATTTACAAGACATATGAGAAAATCTAACTAGGGTGAGAATTGATTTTGAGTAGCTCGAAATCATTATCCATTTCAATTAGATTGGGCTTTAAAAAAGCAATCGTCCCTTGCACTTAATTGAAGATAATCAACTTGTTGCTTGCTAGATGGATGGTGATAGGAATTGATTGAGTTTTGTTTGTGTGTCATGATTAGTGTCCCCTTTTAGGTACATTTGCATATTGCATTTAGTTTAGGTCATGTCATCTAAGGTTGCATAATATTATAGTCATTTACAAACAGAAAAGGTTAAAAATAAAAAAATCAAAATAAAATTCAAATTTATTTTTAAAAAAATCCAATCAAGATTGATTCAAGTTCAGTGTCAAGGAGTTTCTCTTGTTTTAAGAGCCATACAATTATGTATTTTCATTGGGAAGATGACGACAATGATGTGGTAAATTACTTTGCCACGGTAAACCAAGGTCAACCCTTAGAATCAAGTTTTGATTATACCAATCATTTTTCACAAAATGGATATGAAAACCAACCACCTTAGAACCAACACCAACCCAATTGGGGTTATGAACCTTTTAAGTCCACACCATCCTTTGATCCCCAATATGTGTATAACAATAAGCCTTGCCGTAGTTGTCCTACAATGCCTTCGGTAGAGACCAATCCATACCCCGTTATGAAAAATATGTAATCTACATATCTTCATATCCAATTAGCTCATGAGAGTAAACTAACATTTTTTCTTCATTTCAAGAGAGCCTAGATCAATATATGCAATCCTTAAGTCATTCCATACGAGAGATAGAACAAAGTCAGCAGGCCACATACAAACTTTTGTCTATTAACCCCTCAAACTCACCAGGTAGAATAAGATGAGTGGATAAAACATGTGAGACAATGTGATAAGGTGGGATTGCGGGTGAATCATGAGTGTTGTGTTCAAGATGAAATTAGTCATGGCGATTCTATACCTAACCATGTGCTTATTGATGTAAATCCTATGTACTCACAAGATGTTGACATAAGTGATTATTCAATTGAATTGCCATGTGGCTCTTGTGATCTTTTAACCATTGTTAGAACATCCATGTTCAATATAAAGGTGAAACCTGAGAAATTTGTTAAAATTCTCCCCAGTATTAGAAAGTTCCCCGAGTTTAGACTTGAATTGCATGTTTCAAAAACCTTGGAGGATTATTTTGTGAAATGTAAAACAAATTGTGAAGAACTTAAAGAAGACGATGACCTACCCACGCCTGACCGATGGCCTCTCCTAGAACACCAAATTGATTTTACTCCTTTTGACAAATTGAACTTGCGTCATTCTTTTGAGGAAACATTTTTTGAGCTAAAGATAAAATTTAATCTTAAGAGGTTTCCTTGGATTCACTTGCAGGGCATATCAAATCATTTGCATCTTATTGTCCCATATAATCATGTTTGGTATGACCCACAAATTTTTAGGTTGTTATTGTATGATTTATTGTTAGACAAAGATTTTAGTGTATATATTAGTTCAACTTAAAAAAAAAAATTATAAGAAAAAATCACTTGACTATGATTTGATTGGAGCCTACTTTTGGATCTTAACAGAAGTCATTTGAGATCTCATGTCGTTTAATGGTATACCCTTTCCATTTCTATTTATATTGTTTCTCTCTTGTTCATGGTTGACCCACGGTGTTTTATTTTAGAACATTGAGGACAATGTATGATTTAGGTTTGGTGGGGAGATATTTCAAAACTTATATCTAATTTGACAATGGGTTGTCCAATTTATTTAGTCAATAAAAAAATTTGTTGTTTTTCATCTTTGTAACCCGAGTACTTATCCATGATGAGACTAGGTTCCATAAATCTAGTTGCAAATGCATCTGAATGTAAGATTTGAAACTTTGAAAGCAGTTTGTACTACTTATAAGCTAGGCATTTTCTAAGAGTTTGCATTGAGAGTTGTGTTTTAGCTTCGATGTTCTTGTTTAAAGTTGAAAAATGGATTAGTTATCTATTGAACATAAGAATATTAGTGGAGATTTGAACCCTGTGAGATTTCTAGTTTTTCTTCTTTCTGAGGGTTCTAAGCTAATTCTGAATGTTTTTAGTCCTACATTATCTTGTTGCATGATCTTTATAATTCTTTGTTTCTATCAAAAACTTAGAATAAAACATCAAAGTTGAATCATACCACTACAGTATATTCTGAAAGAGTAATTCTACCTGTCGAGGAAGTGGGCGAGGGAGGGTGGGGCGCACGTGCAGGAGGTGATGTGGCAAAAAAAAAAAGGGGGGGGGGGGAAATCGAAAATTTGGGGGAGAAGAAGGAAGGAATGGGGAGTTTTCTCCCCATTTTCAATCGACAGAGAAGCTCTCCTCCCCTCCCCACCTTCTCCCTCTCCCTCTCCCCATTTTCCATCTTAGATAGAGAATGCCACCTCCCTCTCCCCCAAACGAAGCTCTCCCTCTCCACCCTCTCCCCATCATCGTCATCGACTCAAACGAAGGAGAAGATAAGAAGCTCAAACGAAGCCAGAGAAAAAGAAGGAGAAGAGAAGAAGCTTCAATTTTTAGGTTTTTGGTTTCGGACTCTCCAGATATTGTTTTCATCGCTCGGACGCAGAGGTAAGAGCTTCAAATTTTTTTTCAGTTTTTAGATCTGATTTTACTCTCCAGATTTGAAATTACCCATTTTTTTTAATTTCAATTTTTTTTTTATTTAATTTCAATTTTCATATCTGATTACCCCTAATTTCAGTTTTTGCTCTTTGTTGTTCCTGTTGATGAATCAAGTTTGTTCATTTATGCCTGAATGTTAATGGGTTTTGTGTTTAGTTTCATTTGAATTCAGTAGTGGGTGTAATTTGATTTTTTCTGGTTGTTTAAAACTGAAATTATATGTTGGGGCTTCTTCGAACTTAGTGAATTTTATTTACTATGTTTTTGTTTGGTTGTTTGAGGTTTATGTTATTAGGGCCTTGATTATCACAAGCTGACCTTGTTTATGATGGATTTCAATAGGTCCTCATCCTATTTGCTGATAAAAATATGGGGTTTAGAATAAAATTGTTGCTAGTGATAGATGGAAATTCAATCTGTCTGTGGTATATGGGTATATGGGTATTTGGAAAGGGATCAACAAGCTTGTGGGCACCTAATGAATTGTCTTAGTAGTTGAAGATTTCAAGATGACCTGAATTTTGTGGTGATGATGTCTTTTATTTGTTCATCCCCTCGAGTCCAATGCTTGGGTGCTCCCACTAAGTTTCCAAACCAATGAAAAATGATACTTTAGAACGTGGTTTAGCATGAATTAGCACTTGTATCTATTGATTTTTCAATATGACAATTGCTTTTATAAATGAAACTGTCACTGGACTGCACCACCACCCACTCTTTGTTGCTTTTCTTTTTCTAAATTTTAAAAAAAAATAATCATTATTTGTTGCATTGCATTGCTTTTATGATTTTTTTTTTAAATGCAGGAATGACATTCAGAGCATACGTTGTGTATCGAGGTCGTCATCTACTCTTGTTAATGGTAATGTATTATGTTATGGGGGAGTTTTCGATTATTACTTTTTCCTCTCTGATGTTGATTACATGCTCTAATCATGATTTTAAGTCCAATGGGTATAATCTAATATTCATTTTTAGGTCTTAAATATGATTGGGATACTGATTATTAATCCCATTTTCAAGTCTTCTCTCAATATGTTTAATCGTGTTTTGATAGTTAATTAAGTTCGAAGGGTTTTCATCTAATCTTGTTTCAAACCCTTGACACTGGTTGAGTGTTTTTTCGGATTATTTGTTTTTCCTTCTAATAATGGTTATATATTTTAATGTTGATTTAAGTCCAATGGGTATGATCTAATATTGATGATAGGTATTGAGGATGATTTTGATTTTGAATTTGATTAGTTCATTTTTTTTTTATGTGATTTTGTTGGATTATTAGGTGAAAGTAAGAATGGCAACTGAAGCACCAACTTGGGTGGATCAATGGGGAGGAATGGAAGATGATGACAACAAGAAGTTGAACAACAACAAGGGGAACAACAGTGGAAAGAAAATGGCAGAAGTGAAGGCAACAGCATCAGCAGGGTTTGACAAAGCAAAGACAGCAGCAGTGGTGGGAGCACAGAAGGTGAAGAGTTGGACATCTGTTGGGATTAAGTGGGTCAAGTCTCAGTACCAGAAGAGAACCTCCAAGTGATTAGGTTGAGAGAGGGGAAGTGTGGGAATGAGTTTATCAGTAAGGTTTGCATGTTGTTTTCTATACCATACAGCTTTGGCAGTTTAGGATTTTATGTTATTGGTCCTTTGAACGACATGTTCTGTTAATCTGTCTTCAATGAAAATGCCAAGTTTTGGATATTATGTTTTGTTGAGTTTATTATGTGCTGGATTAGAGGTCACAATGTGAAAATTTGGAGTACCTTTTGCAAGTAATTGAGAAATGGAGTTAGCAAGTTTCAGACCTCTACCAGGTTAGAGTAAGAAGTTCGTGGCATTGTCATTGGTTTTAAAGATAAGTAGTTACATAGGGAACATTCTCAAAATAGATCGCACTTAAAGGAGCACCTACAACACAAGGCAAGATGATATTGTCTTTGGGTTAACTAAAAAGGATAAATATCCTAGAAAAACATAGCCCCAAAACTTTTTCTACAAACAAAACAAGTCCTTAGTTGGATCAAGGAATGACCATCTAAAGAAGTTTTTCAGTAAAGAGCACTCAGGCACTGGATGAAGAAGCATCGTCGTGATGCGTGTTTCAACTTTTAACGGAGTGATCTTAAGAGTTGTGACTGAGACTGCATCAAGAATGGAAGATATTCATGAACTACCTTATATTCAAACATGCAAACATAATTCTCACATTCTCCTTTTGTTTTTCCAAATATTTTGTAGGGATCTAGATCAGTTAGAATCTTACACACCAAATAGAAACATTTTCCATGCCAAAATACATGAGTAGAGCACCCAAAAAAAAATGTAAAACTGCAAGCAAGTAATATCAACAAGTAAACAAACTGAAATGTCTTGAATCCATATGAACAATTTTGTACTCAGACACTTGGTACATGGTTTTGTTGTAAAATACAAAGCATTCTTGAAACATTTACTGCTTTTCTTCTCTGCAACAAGTTTCAGCAATGACCTCTATAACTTATACATATTTACAGCATAATGCCTTGTTTGACATCTAACAGCTAACAACAACAAATCAAGGTCGAAACTGATGTTGATAGACCATATCATCCGCACCTATCTGTGTGTAGACCTTCTGAACAGAAAGCCACAAATTCTCCATCTTTCATCTTAAAATATACAATCTCCAAATAATCATGAAAGTATTGAGGCACAACATCTAAAAATTTACTTCAGAATCAACTCATCCAATGAGGTATAAATGAAACCTGGCATAGCATATCTTTTGTCAAGACTCAAGATATAAGGTGAAAGCAATGATCCGTATGGTGAAGTTTCCTGTTTGTTTTGTCTGAATGAAATATATAGCGTAGTCTGCATGATTGTTCAAGTATAAGTTTATACGTAGACGGGTGGTCCCATGCTACAAGTGAAAATCGATCACCATAGTCCTTCATTCCTTCAACAATTAACTGCCAGATCAAGGCACCTGCTCCTGCTTGCTTCTTCTTAGCCAACTCATAAATTTTATCATAAATCATCTTCAACAATAACTCTCTATCATATCCCCCTTCTTTCTTCATATGCAAAGAAGATCCAACCTCTGTGAACAGAACTGGTTTCTTCAGCACATTCTCACCATCCATTACATGAGAATCCATCCAGTGTGTAAGATATTTTGCCTTTTCTTCAAGATCTGCTTCTGGAATCCTGCACAGAAAAAATCGATTATAAGTATCCTTCTTCATTGGTTTGGAAAACTTAGTGGGAGCACCCAAGCATTGGACTCGAGGGGATGAACAAATAAAAGACATCATCACCACAAAATTCAGGTCATCTTGAAATCTTCAACTACTAAGACAATTCATTAGGTGCCCACAAGCTTGTTGATCCCTTTCCAAATACCCATATACCACAGACAGATTGAATTTCCATCTATCACTAGCAACAATTTTATTCTAAACCCCATATTTTTATCAGCAAATAGGATGAGGACCTATTGAAATCCATCATAAACAAGGTCAGCTTGTGATAATCAAGGCCCTAATAACATAAACCTCAAACAACCAAACAAAAACATAGTAAATAAAATTCACTAAGTTTGAAGAAGCCCCAACATATAATTTCAGTTTTAAACAACCAGAAAAAATCAAATTACACCCACTACTGAATTCAAATGAAACTAAACACAAAACCCATTAACATTCAGGCATAAATGAACAAACTTGATTCATCAACAGGAACAACAAAGAGCAAAAACTGAAATTAAATAAAAAAATTTGAAATTAAAAAAAATGGGTAATTTCAAATCTGGAGAGTAAAATCAGATCTGAAAACTGGAAAAAAAAATTTGAAGCTCTTACCTCTGCGTCCGAGAGATGAAAACCAGATCTGGAGAGTCTGAAACCAAAAACCTAAAAATTGAAGCTTCTTCTCTTCTCCTTCTTCTTCTCTGGCTTCGTTTGAGCTTCTTCTCTTCTCCTTCGTTTGAGTCGATGGCGATGATGGGGAGAGGGTGGAGAGGGAGAGCTTCGTTTGGGGGAGAAGGAGGGGGCCTTCTCTATCTAAGATGGAAAATGAGGAGAGGGAGAAAATGGGGAGGGGAGGAGAGCTTCTCTGTCGATTGAAAATGGGGAGAAAGCTCCCCATTCCCTCCTTCTTCTCCCCGAAATTTTCGATTCCCCCTTCTTCTTTTTTTTTTTTTTGCCACGTCAGCTCCTGCACGTGCGCCCCACCCTCCCTCGCCCATTTCCTCACCCACTTCCTCAACAGGTAGAATTACTCCCCTCCCTCGCCCGTTTCCTCGCCATTTAGAATCACCGCTGTTAGGGAGGCAGAGTGAGAGAGAGAATGAGACATTGGGTAGGGTTAGGGTTTTTTTTTTTTTTTTGCTTTTTAAGGGGCAAATGTATTTTTGTAATTTTGACATATAAACGGATATCGGTGAGGCGGATATGGCCAAATTCGTATCCGCCCCGAATATTTGACAGATGTTGTTTGGATATCCGTATCCACCCTGAAACCCGTTTAGCCATATCAAAACCCGTCCCAAACGGGACGAGCGGAGCGGATATTCGTGAAAATCCACCCCATTGCCATCCCTAGGTAACTACATAGACGCTCAGTTATAGAATTATGTGTGCCCAACTAATGCGGCATTAGCATCCTCATTGTGTGCTGCAATTGCCATGGAATCGTTGACAACGAGAATACTAGAACAGTCTGACAACGAGAACACTAGAACAGTCTGCCAAGGTCTCAATATTCATTGTCTTCTTCTCCATCTTTAGATAGAGTTTTGGTCTTTAGATAGAGTTTATGAATTCAGGACAGAGAAATTTGTGTGATATATACTTATTGATTTTGCATCATACAAAGTATGGTGTTGGAATGCATAGAGAAACCCCATGATGTAGCATTTGAACTAATATGAGTCAAAAGTTCATAGAGTTTTTTTAACTTGACATAAAATAGAAGTGCTTCAAGTGCATGGATTTTTTACTAATTTATAATCTTCCAAATATTTGGTCTCTCATCCATTTGACCCATTTGCTGACACATTGTAATATGTTTTAGCTTCTGGCAGACATGTTATTGGATCATTCAAACTCTGCTACCATGATGAAATACATGAGCTCGAAGGATAACTTGAGGATCCTAATGAATCTTTTGAAGGTATGCCTTACAATCCTAATGTTTCCACAATTACTGTAGCATTATCGCTTCATGCTTCCATTTCCTTCTATATATGTGCATCTATTTTCTCCACCATGAATGGAACAATAATAGAGGTAATTTAGACTGATCAATCACCGTTTTCATTCACGTTCCAAGAATATGAAAATCATACCAACAATATATGTGAGAACTGAGATTTCATTAAAATGTGAAATTTTGTACTGGTTTGAATGACATTGATCGAGTTCTATTCTGCCAGCCTTAAGAAGTTGTAGTTCACTGCCGCTTTAATAAGTGCCACCATATTTTCATGTTCGAGTTATTCATTTTCTGACCTCTTTTGTGGTCATATTAACACTTTCAACAATTTGATATGGTGGCACTTTCGTTATCACAAGGATCACATATATAAATTACTTACTAAGCATATCAATGCATGTCAACATAGATTATAGTAAACAATTATGTCCTCGTTCATTTAGTTGATAACTTGATATACTTTCTGAAATATTTGTTCAATGTCATTTGGATATTTCAATTTTTATCACTCGTTGAAAAGGGATGCAGTGTTTGGCAGAGCAGGGAAGACTCTGGCAACAACTGCCAACAATTAGTCCAGGTTTCTCAATGATTTTCATAACCAAATTGTGATTGTTTGGCAGCAGTTTGTATGGGGGTTGGAGGACCTGATGTTGTGAACAGGGCAGAGTCGATCTTGAGGTTTTTCTGGTGCGGTAGAGTCAGCTAGAGATGCAAAAAATTTGTTATGCTCATCAAAACAGAGTGTTTTGTTGTGAATGGGTGCTGGCAGGTTTTGTATGTTATTGAGAAGATTTGCTGCTTTTTTTTTTTGCAAAACAGAATATGCCAAGGAGAATTGGGCCGGTGAAACTGTGTTTTGATGGCATGTGATATTTTATGCAAGAGTAAGGTTGGATGTTTGGAGTTGGACGCTATTTGGGCAAGGTAATTTGTTGAACTTAGGCACAATTGTTTATTTAGTTCTCATTAGTTCTTTTATTCGGGTAAAGACGTAATGTACCCCCGATTTAATGTAAACTTTTTTTATGAGTAATAAAGGTCTGGCATTCCCAACACTTTGAATATGTTGGATACTTTCTTTGTTTATTTTGGCAAGAAAATGCAAATATTGTTTGGATTTTAACAATAACAGGGCTGAAAAAATTGTGTTGGACCGAGACCGGCCCAAACTATCGGTTAACCAGGGTTACCCGGGCCTGCCCAACCCTATATTTATAAGGCGTCGTGCTTTGGGCATGCATTTTTTTATTTTAGCAAACCTTTTGATGACGTGCATTAGGCGTCATCATTTGCAATAAGACGTCGTGCACTACCCATCCTCAATGATTAGTTAAGTCGTGACCAACACATCATTATTCATCAATTATGTCTTGCACAACGACATTCAAGGCACGTCATTGCTTCGCCTTTTTAACGACTTACTAAAGACGTCATTGAAGACACTTACGATGTGTAATGTAAGTCATTGTAAACCTATAAGGACATGATTTGACGACACAAAATGCACGTCATAGAATGTACCATACATATAACGATCATTGATTCCCTGACATGCCGATGGGCGTCCTCATAAGCATATGACGATGTGCAAAGCACATCATTGTATCCTATAAATGTTGTAGTGCGCATTCAAGTAAGAACTCTCTGAGGTTAAATAAGGAAAGAGTTATTTTTTACTAAAGTTTTTATTCTGAGTCCCGAGTATCACTAGTATTTGTGGGTGTCATTTCCGGAAACCCTCACGAGACTACAACTCGTCCACTAGGGGAAACCTAGAGGTTTAAAGGCTTATTACATATGCTAAATGTAATCATGATTCCTACGAAAGTGAGTTAGTTTTTATTCTTCTTTTGCTCGAAGACTAGCAAAATGTAGGTTTTGGGGGATTCGATAACCTTATAAATGATACATTTTAAGCCCCTAATTTTATATTTGTTATGTTTTATTATCTAATAAAATACTCTCATTGCGTGTAATTTGTGTATAATGCAGGAAATATTAATCATCAAATATGCACAAAATGACACAATAAAGCTAAGTTCAACAACAAAGTCCATTGGGATATAACACATGCATTACCAATGATTTTCAAGCCCAAGGTCCATAAAGTCATGCCCACAAAGCACCATCATCTATGGATCTCAAGAAATTATTTGAAGATTTGGACATCCACATGACAACTTCATCCTAGCCAAAAGGAATCTCTACATATTCCACCATCCATTCTCCAACACATTCCCTTATGTTTTTCTTATTTTATTCTAATTTTATTCTACCATATTCTTTTATCTTTTCCTTATTCCACCATCCATTTTCCAACATATTCCCTTATCTTTTTCTTATTTTATTCCACCATATTTTTTTCCTTATTTTATTCCACCATCCATTCTACCATCTCACACCTCTTCACCTATAAATACTCTATGTTTGGAGTATACTTGGAGGAATAAAACAAAAAGAATTGTAATAAAATTGAAAGAAGTTGTAGTATTTGTAAAGTTTAGAATAATAAGTGGAGGAAAGGCCTAGAGCTTACCATGTTTGGCTAACATCCCACCTTAGGGTGTGGGTGAGCCCATGGGAGGATAGCTCCAAGATGGTTCTCTTTTAGATTATTCTTTCCATTTTCATGTATTAGAAAAGCAAGTTTACTTAGATTGATCTTGTTGCTTGGTTGTATCATGAACATATGAGGTAAGTAAGATGTTTTGTGTTTCATGTTATGAATTCAATCCATGTTTTCTTTTTCTACTTCTTAAGATTAGAGAAGTTTCTATAATTGCATTTCTCTAACAAGCTCCTTACAATGTTTACATATTATTATTCTAAGTTTCATTGTGATTTGTTAGATATTTGGTGTTTTTTCATTTAAGTATGGATTCCTTATATGCTTTTAAATTCACATTTGATTCTTTGGTTAGTAATATTAATTAAGCTTGAAATCGATTTGCCCATAAAGCCATATTTTCCATCCTAGGGTGAGATGAAAATCTACCTTATGATGTGTTAATAAATTTGGAATGATTAATCTAAGAGTTGCCTAAAGGTGCAATCTACTCATGATGGTAAACTCAATGCCCTAACTCTCACATTTCGGTTTTAGTTTGCATTTTTATTTTAAACACTTCAACAATCACTTCTTTTCTAACTAGGTTAAGTTTCATAAAAGATTTGAAAATTAGTTTTTCGATATTTTATAGCTCTCCTTATGGGATTCGACCCGTATTTGCCGTTATCTAACTCAATAGATAATCATGCGCTTGCGGTATGATTTGAGATTGATCAATCAGTGAAAATGTTCTTTTTGAAAGTAATTTAGCGTGGCTTAGTGTTGCTATTGGTTGGTGCTTCCATGGATCAGTGACAATGTTCATTCTGAAACGTAATTTTGTTTGGTGGTTTAGTCTTGATATTGGTTGGTGCTTCCATGAATCAGTCACAATGTTCACATAATGTTGATTAGGGTAATGCACATATGTTCATGGATTTTTGATGTTATATGTGTTGTACTTGTCTTTTGTTTTCAGTTTATTATTCATGATAGATTTCATGGTTTTGTTTGTTTCCTATAGTATTCATCAATTCGTTTTAATTGGTGTCATTGCAGCAATGAAAAATGGGGACAAGAACTGGATGTCTGGAACTTAGTAATCCATTATGATGGAAAGTGGAGTAAGATTGCAGAGATCACTGGTATGTGGAAGGTTAGTGATTATAAAGATGGGTTATCTATAGACTTAGTACAAGTGCATGGTGATTACCTTAATTGGGATAAACAAGAATATCCTTGAATCTATCCCCAACAAACATGCCTTAACCCTTAGAACAACACATACCTTTGTGGAGAATGGGGTGAGGATAGACATTACCAATGATGAAGACTTAATGTATTTTTGTGCCCATGCAGACATTGATGACAAGGATGTTTTGCATGTTTTGCATGTGTTTGTTGAGGTTAAAGTGGCGGTACAAGTTCATGAAAGCAACACTCCTGGAATTATTTAATGGACCTTGAACCTATTTCAACCCAACTTATTGTTGAAGTAGACCTTGCCCCTTTAAAAAACCCACCCCTCCTAATAAAATTCATTTGAGGCCAAAAGGCCTTAGACCAAGAGGAAGGTTACAACCCCAATGAAGAGTAAACCCAATTATTGGTACTCTCCAAGGAAAAATGGTTGTTGTGCCAAGAAAAAAACAAGGGGTGAGGGCCAGGGTATTAAAGAAAGTAGCAAAAAAAGGATAAAGTCAAGTAAGACAATAGTGAAGTTAATATGATGAATTGAGTGAAGAAAAGCTAGATGAAGACCTATCTGATGTAGTACCACAAGTACCTGATGAAGAACCAACCCATGAACAAGCCCAAGGCCAGCCAGGAGGTCCATCTAAAGCAATTCAACTTGAGTTTGCTGAACTAGATGATCTTCCAGTAGAAGAGGAATACCATTCAGGCCATAGCACTGAAAATGAGACACCTCCAGGTGTGTATGCTGGTTTTGTTGTTGAAACTGAGAATGTTTATGGTGATGAGAGTGATCATGAGGTGAGGAATGGGTCTTGGGGGTTGGGAAGGAATGACCCACAGTAGATGATGCTAGGTTTTGGTTGAAGAAATATGCAGTAACAAATAAGTTTCTGATGAGATTTAAGAAGAATGATCCTGACAGACATTTAGTTAAGTGTACGGATGAAGACTGCAAATGGCATTGCTATGCAGTAAGAAACAAAGATTGGCACACCATCAGTATTAGGACCATGGGGCAACAACACACATGTCTGGGGATTTTTCATGGGAAGCACCCAATTGTGGATGCTAGGTTTGTTGCAAAGGAGTGTGAGTCTATGTTTAATACACACTTCCAATCTCTCACACCTGACTCCCTTATCAAACAGACATGAAAGGAGCACATTGTTGATGTCAACTACCATGTAGGGTGGAGGGCATAGCAGAAACTGATGGCAAAAGTAATTGGTAGTTATGAGGATAGTTACACGATGGCCCCTTCTTGTTGCATGGAGTTGTTGACAGCAAACTCAAAAAACATTGCTACATGCTCAACAATAATGATGATCAACGGTTCACAGGCCTGTATCCATTTTCTGCTAGTCTACTTGATGGCAGCGTGGTTGTAGATCCTTGGTGGGTTGGATGGATGTTTTCTCAATACCAAATATGGGGGTTGATGTTTGTCGGTTACAGCTTTAGATGGCAACAATGGTCTGTTTCCATTGGTCATCTACATTTGCCAGTCAAAATGCTACCAAACTTGGTACACCTTCTTGAGTATAATTGAGATGCACTTGAAGATGCATGCAGGGAAGCTGGCCTTTTTCTCTAACTAGCAAAAAGGCTTGATTGAAGCAGTAAAGCAACTCTTTCCATATTCATATCATAGATTTTATTTTAGGCATATGTACAAGAACTTCAAGAAGGTTGGTTTTGGTGGAACTTTCTTCATGAGACTAAGTTGGAAGGCTGCTAGGGCATACAAAGAGTTTGAGTGTGTGTAACACCCCGTAATTTTTGTACTTACTGAAAATATTTATATTTTTGTGTGATTGTCTTCATTAAGTTATGGGCATACGTATGAGCTATTTGTTTGACCATGTGATGTGTAGTTTGTTTATTTAAGAATTAATTTCCTACTTACCTTCTTCTACCGAATCTCGGGACGAGATTCTTTTGAGTTGTATATATTGTAATACCCGCCTAATTAAATAAATATAAAAATTTCTTTTGTAAACCCTAATATTGATGGATTGTTAATCAATTGTATTTGGGCTTGATTTTTGGGCTTTTATTTAACTAATAAGTAGGGTTTTATTTTGTGAAAGAGGGCGGGTGTTCTCAGAATTTCAGTGGGGGTTCCACCCCCCACCATAAAAAAAAAAAAAAAGAGAAGAAACAAAACCCTAGAGATAGAGAAAGTTTGTTGAGCAAATTCGGTCTCACCACCACCAAGTAGAGCAGCGTAGAGAAGAAGAAGATTGATCATCGTTGTTGGAGATGGATGCGTTGAGAAAGCAATTGGATGTTCTAATGGGAGCGAGCAGGAATGGAGACGTGACTGAGGTGAATCGCAAGTACTACGATCGCGATGTCTGTCGTCTCTTCTTGGTCGATCTCTGCCCTCATGAGGTATTTCAGCTCACGAAAATGGATATGGGGTCGTGTCCGAAGGTGCACTCATTGCAACTGGGGAAAGAATTAAAGAGAAGGATCTGAGATGTGTTGAGTGAATGATCTTCAGCCTGAGGAAGACGGGCGAGCTTCGGATGATGAGGATGCCGCAGCAGGGAGCATGCGATGGTGTCTTTGATCGAGTCTGGTAGTGGTGTCGAGATGAAGCCTCTATTTCTGAGTCAGAATCCGAGAGTGATTTTCAGAGACGATAGTGAGTCTTCTTTCATTCTCTTATTGAGTTCCTTTTTTTGAAATACCCATATCTTTGTTTGTTGATTTTGGTGTGTTTGATGGCTTACTGGCGATTTAGTGTGTTTAGGGGTTTGATGTTGTGATTGGTATTGTCATCTTAGGGAGGTTTGGATGGATTAAAAATTGGGGTTTTTGGGTTCATTTGAAAATGCTGCTTTGTTTCTTCTCTGGGTTCATTTGAAAATGCTATTTGAAATTTGAGATTCTCCATCCCTTTCATCTTTACCGTGAGTTTCATCTTTCCTCCTTTTTCTGTTATTGCAACATAAATGTTTGATCATCCCTATTGTTTTTTTTCTTTATGCATACCATTAAATTGACCTCATAGCAGAGTATTGAATGAGATTGACCTAAGATGATTCTATGCAAAAATTGATGATTCTATGCAAACAATATTGAATGCAGAATTGAATGCAGAGTATTCTATAAATTATAGTTATTGGACTGCCATGAAAGAGGAAGATTGAACATTTTTCTCTATCACCCCTATTGATTAACATTTGTAAGGCTGCTCCTATAGAGTACTGAGTTGTTATAACAGGGCTACATAAACTAGGGTTGAACATCATCATTATTTTTCTCCATTATTCCCACTGAAAATCTCATTTTTCTTTTTTTATCAACCCTAAATTAGGTTATCTTTTTGGGGATTTTTCATGTTATGCTTCCTGTTGTTCTTTGAAGTTCTTTCTATATGGTGGGCTTTTAGTTCTTTTATTTTGTTGTTGTTTTCTTTTGGTTATGGAGAATTGGAGTTGAATGGATATTGCAAAATGTGAGACTAATCTCGCATATTTAGTGATGATTTGGATTGATGAGTTTGATGATTGTGGAAGCCATATTTTGGCTGGGTGTTGTTTTATTGTAGAAGATTGGACTTGAGTGTTACAGGCAAAGGGATATGGACTTCTTGGTTTCCTTTATGAATGAAGTATAAATCTATAGGTTAATAGTTTTTCTTTTACAACAGTGAGCCTGGGGTGTTGTTTAACTCTTGAGGGTAATATCAAAGTGTCACTTATTTGTTTGGTTATCTTTTGGTTTCTTTGAATGTGGTTTATTTGTTTATTTGATGTCAAGGATATAGGATTAGTAGTTCACAATGAATGTGTTGGATCTGTTTCTTTGTGCATTTAGTTTCTTGAAATTTTAATGGATTCAATTAGTTAGGTGAGTTGCTTATGGTATTTGATGGATTTGGATTTTATGTGCATTTCTGTTGTGGCATCTCTATAAACTTTACTAGAGTGTAGTAGTTTGGATTTTCCCTATCTTGGACTTGCACAGAGAACCCCATTGTTATACAACTCTAACTTCCAGTTTTAACAAATTTCTCTTTGTTGGGTTTTCTTGAACTAGTCAAAATCTCCTAAAAAGTTTCATTACCAAGTAGATAACTGAATGTAAGTGGAACTGACAAACCAATCATATCCATTAGGAGTATCTCACTACTTGGTGTGGGGACAGTGTAAAGAGGACAAAGGTCATACAGTAAATGGGTATGGGTATGGGTATGGATATGTATGTTGACAGTGTATGTTCTATATTGATTGTCACTGTCTAATCAATAGATGTGGTCATGATAGGTGGTTTTCAAAAGAAAAGGTGGATTTCCATAAGGATAGTCAGGGTATCATAATTTGGGGTATAGCCAGTAATGGAACTTGTTTTCTTGTCACGCGTATGTGACTATGTTAAAAGAATGTTTGTGCTTGCGACACACTTGTTTTTCATTCTTTTCTGAAGGAGATGGCAAAATAGATTTTGTCATGTTGTGAATATCACCTTGGTAATGTTTTATGTATATATGGTTCTTGTAAAGGGAATGTGATGTGACGTTAATTGATTTGGAAAAATAATGTCTCAAATAAAATACTTGGTAAATGTTCTTTTTCCACAACTCCAGAGAAAAAAAAATGTGAAAAGAAATGAGAATTTTGTATACAGACTTGCTTGTATACGTGTGATATTATTATGGGTATGCAGACTTGCTTGCATATCGGTGCACCGTTCCATGTGAGTTCGGTTGTACGTGTAGAATGCTTGTCAGTGATCGAACTTCGGGTGAGATGACATGACACTCGAGGTGGCACCCCACTTGGGTCATGTACGCTCCGAGTGGCTTCGATGGCAAGGGAGACACACTTGGGTGAGGTGTGTTCGGCACAGGAGGAGAGTGCGATTGTGGAAAAGAAGCCAAGAATTAGAAAACAAAATAAATAATTAAATTAAACTATTGAATTGAGCATGCCATGAAATTGTGTATAGATTATTTTAGCATGTACTAGGTTAGCCTTGAGGGAAGAAACTAACAGCTCATTCGAACCTTGAATGAGAACTACATGTCTTCCTAAAGGTAGAAAAATGTGTTTTGTTTAATATTTCAATAATAGTCTAATATGAGTGAATTGTATTGTTGTTGCATTTATGAGGATTGATAACTCATAAACTTCATTTATTAGTGATAAATAATGCATACTTATTTATTAGGATGATTACACCATTGCCTCATTGAGGAACTACCTGATGGTGTGGTTATTTATTGTTTGGTTTATTTTAATGTTATCATGTGCGGATTTATTGATTTTTGGGATGAAGATTTCTCACACCGGCTTTATTGCTGACCCGAGTGAGCTTTTGCTTCTTGGGTACATTCCTTTTGGAATGTAGCCGAGTAGTCTTTCAGGTTTAGAGATTTTGAGCTGCATTACTGGAGTTCCGCTAGTGAGCTAGCCATGCCAGTCTTCTCCGGGTTAGATTTTTTTATTCGTTTCAGATGTTTAGTTCATGCTGCTATTTGTTTCTGTTATTATTGAATTCTCACGTCTCGAGTTTTGGGGGAAACGGATAATCCTAAGTGGATTTTGGGATTTTCGTTTCCTTCGAAAATCGGGGCGTGACATTTTTTGGAATGTAGCCGAGTAGTCTTTCAGGTTTAGAGATTTTGAGCTGCATTATTGGAGTTCCGCTAGTGAGCTAGCCATGCCAGTCTTCTCCGGGTTAGATTTTTTTATTCGTTTCAGATGTTTAGTTCATGCTGCTATTTGTTTCTGTTATTATTGAATTCTCACGTCTCGAGTTTTGGGGGAAACGGATAATCCTAAGTGGATTTTGGGATTTTCGTTTCCTTCGAAAATCGGGGCGTGACAGTGTGTCTCCCACTTGAAAGAGATTAAGGAAGCTAATCTCAAGGCTCATAAGTGGTTGGTTGATATGGATGTGAAGAGTCGGTGCAGGACATATTTTGACACTAGGCTATGCTCAGAGCACATCACTACCAATTTTAGTGAAAACTTCAATAACTGAATCATTCACCTAAGGGACAAACCAATTTGCAAGTTCATTGATGACTATCACATGCTTGTCATGAGGCTTATGTATGACAAAAGGGTAAAAAGTAGCAGTTGGGACATCAATGGGTTAGTACCTAGGGCTCAGAAGCTAGTTGACAAGTACAAGGAAATGAAAAACCAATTCAGGATGTTTGGATCCAGTGATGGCTTCATCACAGTGCAGCATAATGACATTGGTGATAGGTATATAGAGTCAAGACATCTATTAGATATTGTGATTGTAGACAATGGGAGCTCACAGGCATCATATGTGTGCATGGAGTCTTGACTCTAGTCAATCAGAGACCTCAGTGGGTAGAGTAAGTATAAGTTTTCTCATTGACCATATCTACTTATATAATCTTGTTCCCATACTTATATAATCATTCTGTGAAAGCCTATGTGGAAGCATACTCTAGGGGCATTGTGAGCATAAGAAATATATGTGAATGGGATGAAGTAAGTTTTATCTTCATTGCTTGTGTGTACCACAATCCTTTGCTTATTTCCATGTCTGATTAGAATTTTGTTGTGGCAGCCAAGACACTTAGTGTTGCCACTTCTAGTGAAAAGAGGTCCAGGGAGACCTAAGAGACGGAGGAGAATAGATGAAGATGAAGATGAGGTTCACAAGAAACACAAGAGTTGCCAAAAGTGTCCAAGGGAGGGTCACAACAGTAGAACCTGTAAAACCCCTTCTAGGGAGCAAACTGCTGAGGATGGACGGGCATCTAAGAGGCCTAAATGCACGAGGGCAAGGAACAACAAGCCAATGGGTGCAAGGACTGCTAGTGGAAGAGGAAACATTGAACCTCCAAAGGAAATACCCACATCCACCAAATTTCTAGCCTGAGATGCCTACAGCTCCAACTATACACAACAATCAGAGTACCATGTTCACAACTCAGCCCTTTGCACAAGGAGTTCGGCCCCCACCAATGAGGCCACCAGTTAATCCAGTGTTTCAGCGTAGAAATGGTAGGGGCAGGAGGGGACAAACTCAATTTGCAAGGGGACAAAGCACTTGGAGACCTAAGAGGCCTTGGAAATGACATGCATATAAGTCAATGGAATATTATTTTTTTGGTTTATTGACATTCTCATTTTGTGTTGTCTGATGGAATGTTACCTCAGACTTGTGTTGGTATGGTACACTAAATGATACACTTGTGTTATGTCAGACTTGTGTTGGTATGGTACACTTAATGATACACTTGTGTTATGTCAAACTTGTGTTGTTATGTCAGACTTGTGTTGGTATGGTACACTAAATGATACACTTGTGTTGGTTGCAAGTTTTGTTAAATGAATTGCATTTCAGGTTGGTATGGTATGGTATTGAATGTTTATTGGTATGGTATGGTATGGTATGGTATTGAATGCTTGTTGGCATGGTATACTTCAGGTTGTTAAGTACTGAATGGTATTGAATACTTGTAAATTCAAGTTGGTTTTGTGCAAAGATGCAAGAATATCAGACTTATTGATGCTTGTTAATTTAGGTTTTTGCAAGGATGTTGTGTCAGGTTGTAAATTCAGGTTGCTTATTGATGTTCGAAAGTGGCATTGCTATGTCATGTTTTGAATTGCAAGGATGTTGTGGCATTTGAATTGCATTGTGTTATATGGTTGAGGCATTTAATTACAATGTGTTATTAACATCCAATGAACATCTGAATTTACATTGTTGCAAGAACATCAAACTTTGTTGCAAGAACATCTAATGAACAACAAATGAATTTACATTGTGTTTTAACATCCAATGTACATGTACTCCTTCAAAATCTTGCATACTTCAAACCTTCTATTCACTTGTTTGATTGTGCTTGTGACACCATGGGATCTGCAAGAAAATCAATTAAGTATTGTTAATTGGCCCATATATTAAATTACTGGCAGTAACTTAACCTCTTATAATAAATTTGAATTTAATTTTTCCCTCTACAACATAACAAACCTAACAAATGATGAAGATGACATGCAATTCAAGCCAACCATCAAAACTTGTCAAGCTTTTCCACTTATTGATGCTTGAATATTTAATCTACAGTAAAATAACATGTAGATATAGTGGTAGAAGTAGAGGTGAGTGTTATTGGTGGTGAAGTGGAGACTGTGATGGTGAAAGAGGAATAGGCGGATTATCCCAACATCTAAGGGAAAGTTTGAATCTCGGCCCTCGATTTTAATTGCATCAACTTTGAATCTCAGCCTTCAGATCATTAAAGAGTATTTTGAGCTAAAATATGACCTTTTTGAAACTAGCAAGTGCCTTGACAGTCAAGGCACGTTGACTGCTAGTCTTGGAGGGAAAATGCAATATGAATGATAATTTGGTGCAAAGTTGAATAAAACATATATTATAGGGGAAAAGTGTAAATAACTGTGCTGAAGACGACTCAGTCCTCACATGGGACTTCTTCCTCACAAAGGAGGCAAACGTTTCAGAAGGCTCATCCGCATCAAACAGAACAGGAGCTCTGGCCCCAGTAGCCTTCCTCTTCCTTGAAGGGGGCCCATCTTCCAACTTAATTTGCATCGTTTGGTACAAAGTGGGGACAACGTGCCAATTGTCCCACAACCTAATACGGATGAAGTTGGAAACTCTTATGACATCGATCGCGTTCCTCTTTGGCAAGCCACAGAATGTCTCTATGGTGTTTTCCTCCGCTAAGGTAAGAGAAGTAGTAGTAAATCTTCATGCGAAGAAACACAAACAACGATTAGCCAGCCCGCTATCAAGCATATCAAAGTCAAAAGAGGGTTGAAATAAAGAAGCAGCCTGAACTGTCGCTCGAGCGGACGACGCTTGCATCGAAAATACTTCGAATCCGCAGGAGACAAGAAGCAGTACTTCTCCCAGAACTTAAAGTCATCAGGCAGATTAACGAAGCAAGTCGGCGACGTCATCTTACAAACATCGTTACTCTTCAACCGAGGAGAAGTCAACAACTGAATTACCCGCGGAGTCATGTTGACACCGGCCTCCTTAATACTGAGCAGAATCATGAGGATGATCCTATATCCATTAGGCCCCAGCTAGGCTTGAGGAATCCCTAGAAGATCCAGGAACTCCCAAATCACGAAAGAACACTCCAGTTTGAAACATCCCACGATGCAAGCAGATGAAACCGGCTGGAGGCGACATTGGCGTTTGGTCACCCGTCAGGACATACAATGGAAGGTCTTCAGGGACTCCAAACTTCGTACGGATTTCAGCAAGGTCAGGCTCAGACAACAATCTGTCTTCAAAAAACTCCAAGCCCTTGGCCAAGATTGTGTGGTCAAGAAGGTTTTGTTGGTCCATGAAGAAGATGAACAATCTTTTCTAATCAGAGCGATATCTTCGAAAGCAAAGAAAGCAGAAGAGTCAGGCTCTACACTGCGGATGACCTAAATAGAGAGTGGGTTCACGCCACTTTTTCTCTAAAACAACGCACGTTCAATTAATGCAGCGCTCGGCTCAAGAAACGATTCAGACTCAATCATCATGAGCGGCGCATCCCTTCAAAATATGACTTAGCGAACTGATGTGACGGCCCACAAACTCGGGGGGGGGGGGAGTAGTTGATGATACATAAAATGGTCGCACCTCTAAGCCACACATGTGTCATGATGATCTCGAGGAAATACGAGCCCTAGCATCAATTAAGTTTGTCAGGCAGACCCGAACTCTCATAGCATGGTAGGCACACACGTCTCACAACTATCACCAATACCCATAAGTCCTACTAAGGCAAGTATCTCGAATATCAGCTTCGGACGGGCATCTATAGTTGCTCTCTGCCTCCAACCAGGAAGCAAATATCAAAGTATATTCCACACAAGGAAACTCCCTTCTACGGATTACTCTCGCATTGGGAACTATCTCCCGCATATCTAGGAGCACTGGGCTAACATGAAACTTCCCTCCTACAGCACGACTCCTAATTAGATAAGGATCTCTACGAAGATCTTCTTCCTAAACTACGCCTACGATGGGCTGGTAGAACCAAAACTCCTTGCACTATAAATAAGACATGAGGTTGGTAAGCTAAGGTATGCTACAAATTCTCTGTTACAGCATTACACCTTTCTCATATCCTTGTTTGACTTTAGCATCGGAGGGCCATCAGTCACCACAACGGTGGTTCGTGGCTCACGTGCGTTACTTGTGCAGGTTAGCAGGAACTGGGTCAAAACAGGGAACGAAAAATGGCTGCATCACTCGGTATCATGCCCGTGATACCTGTGGAAAGAACAATACCTGTTCTTATCTCGTCCTTCCGGTTCTCCTTTCATTCTTGTTGGTCAGTTGACATTTTCCCAGTTTGATATGTGTTTTAAAATGTCGGTTTGGTTTGCTTTTAGGGTTGTGTATGGTTTATACTCCTTCCTCATTATGTTGGTTATTCATTCATGATTGGGTCGTGCCGACTGTTATTTCCTGAATTCCTGTTGGTTGGACTTTGTGCGCCCATCGCTTCAATGTTTTTTTAAATGATTGTTCTCTTCCCGTGATCTGCTATCTTGTCTTCTTTCATCTTTTCTTTCTCGTTTTCTTGAATGGTTCTCCCTCTCCTGGTCGTTTTTTCTCCTCGCAACTTTCATTTCCTCGAGGGAAATATGTTTTTGTGTTATTTTCAGCAAGACCGCCATGCCTTTCGGAGGTTCTTAGTTAAGGGCATCGAAAAAGGTACCTCTCTTCAATTCTGCGACGAAAGTTGCGGTTGTGTCATCGCTATATCTATCAATCATTGTTAGTTCGTTGGTGAAACGAGTAACATATTCTCGTATTGTTTTGTCCAACTTTTGTCTGATATGCAGAAGGTAATGGGCTAATTTCCTCATCCGTTGACTCCCGATGAATCTAGTAATGAAAGCAGTGGCTAAGGCCTAGAAAGAATCTATTGACCTTGGCGGTAAGTTGTTGAACCAGTTCATTGTTGTGGAAGTGAGGCTGGTTGGGAACGTTATACACAGGATCGACTCTATGGTTTCCTTTAGAGCCATCATATGATGAAAGTGTCTTAGGTGATCAGTCGGGTTGATGGTGCTATCGTACACTTCGAACTTTGGTGGAGTGAACTTCTTTGGCATTGCCTTTTTCATGATTTTGTCAGAGAATGGTGGCTTGACCAATTCATATAGTATATTGGGATCCATGACTCCGATCATGAATGGCATCTCAGCAATTGTTTTGCCTCACTGCGGAGTTTTGTCTCGGTTGAGTTCACTGCTCTCAATGTTTCCCTGTTGGGGTCTCGCTAAAACTTTGTCGCTCCCTTGAGTTCGGATAGTGGAGTTTTGTGGAGGTAATGCAGGAGTAGGGTTGGCTAGCTGAATGAATTCTTGGGTGATTTTCTCCAACATCTCCGTTATGTATTTCATCTAGGCCATTAGCGAGTCTACCCAAGGGTCCGCGACAGCACCGACGACCGTCTGGGTTGTTTGAACTATTGCATGTAGTGGATCCGCGTTTTCGGATGTTAATGATTCAGTAATTTGGATTGTGTCTTATTCTCCGACTGTTAGTGGTGCATCGGAGGGAGAGTTGTCGTGATCTTGGGTCTGTGTCATTTTATCTAATGGTTTGCTGACCTTTTGTCGTGTTGTGATGAATATTTATCACTATGTGTTTTGTAAAGAGGAAACTTATCGTTCCCCACGGACAGCGTTAAACTGATGCATCCAAAATTCGTCCTCCTGTAAGTTTGACCCACAAAACCACTGTTAGACTGTCAAAGTCCACCTTTTTTGTGGTCGAAGGCACTCCGATGCTTAAGTCAGTAACTTTATTGGAAGAAGGAAGTAATCTGGACAAAACTCAGTTAAAATTGCATACCATTGTTGAAAGTTTCCTTTACCTTTTATAATGGTCGTAGTTAACTCTCTGTATGACTTAAGCATGTGAGGCGCAACGGAAGGAGATGTCTCTGTAACATTCTCCTCCTTAATGGAGACGCGTTCGTGGAGGCGTAGGTCCCTCCATGGCTCTTTCTTGGTGTAATGTTCTTCTTCTTTATGAGAGAACGTATAACTGGCTTGGATTCATCTGGGCCTGGATTTGGATCCCGCTTATGTTTCCTTAGAGGTGGGCCTATTTCGAGCCTCTATAATTGTCCTCAATCCTTTTGGGCATTACGAGCTGGCCTAACAGATCAGGCGTTGTATTCTCATAATGGG
This sequence comes from Berberis vulgaris, assembly GCA_963556465.1. Taxonomy (NCBI): domain Eukaryota; kingdom Viridiplantae; phylum Streptophyta; class Magnoliopsida; order Ranunculales; family Berberidaceae; genus Berberis; species Berberis vulgaris. The sequence goes on along the minus strand of OY747131.1, from coordinate 66,184,156 downwards.
GTTTTATGCCACGTGTACGATCGTGATGGTCAGTCTATTTTGATCTATTATTATTATTATTATTATTATTATTATTATTATTATTATTATTATTATTATTATTATTATTATTATTATATGCTCAATCAAGACTGATTCGCAAACTCATCAAAGCACGAAATTGTATTACTATGAGTTATCTAATAAAAACAATTTGAATCACTAGAAAATGTTTTGAAATGAGCAAGTTATGATCATTTTACTAAAGTCGCGGAAATCTGTCAAAAAAAAAAAGTTTGTTTTCAACCATTCGGCCAGAGCTATGCGAGGTTTTTCCAAACCATCGCCTGGACCAATGCAAGGTTTAGGCTTATCCTCACATAGGTCTGGGCAAATGGGTGAAAATAGACCTTTTTTTCCGGACAGATTTACACAACTTTAGTAAAATGATCATAACTTGCTCATTTCAAAACATTTTTCAAATGATTCAAATTGTGTTTATTAGATAACCCATGGTACTACAACTTTCTATTTTGATGAACTTGAGAATCGGTCTCAATCGAGCATATAAGTTGGTCGAAAGTCAGGGACACTGCCCCGTTTTCATTGCAAGATAGATTTGCGCGACTTTAGTAAAATGATTGTAACTTGCTCATTTCAAAACATTTTCAAGTGATTCAATTTGTGTTTATTAGATAACTCAGAGTGCTACAATTTTTGTGTTTTGATGAGCTTGAGAATCGATCTTAATTGAGGGTTTAAATTGGTCGAAATTTACCATATTTTTATGTTACTATTTTTTCAATAGGTGGTGAAGTAATCGAATGGGGGAGAGAGTGGAGCAGGTGGTGAAGCAATCCAACCAATCAAATGGGGGAGAGTGTGGAACGGCAAGAGAAGTGGGAGAGCTATCGAACCAATCGAATGGGGGAGAGAGTGGGGCAGAAAATGAAGATTTGATTAGGGCAAAGAGGGAAGAATTTGAATTTTTTATGTAATTTGATATTTTTTCAAAGTAGTTTCATGTCTCTAAAACACAACTGATATATTATTACTGAGTAATTTGGAAAGGAAAAAAAAATGGAAGTAAACTTATGATGTTTTAAGAAGGTGAATAAATTTTGAAAGTTGATTACTTCAAGTTAAAGGGTAAGAATGTCTTTCTAACTATTTTTAAACCATGGGTTGGGCTTATGGCTTTTAAGAGTATTTAATTATAAGAAATAGACATTTTTCAATTGTAAAAAATTGGCCTAATAAGTCATGTTCTCAAATATCTATCTTATGATGGAACCATACATTCATGAATCAACCCTTTTGGACTATGACTTTGAATGTTGTAGAACTTATTTTTTACAAATATTTTGACAACTTACAGTAATAATTTTTTATTTCCATTGTCACCCCTATGGGATGGGAGCAAATTTAATTTTGTCATGCCATTTGTGAATGTTCCCAAGTCCCGACATGGGAATGTAGTTGTAGAATTCCGAGTTTGAACGATCTTTTGTCTAGGAGGAAGCTTCTAAAATCTAAGAAAGTAGAAACTAGCAATGGAAGGAACTGGTAAGTGCTGGCGGGACCAATGAACAGAGGATATTCGATAGGCTTTTTTTTAAAAAACAGATATAACAAACATGGTTAGTATTTTAACTTCCAATCCTGAAAGGTTTTAGGGGTGTCTTATATGATGCTTCAATGTCTTAATCCATTTACATAAACGATTCATTGTTATATATAGCTAGTTCATTCAATCTATAGATAGATAGTAGGCTTATCGAATCTTTGTTGAATTGAACTTCTCCTATGTGAGATTTCAAATATGCAATTTATACCCAAAGGCTCTTGTATTCGTTATATATGTTGGGCTTCATAAGCATCACGATATCTCTGAGTACTTAGGTTGTGTTTGGTTTTATAGAAAATTTTAAGGATTCTCATCGGCTGCTTTGGTTTCTTACTCTATTTACATAAAGTATTCATTGTTATTCCAACCATTGGAAAAGTTTAAACTTGAAATCTGTATGTGGAGTGATGAGAAAGGGTAATAGAAAGAGAGAGTTTTGTGGCACAAGTTGAAATTACAGGTTGAGAAAATTGAGAGATACCCGATTACGAAATGCACCCTGGAGCTGTGGGTTACTTAGAGCTAAGGAGTACAAAGAAGGTGTCCGAAAGGTACCAAATTGAAAGTCAAGCTGATGGTAACTTATTACCCAGGCCAACCGGTTCTTTTCCACAACCAACCTATTGGTGCATGAAATTTGGAGTGATGAAAAGATAAGCTGTGTTCACAATGGTTGGCAGGCTTCCTTAACCAATTGGAAACAATATGTATGTGTGTCATTCAAACTTAGAAAATTGTAATTGAGATTGGTCAAATTTAGAGAAGAAATGGAATTCAAAGACAGCAAATTGTAAGGTTTGCTTTGCAATCTCATTGTAAATTTGAGTGCCCATGTTGTGGAGCAATGATGCAATCAATCAGACACTTGCCATTGTAGAAAACATTTCCATTAAATGGACTTCACAATACAAACATCAAGTATGCTACTTAGTGAGCCTTAAAATTGACTGCAAAGCAGAAAACCAGTGTAATATACATTCATGAAGGATAGAGCTTCCCTCTTATTGTGAATAATATTATTATGTATTATCAGCAATTGTTTGTGTATGCAAGTAGTCCAACTGCTGGAGCTGTAGTCTCGGTACATTTCGCTCATTGGTCAACCTTCATTTCCATTATCTTCTGCTTTGTTTTTATCTTCACAGGTATAACGGCAACCATGACGCCTAGGCTTGTCAGGGTTGTTTGGATCAGAATCACTCGGTTCCAACATAAGACCTCTGAGACACCTTCTTCGAATTGTGGGTTCGTAAGTAAGCTTTTGCGATTGGATTGTGCTAAAATCAGCCTTGCGAACCTGAACGGACTCTGTTTTCCCACTTGACTTGGGTGGTTCTCTGGGGTTTTGAGAGAAAACCAAGTGAACTCCAGGACTGCCCTCATTAACAGAACTGTTGAAGACGAGTGAGTTATTGACACTCTGTGTGTTGCTGTTGATGTAAACCATACTTGTTGGTTCCTCTGTGGTTGCTGGATCATTTGACCTTTCTGCCTTGGAGCTAGTTTCAACATCTGTGGTCGCTTCAGCATCCTGGTTGAGCTTATACCCCCGGCGAATGTGAATTGCGCCATCTTTTCTCTCAGCATTGGAGTCCAAATGCATGGTTGCTCCTCTGTTTTCACCAGCCAAGGTTATAACACTTACTGGATGCTCATCTTTGGATAGATTTGGATGTTCGGTGGACAGCTTGTGGACTAACTTTGTGATGTCATCTCTGATGTCTTTGTGGGGGGCAGCACGTTCCCCATGAGGAACTGAAGGTTTTGGGAAATGTTCATCCCTTTCTTTCCTTTCCCCTTGTGAAATAGGAATTGCAGTTCTTCTCACATTATCGTTAGAGGCCATGGCTAGAATCTCCTTTTCGCCTGTAGGAGTTTGCTTCTTCAACAGCTGCTTTTCCTCATCAGATTTAGTACCCAACTTGCCTCTGGGTGCTAGGTTGGAACCAGATGCCACTTGCTTTGGCTCCTCATCAGTTTGGATCATGGGCTTCTCTTTTGGTTTTATTTTGGTTTCATCTCTTCTGATTTCTTCTAGTTTTTTCTCTGATAGTGGAGATTGATCAGGACGAACAGGAGTATAAGATGGTTGCTTGGTTTGCAGGTCAGGTTGATAGGTTTTCGGAAGGCTTTGTTTTTGGTGTTGAGAGTCTGGCTCAGAGGAGCTTCCATTCTTTGGTGGATATTCTGGCATAGGTTTGTACATTTCTGGCTGGGACCAAGGCATCTTATTAGATGGTGGCTCAGTTCGTGTAGCAGATGGTGATATGGGCTTAGATGGCGCTTGAGTTGTAGGTTGTGATTGAAGAGCTTGAATTGATGGTGACTGTGGCGGGGATGCTTTCCGAATTTTTGTCTCCTCCTGAGAACCCATGCGGGAAGGAGAATAGGGCTGTGAAACCGTTTTAGTTGCTACTTGAGAGGCTGTACGTATTGGAGATGAAGGCTGAGATGTTCGTTCGGGTTTGGTGTCAGTGAGAGATGGTGATGAGGGCTGAGAGGTTCTCTGAGTTGCTGGTTGTGGTTGAGATGTTCGAGAAAGTGATGGTGACTGAGAGGTTTTCTGAGTTGCTGGTTTTGGTTGAGTTGCTGGAAGCTGAGGTTCAGTCTTTGGACTTGGAGAGACTTGAGGTTGCGAAGGGACTGTTCGAGATGGTGTTCGAGGCTGAGTGATGACCTGTGATTTGGGGGTTGCCTGAGGTGGTGATGGAGGCCTAGATTCAGTCTTTGGTGGGGCCTGTGGTTCTGAAGAAACCTTTGGAGATGGAGGTTGAGGTGCTGTTCGGGATGGAGATGAGGGCTGTGCAGAAGGACGAGGTGGAGCTACTCCTCCAGGCCTAAATGGAGGACGTTCAGTGGTGGTAATCTGAGCTGGCTGGGGTTGAGTTGGAGGAGGTGGAGGGGGAAGAGGACGCGGAGGTATTGGGTTCATGACCCATGGAATACGGAAACGGAATGGCTGCCTTGTTGGTTGATCAGACATGACTGGGTATTCAAGCGAATTGTTTAGCAAACAAAAAGGAGGAGATAGTTTTAGAGCATGGGGAATGTGAGATATAGCATTTATAAGTTTGCATCAGATACCTTAAATATTTGAGAGGGTTTTGAGGTCAGTTTGCCTTCTTGATGACAAAACTTGGGAGTTAGTTTTTCAGAATAGTAAGATTCTCTTCTTGTATGCTGCCTTGACAGGCAGGTCTAGCATCTCATTTGCTTGGATTAAAATTATTGGGGTTGTGATATTAGGAGAAAGTAAAAGATCCTAGTGCATGAAAAAAGTTTGAGTCATTTGAAAGGGTTTTGATGTAACTTTAATGAAATACATGCATACAACAAGTTAACAGTGAGAGAGTGTGTGTGTGAATTGTAATGGCTACTCTATGCATAAAGGCAAAAGGCATGGCTAATGCCTTTGAATGGGATTCCTTGCTAGCAGTCCTTTGAGCATATCTTCGTCCCCTTGATTTGATTCCACAAAAAATTGAAATGGCTTTGTTTCCACGAATTTGATGTTTTTATGTTTGTAGTTAATGATTTCATTTTATCATAACCAAAAATTGGCCGCAAATTATAAGACAATGACCCTATCTTGATGGCCAACAGAGAGGAAATAAATTCATTATCCCAACAATTGTATTATAATTTCAGTATAGGTCAAAATATATAGGGGATAGTTTGGTTTTGTGAAATATTGAATGCCCTTGACTGAGCGTTGGTCCGTTGGCATGAAGCTCACTCTGAAAATGACTGCATTCCTAAACAGCTTCATGGATTCAAACAGTATAACCAGCCAATATGTAGTTTTGGCGAGATCAAGAGTTAACCTATTTCGATCTATATTAATCATACAAGCAACCAGAACGTATAAACTATTATGGCTTGAGATTACTAGACAAGTAGACAGAAGTGAATATGAAGCCCATCAAGGTAGTGCATTGTTCACTCCATCCAAACATCCATCTGCAAATCACCCCACCTACTCCAAAATGAGTATGAATGAAACTTCAGTTGTAAAAAGTTCTACTACTACGATAAATAATATGTAGAATCTAAGCTGATCATTCTGCCAGACATCTCCCTCAGAGAGAATCGCTAGAACACCCTTTTTTATTTTATTATTATTATTATTTTGAAAAGCAAGCTGGGGTTTCTGAGAATCGCTAGAACAGCTGTTAATTACTGCTTTCTCTGCAAATTAAATTATCATCACAGTAACTTCACAAAATTTGCAGGCATACTATCAGTGTATCTAGCCATCCATGAAGTTGAGCAAGGAAACAGCAATGAAGCCAACTCGGCGAGACAAACAGATCTCACTTTCATTATCAAATTTTGATTGAACTGTGAATTTGGTATTCATCTGAACGGTGTTTATTAAAATTTCTTTGCAAAATGCTTTTTCCCCCTAAAACTTTTTTTGCACTGATCTCAACAAGCATTACTACAGATACTGAAACCAACAGAATCAGCAGCTTTGATTGACAGACTAGGGAATACATGAGATTGCAAAGATGGCTTCTGTTGCCATGATCTTGCAATGGAGCAGTGAAGTGTGCAGATTAGTTTGAAACAGTGATCAGAATATTAATATTCACAGTAATTTGTATAATAAGTATTGTCATATAGATCAAGTGATATATTGGCAATATGTCTGATTTGTTTACAATCACTATTCCAATAATTGATATGAAAGACTTGATTACCGTCACAATCTAATTAGGTTTCTACAAACTCTATGGTATGTGTCTTAGTTTAAAACACTTCTGGTACAAACTATATTCCTCATGCGCTTTACACCACCAACCAAATAAATAGTTGAACTCTGATACTTTTCGTCATCTAATAATGGAATATGTGATGAACTCCCGTGAAGTAAACTGAAATGGTTGGCATGTGTCAAGAGTAAATAGTTAGGCCTACAGCTATGCAATATGAATTGTCCAACTGATTGTAATATGTTAGTTTGTTAGGTTGTTGTGTCTAGTCTGTTAGTTTGTTTTGACTACTAGCTTGACTCAAATGCTCTATATATATGATGTAAGATGTACGTTTCAGAGCATGAATTATAATACAATTTCACATACAAACTCATATAGATTCTAACATGGTATCAGAGCTCTCTTGCTTCTCTGCTCTTCTACTACTTCATCATCTTCTTCTTCTTCACTTCAATTCATCTTGATAGCTCTAATGGCAGACGCAACATCTTCAAATGCTACGCCTCTTACTAGTTCTGCTTTGACAGAGCAAAGACCAGTCATGTTTACACATGCACTATCTGTGAAGTTGAATGAGCATAACTAGGTCTTGTGGAAACAGCAAGTACTGGCAACCATTCGAGGACACAAGCTTCAAAGGTACATTGAGAAAGGCACATCACCAGCACGATTTCTTACCACGGAAGATCAAGTTGTCAACAATGTCAATCCAGAATTTGTCACCTGGGAGCAACAAGATCAGTTACTGTTTTCATGGCTTCTTTCCTCCATGACTGAATCACTTCTCACAAGGCTGGTAGGCTGCAACACTTTTGAACAAATTTGGAACATCCTTGAAACCTTCTTCAATTAACAAACACATGCCAAGATTTCTCAGTTTAGAAGTCAGTTGCAGACCATCAAGAAAGGCGATATGTCAATCAATGAATACCTGCTCAAACTCAAGTTCATTGTTGATCAATTGGCATCCGTAGGACATCCACTGTCTTCAAGAGATCATGTCAATGCCATCTTTGATGAATTACCACAGATCTATGACACCTTTGTTGTATCAGTAAGTTCCAAGTTAGAAGACTACTGTGTTGCTGAAGTGGAGTCTCTTCTGCTTGCTCAAGAAGCGAGAATTGAACGACACACCAAAGGTCTTGACATTTCTAGTTCTGTAAATATGGCTCATACTTCACACAAACCATCGCCTAGATCTTTTGTCTCCAGTTCACAAGGATGGAGACCTCCTTATAATCCCAGGGGAGCAAAATCTGGGAGAGATGCTCGGCCATTTGCACCTGGTTTTCAATCAGGCCGCCCTCAGTGTCAGATATGTGGAAAGCTTGGGCACCTTGCTTTCAAATGCTACAATCGGTTTGATAGTAATATGCCCAATCCATGGAACTTCAATTCACAGCCATCACAGTACTCACAGTTCTCGCCTTCTGGGCCTGGCTCCACATCTCAGTCAACACCTCCAAGACATGCCTTCTCTGCATCAACTAGTCAGTTTCAACATCCTACTTGGCGAGCTGATTCACAGCCTCAGATGCATACCAGTGTTGCATCCACACCATCTGATAGTAGTAGGTGGTATCCTGATTTTGGGGCTACAGACCATTGCACACCATATCACCAAAATCTGATGAATCCTATTCCATATCATGGCAGTGAACAGCTGTTTGTTGGAGATGGAACCGCTTTACCTATTGAAAATATTGGTCAGTCTTCCCTTTCTTCTTATAACCCTTCAAGAGTTCTGCATCTGAACAATGTGCTTCAAGTTCCTAAATTAACTAAAAACCTATTAAGTGTGTCTAGATTTGCAAAGGATAACAATGTGTTTTTTGAATTTCATCCTAACCTATGTTTTGTCAAAGACCAGGTCACTCATCAAACTCTTTTGGAAGGGAAGCTTAAGAAAGGTCTCTATGTCTTTCCCTTGATGACTCTTCTTGAAGTGCAGTCTACCATTGCTCATCCCAAGTTCACCTCCCACTGGGTTCCAGTCAGTCATTCTTCCAACACTGTGCCTAGTGCAGCAAGCACCTCAGTCAGTATTCCAGTCCGTAATTCAGTACCTAGTTCAGCAAGTAGTTCTCAGCACTTTTCAGTTCACAATAATGCTTGTGTGCATACGTCTGTTTCCAAGTCTTGTTCCTCGATGTCTTTGTGGCATGCTAGGTTAGGCCACCCTTCGATTCCTATTATTCAACAAATCCTTACTAGCTGTCATATTGTAGTTCCCAAATCTATCAATACTGATGTATGTTCTTCATGTTGCTTGGGTAAAATCCACAAGCTTCCATTTTCTAGTTCCACTACTATGTGCACAAAGCCTTTGGAATTAATTCACACTGATCTTTGGGGACCAGCATCTACTCTCTCTTCATGTGGCTTCAAATACTACATACATTTTATTGATGCCTACAGCCGTTACACTTGGCTATTTCTCTTACAAAATAAGTCAGATGCCTATCCCACTTTCCTCAAGTTTAAAGCTCAGGTTGAATTGGAGTTTGGACTGCCTATAAAATGTGTTCAATCAGATTGGGGAGGTGAATATCGATCACTGTCAAAATTTCTTGGTCAGCATGGCATCTGCCATCGTCTTGCTTGTCCCACCACTCACCAGCAAAATGGTGTGGCTGAAAGAAAACATAGACACATAGTTGAGTCAGCCTTAACCTTGCTTGCACATGCCTCACTTCCACTAAAATACTGGGATGAAGCTGTTAGGACCTCAGTGTTCCTCCTCAATCGGGTTCCAACTCCCGTCCTAAAGGGTCATTCTCCCTATGAAACTTTGTACAACAAGGTTCCCGACTACAACACCTTAAAAGTGTTTGGTTGTGCTTGATTCCCAAACACTAGGCCTTATAACTCTACCAAACTGCAATTTAGGTCGGAAGAATGTATCTTTCTGGGCTATAGTCTTCAGCATAAAGGCTATAAATGTGTGTCCTTAATTAACTGGTCGTGTCTACATTTCTCGTGATGTGTAGTTTAATGAATATCAGTTTCCATATTCAAAATGGTACTCTAGTCCTTCAAACTCATCTTCCATTGGTCATACTCCTACACCCACTCCTGCAGACATTGCTCTTCCTACCCCTTATCCTGACAGTCCAGTAACTCATCCCAGTAATGAGTCCTCTTCCAGTGATGCTTCCTCTAGTCCATTGGTCACTCAGTCGGACTCAACTCTGGCACCAAATACATTGGTTTATCCATTGGTTCCTAGTCCGGTTCCCAACAATAGCCCTACTGCTAATCCTACCTCCAGTCCAGCTTCTCCCATTGCTCCTAACATTGCTCCTAGTCATCCTAAGGTCACTAGGTCCAAGGCAGGCATCTACAAGCCTCGAGTCTACTTAACATCAGCAAAACCTACCAGTCTACGTGAAGCTCTTGACACTCCACATTGGTTCACTGCCATGCAGGATGAGTACCTAGCTTTAATAAGAAACAATACCTGGTCCTTGGTTGATCTTCCTCAGAATAGGTCTGTGGTGAGTTGTAAATGGTTGTTCAAAACTAAAGAGAATGTTGATGGTACCATACATCGATACAAGGCTCGTTTAGTGGCTCGAGGATTCCAACAAATTGCAGGGTTTGACTATGCAGAGACCTTCAGTCCAGTAGTTAAACCTACTACAATTCGAGTGGTATTCACAGTGGCTATTACATATGGATGGACAATTTCTCAACTAGACATTAACAATGCCTTCCTGAATGGAGACTTGCAAGAAGAAGTGTACATGATGCAGCCTCCCGGTTTCATTGACTCTTCCCGTCCTTCTGCTGTATGCAAACTTCGCAAGGCGTTTTATGGTCTGAAGCAGGCTCCCCGGGCCTGGTTTGATAAACTGAGACACACTCTGTTCTCATTTGGTTTTGCTCCATCTAAGTCAGACTCCTCACTTTTCATCAAACATTCTCCTTCTCCAATATTTCTGCTAGTCTATGTTGATGACATATTGGTCACTAGTTCAAATTCTAATGATGTGTCACAGCTCATCCAACAACTGAATGCTAAGTTTGCTCTCAAAGATCTTGGCTGTGCTAATTATTTTCTTGGCATCCAAGTTCAGCGCACAAATCATGGTCTGTTCTTATCTCAGACTAAGTATATTACTGACCTCCTATGCCGTGCTAAAATGCAATATGCAAAAGGCTTACCCACACCTATGTGTGGTGGTGAGAAACTGTGCGATACAGGCAGTTATCCAGTTCTCAATGTTCACCTCTATCGGAGTCTAGTTGGTGCTCTTCAGTATGTGACCATTACAATACCTGAACTTGCTTACTCGGTCAACAAAGTCTGTCAATTCTTGCAAAATCCACTTGAATCACATTGGCGTGTGGTAAGAAGGATTCTACGTTATCTCAAGGCTACACCAAATTTTGGTCTTCACCTTGTTTCCACTCCTTCATTTCAGTGGACTGGTTACTGTGATGCTGATTGGGCGTCTGATCCCACTTATAGAAGATCCACTTCTGGCTACTGTGTTTACTTAGGCGCCAACCTCATCTCTTGGTCTTCAAAGAAGCAGAGCACAGTCTCAAGAAGCAGCACTGAAGCCGAGTATAGATCCCTTGCTGCTGTTACAGCTGAACTCACTTGGTTGCAGTCCCTGGTCTCTGAACTTTGTCTTGGTTACAGTATCCCCACTATATGGTGTGATAACAAAAGTGTTGTTATGCTTAGTGTTAACCATGTTCTTCATGCTAGAACTAAGCATATTGAGTTGGATGTCTTCTTTGTCCGTGAAAAGGTTGCTCGACATCTTGTTCATGTTCATCACATTCCAGCAGTTGATCAAGTTGCTGACATTCTCACTAAAGCTCTTGGCAAATCCAGATTCCCACTACTTCGTGACAAACTAAGCGTTGTTGATTCCTCTACGCTTAGTTTGAGGGGGGCTGTCAAGAGTAAATAGTTAGGCCTACAGCTATGCAATATGAACTGTCCAACTAATTGTAATATGTTAGTTTGTTAGGTTGTTGTGTCTAGTCGGGGTTCCTGTAAAAAAGAATAGATGTTTAGTTGGGAAGTTATAAACAAAGAATGGAAAAACAAGAAAATTCAACATCTGAACTTACGGCCGCGGTCCAAAAACTTTGATTTGGCGCAGATGAGTATCCCTTCCATTAAGGTGATTGGAAAGCAGAGTTATTTGCAGCATAATGGTGTTGATAAATGTATCCCTGCAACAAATGGTGGTGGGAGATATTGTTACTACATTAAAACTCTCAAAAAAAAAATATTGCTTAGCAATTACTCAATTTGTTCTAGCAAGATAAGAACAGATAAATTCTTGATCCATCTCAAATAAGCCGAACAAGGTAGCCCTTCAACATGGTGGAAGTAGGGTTTCCTTACCTACTAGATGCCAAGTAGGTTCATGGTTGGTCGGGCTTCTTGTGAGGTTGGCATATATGCCAGCCATTTTCATTTGTAAGATAAGATGACTAAAGTTTAAAATAATAAAACCTCACAATACAACTAAGCAGTTCTGTAGAAAAGATTAATAACTCCAAATTACCAAAAAGGTTATATATTCTTCAGTTAAGGAAAGAGGACCTCGACCAACGGTTATATATTCTTCAGTTAAGGAAAGAGGACCTCGACCAACGGATCCTCCAAAATTTTTCTCATAAATTTGCTCACCACAAAGATCAAGAGAAATCGCCACGACAATTCCTAGCTAAGGAACCACTTGTTATTTGTCAAATAACGGGGAAAAGTGAAATTTTTGTCCCCAACTGGCCACAATTGAATTCAGCGAGTAATGACACACACCCTTACAACGTCAAGCAAACGAATAAAAGATTAGAAATGAATGTCCAAAAAAAACTTGTAAAGTGAACAAACTGCTCACACAAAAAGACAACTCACACACTCTACTTACCAATTTAATTATTAGAAAGAAACCAGAAAAAGGAGAGAAAAATCTATGACTCGGAACCAATTGATGGAGATAGATTTTTCTTCTTCCGCATAACAAACACATGAAGATGTTAACAGTGAAGGGGATCGCAACCATAGAGGTAATCCCCTCGAAGAAAGGGTTAAAGATAAGAAAAAAGGTGTGGGAAAAGAAACGATGGAAGCGTATGGGATTAGGCAAACAGAAAAATTGCAAATCAGACATAGGTAGAAAGGAACCAAGCATATGGAACCAAATGCGAAGGAATGCAACGGAGATTTGTAAAGAATTGAATATTAAGAGGGGTAGCAATAAATAAGTGAAATAGGCAAATAGTTACGAAAAATCTCAAATAACTTCTAAAGGCATATGAAACAAGACAGAGGGATTCATTCGATAAGGGTGAAGAAAGGAACATAAAAAACGAAATTTCGGGAAGAGTTGAGGTGGTGAAGAATTAGAAAGTTGGGTATGTATAAATTTGTGGTAGAACTGATCTTCTAAGGTCTTCCAGGCAAAATCTGGAGCAGACAGATATCGATGAAGCCTATGTTAGAAAGGCAAAAAGGTGTGATAGAAAAATGGGATGCTGGTTGTGTGTGAGTTGGTGAGAAGCCAATGTGAAAGAACAAGAAAGAAAAGGGTGGTAAGAAGGAACAAATAGTGGCCAACATACAGACAATTGCAGAAGCAGATAAAGCAGCTAAACTATAGGACATATAAGCCTCTCCATACCATATAAGTGCTCGTCGAGCCTAGGCAAAGAAAGCTTACCAAATATGCATTAAGTAGAAATTCTAGCCGGCCTGGGAAATCAGCCTGGTTTCCCCTCCTGAGTGGGGGGCAAAAATGTTCCCTCCTCAAAAAGGTGTTTTTGGAGGAGTGTGTTTAAAGAGGAGGGGCAAAAATGTATTTTCGCCCCCCAGGCTGGTTTCCCAGACCGGCTAGAAAAACTCATCGTTAAGATATATCAGTTTCGAGTTTTTCTAGCAGGCCTGGTTTCCTCGCCTAGGGGGCGAAAATACATTTTTTGCCCCTCCTCTTTAAACACACAGCTCCAAAAAGTGTTTAAGGAAGAGGGGCAAAAATGTATTTTCGCCTTCTCATGCGGGAAACAAGGCCGGTTTCCCAGGCCGGCTAGAATTTATGATCAGTTTCACCATATATAAGCTAACCATACATGTCTTCCATTTATGTCTTCTGAATTATCCACACTAATATTCCATCCTTCTCCTCCCAATGGAACTTTTAGTGAATAACCACATATAACTTGGGCTAACCAACCACAACTCTCTTAGGAATTCGCTACTGGGACACTATGAAACATGTTTGAAGCTCCCTAAAGCCCTCCATTCCTGTCAAAAACACGAGAGAACATTGCCTAGAACCCCGGACATGCCTCACTCTAATTAGGCATCTTCTAGGGAATTGTATCTAGTAAAATAAGCATATGATCCTTGGTGACTATTATAGAATATATATTATATTCTATAAATAATTTCATGTGTAAAACCAAGTATTCTCCAGGGGCTTTCCATTTTCAGGTTGATCCAAACGAGAAAATGGAAGGGCATGGTAGCACATTGAGGCTTTTGAGTAGGGCTAAAAATCGAATTGGCGGTTCGGCTTTTTAACGAAACCACGAACCAAACCGAAATTGTCGGTTTCAAATTTTTCAAAACAGAAACCGATCTAAAGATTTCAGAAACCGAGCCGAACCGCGTGATTCTGTTTCGTCGATTTACTATTCACAATTGAAACAGATCTAAGAGACAAGTAGGATAACGCCTTCTTCTCCCTCCTCTACGACGCCTCCTCCAACCAATTCCACGTCTTCGACCTTGCCACCTTCACTCACCTCCCCCGCCACATCCGGCTGTCAAGTCCCTATCCTTCTCCAATAACTGCCTTTTCACCGCTCACCAAGATGCCAAGATTCGTGTGGAAAATTACAACCACCCCAACAAACCACCAACACAAATTGGTCGCCACCCTCCCAAGCTACCGTTACAGTTTCAGACTCACCCAAGCTACAATTACAGTTTCAGATTCAGAGTTGCAAGAAGGACAATGGAAGGGAAGAGAAGAAGAGAAGGCATAAATAAGGGAGCGTTTGGTTGTGCAGTTTAGTACACTTTACAGCTTTAACAAAAGAAAAATATAAAGCCAACCAAATAGTTCCAATTCCAAGAAATATAAAAAGAAATCATAGAGGTTGGAATACAGAGAATGGAAATACACTTTAGCTGTTTCCTTCTCCCAATTTATTTTTTATCTCGATTGAAGTAAAATAAAGTTAGCCTCACCTTTTTAATAGTCAAAAGTAAGTCGTCTCTTGTCCCAGTTAACTTTTTTACTTCATGATTGAAGTAAAAAAAAAGTAAGCCTTAATAAGTTAATATACTTTCACCTTTTTCAAATTCAAAAGCAATCATACATTTTATATTATATATATAGGATATCGGTCAATTTGGTTATTCGGTTTAATTTACTTTTAAAACCAAAAACCAAACCGAACACATCGGTTTTGCAGCTTTATATACCGAACCAAAACCGAAACTGTAAATAAACCAAACCAAAATTTTCAGTTTTGTTCGGTTCGGTCGATTATTTGTTCAACCCTACTTCTGAGCCTATGTAGTTATATAGTTAATCGGACCCTAATCGGTTCAAGAACAATATGAGATTTATTGGGATCGATCATAATTAATCGGGCCTACATTTTATACACATTTTCTCCATTCTTCTACATATGTTTACTACAAATATTTTTTAAAATAAATGTATGTTGAAGTAGTTGATATCACATAACGCATTTTAAGACAAATTATAACAGAATTAAAAATCCAATGTTAGATAAAGGTGTCTTTCCATATTGTTTAGATTAGCTTATTACTTTCATTTAGTCATTTTTCTCTTTTCTTAGATTATATATATATACATACATACATACATACATACATACATACATACATACATACATACATACATACATACATACATTCATACATACATACATACATACATATCTTCCTTTTGGAGAAAATAGATCATGTCTTAAACCTTTTCACACACTTTTGGAGAAAACAGATCATGTTTTGATCAGTCTGTGATCAACATTAATCTTGATTTTCATAACCTAATTCAATGATCTCGATGTGAGCAACAACTATAAGGTAGCGGGCTAGCCTACCGGGCCATTTCGCTGAAACCGTGGATACTTCGAAGAAGCGCTTTGTTGCTGGTGGACAAAAAAGTGGATGTTTGATTTTCTGATTCCTCGAATGAGTTCCAAAAATTCCGTTCACGCTTATGAGCAAAATGGGTTTTAAATAATATGCCCTTTCTACCTCTCGAGGTATAATGACAGACCGAGAGGCTCGACTAGAAGGAATCGGAGGAGAAATTTTGTGTTATATATGGTAATCCTTCTAGTATCCGAATTTAAATTGAATCTGCAACTTCCTATTTGTTTTGTGAAGGAAAGAGAAAGGACGGGTTGTCTAATATCATTCTTATTTTTTTTAGCTTTAGTTGATACTTAAAGAGGTTTATCTAGAATGAAAGATGAAAAATGGATCTTAGAAGGACTTGTAGTGGAATCACTTCGCAATGGTATGTTTCGAGTTCGTTTAGATAATGACGATCTGATCCTAGGTTATATTTCTGGAAAGATACGGCGTAGTTATATACGAATACTACCAGGCGATAGAGTCAAAATTGAAGTCGTTATGATTCAACCCGGGGGCGCATAATTTTTAGAATAGACCCTAAACCCCGCAACAAATATTCGAACGACGAGAACACGACTCAAGAAGAATCATAATAATGGGATAAACAAAGACAAGCTTGTGACTGGAGTGAAGGATAGAGGGTAATTATAGTCATAAACCAGCTACTAAGTCTCTGTTGAGAATTCATGCTTTTTCTTTTCCTTCTCAACGCTTGGGCATCCATCCAATGCATTCTTTGATTTTCATAGCATATTATGCTTTTGGAATACCAATAGTGATCATACTTGTGGATTTTTACCAACCATTTCAACAATTCTTTTTAACAAATGTTCAATATTCTCAAGTTTCTATTTTTTTCAAGATTATTGATTTTTAATGATTTAGTGGATGTTTGCAAATTACTTGACACTTATGTTGTGCATCTTTTCGCTATGCTATGCAACTTTATTACATTGTCATTTCGATTCTAGGTAGTTGTGTCACTTTTTGTACATATTTGCTTATGATACTTATCAGAATGATGATGTATACTACTATGATGATATGTTTCAATTTATTACAAAAATATTAAATAAATGTTAAGATTTTCTCACTTCACTGAAGCGTCCACCTCACCTATTGCCTCACGCCTCGGGCTTTTTCAAGCTCGTCCGCTTCGCCTCCGCCTTAACTACAATTGATGTAAGACCTGTCAAAAGGCATGGCAAATGCCTTTGAATGGGATTCCTTGCTAGCAGAGAAAGCAATTATCAGCACTGATAGTATCCCGTGCATCCTTCATTGTTGTTTCCTTGTTCAACTTCATGGATGGCTAGATACACTGATAGTATCCCTGCAAATTTTGTGAAGTTATTGTGATGATAATTTGCAGGCATACTATCAGTGTATCTAGCCATCCATTAAGTTGAACAAGGAAACAACAATGAAGTCAACTCGGCGAGACAAACAGATCTCACTTTCATTATCAAATTTTGACTGAACTGTGAATTTGGTATTCATCTAAGAGTGTTTAAAAAAAATTCTTTACAAAATGTTTTCTCCCAAAAACTTTCTTTACTATAATTATTGCACTGATCTGAGCGTGATGTAAATTAGTTACTTCTTTAAAAAAAATGTTCTTTCAATAATTTTTGTAGGATTTTATAGCATTTTTTATGTTGTGTAGTGGTGGTTTGCTCAATTTTTTCATCATCTTTATTGTGTATGGTACCAATCATATGACTATTTACATTGTCTACTTTAGCTCTAAATTTGTATCCTTGTTCACAGTTTTCACTTCAGCAATGCAACATCAGATATTTTGTGCAGAATGTTTAAAATTATGGATTCTTAGCGCTCATATTGTTCTCTATTTGATGAAGATAATTTAGTAATTTATGTCTAGGATCCATTTTAGTTGATGGTTATAATGTGGCTTAATATTTTGTTCTTTATAAAGGAAGACAAGAGGGGGAGTCGGGTGCAAGCTCAAGTCTCACCTCAGGAGGAAAAGATGGGCTGACAAGTCCTACAAGAAGTCTCACCTTGGTAATGAGTGGAAGAAGCCATTTGTTGTGTCTTCCCATGCTAAGGGCATTGTTGTTGAGAAGATGTGAGTGATTTTTTTATTAATTCCTTGTTGACTTCCCATCCACTAAGGTCGTTGCTAACTGTATTACATGCTTTCTACATGAGAATTGAAGTTAAGCAGCCTAACTCGGCTATCTGAAAGTGTGCTAGAGTTCAGCTGATTAAGAATGGGAAAAAGCTTGCTCCTTTCATACCCAATGATGGTTGTTTGAACTATATTTAGGAGAATGTAAGTTGATATGAACTTAAGCTGTGAGTAGTTAAAGACTAGGATAACATGATGATTTCCTCTCTTTTGTGTTGCGGCTCAAATGTGTAGTTGCGCAGCTACCATTCCTATGGTGGGGAATGTCTTCAAATGAGATTATCTTATAGCCCTTTTGCACCCTTCTTTCTCTTTTTGATTGAATGGATGGATTGTACTTGTACTGATACCCTCCCAAATTATCTAGGCCTTCTCCATGTACTCATATACAAGGTTGGTCTTATTTTTATCATTTTTTTTTTTTTTGCATTTCTTACAAGAAACATGTGTTCTTCTTTTATAAGCTTGCTTGTTTTGCTTATATATTTCTTTGTTTGATTTTCTAGGAATAAAGTGACTCATTGTTCGATCTAGAACGATGGGTCTCTCCAATTTACTCAAATTATTTGTTCTCTGATTTTCATGTTTTTTTTTGTTGTTGTTGCAGAGAAGCCAAAAGGGTTTTAAGAAATTTTAGAAAGAATGACCGACTGACTGACTGAATGGTAAGGTAAGGGTACCTTACATTTATGCTTAGATTCTCTTTATTTGTTCCTTTTGTTGGATTGGAGTCTGAATTATTGGATCAGAGATTCAAATCTATCTATCATCTTCCTTACTTGCAACATTTTGGAATTTTTTATTTGTTTATGATTCTTCAGGAGAACCTTTTAGGGGATTTCTCTCCCCTTGTGTTTTTACTTTTTCTTTGCTGCATTGTATTGTATTTGCATTGCAATGACATGTTTATTCCTTTCATTTCGAGTAAATATGACTTGTTTTTCCCTTGTATAGAAACATTATTTTATAGAGTGCGAGATCATTGTATGCTCGGCTTAACATAATGTAATATCTCTGTTACCAGATTCTCAAGACGGTCCAATCTTGAAAAAACAAACATGAATGAAGAGATGTTGATCGTCTTCTTTCATATTGGGCCTTGATTTGCGTAACCAGATGTCTATGTGATAGAAGATGTTCTCCGTCCAACTTCAGGTCAACATAGTGAACTACTGGTGCAACAATACAGTGCCTTGATAGTAGCAGTTTATTTACAAATAGATGATGAAAAAAGCGATTGTTTGATACTATGACATTTCTTTTGGAGCTAGTGACAAACATAGATGTTGAAATTTTGTGGTCTTGTATTCACATTTTTTTTTTGCTCTCTTTTTGGTGCTGCTATTATATGTATTGTGTTGTGAATTATTTATTTACCTTGAAATTCATTTAAAGTATAGTGATTTGAATTTAGAAGTAGTTTATGAAGATTTTAGATGTGTACTATCCATTTTTTTAACTTTTTTTTTTAATTTGAAAGATGTTTAAAATTAATTATAGTTTCTGCATGATACAAAACAAAATTGAGTATTGGCTTCATTTGAAATTAGTATTAGTTAGTGTATGCAACTACATAAAATTAGTATGAGCTGCAAAATGAAACCAATGTTCTATTAGTATTAGTTTTATAATGTTGCAATTATTTCATTTGTATGGTCGATTGATGATACAAATATTAGTATTACCTCATTTGGTATGGGTCAAAAAGTGTTACAATTAATGTTAGCATCATGCAAGACCAGTAACAAAAGCCCTTTTATGGTGTAGTGCTAGGGAATACATGAGATTCCAAAGATGGCTTCTGTTGCCATGATCTTGCAATGGAGCAGTGATGTGAGCAGATTAATTTGAAACAGTGATCAGAATATTATTATACACAGTAATTTGTATCATAAGTATTGTCATATAGATCAAGTGATATATTGGCAATATGTCTGATTTGTTTACAATCACTATTCCAATAATTGATATGAAAGACTTGATTACAGTCACAATCTAATTAGGTTTCTACAAACTCTATGGTATGTGTCTTAGTTTACAACACTTCTGGTACAAACTATATTCCTCGTGCGCTTTACACCACCAACCAAATAAATAGTTGAACTCTGGTACTTTTCGTCATCTAATAATGGAATAAGTGATGAATTCCCGTGAAGTAAACTGAAATGGTTGGCATGGAACGGGGTTCCTGTAAAAAAGAATTGATGTTTAGTTGGGAAATTATAAACAAAGAATGGAAAAACAAGAAAATTCAACATCTGAACTTCCCCGCGGTCCAAAAACTTTGATTTGCCGCACATGAGTATCCCTTCCATTAAGGTGATTGGAAAGCACAGCTATTTGCAGCATAAAGGTGTTGATAAATGTATCCCTGCAACAAATGGTGGTGAAAGATATTACTACATTAAAACTCTCAAAAAAATTGCTTAGCAATTACTCAATTTGTTCTAGCAAGAATAAGGACAGATAAATTCTTGATCCATCTCAAATAAGCCGAACAAGGTAGCCCTTCAACATGGTAGAAGTAGGGTTTCCTTACCAACTAGAAGCCAAGTAGGTTCATGGTTGGTCGGGCTTCTTGTGAGGTTGGCATATATGCCTTTCTTTCATCGATTTTCAACACTTTTTTTATTAACCTCGCCATTTTCATTTGTAAGATAAGATGACTAAAATAAAACCTCACAATACAACAAAGCAGTTACTAATATCACACGAAAGTGGAGACCTTATTAAGATCTCAAAAATCTTCTGTAAAAAAGATTAATAACTCCAAACTACAATAAAGGTTATATATTCTTCAGATAAGGAAAGAGGAGCCTTCACCAACGGAGCCTCCAAAACTTGTCTCACAAATTTGCTCACCACAAAGATCTAGAGGCTTTATTGGGATAAATCTCAACTTAAATAACTTTATTGGGATAAATCTCAACTTAAATAACTTGTCTCACAAACTTGTCTCGTGATAAATCTCAACTTAAATAACTTCTAAAGGCTGATGAAAGGAGACAAAGGGATTCGATAAGGGTGAAGAAAAGAACATAAAATACGTAAATTCGGGAAGAGTTGAGGTGGTGAAGAATTAGAAAGTTGGGTATGTATAAATTTGTGGTAGAACTGATCTTCTATGGTCTTCAAGGAAAATTCTGCAGCAGATACCAATGAAGCCTAAGTTAGAAAGGCAAAACGGGGTGACGGAAAAATGGGATGCTGGCTGTGTGAGTAGGTGAGAAGCCAATGTGAAAGAACTAGAAAGAAAGGGTGGTAAGAAGGAACAAATCATGGCCAACATACAGGCAGTTGCAGAAGCAGATAAAGCAGCCAAACTATAAGACATATAAACCTCTCCATACCATACAAGTGCTCGTCGAGCCTAGGCAAAGAAAGCTTACCAAATATCATTAAGATATATCAGTTTCACCATATATAAGCTAACCATACATGTCTTCCATTTATGTCTTCTGAATTATCCACACTAATATTCCACCCTTCTCCTCCGAATGGGACTTTTAGTGAATAACCACATGTAACTTGGGCTAACCAACCACAACTCTCTCAAGAATTCGCTACTTCGCTACTGGGACACTGTGAAACATGTTTGAAACTCCCTAAAGCCCTCCATTCCTGTCAAAAACACGCGAGAACATTGCCTAGAACCCCGGACAGGCTTCACTCTAATTAGGCCTCTTCTAGGGAATTGTAAATAGTAAAATAAGCATATGATCCTTGGTGACTATTATAGAATATATATTATATTCTATAAGGATTCCATGTGTAAAACCAAGTATTCTCCAGGGGCTTTCCATTTTCAGGTTGATCCAAACGAGAAAATGGAAGGGCATGGTAGCGCATTGTGGCTTCTGAGTAGGGCTAAAAACCGAACCACCGGTTCGGTTTTTTAACGAAACTGCAAACCAAACCAAAATTGTCGATTTCAAATTTTTCAAAATCGAAACCAATCCGAAGATTTCAAAAACCGAGCCAAACCGCGTGATTCAGTTTCGTCGGTTTACTATTCACAGTTGAAACAAATCTAAGAGACAGAGACAAGTAGGAGAACCGTCAGCTTCCTCGCCTTCTCCTCCAACCTCTTCTACGACGCCTCCAACCAATTCCACGTCTTCGACCTTGCCACCTTCACTCACCTCCACTCCTTCACCTCCCCCGCCACATCCGGCTGTCAAGTCCCTATCCTTCTCCAATAACCGCCTCTTCACCGCTCACCAAGATGCCAAGATTCGTGTGGAAAATTACAACCACCCCAACAAACCACCAACACAAATTGGTCGCCACCCTCCCAAGCTACAGTTTCAGATTCAGAGTTGCAAGTGGGACAATGGTAGAGAAGAAAAGAAGAGAAGGCATAAATAAGGGAGCGTTTGGTTGTGCAGTTTAGTATTTTTTATAACAACAAAAGAAAAATATAAAGCCAACCAAACAGTTCCAATTCCAAGAAATATAAAAAGAAATCATACAAATATAGAGAATGGAAATACACTTCAGCTGTTTCCTTGTCCCAATTTACTTTTTATCTCGATTGAAGTAAAATAAAGTTAGCCTCACCTTTTTAAAAGTCAAAAGTTGTCCCTTGTCCAATTAACTTTTTTTTATCATGATTGAAGTAAAAAAGTAAGGCTTAATAAGTTAATATACTTGCACCTTTTCAAATTCACAAGCAATCATACATTTTATATTATATATATAGGATATCAGTCGGTTATTCGGTTTAATTTTTAAAATAAAAAACCGAACCAAACATATCGGTTTTGCAGCTTTCTAAACCGAACCGAACCAAACCGAAACCGTAAAAAACCGAACTAAATTTGTTGGTTTGGTTCGATTTGATTGGTTATTTGCTCAACCCTACTTATGATCCTATGTAGTTATATCGTTAATCGGACCGTAATCGGTTCAGGAGCGATATGAGATTTATTGGGATCACTCAGAATTAATCGGGCCTACATTTTATACACATTTTCTCCATTCTTCTATGATAAATTTACTACAAATAATTTTTTTAAATTAATGTATATTGAAGTAGTAGATATCACATACCGCATTCTAAGACAAATTATAAACAAAATTAAAATTCCAATGTTAGATAAAGGTGCCTTTCCTAATTGTATAGATTAGCTTATATACATACATAAATATATTGATTTTCTGTCTTAAACATTTTCAGACACTTGTTATTGCCCTATGAGTTAGAGTATACAGGAGGTTAAGGCTAAATTCAAAACTTTAAAATTAATTTTCTCTCATTTATTTATAACATTTACCATAACCGATTAATTGGTGAATTTTTAAAGCGATTAATCGGCAACAAATCACCGATTACTCAGGCTAGAGATTATTGAAATGATTAATTCAAAAATCGCAACGCTCAACTAAGGAGAGGAGATTAATCGGGGATTCAAAATCGTTGATTAATCACCAATTTTAATAACACAATCTGAGCAAGCCTACTTTTGCTCCCCCACGAGATTGAATTTGTTCAATAACGGCATTCCTTCCGTGAGCTTTTAATTCTTGAAGGAATTTTAAGTCGAGAACCCCTCGACTGAATTCGAGAGGCAATTGTGTTCTAAGGTCGGCCCACCCTTATCCTAGTAGTTGCATCATATCTTCCCTATTCATGTAAGTAGGGCCTTTTTCTATCTATGTTTATCCAAATATTCAGAAGCAGCTAACGGGACCTTTTAACAACTTCATAGTTTTCTTTTTAGCACTATACTCACTTTCCTTTTATCAATTAGTAAATGGACAGGGGCAGACCTCAACGCACCACACTGTATTGAGATGTAAGTAGTGTAGTCAAGGCAAGCCTCAAAGGCGTTTATACAGAATTTTGTCTCAGTGTGAAGCAATGCGATACTGTGAAATGAGGCGTTTGCCTCAACTGCCTCAGCCCAAAAATGGTTGCAACTAGCCCAGTTGCAGCAAAAGAGGTTGCAACCCACTCTATAATAGAGTTTTATGTTTCTTGGTGTAATACTTGTTATTGTCGTCAAAGATTCAGAGTCTTCATCTCTTCCTTGCCTTCAAATTAGGTATTCCCAAATAACAAACAAACAAACAATATAAAATGTCTTTAAGTTTTGATAAATTTGCCACACTTTTTTTTAATATTTTTTGGAGAAAAAATATCATGTTTTGATCAGTCTGTGATAAACGTTAATATTAATTTTCATAGCCTAAGTCAATGGAGCACTACTACAGTGCCTGGTGGCCACCTGGCACAACACCAGGCACACCACCAATGCACTTGAGAACTCCCCAGTCAATGATCTCGATGTGAGCAACAACTATCAAGTAGCGGGCTAGCCTACCGAACCATTTTCGCTAAAACTGCGGATACTTCGAGGAAGCGCTTTGTTGCTGGTGGACAAAAAAGTGGATGTTAGATTTGTTGATTCCTCGAATGAGTTCCAAAAATTCCGTTTACACTTATGAGCAAAATGGGTTTTAAATAATCAGCCCTTTGAATAAGCGAGAACACAACTCAAAAAGAATCATAATAATGGGATAAACAAAGACAAGCTTGTGACTGGAGTGAAGGATAGAGGCTAATTATAGTCATAAACCAACTACTAAGTCTCCGTTGAGAATTCATGCTTTTTCTTTTCCTTCTTAATGCTCGGGCATCCATCCAATGCATTCTTTGATTTTCATAGCATATTATGCTTTTGAAATATAAATAATGATCATACTTGTGAATTTTTACCAACCATTTCAACAATTTCTTTTAATAAATACTCAATATTCTCAAGTTTCTATTTTTTCAAGATTATTAATTTTTAATGATTTAGTGGATGTTTGCAAATTTCTTGACACTTATGTAGTGCATCTTTTCTCTATGTTATGCAACTTTATTACATTGTCATTTCGATTTTAGGTAGTTGTCACTTTTTGTACATATTTGCTTATGATATTTATCAAAATGATGATATATACTACATGTTATAAAAATATTAAATAAATGTTAAGACTATCTCACTTCACTGAGGTGTCCGCCTCGCCTACCACCTCACGCCTCAGGCGTTTTCAAGCTCATCCGCTTTACCTCCGCCTCAACGCCTTAACTACAATGAATGTAAGACATGTCAAGGGAAGCACTCTTTTAAAGAAAAAGGAAACCCGACTTAAAAAGAGACCATTCTGGACTTCAGATCCCTTTTCTTTCAATCAATACCCTCACCTACGGCTGAACAAAAATCGATTAAACCACACAAACCGACCGAGCCAACTAATTTCGGTCCTTTTTTTTCCTTTGTCGATTCAGTTTGGTTCTCAAAGCTCTATTTGCAAAACAATAGATCAGACTGCACAAACTCAATGAGATACAGTGAAAGAGCGAGGGGCTCGAGCAAAAACAAGGGTCATATCTGGAAAGCAAGTAAGAAATAAGACGAGAGAAAGATTAAAAATGGAAAACCTCTATTAATTTACAAACTGATATTCACAATCAAGGAGCTGAGTAAATGATGACCCCTCGGCATGAGGAGCCATACATTTTCCCTTCAGCTGACCAGGATCTTGATCCAGATGCATAGGCTGTCGACTTCATTTTCTTGCCAATGAAGATTCTCAAGTTGTGTTCTTTCCAATTATAACACTTTTTTTTTAGAAGGCAAGCAAGCATTTTGTTGGATTCCAGAACAATTAAACGCCTTTGACAGGGTTCGAACCCTAGACTTGTGATACCATCCGCCACAAGTCAATCAACTGAGCGAATACCCCATTGGCATTATACCACACTTGCAACCATCATTCTATCCCAAATCCATTCACTTTTCTGTGGCAATACTCTAGAGCTCCAAATATTAAACCACAAATGAGATCTGATCTTATATTTCTAGCCCAACCCGAGTCTCTGCAAATGATTGCCCAAACAAAAGAAGGTGAATGGGTAGGACAGGAAGAGGTGCCCAATGGATTCAGTCTCATGTAAATGTGTGTCCTTAACTGGTCGTGTCTACATTTCTCGTGATGTGCTGTTTAATGAATATCAGTTTCCATATTCAAAATGGTACTCTAGTCCTTCAAACTCATCTTCCATTGGTCATACTCCTACACCCACTCCTGCAGACATTGCTCTTCCTACCCCTTATCCTGACAGTCCAGTAACTCATCCCAGTAATGAGTCCTCTTCCAGTGATGCTTCCTCTAGTCCATTGGTCACTCAGTCGGACTCAACTCTGGCACCAAATACCTTGGTTTATCCATTGGTTCCTAGTCCTATTCCCAACAATAGCCCTACTGCTAATCCTACCTCCAGTCCAGCTTCTCCCATTGCTCCTAGTCATCCTATGGTCACTAGGTCCAAGGCAGGCATCTACAAGCCTCGAGTCTACTTAACATCAGCAGAACCTACCAGTCTACGTGAAGCTCTTGACTCTCCACATTGGTTCACTGCCATGCAGGATGAGTACCTAGCTTTAATAAGAAACAATACCTGGTCCTTGGTTGATCTTCCTCAGAATAGGTCTGTGGTGAGTTGTAAATGGTTGTTCAAAACTAAAGAGAATGATGATGGTACCATACATCGATACAAGGCTCGTTTAGTGGCTCGAGGATTCCAACAAATTGTTGGGTTTGACTATGCAGAGACCTTCAGTCCAGTAGTTAAACCTACTACAATTCGAGTGGTATTCACAGTGGCTATTACATATGGATGGACAATTTCTCAACTAGACGTTAACAATGCCTTCCTGAATGAAGACTTGCAAGAAGAAGTGTACATGATGCAGCCTCCCGGTTTCATTGACTCTTCCCGTCCTTCTGCTGTATGCAAACTTCGCAAGGCGTTTTATGGTCTGAAGCAGGCTCCCCGGGCCTGGTTTGATAAACTGAGACACACTCTGTTCTCATTTGGTTTTGCTCCATCTAAGTCAGACTCCTCACTTTTCATTAAACATTCTCCTTCTCCAATATTTCTGCTAGTCTATGTTGATGACATATTGGTCACTGGTTCAAATTCTAATGATGTGTCACAGCTCATCCAACAACTGAATGCTAAGTTTGCTCTCAAAGATCTTGGCTGTGTTAATTATTTTCTTGGCATCCAAGTTCAGCGCACAAATCATGGTCTGTTCTTATCTCAGACTAAGTATATTACTGACCTCCTATGCCGTGCTAAAATGCAATATGCAAAAGGCTTACCCACACCTATGTGTGGTGGTGAGAAACTGTGCGATACAGGCAGTGATCCAGTTCTCAATGTTCACCTCTATCGGAGTCTAGTTGGTGCTCTTCAGTATGTGACCATTACAAGACCTGAACTTGCTTACTCAGTCAACAAAGTCTGTCAATTCTTGCAAAATCCACTTGAATCACATTGGCGTGTGGTAAAAAGGATTCTACGTTATCTCAAGGCTACACGAAATTTTGGTCTTCACCTTGTTTCCACTCCTTCATTTCAGTGGACTGGTTACTGTGATGCTGATTGGGCGCCTGATCCCACTGATAGAAGATCCACTTCTGGCTACTGTGTTTACTTAGGCGCCAACCTCATCTCTTGGTCTTCAAAGAAGCAGAGCACAGTCTCAAGAAGCGGCACTGAAGCCGAGTATAGATCCCTTGCTGCTGTTACAGCTGAACTCACTTGGTTGCAGTCCCTGGTCTCTGAACTTCGTCTTGGTTACAGTATCCCCACTATATGGTGTGATAACAAAAGTGTTGTTATGCATAGTGCTAACCCTGTTCTTCATGCTAGAACTAAGCATATTGAGTTGGATGTCTTCTTTGTCCGTGAAAAGGTTGTTCGACGTCTTGTTCATGTTCATCACATTCCAGCAGTTGATCAAGTTGCTGACATTCTCACTAAAGCTCTTGGCAAATCCAGATTCCCACTACTTCGTGACAAACTAAGCGTTGTTGATTCCTCTACGCTTTGTTTGAGGGGGGCTGTCAAGAGTAAATAGTTAGGCCTACAGCTATGCAATATGAACTGTCCAACTGATTGTAATATGTTAGTTTGTTAGGTTGTTGTGTCTAGTCGGGGTTCCTGTAAAAAAGAATAGATGTTTAGTTGGGAAGTTATAAACAAAGAATGGAAAAACAAGAAAATTCAACATCTGAACTTACGGCCGCGGTCCAAAAACTTTGATTTGGCGCAGATGAGTATCCCTTCCATTAAGGTGATTGGAAAGCAGAGTTATTTGCAGCATAATGGTGTTGATAAATGTATCCCTGCAACAAATGGTGGTGGGAGATATTGTTACTACATTAAAACTCTCAAAAAAAAATATTGCTTAGCAATTACTCAATTTGTTCTAGCAAGATAAGAACAGATAAATTCTTGATCCATCTCAAATAAGCCGAACAAGGTAGCCCTTCAACATGGTGGAAGTAGGGTTTCCTTACCTACTAGATGCCAAGTAGGTTCATGGTTGGTCGGGCTTCTTGTGAGGTTGGCATATATGCCAGCCATTTTCATTTGTAAGATAAGATGACTAAAGTCTAAAATAATAAAACCTCACAATACAACTAAGCAGTTCTGTAGAAAAGATTAATAACTCCAAATTACCAAAAAGGTTATATATTCTTCAGTTAAGGAAAGAGGACCTCGACCAACGGATCCTCCAAAATTTTTCTCATAAATTTGCTCACCACAAAGATCAAGAGAAATCGCCACGACAATTCCTAGCTAAGGAACCACTTGTTATTTGTCAAATAACCGGGAAAAGTGAAATTTTTGTCCCCAACTAGCCACAATTGAATTCAGCGAGTAATGACACACACCCTTACAACGTCAAGCAAACGAATAAAAGATTAGAAATGAATGTCCAAAAAAAACTCGTAAAGTGAACAAACTGCTCACACAAAAAGACAACTCACACACTCTACTTACCAATTTAATTATTAGAAAGAAACCAGAAAAAGGAGAGAAAAATCTATGACTCGGAACCAATTGATGGAGATAGATTTTTCTTCTTCCGCATAACAAACACATGAAGATGTTAACAGTGAAGGGGATCGCAACCATAGAGGTAATCCCCTCGAAGAAAGGGTTAAAGATAAGAAAAAAGGTGTGGGAAAAGAAACGATGGAAGCGTATGGGATTAGGCAAACAGAAAAATTGCAAATCAGACATAGGTAGAAAGGAATCAAATATATGGAACCAAATGCGAAGGAATGCAACAGAGATTTGTAAAGAATTGAATATTAAGAGGGGTAGCAATAAATAAGTGAAATAGGCAAATAGTTACGAAAAATCTCAAATAACTTCTAAAGGCATATGAAACAAGACAGAGGGATTCATTCGATAAGGGTGAAGAAAAGAACATAAAAACGAAAATTCGGGAAGAGTTGAGGTGGTGAAGAATTAGAAAGTTGGGTATGTATAAATTTGTGGTAGAACTGGTCTTCCAGGCAAAATCTGGAGCAGACAGATATCGATGAAGCCTATGTTAGAAAGGCAAAAAGGGGTGATAGAAAAATGGGATGCTGGCTGTGTGTGAGTTGGTGAGAAGGCAATGTGAAAGAACAAGAAATAAAAGGGTGGTAAGAAGGAACAAATAGTGGCCAACATACAGACAGTTGCAGAAGCAGATAAAGCAGCTAAACTATAAGACATATAAGCCTCTCCATACCATATAAGTGCTCGTCGAGCCTAGGCAAAGAAAGCATACCAAATATGCGTTAAGTAGAAATTTTAGCCAGCCTGGTTTCCCCTCCTGGCGGGGGCAAAAATGTATTTTTGCCCCCCAGGCCGGCTAGAAAAACTCATCGTTCAGATATATCAGTTTTGAGTTTTTCTAACCGGCCTGGTTTCCCCGCCTAGGGGGCGAAAATACATTGTTTGCCCCTCCTCTTTAAACACACAGCTCCAAAAAGTGTTTAAGGAAGAGGGGCAAAAATGTATTTTCGCCCCCTCTGGCGGGAAACAAGGCCGGTTTCCCAGGCCGGCTAGAATTTCTTATCAGTTTCACCATATATAAGCTAACCATACATGTCTTCTGAATTATCCACACTAATATTCCTACCTTCTCCTCCCAATGGAACTTTTAGTGAATAACCACATATAACTTGGGCTAACCAACCACAACTCTCTCAGGAATTCGCTACTGGGACACTATGAAACATGTTTGAAGCTCCCTAAAGCCCTCCATTCCTGTCAAAAACACGAGAGAACATTGCCTAGAACCTCGGACAGGCCTCACTCTAATTAGGCCTCTTCTAGGGAATTGTATCTAGTAAAATAACCATATGATCCTTGGTGACTATTATA
This sequence comes from Berberis vulgaris, assembly GCA_963556465.1. NCBI lineage: Eukaryota > Viridiplantae > Streptophyta > Magnoliopsida > Ranunculales > Berberidaceae > Berberis > Berberis vulgaris. The sequence goes on along the minus strand of OY747131.1, from coordinate 66,154,294 downwards.
GAATATATATTATATTCAATAAATAATTTCATGTGTAAAACCAAGTATTCTCCAGTGGCTTTCCATTTTCAGGTTGATCCAAACGAGAAAATGGAAGGGCATGGTAGCACATTGAGGCTTTTGAGTAGGGCTAAAAATCGAATTGGCGGTTCGGCTTTTTAACGAAACCACGAACCAAACCGAAATTGTCGGTTTCAAATTTTTCAAAACAGAAACCGATCTAAAGATTTCAGAAACCGAGCCGAACCGCGTGATTCTGTTTCGTCGATTTACTATTCACAGTTGAAACAGATCTAAGAGACAAAGAGATAGAGACAAGTAGGAGAACGCCTTCTCCTCCCTCCTCTACGACACCTCCTCCAACCAATTCCACGTCTTCGACCTTGCCACCTTCACTCACCTCCACTCCTTCACCTCCCCCGCCACATCCGGCTATCAAGTCTCTATCCTTCTCCAATAACCGCCTCTTCACCGCTCACCAAGATGCCAAGATTCGTGTGGAAAATTACAACCACCCCAACAAACCACCAACACAAATTGGTCGCCACCCTCCCAAGCTACCGTTACAATTTTAGACTCACCCAAGCTACAATTACAGTTTCAGATTCAGAGTTGCAAGAAGCACAATGGAAGGGAGGAGAAGAAGAGAAGGCATAAATAAGGGAGCGTTTGGTTGTGCAATTTAGTACACTTTACAGCTTTAACAAAAGAAAAATATAAAGCCAACCAAACTGTTCCAATTCCAAGAAATATGAAAAGAAATCATAGAGGTTGGAATACAGAGAATGGAAATACACTTTAGTTGTTTCCTTCTCCCAATTTATTTTTTATCTCGATTGAAGTAAAATAAAGTTAGCCTCACCTTTTTAATAGTCAAAAGTAAGTCGTCTCTTGTCCCAGTTAACTTTTTTACTTCATGATTGAAGTAAAAAAAAAGTAAGCCTTAATAAGTTAATATACTTTCACCTTTTTCAAATTCAAAAGCAATCATACATTTTATATTATATATATAGGATATCGGTCAATTTGGTTATTCGGTTTAATTTACTTTTAAAACCAAAAACCAAACCGAACACATCGGTTTTGCAGCTTTCTATACCGAACCAAAACCGAAATTGTAAATAAACCAAACCAAATTTGTCGGTTTTGTTCGGTTCGGTCAATTATTTGTTCAACCCTACTTCTGAGCCTATGTAGTTATATAGTTAATCGGACCCTAATCGGTTCAAGAACGATATGAGATTTATTGGGATCAATCAGAATTAATCGGGCCTACATTTTATACACATTTTCTCCATTCTTCTATATATGTTTACTACAAATATTTTTTAAAAAATAAATGTCTGTTGAAGTAGTTGATATCACATAACGCATTTTAAGACAAATTATAACAAAATTAAAAATCCAATGTTAGATAAAGGTGCCTTTCCATATTGTTTAGATTAGCTTATTACTTTCATTTAGTCATTTTTCTCTTTTCTTAGATTATATATATACATAGATATATATAATACATACATACATACATACATACATACATACATACATACATACATACATACATACATACATACATACATACATACATACATACATACATACATATTGACTTTTATGTCTTAAACCTTTTCACGCACTTGTTATTGCCCTATGGGTTAGAATATATATGAGGTTAAGGCTAAATTCAAAAAATTAAAATTAATTTTCTCCCATTTATTTATAACATTTATCGTAGACCGATTAATCGGTGAATTTTTAAAGCGATTAATCGGCAAGAAATCACCGATTACTCAGGCTAGAGATTGTTGAAATTATTAATTCAAAAATCGCAATGCTCAACTAGGGAGAGGAGATTAATCGGGGATTAAAAATCGTTGATTAATCACCAATTTTAATAACACAATCTGAGCAAGCCTACTTTTGCTCCCCCACGAGATTGAATTTGTTCAATAAAAGCATTCATTCCGTGAGTTTTTAATTCTTGAAGAAATTTTAAGCCGAGAACCCCTGGACTGAATTCGAAAGGCAATTGTGTTCTAAGGTCGGCACCCTTATCCTAGTAATTGCATCATATCTTCCCTATTCATGTAAGTAGGATCTTTTTCTATCTATGTTTATCCAAATATACAGAAGCAGCTAACGGGACCTTTTATCAACTTCATAGTTTTCTTTTTAGCGCTATACTCACTTTCCTTTTATCAATTAGTAAATGGACAGGGGCAGACCTCAAAGCACCACACTGTATTGAGATGTAAGTAGTGTAGTCAAGGCGAGCCTCAAAGGTGTTTTTACAGAATTTCGTCTCAGTTTGAGGCAATGCGATACAGTGAAATAAGGCTCTGCCTCAACCGCCTCAGCCCAAAAATGGTTGTAGCTAGCCCAGTTGCAGCAAAAGAGGTTGCAGCCCACTCTATAATAGGGTTTTATTTTTCTTGGTGTAATACTTGTTGCTGCCGTCAAAGATTCAGAGTATTCATCTCTTTCTTGCTTTCAAATTAGGTATTCTCAAATAACAAACAAACAAGATAAATTGTCTTTAAGTTTTGATAAATTTGTCACACTTTTTTTTAATATTTTTTGGAGAAAACAGATCATGTTTTGATCAGTCTGTGATCAACATTAATCTTGATTTTCATAACCTAATTCAATGATCTCGATGTGAGCAACAACTATCAAGTAGCGGGCTAGCCTACCGAGCCATTTCGCTGAAACTGCGGATACTTCGAAGAAGCACTTTGTTGTTGGTGGACAAAAAAGCGGATGTTTGATTTGCTGATTCCTCGAATGAGTTCCAAAAATTCCATTCACGCTTATGAGAAAAATGGGTTTTAAATAATCAGCCCTTTGAATAAACGAGAACACGACTCAAGAAGAATCATAATAATGGGATAAACAAAGACAAGCTTGTGACTGGAGTGAAGGATAGAGGGTAATTATAGTCATAAACCAGCTACTAAGTCTCTGTTGAGAATTCATGTTTTTTCTTTTCCTTCTCAACGCTTGGGCATCCATCCAATGCATTCTTTGATTTTCATAGCATATTATGCTTTTGGAATACCAATAGTGATCATACTTGTGGATTTTTACCAACCATTTCAACAATTCTTTTTAACAAATGTTCAATATTCTCAAGTTTCTATTTTTTTCAAGATTATTGATTTTTAATGATTTAGTGGATGTTTGCAAATTACTTGACACTTATGTTGTGCATCTTTTCGCTATGCTATGCAACTTTATTACATTGTCATTTCGATTCTAGGTAGTTGTGTCACTTTTTGTACATATTTGCTTATGATACTTATCAGAATGATGATGTATACTACTATGATGATATGTTTCAATTTATTACAAAAATATTAAATAAATGTTAAGATTTTCTCACTTCACTGAAGCGTCCACCTCACCTATTGCCTCACGCCTCGGGCTTTTTCAAGCTCGTCCGCTTCGCCTCCGCCTTAACTACAATTGATGTAAGACCTGTCAAAAGGCATGGCAAATGCCTTTGAATGGGATTCCTTGCTAGCAGAGAAAGCAATTATCATCACTGATAGTATCCCGTGCATACTTCATTGTTGTTTCCTTGTTCAACTTCATGGATGGCTAGATACACTGATAGTATCCCTGCAAATTTTGTGAAGTTACTGTGATGATAATTTGCAGGCATACTATCAGTGTATCTAGCCATCCATGAAGTTTAACAAGGAAACAACAATGAAGTCAACTCGGCGAGACAAACAGAACTCACTTTCATTATCAAATTTTGACTGAACTGTGAATTTGGTATTCATCTGTGAGTGTTTAAAAAAAATTCTTTACAAAATGTTTTCTCCCAAAAACTTTCTTTACTATAATTATTGCACTGATCTGAGCGTGATGTAAATTAGTTACTTCTTTAAAAAAAATGTTCTTTCAATAATTTTTGTAGGATTTTATAGCATTTTTTATGTTGTGTAGTGGTGGTTTGCTCAATTTTTTCATCATCTTTATTGTGTATGGTACCAAACATATGACTATTTACATTGTCTACTTTAGCTCTAAATTTGTATCCTTGTTCACAGTTTTCACTTCAGCAATGCAACATCAGATATTTTGTGCAGAATGTTTAAAATTATGGATTCTTAGCGCTCATATTGTTCTCTATTTGATGAAGATAATTTAGTAATTTATGTCTAGGATCCATTTTACTTGATGGTTATAATGCGGCTTAATATTTTGTTCTTTATAAAGGAAGACAAGAGGGGGAGTCGGGTGCAAGCTCAAGTCTCACCTCAGGAGGAAAAGATGGGCTGACAAGTCCTACAAGAAGTCTCACCTTGGTAATGAGTGGAAGAAGCCATTTGTTGTGTCTTCCCATGCTAAGGGCATTGTTGTTGAGAAGATGTGAGTGATTTTTTTATTAATTCCTTGTTGACTTCCCATCCACTAAGATCGTTGCTAACTGTATTACATGCTTTCTACATGAGAATTGAAGTTAAGCAGCCTAACTCGGCTATCTGAAAGTGTGCTAGAGTTCAGCTGATTAAGAATGGGAAAAAGCTTGCTCCTTTCATACCCAATGATGGTTGTTTGAACTATATTTAGGAGAATGTAAGTTGATATGAACTTAAGCTGTGAGTAGTTAAAGACTAGGATAACATGATGATTTCCTCTCTTTTGTGTTGCGGCTCAAATGTGTAGTTGCGCAGCTACCATTCCTATGGTGGGGAATGTCTTCAAATGAGATTATCTTATAGCCCTTTTGCACCCTTCTTTCTCTTTTTGATTGAATGGATGGATTGTACTTGTACTGATACCCTCCCAAATTATCTAGGCCTTCTCCATGTACTCATATACAAGGTTGGTCTTATTTTTATCATTTTTTTTTTTTTGCATTTCTTACAAGAAACATGTGTTCTTCTTTTATAAGCTTGCTTGTTTTGCTTATATATTTCTTTGTTTGATTTTCTAGGAATAAAGTGACTCATTGTTCGATCTAGAACGATGGGTCTCTCCAATTTACTCAAATTATTTGTTCTCTGATTTTCATGTTTTTTTTGTTGTTGTTGCAGAGAAGCCAAAAGGGTTTTAAGAAATTTTAGAAAGAATGACCGACTGACTGACTGAATGGTAAGGTAAGGGTACCTTACATTTATGCTTAGATTCTCTTTATTTGTTCCTTTTGTTGGATTGGAGTCTGAATTATTGGATCAGAGATTCAAATCTATCTATCATCTTCCTTACTTGCAACATTTTGGAATTTTTTATTTGTTTATGCTTCTTCAGGAGAACCTTTTAGGGGATTTCTCTCCCCTTGTGTTTTTACTTTTTCTTTGCTGCATTGTATTGTATTTGCATTGCAATGACATGTTTATTCCTTTCATTTCGAGTAAATATGACTTGTTTTTCCCTTGTATAGAAACATTATTTTATAGAGTGCGAGATCATTGTATGCTCGGCTTAACATAATGTAATATCTTTGTTACCAGATTCTCAAGACGGTCCAATCTTGAAAAAACAAACATGAATGAAGAGATGTTGATCGTCTTCTTTCATATTGGGCCTTGATTTGCGTAACTAGATTTCTATGTGAAAGAAGATGTTCTCCGTCCAATTTCAGTTTATTTACAATACAGTGCCTTGATAGTAGCAGTTTATTTACAAATAGATGATGAAAAAACGATTGTTGTCTTGTATTCACTTTTTTTTTTTGCTCTCTTTTTGGTGTTGCTATTATATGTATTGTGTTGTGAATTATTTATTTTACCTTGAAATTCATTTAAAGTTTAGTGATTTGAATTTAGAAGTAGTTTATGAAGATTTTAGATGTGTACTATCCATTTTTTTAGCATTTTTTTTAATTTGAAAGATGTTTAAAATTAGTTATAGTTTCTGCATGATACAAAACAAAATTGAGTATTGGCTTCATTTGAAATTAGTATTAGTTAGTGTATGCAACTACATAAAATTAGTATGAACTGCAAAATGAAACCAATGTTCTATTAGTATTAGTTTTATAATGTTGCAATTATTTCATTTGTATGGTCGATTGATGATACAAATATTAGTATTACCTCATTTGGTATGGGTCAAAAAGTGTTACAATTAATGTTAGCATCATGCAAGACCAGTAACAAAAGCCCTTTTATGGTGTAGTGCTAGGGAATACATGAGATTCCAAAGATGGCTTCTGTTGCCATGATCTTGCAATGGAGCAGTGATGTGAGCAGATTAATTTGAAACAGTGATCAGAATATTATTATACACAGTAATTTGTATCATAAGTATTGTCATATAGATCAAGTGATATATTGGCAATATGTCTGATTTGTTTACAATCACTATTCCAATAATTGATATGAAAGACTTGATTACAGTCACAATCTAATTAGGTTTCTACAAACTCTATGGTATGTGTCTTAGTTTACAACACTTCTGGTACAAACTATATTCCTCGTGCGCTTTACACCACCAACCAAATAAATAGTTGAACTCTGATACTTTTCGTCATCTAATAATGGAATAAGTGATGAATTCCCGTGAAGTAAACTGAAATGGTTGGCATGGAACGGGGTTCCTGTAAAAAAGAATTGATGTTTAGTTGGGAAATTATAAACAAAGAATGGAAAAACAAGAAAATTCAACATCTAAACTTACGGCCGCGGTCCAAAAACTTTGATTTGCCGCACATGAGTATCCCTTCCATTAAGGTGATTGGAAAGCACAGCTATTTGCAGCATAAAGGTGTTGATAAATGTATCCCTGCAACAAATGGTGGTGAAAGATATTACTACATTAAAACTCTCAAAAAAATTGCTTAGCAATTACTCAATTTGTTCTAGCAAGAATAAGGACAGATAAATTCTTGATCCATCTCAAATAAGCCGAACAAGGTAGCCCTTCAACATGGTAGAAGTAGGGTTTCCTTACCAACTAGAAGCCAAGTAGGTTCATGGTTGGTCGGGCTTCTTGTGAGGTTGGCATATATGCCTTTCTTTCATCGATTTCAGCATTTTTTTTATTAACCTTGCCATTTTCATTTGTAAGATAAGATGACTAAAATAAAACCTCACAATACAACAAAGCGGTTACTAATATCACACGAAAGTGGAGACCTTATTAAGATCTCAAAAATCTTCTGTAAAAAAGATTAATAACTCCAAACTACAAAAAAGGTTATATATTCTTCAGATAAGGAAAGAGGAGCCTCCACCAACGGAGCCTCCAAAACTTGTCTCACAAATTTGCTCACCACAAAGATCTAGAGGCTTTATTGGGATAAATCTCAACTTAAATAACTTTATTGGGATAAATCTCAACTTAAATAACTTGTCTCACAAACTTGTCTCGTGATACATCTCAACTTAAATAACTTCTAAAGGCTGATGAAAGGAGACAAAGGGATTTGATAAGGGTGAAGAAAAGAACATAAAATACGTAAATTCGGGAAGAGTTGAGGTGGTGAAGAATTAGAAAGTTGGGTATGTATAAATTTGTGGTAGAACTGATCTTCTATGGTCTTCAAGGAAAATTTTGCAGCAGATATCAATGAAGCCCAAGTTAGAAAGGCAAAACGGGGTGACGGAAAAATGGGATGCTGGCTGTGTGTGAGTAGGTGAGAAGCCAATGTGAAAGAACTAGAAAGAAAGGGTGGTAAGAAGAAACAAATCGTGGCCAACATACAGGCAGTTGCAGAAGCAGATAAAGCAGCCAAACTATAAGACATATAAGCCTCTCCATACCATACAAGTGCTCGTCGAGCCTAGGCAAAGAAAGCTTACCAAATATCATTAAGATATATCAGTTTCACCATATATAAGCTAACCATAGATGTCTTCCATTTATGTCTTCTGAATTATCCACACTAATATTCCACCCTTCTCCTCCGAATGGGACTTTTAGTGAATAACCACATGTAACTTGGGCTAACCAACCACAACTCTCTCAAGAATTCGCTACTGGGACACTGTGAAACATGTTTGAAACTCCCTAAAGCCCTCCATTCCTGTCAAAAACATGCGAGAACATTGCCTAGAACCCCGGACAGGCTTCACTCTAATTAGGCCTCATCTAGGGAATTGTAAATAGTAAAATAAGCATATGATCCTTGGTGACTATTATAGAATATATATTATATTCTATAAGGATTCCATGTGTAAAACCAAGTATTCTCCGGGGGCTTTCCATTTTCAGGTTGATCCAAACGAGAAAATGGAAGGGCATGGTAGCGCATTGTGGCTTCTGAGTAGGGCTGAAAACTGAACCGGTGGTTCGGTTTTTTAACGAAACTGCAAACCAAACCAAAATTGTCGATTTCAAATTTTTCAAAATCGAAACCAATCCGAAGATTTCAAAAACCGAGCCAAACCGCGTGATTCAGTTTCGTCGGTTTACTATTCACAGTTGAAACAGATCTAAGAGACAGAGACAAGTAGGAGAACCGTCAGCTTCCTCGCCTTCTCCTCCAACCTCCTCTACGACGCCTCCAACCAATTCCACGTCTTCGACCTTGCCACCTTCACTCACCTCCACTCCTTCACCTCCCCCGCCACATCCGGCTGTCAAGTCCCTATCCTTCTCCAATAACCGCCTCTTCACCGCTCACCAAGATGCCAAGATTCGTGTGGAAAATTACAACCACCCCAACAAACCACCAACACAAATTGGTCGCCACCCTCCCAAGCTACAGTTTCAGATTCAGAGTTGCAAGTGGGACAATGGAAGAGAAGAAAAGAAGAGAAAGCATAAATAAGGGAGCGTTTGGTTGTGCAGTTTAGTATTTTTTACAGCTTTAACAACAAAAGAAAAATATAAAGCCAACCAAACAGTTCCAATTCCAAGAAATATAAAAAGAAATCATACAGGCTAGAATGTAGAGAATGGAAATACACTTCAGCTGTTTCCTTCTCCCAATTTACTTTTTATCTCGATTGAAGTAAAATAAAGTTAGCCTCACCTTTTTAAAAGTCAAAAGTTGTCCCTTGTCCAATTAACTTTTTTTTATCATGATTGAAGTAAAAAAGTAAGGCTTAATAAGTTAATATACTTTCACCTTTTCAAATTCACAAGCAATCATACATTTTATATTATATATATAGGATATCAGTCGGTTATTCGGTTTAATTTTTAAAATAAAAAACCGAACCAAACATATCGGTTTTGCAGCTTTTTAAACCGAACCGAACCGAAACCGTAAAAAACCGAACTAAATTTGTTGGTTTGGTTCGATTTGATTGGTTATTTGCTCAACCCTACTTATGATCCTATGTAGTTATATCGTTAATCGGACCGTAATCGGTTCAGGAGCGATATGAGATTTATTGGGATCACTCAAAATTAATCGAGCCTACATTTTATACACATTTTCTCCATTCTTCTATGATAAATTTACTACAAATATTTTTTTTAAATTAATGTATATTGAAGTAGTAGATATCACATACAGCATTCTAAGACAAATTATAAACAAAATTAAAATTCCAATGTTAGATAAAGGTGCCTTTCCTAATTGTTTAGATTAGCTTATATACATACATACATACATATATTGATTTTTCTGTCTTAAACATTTTCAGACACTTGTTATTGCCCTATGAGTTAGAGTATACATGAGGTTAAGCTAAATTCAAAACTTTAAAATTAATTTTCTCTCATTTATTTATAACATTTACCATAACCGATTAATTGGTCAATTTTTAAAGCGATTAATCGGCAAGAAATCGCCGATTACTCAGGCTAGAGATTATTGAAATTATTAATTCAAAAATCGCAACGCTCAACTAGGGAGAGGAGATTAATCGGGGATTAAAAATCGTTGATTAATCACCAATTTTAATAACACAATCTGAGCAAGCCTAATTTTGCTCCCCCACGAGATTGAATTTGTTCAATAAAGGCATTCCTTCCGTGAGCTTTTAATTCTTGAAGGAATTTTAAGTCGAGAACCCCTCGACTGAATTCGAGAGGCAATTGTGTTCTAAGGTCGGCCCACCCTTATCCTAGTAGCTGCATCATATCTTCCCTATTCATGTAAGTAGGGCCTTTTTCTATCTATGTTTTATCCAAATATTCAGAAGCAGCTAACGGGACCTTTTAACAACTTCATAGTTTTCTTTTTAGCACTATACTCACTTTCCTTTTATCAATTAGTAAATGGACAGGGGCAGACCTCAAAGCACCACACTGTATTGAGATGTAAGTAGTGTAGTCAAGGCAAGCCTCAAAGGCGTTTATACAGAATTTTGTCTCAGTGTGAGGCAATGCGATACTGTGAAATGAGGCGTCCGCCTCAACTGCCTCAGCCCAAAAATGGTTGCAACTAGCCCAGTTGCAGCAAAAGAGGTTGCAGCCCACTCTATAATAGAGTTTTATGTTTCTTGGTGTAATACTTGTTATTGTCGTCAAAGATTCAGAGTCTTCATCTCTTCCTTGCCTTCAAATTAGGTATTCCCAAATAACAAACAAACAAACAATATAAAATGTCTTTAAGTTTTGATAAATTTGTCACACTTTTTTTTAATATTTTTTGGAGAAAAAATATCATGTTTTGATCAGTCTGTGATCAACGTTAATATTGATTTTCATAGCCTAAGTCAATGGAGCACTACTACAGTGCCTGGTGGCCACCTGGCACAACACCAGGCACACCACCAATGCACTTAAGAACTCCCCAGTCAATGATCTCGATGTGAGCAACAACTATCAAGTAGCGGGCTAGCCTACCGAACCATTTTCGCTAAAACTGCGGATACTTCGAGGAAGCGCTTTGTTGCTGGTGCACAAAAAAGTGGATGTTAGATTTGTTGATTCCTCGAATGAGTTCCAAAAATTCCGTTTACACTTATGAGCAAAATGGGTTTTAAATAATCAGCCCTTTGAATAAGCGAGAACACAACTCAAAAAGAATCATAATAATGGGATAAACAAAGACAAGCTTGTGACTGGAGTGAAGGATAGAGGCTAATTATAGTCATAAACCAACTACTAAGTCTCCGTTGAGAATTCATGTTTTTTCTTTTTCTTCTTAATGCTCGGGCATCCATCCAATGCATTCTTTGATTTTCATAGCATATTATGCTTTTGACATACAAATAATGATCATACTTGTGAATTTTTACCAACCATTTCAACAATTTCTTTTAATAAATACTCAATATTCTCAAGTTTCTATTTTTTCAAGATTATTAATTTTTAATGATTTAGTGGATGTTTGCAAATTTCTTGACACTTATGTAGTGCATCTTTTCTCTATGTTATGCAACTTTATTACATTGTCATTTCGATTTTAGATAGTTGTCACTTTTTGTACATATTTGCTTATGATATTTATCAAAATGATGATATATACTACATGTTATAAAAATATTAAATAAATGTTAAGACTATCTCACTTCACTGAGGTGTCCGCCTCGCCTACCACCTCACGCCTCAGGCGTTTTCAAGCTCGTCCGCTTTACCTCCGCCTCAACGCCTTAACAACAATGAATGTAAGACATGTCAAGGGAAGCACTCTTTTAAAGAAAAAGGAAACCCGACTTAAAAAGAGACCATTCTGGACTTCAGATCCCTTTTCTTTCAATCAATACCCTCACCTACGGCTGAACAAAAATCGATTAAACCACACACACTGACCGAGCCAACTAATTTCGGTCCTTTTTTTTCCTTTGTCGATTCAGTTTGGTTCTCAAAACTCTATTTGCAAAACAATAGATCAGATTGCACAAACTCAATGAGATACAGTGAAAGAGCGAAGGGCTCGAGCAAAAACAAGGGTCATATCTGGAAAGCAAGTAAGAAATAAGACGAGAGAAAGATTAAAAATGGAAAACCTCTATTAATTTACAAACTGATATTCACAATCAAGGAGCTGAGTGAATGATGACCCCTCGGCATGAGGAGCCATACATTTGCCCTTCAGATGACCAGGATCTTGATCCAGATGCATAGGCTGTCGGCTTCATTTTCTTGCCAATGAAGATTCTCAAGTTGTGTTCTTTCCAATTATAACACTCTTTTTTTAGAAGGCAAGCAAGCTTTTTGTTGGATTCCAGAACAATTAAACGCCTTTGACAGGGTTCGAACCCTAGACTTGTGATACCATCCGCCACAAGTCAATCAACTGAGCGAATACCCCATTGGCATTATACCACACTTGCAACCATCAGTCTATCCCAAATCCATTCACTTTTCTGTGGCAATACTCTAGAGCTCCAAATATTAAACCACAAATGAGATCTGATCTTATATTTCTAGCCCAACCCGAGTCTCTGCAAATGATTGCCCAAACAAAAGAAGGTGAATGGGTAGGATAGGAAGAGGTGCCCAATGGATTCAGTCTCATGCACATCTACTAATGATAATCAGATTTCGCTTGGCCAAAGCACCTAGTTGTGCATCAACACCCAAAGTAAGAAGTTATGTTTCGGGGGAGTTCCTTTTCTCCACATGAAGGTGGAGTCGAAATTGAAAACAGAAGCAGTTGTAGAGATGTGGAAGAGTTGTAGTTTGCAAAGTAATCGCCTACGAGAAACAACTAATTTTTTCATCCCTTACCATTTAATTATTTCCATTTCCCAGGGCTATGTTAGCAAGAGAATCCAATAGGGTAACAACCACAACAACTCGGAATCTCTGAATCCATGCTTGGGATTTAAGTCTCAATCGTTCATCCCTACCTGTGAGACATAGAGCTACTAACAGGCCCATTTTTCCTTCTGAGAACAATGTGGATTTCCATATACAATATTGTCGGGGGTTTATCAAACAACCATTTGTTATGCCTTAAATCGATATAGTTGCCTTTTCCAACATAGATGAGACTTTGTTCTTAAAGTTGACCAAATGGGCCATGACGTTCCTCCAGATAGAACATCCATAAGGGGAATTAACTTGCTTCGTGCACCAACCTAACTGGTCAAAATAATTCAGTTCTCAAACTGACACATGCAGTTCGGTGTGGTTTCATAAAAAAAAAAAGATAACCGTAAAATTCAAACCGACCGATGTGTTACACACAAGACTTATTTATGTGCGGATCATCAACCCTTAGATAAATGCAAAGTCATTGTTAGTAAAAAGTTTTGAATCGTACAAAGTGAAAATTCATAAAGTGGAGTCATGGAAAAACAAAAGGTAAGATGTGACAAATTGGTGCAGTCCTTGGTTCTCTCTCATAACTCCTCCCCTCCATTCTCTTTCTAGAAGCAACTACATAGGTATCTTAGACAAACCCTAGCCTCAAAAGTATTCTTCTCCCCTTCTAGTCTTTCTCCATTACCAAGGTTATTCTTCTTTCATGATTATCATGGTTTGTTTTCTTTGAATGACATATCAAATCCAACTGTCTTATTTTCTTGTGCAAGAAAATTATTGACTTTAAGATTTAGAGATGGCTTGATTGAGATTGGGTAAGTATGTACATGATTTATAGTATGGGTCTTCTTTGTTTTGGTGCCTTTATGTAGTTCTCATCATTCCTGCAACTTCTTAACTTTTATGAAATTCTTCAATTCTTTAATGGCCACTCAAACCTCTGAATTTGGATAAAAAACGAGAAAACCACAAATCAAACTGACCTCGTAATGTTGGCAACACCTTCGGTTTGGTTACAATTATGTAGTTAAAATGGATAATAGACCATTCGCGATTCATTACCTATTTATGATTAATTAGATTTAGTAGGTCTATTTTTTTCAAAGTAAATATTTGTATAGCCTCGCTAATGTAAATTATAAAAAATTCTAGAAAACCTTAAATTGAATCATTTGGAACGCCCTAAGAACCATGAGGTAAGAACTAGGTTAAAAAGTAAAATTGGGTGATTGGAATGAAATCAGATGTTTTACAAGTTTGCCATATGTAAACTTTGTGGAACCACGATCAAAGTATTAATATACACATTCCGTCCTATAAAATTTGGACTTTTCAGGTTACATTGATAGGTTTTCAAAGATTTTTATTGGCTCTAAATCCACCACCAAAAGTCGGCGTGGCACTTCACCATCTCTTCTTCTTCAATCAAACAAAACAGAGTTGATGCCCTCAACGAAGAAGACGAGATAGAAATCAAAGCTTTCCCAGCATCTCCACCTACTCATCTCCAAAAATTTGACTCGACCATATCTCACAGCAGAGAACTCCAACAGAAAACAACACCACCCCAACAGACAACAACACCCCAACAAACGATGACGACATCCTCAATAGGTCAATCAAACTTTCTTCTCTTCTTTTCCTCCTCTTCTCCCCTCTTCTCTTCTGATCATATGATCTCTTCTCTGTTCGATCGCAACACATCAATCTATCTTTTTTTATCTTCTCCCCTCTTCTCTTTTGATCCTCTAATTTCTTTTTTTTTGCAGTTGATCTCCTATTCTTCTCCATCTGCTTTCCCTCTTCCTCGATAGTCTCCCTCTAATTTGGAGTCTGGATCGAGTTTGAGAGTTGAGTTAGGTTTTTTTTATACGAAACGATAAATCGGCGTGTTGGATGGGTCTGATTTATCGTTGACTCGCAGATTTATCCACTTCCATTAAGTCCAACCGTTAAACACCTGAAACATAACGGGTAAACCCCGTTAAACAATTTATCACCTATTAATCAGCTATTAATGGGTGATTTTATAACTTAGGTTGCAATTGATACAATAAGGAAACCAATTAGGTCGGTTCGGACAACGATTTTGAGGAAACCAATATATACCGAACAGTGTTAAGCCGTACCCTCAACCCATCTTCACATAGAGGAAGCTATATCCCAACTACTAGCACAGGGGAGGGGCACTTGTTTTGTTAAGGCCAAGGGATCCCCTCTCACATCTATGAAACCACATGGATTGGAGATAAGGTCGTAGTAGAGATTTGGGAGAGAGATGCCATTTTGGAGATAAGGCCATAGTAGAAAAGCGGGACAGAGGCGAAATTTCATTAAGAGAGAAGCTCAATTTTAACTTTATATCGAAGGAAGTAATACATGGTTCAGACCTGTGAGTTGTAAAAATATTTAATTCTCAAGTATGGATTATATCTATTTTTGAGATGCATTGGAGATAAGGCAGTAGTAGAAAAGCGGGAGAGAGACATTGTTTTGTAAAGAGATGAGCTCATGTGGTAAAATTGCAATAGAGTTGTGACTTGTAAAAAATAAATAGATAATAAAATGCAAGTATGATTTTCTTAGTTAATGATTTAAAGATAAACCACAATTTGTTGTGTTTGAGTGACAAAAGACAGGAAGAGAAATAATAAAGACAAGGTAAGAAAAAAAGGGTAGTAAGAAGTCAAAAAACTGTAGTTTGACTCTATGTTAGAAATCAGATTTAACGGATAGAGAATAGGTAGGGGAGGGTTGCTGGTCATTCGTTGGTCTAAGAGAGATGGAGTTGGATCTTTTGATCTAGGTCTAGGTTATCTATGGCACTGGGTGGGCTGAGGCATTGACATTCGCCAGGGATCCTCGAGAGTCATGGAGAAGTCATGACGATTGCGAAGTCATAATAATTTAGAAAAGGTATGTGGTGGTTTTGAGTATGTTGTTCCATTCAATTCAAAGCATAGTTTATTAGTCATGGACACTTCACAATGCCCCAAATAGAGCACTGCAACGCTTTAAGACGATCAAAGCATTTTAAGGCACTCGAAAATTGAGAGACGATCAAAGCATTTTAAGGCACTTGAAAATTGAGAGGAAACACATTTAATGAAAACAACCCCGTGGTAAGGCAAAGTGTAGCCACGATGGAGCTTTAGACAACACAAATCTGGGTTTATGGATAAAGGAAAGTTTGGAATTGCTTAGATCTAAACAATATGGAATATATGGAATCGAGTTGCAATGACTGGAAGTGGGTGGCTGTTGGCTGGATTGAAATACGGATTTGGTTCACATAAGAGAAAGCTGGGAGAGCTAATCAGATTAAGAGATGGATCATCAACACGTACGCTTTGAAGGTCTGGAAGCACAGAAGGATGCCACTGATTGTGTGAGAAAGAAAGAGGTGGTGAATGAAGAGCATCAGGTGCACAAAGTTAAATAAAAACAATAATATGAAAAAGTATTTTTTAAAATCAATGCGGGTAGTGTAACATGCAGGTGCACAAAGCAGGTACCATGTATTTATTCTTTGGTGTTACTCCCTCATTGCATGCCATGAATATTTTTCAACTATCTCTGATATTCCACAAAGTACTTTAATGCACAACAAATAATCTCCATCAATGCAAGAACTGGAAATCACTATAAAAAGCGCTCGCAATTGAACTAGATGAGAAACAAAACCCACAACCTCTCAGGACATAATACCATGTTTAACTTCCATTTACACTCTCAAACTTCGAGCTATTAGAGAGTGTGGATCTTAGCTCTGACAAAGTGAAGTGGAATAGTGGCATTTGAAATAGGTGGACACCACTAGATGCCACCCGACCTTTAAGAACCGATGAGCACCATGAAATGGCAACTACTTTACAAATAATTCACAGGAACTACCAAACTTTAGTGGTGGACCTGGACACAATGGGAGTGACTAGCGACCTTATATGTGAATGAACATGGCACAAATAATTTCAAGATCATACCAGGGGATAAAAATTTGACAAAAAGGAAGATTATTTGAAGAAAACGTGAGTGTGAAGTATCAAGTGTATGTTTCAAATTTTGAAACCATCAGGTATTCTACTATATTTATGTCGTGCAACTTAAGGAAATGCACAAAAGAACTGGTTATGTATAACTTGTCCAAGTTAAAAAAAATAATAATAATACATAATAATAATAATAATAATAATAATAATAATAACGATAATAAATATAATAATAATAGTAATAATAATAAATAAATATCTTAAGAAAGTATTGGAAATGAAAGATATGAACCAATAGCATTGAGAAAGTATTGCTTACCGTGGATCCGTTCCTGATAAATATATATAAACCCAACCAATTGGCTTCACGAGTTCCACAGTTTTTATATCCTGAAACAATTGGGGAGCCATTTTAGAAAAGGTCATCAAAGCATACAGCATACTAGTGTATTAGGCTGCGTATAGAAACAAAATATAGGCTAGATTCAATTTTGTACAAGAAAACTTTTTCCTATCCCTTGCAGCTATACAGTGCAGTTTTTATTCTTCCAATTCAACAAAATACATCGTATGCAGAACTCTTATTTATTGACTAGAATTTATGTACATGAGTAGCATTTTCTTTAACCAATGACATTGAATCGCCTAACAAGGAATGAGATAATGTCTAAACTCAATGAGGATAATTCATGTTGGGCACTGGACCATCTCGAATTTCTTTATGGATACCATGTTGGGTGTAGATAATCTTCCAAATACAATTAATCAGCTGCAATGAGGAAGTCAAATTAAGGCCTGTGCAGTTAATGCGGCCGAAAATCGGTCAAAAAGCGTTATACGTTGGACCGAAACGCACAGGGTCGACTCGGTTGGCTTTAAGCAGATCGATCAAAATCAGTTAAAAATCGGCGAGTCAGCGCTTAACCGGCCCAGCTGACTCGCTAATTTGTCGGTCTTTATATATTATGAAAAAAAAAAAAAACTAATCGATCTTTGCAGATCTGAAAAAGAAGAGATTGGCTGGAAAAGAAGAAGTAGATCTGAAGAAGAGAATCGATCGGTTGCTGCTGTTCCCTCTCCTCCCAGTCCATTTGCTTCTTCCCACTGCTGAAATGTAACTCATGTAAGTCAATGATGACAGAGTTTTCGCCTTCGTCGGGCTTGAGAGCTTATGCCGCTTCTAAAAAAACTCTCTGATTCTGAAAAAAAAACTTTCTGATTTATTGGGGCTAAAGGTTTGTCCTTTATCGATTTTTCTTCTTGATTTTCGTTAAAGATCTCTCCTTTTTCCTTCCTTCTTCAACGTTTTGTTTTGGTTTGGTTTGGTTTGGTTTGGGTGAGAGATTTTTTTTTTTAAAATCTTTCATGCCTTGCTTCCAGATCTGATCCTATATGGAAGAAAAGAAAAGGTTGTTGTTTGGTGGTTGTTGCTTTACATTTCATTTGTTTTGGGTTAAAAAGGTTTGCTACCTTCTAGCTTCAAAGACCCTAAGGTTAGTCCTTTCTTTTGCTTTTCAGATTCAAATTTCCTTCATTTTCTTTTCTTACTAGGGTATGTTATAAACAGATAAAAAAACTTGTCCGCATGATTATGAAAAATCGTAATGCGGTCCTGACCGCTTTCCGCATTAACTGCATAGATTAAGGCATGTGCGCCAAAAACCCATTATGGCAGACTCACATTTATGATCAAAGTAAAATTCGTTTTCTTTTGATTAGGCATCTAACAACTAGCAATGCCAATGACCACTCGCTTTCAAAACACAACAAAACAAAACAAAACTAAAATGGAAATGAAAAGGAAAAACTAAAAAGGACAATGAACAAAATAAGTAGATAAATTTCAAATCTTCAATTAATTACCAACATTAACCAAGGATAGCAATAGACAAGTGATCATCATCACATAAAAATAAAAATAAAAACAGGATTAGTTAAAAGTAAACATATCACGAATCAAGGAAGCACGGACTCTTCGAAAAACTTGTCATATTCGAGTTTGACACATACGACACTGACACTCGCTCGACACGCCTCCGACACGTGGTCAACGTGTCGGCAGGTCTCTAACACATGATCAATGTGGTCAACGTGTCGTACATGTCTCCGATACACTCAGAACTTGATCAGGACACAGTCAAGACTCAGCAATTGACTTCTTTTGTTTTTTTACTTTTAAATGTGTGCAAATAATTGAACTTGGATTAGGCGAGGATATGTGAGAAGACCGCATTGCTTGGATAACCAAAATCCATGTAGCCGACCCCGAAAATATCGGGAATGGGTTTTGATGATAATGATATGTGGGCAAATAATTACCTAATTTAATGGTTGTTGATCCATTTGAAGTGAATGACTCTTTCAATTGAGATTCAAGATAATAGGGCAAAGAGCCACTAAAGCATAGAGATAGTATATACTTCTTAATCTTTGCTTCTTCTCTCATTTGCTTATTTCCTCAACTTTTTTTTCTTACACAAAAGTGTCATCTTCTCCGCCTTTGCACCTAGGGATGGTAATGGGACGGATTTTGCCAAATTCGTCCCCGCCCCGCCAGGGATCCGTGAAAATTTGCCCCATTGCCATCCCTATTTGCACCTCTTCTTCTTCTCTATGTTTTTTCTTCTTCGGGTTTTTTCTACTTGCAACAAAGATGAAGACGTTCTAGGAAGGCACTTGATTAGATTATTGTTTATGTTTACATATAATTGTTGAGTCGGCGTGTTGTGTCTGTGTCCGAGACGACGTGTGTCTGTGTCTGTGTCCATGCATCCTTGACAAGAACTAAATTTTTAAGGGCTATCAGAAAACCAGTTACATTGTTATACAAAAATATTCAAAAAAGACATTTAAAAAAATCTTGGTGAACGCTTTGCAACCATGACAACTTTCCCCAAGTTTAATCTGTAAACTGTTAAAAGTATAGACTCTAGAGAAAAATGTTGGTTCTAAGAGAACCCACTTCTTGAGAATGAGTCATTTTATTTTGGAATTGCACATGTAAAAGAAAGATTTTAATTAGGTTTCTTAATAATATTAATTTCGATGACATTTTTAGTAAATGGCTTTCAAAAGTTATTGAGACTCCGGTAAACCATGGGGTAGAATCGATTTTGGCTAGTTTCCCATACTGCATAACTCCATGGTTCCAAGGTCCAAAAGTATGTGATGACAACATTTCTACAATGATCAAATTTGGAGTCTAATGAAGAAACTTAATGGTGGTAAGAGACTGCATCCAATTAAGAAGACATGCGCAATAAGTTTACAAACTAGAATGCAATAACTAGAGGAAAAACAATCAACTTCAGCAAATTATTCAAGAAAGCAAGCCTCACATCAAATACTGAAATTATATCAATATTCACATCAAATAAAGAAATTAATGATTTCCTTTGAAAACAACAATGGCTTTCCCATAGATGTGCATAAATGGCCATTTTGTGAATTAATAGGGCAACAAGTTCTTATCTTTCTCAAAAGAAATGCAGCTTAATGCTAAATCATAATGTGCGAGAGAAGTGTACCTTCAAATTATGGAACCCATCGCCGGCTCGAATGGAGATTTTGCTTGGTGTATAACTCTCATCAAGCTTGAAATCCACATAAAGCACTACTAACTACACATCAAAATTAAAAAATTAAAACAGTAAAACCAGTTGAATATCAGTGACCAGAAAACACATAAAAATGGGAAAACAAAAAATGGGTATTTCAAATCAAATCAAAGGCACTCACTTGCAACTTGACTTTCTTCTGAAATTGAATGTTCACCAGATGGGGTTGTGCACCATCTGATCTGATCACAGTGAAACACCAAATAAAAACCCTAGGTTTTTCAATCTACAGTGAAAAATGAGAAACTAAAAGGAACCAAAACTAATTGAGAGATAGAAAGTGGAAAGGAGAAAGCTTTACTGCCAATAGGTGTCGAGATTGAGGTCGCGAAGAGATTGGACCCCGTTGCCAGACTTGCAAGAACTCACACTCCAAGACGCCTTTGACCCCAACTCGCGAAGACCATCTTCGATTACTAGAACTTGGTTTCCTCCAACTAACTTGCCTTCTTCATCTCCATCTGATTCTGCCATTCTCTGATCTTCTCCTCTCCTCCAAAAGCTTCCCCTTCTTCTTTGGTAGTACTTCCGTCGAGTTCATTCAAAGTTGTTTTGTGTACTTGATTCACAGAAGGCAGCCTGCGTTTTGCTGCCTGGTTGCTGTTTGGGGGGCGACTTTACACTTTTGCCCTCCTTTTTTAAAGTGTAAAGTCGCCCCTCATGCCGCAACTCAGACAGCAAAACTCAGGCTACCTAGAATTATTCCTTGATTTATACTGCAACAACGTACCATTTTTATTTATTTTTTTATTATTTATTTTTTTCTTAAAGCTTTTTTCAAAAAAATTTAGGCCACAATAGGAGGTTTTGAGAGAGTGGGCTGCCTACTTAACACCCAAAGAGGGAAAGCTCCATGTTTAAATCCAGGGACGGAGCTAGGTGGGGGCAAGTGCCCCCACAAACTTTTGAAACTTTTTAAATTATTTCTAATATGTCCACTTTAGTGATGTTGATGACTTTGTCCCACCCCACCCCACCCTTTCCTCTCTCTTTCTCCTCTGCAACATCGACGATCATGTTTCGCCCATTTCCTCTCTTCTGCTCCATCATACCCTCTCTCTATTTACTACAACAATTGTCCCGCCTCTTACTCTCTTCTTTTCCTTTCCTCTTAGCTTGATTTAGTATTTTTCCCATCAGCGCCATCAACATCTACCAGCAACCCCAACCTTTTTTGCCTACTTTGAGGAAGAAGAAGGTTTTTAAAAAAAAATGTATTTTCTTGAGATAAATTCGTATTTCGAGGTCTAATTATGTATTTTATTCATAGGATTTTTTTGGAGATATTTTTTTTCTCAAGATACATGTTTGTATCTCAAGGTTCATTTGTGAATTGTTATTTGAAGAGTATTTTGGTAATCAACGTAAGTCTTTTGACAGTCAATGCACGTTGATTGCTAGTCCTGGAAAAGACTGAAATAGTGATTAATGATTAGATAACGTCTAATTAGCTATTATGATAGGTGGCAAATCACAAATAGCCCAATTTTTTGTCTACATCTAATTTTACATTTGAAATTAATTTTTGCCCCTAAACTCTATATGTCAATTTGATTTGTTCCCTATATATTTATTTTTTGTGCTCCTACAAACAAAGTAACTTGTTGGATTCATTTATTCACCATAGATTAGATGGAATTTGTTTAATAGTTGGTGTTTTATATAGTTATTTATATATTGTTCAAATTAAAAATTTTTGTTAAAGTAATTAATTATTATATTATCATTAATTAACTATGACTAATCACTCCACCCCTCCCCCTCTAATAGAAATCTTGGCTCCGTCACTGTTTAGATCCAAAACATACCAAATAACACTGTTGATAGCCTACCTCGCACAAGGCTTACATGTAGAAAGTGGTGTGAATGCCCTTATAAGGGCTTGTGCGTCCAATGAAATGTTGCACGACATTCCATATTTACATGGATGCACATGGCCAAACAGATATGGTGTTTAGCTCCGTGGCAGGGATAGTGGGTTTGAACTCCACCCTGAATGTTTTTTTTACCGTGCAGCGTACATTAACCGCGTCACTTAGACATGGGTGGTTTTTTTAACTAACCCTTACCCATTCTCCTCCTCCTTTTACAGTGCTTGGGACTGCCTGCCTCGTGACAAAAACAAATATAATAGTGAAAAAATCTAAGAAGATTTAATTAACCATATCCTATTACTCTAAGAAGCACAATAAGCCCATCTAAAATTCTCACAAATAATTTTTTTAGATTCCATAAGATCTATGACATGGAAGGCCACGTTAACCGAAGGCCAGGGTATATTTTTTTAATTAAACCTCCAGGAGGGAAGAGCAACTATAGGATGTCATACATTTATTCAATATCAAAAGAGATTTACAGTTTATTCAGGGGTACGTGACAACTTTACCCGAATCAAAAAAATCAAAAATTGAATGTACTAACACAAAAGAAAACTAAATTTCCTCTAAGCCTACAAAACTCTTTCCAAACCTACCTCCACGACAAAGCAAGATTAACACCTAGCAAGGAAAAAACAAGCAGTCGTCCAAAGTAAAAGCCAAAAATCCCCTCAGCACCAGTAGAAAGCCAAAAATCCCCTCAGCGCCCCTCTTCTTCTTTCTATCTCAGCGTTTTCCATGTCAAGAGATATAAACATAAGCGTGTGGGATTTATCTAAATTGATCAGTCCCAAATTTTACTTAGGAAGTCGTGATATATCCATCTCCCTAGTTAACCCTTCTTGCTGCGCCCTCATAGCCAGCGCATCTGCCAATGCATTCATCTCCCTATACACATGATAATAGACAACCTCTCTTCCAACCTGCAGACGATGTATTTCATCCCAAAAAATTTCGAAAAATCATGAAATCTTAAAATCTGTATAAAAACTAGCCTTTTAACAAAAGTCGAATTTGTTTAAACCATGATCTTTGTAAACCTCATTCTATAGCGTAACCCGAGTCCTTCCAAAAGCGCAAGAGTTTTCACATAATTATTCATTCCATCGCCAGTGAAAAACGGGTATCTGCCAAACAATCTCCCATATGGTCTCGAATGATTACCCTACCTGTTGTTAAGTTATTCTTGGATGACCATCAACATTCAAAGCTACAAACCCATCCGGGGGAAATGCCCAATAAACAATCATATTCACTCTCGGGGTCATTGGTCGCACATGCAATCCAAGAGCTATTACCACATCCCTATTTGAGCTAACTCTCTTCGGAACAAAGACTGAATTAATAAGTTTTCGCCATCTTTTTACAATAATTATCATTGTGAAGGCATTCGAAAAGGCATCATACAAACACTTACAACGTTGTTTCCAAATCTCCCATACCACCAATGACAGCGTCATAAGAAATAAAACACTTGCTTGTGAGACTCCATTTTCCTGACGAAACCAGACTGAAAAGAGTGTCGAAATCTCTGGTAGCTTCCTAACATGAATGTCAAAACACTTTCAAAATGGTCTCGTACTTTCCGAGCCAAACTCCCTTCTATAAACAAATGATTTAAATATTTGATCTTCGACAGCATCTACATC
The DNA here is from genome assembly GCA_963556465.1 of Berberis vulgaris. Classification (NCBI taxonomy): domain Eukaryota; kingdom Viridiplantae; phylum Streptophyta; class Magnoliopsida; order Ranunculales; family Berberidaceae; genus Berberis; species Berberis vulgaris. The sequence continues at coordinate 66,130,595 of OY747131.1, read as the reverse complement.
TTGAAGCTAAACTAAACCCACAACGAGGTAATTCCCGTCAACTGGCACCCCCTATAGAGAAGTTTTCAAATGAAAACCGATATTCTCGTAGGGACTAAAGGCATCCAAATCTTATCAAACAAAGCCATTTCTGTCCATCTGCCCCTAATCAAGTCCTAAGCAGATCTGGTGGAAAAAAAACTCATTTGCATTGGGATTCCATACACACGAGTCAGCCTTATTCTCCTCTCCTTTGAGGCTTCCTTCTAATAATTCCATAGCTAAGCTACGGAGCGGAAAACTAATCTTCATAAAATTTCCACTCTTCACCTCCCCAATGGAAGAGCAAGTACCATGTGCACTTATCTTTAGTAGCCTAGAAAAAACCAACACAGAATTCTAGTTCTCGTCAAAGAATCATGTATTTCCTTAACCAATCCGCCAAGACGAGTTAGCCAGAAATATATCATTGATTTTATATAAGTCTTTCATCGATGAGGATGCACTGCATTTAATCACATGTCTACTTAGAAGGACACCTTGCTTCCACTATTTCTTTCTCATAAATACCGCCCACGAGGAATTAGCATTTTGCATATTCCACAAAGCTTTAATTCTAAAGGCTTTAATAACCAATAAGAAATCTCTCACTCCTTCCCTAATTGGGCATGCAACTTTATCCCAACCAACCCACTTTTTTTCAATCTTCCTTCACAGTTTTCCCAAAAGAAATCTGCAATAACTTTCCAGATCCTGGACAAAAATTTTGAGGAAAATGCATAGCATTAAAAATATAAAACTGGGATGGAGCTCAACACATTTTTAATCAAAACCAATCTTTCTCTCAGGGAAATAAGTTTAGCCACCATCCACCTATCTCTGTAACTTTGAGAACCAATTCTTCGAAATATTCTATCTTACATCGATCTTAATAGACCGGACCCCCAAATATTTCATAATAGCCCTTTATATTGAAATCTCGCGTGGGATTTGACAATTCTTTCAGCTTTCGTCTTATCAGCTAGCATAAATGAACTTGTATGATCATTAATTTTCTGACCTGAGACTGAACAATATTTCTCAAAAAATTTCATACAACCCAGCAGAGACGTTATCCTTCCATTCAAGAATATCAGAGTATCATCAGCATAAAGTAGATATGCGCACATGCCCTCAGAGTATAATAGTAATCAATTTCTCTTTTCTGGAAGGCACTGGATAAGCCTATATTGAGGACTTCAGACGCAATAATAAATAACAAAGGGAAAAAGAATCTCGATGCCTCAATCCTCTAGTAGACTTGAAATACCCACTGTACGCTCATTGTAAAAGAACTGAGAAGCCACAATTAGTAATACAGTTAGAGATAACATGGCAAACCCTGTGATTGAAGCCAAACCTCTTGAGAATCGAAATAAGAAATCTCCATTCCAATCTATCATAGGCTTTCTCCATGTCAATTTTGAACACCACATTCCCACCAAAATACTTTTTCCCAATGTCCCTAATCAACTCCTGCACAAGACCAATATTTTCTATAATGAACCGCCCTCTAACAAAAGCACCTTGTTCTTGTGACACCATCTCAGGAAGCAATAAAGCCAACCTATTGCACAATATTTTACTAAATTTATAAATGACATTGCACAATAATCGATTAAAAATCGAAAAAGAACCTAGGGAGTCCACCTTCGGGATAAAGGCGATTAGATTAGTAGAGAAAGATTCTGGCAAGGCATCACCTCTAAAAAACTGAATGGCTACTTCTCAAATACCCGTACCAACTGTATCCCAACAAGATTGAAAGAAACCTGAAGTAAACCCATCTTGGCCAAGGGCACTATTCTTTGGAATATTGAATGTAACCTAATTTACCTCTTCTAATGATGGCTGCTTGATTAAATCATCATAAATGGATGAAGAAATAACACTAGGAATACAGTCCAACAACTTCTGATCCTCCATCAGATTATCCTGAGAAGAGAGTAAAGTCTTGAAGAACCCATTTGCTTCAAGCAAAATTTCCCCAACATCTATGATTTATGAACCAAAGGGAAGTGTAATCTTTTCAATCCTCTTGCATTTTTGTTTAGCCTTGACCGATGTAAAGAATTATTTAGTGCACGCATCACCTTCCTTAAGTTCCTTCTCACATGATTTCTTTATCCAAAACAATTTCTTCTTGTTTCAAAGCTAACTTGTATTCTGCTTGACGACGGCTCAAGTGACTGAACCAGAAAGTAAAATAACTTCCCACCATCATTTCAACCAGAAAGTAAAATAACTTTCTACTACTGCATTTCATCTTCCAATGATTTTAGTATACTGAAAACACTACCAAAGACCTCTCTGTTTCATATAATAAGCTTCTTACAAAGTGTTTTGAGTTTCTCATCAATCTTATCAAGAGCTCGCATACTCCCCAAATCAACATTCCAAGCAGAATTCACTAGATCATCAATTGTAGAGTGAGTAGTCCACATATTAAGAAATTTAAATGGAAAAATATATGCTCGCACCTGAATTGGCATAGACACTTGTATAGGCGCATGATCTGAAAAGGTATGGTGTAAATGCTCCACTCTAGTGTTCGACATCTGGGACATGCACTCTGCATCAACCAGAATTATGTCAAGCCTTGCCCAAATCTGGTCTCTTCCATGCCTATTATTACACCAAGTCATCTATTGGCTTGGAAATCCACAATCCTGTAAACCACAATTTCCAATACAATTTGCAAACTCAGTCATGTTAGACATAGAAGGCAGGTTGCCTCTTATTTTCTCTTGCTCGCTAATAATCATATTAAAATCCTCTCCCAAGCAGCCAAGGTTCATCACAACCCAAGTAAAAAAATTTCATATTCATCCAGAGATCACATATTATCTCCACCGTGCAATTGGCATAAGCAAAAGAAATCACAAAAATCTAGGTATTGCAATTTTCCGCGACCCTTCCATGAATAATTTGGTTTGTCATACCAAGAACTACAAAGGATATATCATTCGCCCAAAAAATCCAAATTTTACCTGCAACTACTCTATTAGACATAAAACTTAGTAATCTGACTTTATTCCCAACTTCCAGATACATGTTGTCACTAATCATAGGCTCTACAATCACCAGGATTCTGACATTTTGTTCGGTAGTCATCTTATTTAATCTGCAACGAGTAGCCATGTTCCCAACTCCTCAAGCATTCCAAAACAATATGTGGTCAATCATTAGTAATCATGGAGGAAGCAACCGTTTGTCTAGTCAGTCATCTTTCCCCTGGTGGTGCCACTACTTTAATTTTCTTCTTGGTAGATCCGCCAATTTCTCCATCTGAGTGAGCTTCTAATTCCATATCTCTTATCAGGGTTTCCTACGATCCAAGTTTCGAGTCTAACGCTAATTTCTGACTGTCCACACTAACACATTCCATAATATTAACATTCAACACTTTTTTTTCTATTTCGTCGACCTTTTTGACCTATGATCACATCTTCTGTCTGCAAACCTGTGATCTCTGGATGGACCTCAACAGGTCCCTGCATCAATCCCATACCTTTCCCTGGCACCTCCTTGGCCTCCACGGCCAGGCCAGAGTATACTCGTGAGTCACATTACAAGCGTATCTAGTCCTCTAGTCTCTTTGTAGTTCTTCTTCTTATCTTCATGATCCAAGAGAGAAAGTTTTTAATTTGAATATCTATCATGAAATAAGTGCCAGTAGCGCTGCGGTTAATTTACCTAAAAACTAAACCAAATTACATGACTCCTGCAATACTTAGAACTTTCACTAATGTGGAAGGACATGTTAGCTTTTTCCCTCACCATGTTCCCCAAACCTTTTATCCCTAGCATTTTTATTTGCATATTTTACACAAAAATCATTAAGATGTTTTTACAAGGGTTATCAATCATATATCGAAAAACGCAATCGAATTTGTATTTTACCTTTTATATGATTAGATTTTTATCTATTTCAAGTTTAGCGTAAGTATTTTTAACAAAATCAAAATCCATCGGATATCCATTGACAACCTAGCATTTAGTACTAGGTTTATGTCATGTAAGTAAATAAATAAATCGTCTTGTGCGTGTACCCACATCTAGAATGTATAAAAAGTTCAAAAATAGGATTAAAAAAAAGAAGTCATAGTTGCACTAGAATTTTCCTCATAATTTTTCTTTCTTGATGTAGATCGACACATATTCAATCCAAGTTGAAAAATCATTGCTCTCTTGGTTTATTTTTTCATTTTGGAAGACTATGGATTCAAAAAGCGAAGAAATTTTTTTTCTTCTAAAAATATTTAGAAGAGGGTATCACACATCATTTAGGAAATCATCCAAGTGTGATCTCACTTTTCTAATGTCGATGCCTTTTTAGCTACCTATTGACGGATGACAGGGGTCGATCCACCACCAAAATTAATTATTGGATCATTAGTTTGATCTAAAACCGCATAATTCCATAGGAATCATTAAACGATGAGAATATAGGATAATAATATTCTAGAGTGGGTTGTAACATATATTAAAAATTTTCGAAATAAACAAACTTTTGAATTGCAAAGTCATGATGTTATAAAGTAATGGAAAACTTATAACTGAAAACAATACTCTTTGAACAAAGTTCTAATATGCATATATAAGTTCCAAAAAATACATAAAAATAACTAAATAAAAAGAAAGTTGTTGATGGAATATAGAAGGTCAAGTAGTTTAGGAACTCGAGTTTTGACACATGCTCGTGAACATTGTTTAATTTCTCAAAAGCTATGTTAAGGTAACAAATTTTTTTTTTTTTGGCAAATAAACTCATTTTTTTTCTGGTTGAAGTTTAACCGCATTATCTGTAGCGACTTGACTATGAGAACTCTTTGAAATTACTCAGAAGCCATTCAATTTATCTTTCACCACACTGAATTTAAAAAGAATTCACGTCATTTTCTTTGCAACTTTTGTTGGATCATATTTTCTTTCGTTTAACCACATAAATTCTTAATGAAATATTTAAGGTAAGGTGATTTAAGAACTCAAGTTTTGACATAGTAACATACCGAGGATATAGAATATGATATTTGATGAAGGTGTGTTTTTTTTCTAAACCATTAGATGTGTCTTGAGATATTCATTTTAATTTTTTTATATATTTTGAATCAATAATTCACCTCGAGATACCAATTAATAGTTGTCTGAGGCCAACATTCTAACCTTGGACATTGGATTAATTTAGGGGTATTTTGATAATCAAAATATTGCCCATTTGAAAACAGTCGGCTCACGCACGTTGACCCGCTAGTCTAGGGGGCATCTGCGATACGATATTTAACCTGGACCAATAATTAATTAGCAATTTGTTCTGGGGTATATTAAAAAATCCCTTTTAAAAAGAATTCCCTCCACTTTCTTCGCAACTTTTGTTGGATCAATTTTTCTTTTCTTTAACGACATAAATTATTGATGAAATATTTAAGGTAAGGTTTAGGAACTCAAGTTTGACATAGTAACATGCCTGTGAAACGTTGTTTCTCAAGTTAAAAGTTGTGTTAAGGGTAACACTTGTTTTCGTGCTTAAAAAAACATTAACTACATCATCTTTAGTGAACTTCACCATGATAACTCTTTGAAATTACTCCTTAGTAACCAATCAAATTTTCTTCCACCATACTAATTTTAAAAATAATTCACTCCACTTTCTTCACAACTTTGGTTGGATCATTTTTTTTTCATTACTATAGTCTAATTTTGTTAAATTTTTTGATAATGTAACTAGAAATTTTGATTTACTATTGTGGACTGACATATTAACAAAAAATTAGTTTATTTAGTGTATATTATAATGAAAATAAATCATCACCAATTTTATTTTTCGGTAAAGTAATATGAAATGTGTGTTCAAACTTTATAACAATTGTTTGTGTAGTTGAATTAGAGTAGGGTTTTAGCTCCATCATAATAGCTAAAAATGATAGGGTTGAAAACCAAACCGATTCTACTTTATGCAAATCGAATCGACTAAAACCAAACTAAAACTGAATCGACCGACTATTTTAAGCATATAATATTATTTTAATATAAAATATATTTATTTATTATATATATTCGGTCGGTTCGGTTTAGTTGGTTAAAATCACATAGAAACCGAAAACCGAATCGACCACTTCGGTTTTGAATTTTCTAAAACCGAAACCGAACTTATACCGAAGTTTTGATCGATTCGGTCGGTTTATTCGGTTTGGTCGATTTTTTGTTCAACCCTAAAAAAGGATGTTCCTAATTGGAAAAAAATGATGTAATGTTATCGCTTGGGAAATATATGTAGATTATTACTAATTTTTAGATGTGAATTTGTAATAGGCAGTGATTTTTAACACTACCATTTATACTCTTTAACACCACCACCCAAAAAAATTTCATTGATTGCCCCTACTAGTAACATCACCAATAAATAAATGTAAAATTTGCCTCCCTTCTTTTTTCTACACCGTTGCCTCTCGTTTCTCTACCAACTCAAAGTAGCAGAAACTACTTGTTCTCCATTTCTAATGGTGAGGGTGGTGTGAGGCGCTAGAGTAGATGTTGAAGGGTGGACATTTACACATAGAATGATTTAGGGTTGGGGGAGCTTTAATTTGCAGTAAAGAAAAGTAGGACTAGGCTATTCAAATCTTTTCACATGTGTTGTGATTTGAAGAAGACGAGTTGAATTGGTAGTTGTTGTTATTGCACACACAGAGATTGTGCGAGATTAGGCCTCCCCAATGTAGCTCCCAGGTTTATGCGAGATTGTGATGTTGTGAGAAGAAGAAAAGACTAAGTAAACAATGTGATTAACCTGCTCATCTCATTCCTTTCCAAAATCTTAATAAATTTATACTTCACCTTGGATAGGATAATGATGTGAAAAATGACTTGCTGCCAACAGTGGTGGACCTAGGGTTTTAATCAAGGAGGGGGCGAAATGATAAAGGATTGTTGATTGATAATAAAAGTTATCATGGGCGAAGTTAAAAAAAATATCTACTATGCACCAAGGATTGTGATTTCGAGAAATTTTACTAAATTTCACAAAATATTTATATTTTTTGAGGTCCCCAAATTTAAAGAGCCAAATTTTTTTTTTGTTATTTCGAAATATTTCGTGTTTTTTTCTAAATTTCGACATTTTCGTGTAAAACCCGAAAAGTTATGAAGCAAATTAAAAATTTTCGATCATAATTTTTCGTGGATTTCGATATTTTCCTATAAAAACCAGAAAATTATGAAGCAAATTAATTTTATAGGGATACTTAAGTATTTAGGCTTCCTTTTATGTATTTGTTAGGCTTATTTACTTGTCCACATATTTATATATGTTTGACATACACTAAAAAATTTTACGATTTTTTTATTTATACAACGAAATATTTCATAAAACTATAAGTAAGATAAGTGTAAGATCCTAATTACAAGTTTATAAAAGAGGGGGGGGGGGGGGGGGGAGGGGTGCGCATGTGGAGTGGGATGTATGGTTTACGAACCAATCCACACCCTAAATTCTATGAGTTGAATAACGGTATATATTTTTATTGAGTTTTATAGTTTATTACCTTAGATTTTAATTACATAATTGCTATGGGTTTTATTTTATAACGTTGTTTTTGTTTGGGTTTCATACTACTTGTGAACAAACTATTCTTTACTAAACTATTTTTTTTCTTTTTCATGTATTCATATAATTATATAAAAATATCTCATGAAAAATAAAATTTAGGGATGGTAACAATTAGAGATACTAAAAAAATTCTTTGTATATGTTTAAGAATGAAAATTATTATAGTGCAAGGGGATCAAACTTGGGTCATTACTAATAGAGATTTAAAGACCAACCACTATACCAAAGAGAATATTTTTTAATTGAATAACATTTTATAATATTGTATTTTACGGTTATATTAAAAAATTCAAAAATGCTAGGTATATAATTTTTTTTCTTCTAAAAATTGAGGGGGTGAGAGGGGGGGGGGGGGGCCTCTGTAGGTCCGCCCCTGCCATGAAGCTTAGTCCCACTACTACGACGAATATGTCCTTTTGTTTCGTCGTTTATCATATATTAATTGAATTGATTGTTGAGGGGTTTCTCTGCAATCAAATAAGAAACGCTGTTGTTTTTGGGTTTATTTGCAATTGACTAAGAAGAATGGCTAATTGCGCCCCCCCCCCCCCCCCATATAATAAATAGTTAGTTGGGAATTGCCCCCATAATCTCGTATTGCACTATGTTCCTAAGACTAGCAGTCAACGTGTCTTGACTGTATATTTTCAAAATACTCATGACAAATCAAAGGCTGAGAGTGAATGTTTTGTATTTCAAAAAATCAAAGGGTCCCATTGAAATGATCAACGTATATCGAGAAAAATCCAAAATTGTTAAAAATCACCATCACCAGATAGGGGGAGGAATGAGGAAGAAGGGGTGTGGGGTCTGCGAATCAGTGAGGAGGAGGGAGGAAGAAAGGGTAGGTGGGGGAGGGCTACGAACCAGAGAGGGGGAGGGAGAAAGAAGCAGGTGGGGGCTGCGAACCAGATAGGGGAGGGAAAAAAACGGGTAGGGGGCTGCGAACTAGAGAGGGGGAAAAGGGAGGAAGAAGGGGCGGAGGGGCTGTGAACCAGATAGGAGGATGCAGGAAGAAAAATGGGGCATATGGAAGAAGATGATGTTTTTAACAAGTGTTGGATCTTTCTCGAGATACATTGATCATTTCAATTGGACCTTCCGATTTTTTTGATAATCTACTTTGAAAATATATGTTCAAGGCACATTGACTACTAGTCTTAGGGGCATAGTGCAATACAAATTGATTATGGAGGCACTTCCCAATTAGTTATTTATTATGTGGAAGGGGAGAACAATTATCCCAAAAAGAATTGATGTAGGGTTTATCTGCAATTGCAATCAAAGAAGAAATAATGACGGAAAGTGGGGGAAGCAATCATATATTGGTGGTGTTAGATAGAAAGATGGTGTTGTCAAAGAGTCTAAGTGGTGGTGTTAAAATGTCACTAGTTTTATAATGATAATTGTTTTCCTTGCTCAATTGGTTTGATTACGCAACTAGTGGAGTCTGATTTGGTTGACCCTGTGTTCTAGCGATTTTGGCTTTGGATCTTTTGAGTCAATCTATCCCTTTAACTAGGAGTTTAAGGCTTTACTAACTAATCGTAATTTAAGAAAACTTAAATCTACAAAATAATCCCAATATTCTCTCCACTTTCTCTTTTTTCTTTTTCCTTCTTTTTTTTCCTTTCTAAGAGGGCGTTTGTTTTTCTTAAGTGTTTAGAAGCTAACTTTTAACTAGAGTTAGAAGTTCTGAACGAATTTATGAATGAACTGTCTGTTTTGCTTCTGAATGAGTCATTGATTAGAAGCTGTAAAATTAAAAGATGTTTGTTTTTAGGTGCTGAATAGGAACTGTTTGACAATTTTGCCCCACTGAGATGACAAAATTTATTATACAAATATTGTGCTTAAAATCATATCCAATAATTATTCAAATCCTGGAGAATGTTACAATACATTTCATTACAAGAATATCGGAATATGACCAAAGATGAAGGAGAGTTGAAAGTATACATGAAGGGAGAGTTGGAGAGATGACAAAAAACTTGAAAATATAGATAAAGAAATACAAAGATGAAAGAAAGAAAGAAAGAAATGAGATAAGTTTTTTAATGAGTCATTGTAAAGGTATGTAGAACCACAATACTTGGTGAAGAGAATGAAGATGTGCCATCAAAATTTAACCCTGCTTATTTTTAAGAAGATGAGGTAACAATTGTCATTACCAAATTATGTTAAGGTTATTATTAAAAGAATTTTTTACTCAACACCTCCCTGTTGATTATTCCAATCAGAAGTAGAATTTTTTATCAAAATTAAAAAAAAACACTTTAAAGAAGGTGATCCACTTCTTATGAAGACTTCTGACTTAATTTAGAAGTAAAAACAAACACCCTCTGATACTTTCTACCAAAACTCAAACTCTACAATGCATATATTATCAAATACAAAACACACCCATATGACAAAATTGAAAACAATAATGATTTTCATTGTTAATCAGTGTGTTGGTTTTTTCTTGTTCTCTTTAAATAAATTCAAATATAAATAAATAAATGAACAAATAACCATAAAAAAAACCCATAAAATGATGATTTTTTTTTAATCTCTACTTTTTTAATTTCTTTTTTCCAACTTAACGTGAACAAGGAGGAAGAATGTGTTTGATCCGTCTTTTTGAAAGGTTTGTTGTACACCAACTAATTCTAATAATGGTAATAATTTATTTGAAGGGATGACCTTCAGGAATTTAGTGTAGGTATTAGTCTTTGCTAATTTTTCAAGGCAGGGAATAGTTAAGATATAAGAAATCTTTGTGGTTTTGGTTCTTAATAAGAAATAGTGGTACCTCTTTTAGCTATTTTCTCAATCAACGTATATTGAGATGAAAAGAAAAGAAAAAAAAATGCATTAGTGAGTATACCTATGACAAAATAGTAGTTTCTCTTTAAAGTTCTAATGTTGATGTTGAATATATATATATATATATATATATACACATTTTTGGGTCCTACAACTATGGATTAATGCAAAAAAAAATGATGAAAAGTTGCATCTATCTTTGCACATTTCCAACGGGTACTTTTGAGTGTTATTTTCTTTCCAAGTGAACTGAATTTTTGACAGGAGTTTCGACTTATTCTCAACTCACCTAAGCGCGATGTGAAACTGTGTTAAACATGATCAATAATGCAATGTAACCAACAATTAATAAACCTTCCCTCAGAAAATAAAGTATCATAAAAAATGCTTGTCAAACATAAATAATCAAATTCTTGCAGATCATCTAGTATAATTCCAAGTATTCCTTTTTTTTTTCCCCTCACTCCTATGATGAATTAGAGGGTTGTTTCATACAAGATTGATTAAAAACCTTCTCTACTCACTCATTTTGAGCACAAATGATCCTCCTCCAATTTTATTTTTTTCAATAATATCATTAGGGTTGGAAGGATTACGGCTGATGTAACCCCAACTCCACATATGGAAAAATTGATCCTCCTCCAATTAACTATTTGTCCAATTGTAATAACATATTGCCATCACAATACGATTTATAATGATATCATTAGAATTAGAAGGATTAAAGCTGATGTAACCCCAGCTCCACATAGAGAAAAAGAAGGAAAATATATTAGGTCAAAATGCTTGGAGACAACTTAACAAGAACCTTCAAAACATTCCTTAATTGCATGCTATAAAAACCAGACCAAAAGGCATTGTTTAGTGATTGATTGTGATTTGTTTAGGAACTAACCATACTGATTAGATCCAAATAAGTATTCTATTAGCAAGGGATAAGTACAAGTGAGAGACAATAATTCTTGGAGTCTAATCAGTTCAATTATATTGAGGTGTCATATTCAATGGATGTCCTTCTCTATTGGTGCAAGGGAGGGGGGGACCCTTTAGGCTGAGCCAACAGAAAGACAGGTTTGGTCCACTGAATAGTACCGTCTCCTACCCCATTCAACTCTTTACACCTTCCTTGCCTCCCCCCCCCTCCTTGCCAAATTTATAACCATGTCCAGCCCTACCCACTCTGCTGTATCCTTCACTAACACTATCAACCTTTTAGGCATCTTGTGGTCCCTTCACAACTTAAAATCTCTCATTGAAAAACAGTAAAAGGCTTAGGTTTGTTACGAAACCTGCAAAATCAGGTCTTATGCCAAGGGATGGAGAAGAGAGCATTGATGATCAAAAGAAGTAGAATTAATTCAAATGTAGAGTGCTTCCGAGTGAAAATGAACTATCAATATGTTATGTACATAGCTATTGCCCGAATAGCGAAGGAAGTGGAAACCGCCCTGCGTGTAGGACTCTTTTGATGTATGGCATTTAAAACTCGTCCTCGAAAAAAATTACTTGAATGTCATAAGTTTAGCTCATATTGTCCTAAATTGATCAAGAATGTATACAAGCTTATACAATTTAAGGGGATTACTACAAAATCATATAGGAGAAAATCTTTAAAGGGATCTACTCAAGTTTGCTTTTGAATCATGAAGGTACTATGTATATCTTTATAGGAGATTCTTTTTACTCATCCCAAGCCTATCAGTAGGGGTAAAGCCTCACATATGAAGATCCCACAGTGCATTTCACTGTTTTTACCTTTTGATATTTCTACAGGTCTATCGAACCAGTTTTCTTTTAGGGTAATAATCATCATCGTGTCTTCATTGAGTTCAGAGGAAAAGGTGATGCATACTGCAATAAGAAATTACTTGGATGTTTGTATATACTTTCCGATTCAATTTAAGTATGCATGAGAAAATCTTGACAAAAACGAAATCACACATTGATCAATAGAGCATTAGAATACTTTATTTGAACAATACTTCACACCATATGATATTTACTTCAAAATTAGTTATACAGGGCGAGGACAGGGAGTTGGATGGTTAATACAGTGCGTGTCCATGTTACTCTCTCACTACGTTACAAATATACATTAGAATACATAATCTTTGTACTATGAAAAGAATCAGGTGTACCGGCATCTATCGCAGACTTCCCCATGAAAAATAAGAATTCAATCATCATAAACGCTCCATCTTGAGATTGTTAGATGCCAGTGTGCCTGCAAGAATGGAATGGTGCTAGTCCTTTAGATTCAATTACTTTGTGTTAGCCAAATAAGTCTTATTAAAATTGCTTCATAATAGGAATGTCAATAATCTGCCATAGACTTTATGGATCAAAAGTGAAAGAATCCAACGAAGCTTCCTAAGTGCATGTTGCAGTGAGAAGGATGGCTACTTGCTATCACAAATTGCTCTGAACAAGACAACAACCTGCCATTAGAACTTGTCCTGAGAAACCCGGCAATTTGCCGTGATTTTAGACAAGTCTCATTCAACTGATTTTGGACACCTGAGACTTTCTGTTTCCACTCACATTGATGAGTTTGTGAGCAATGCCATTCTTTGGTATTTGGCGATTTCAATCTTTTATGGAAGGAAAGACTCCAAAGTAATTTATATGCAACATTATCCTAGTCTAAATCTTCTGACTTTGACTCGTCAGTCATCATTGCTTTGTTATCTTTATCTTTATCTTTATGTAGGTAAGCAAAAGGAAGATAAGATCACCTGTAATTATGGTTGAGATGGAAAAGCGGTAGATCTGTCTTGACTGAATGCCACATTGTAAATGCTTTGCAAATCATTCTCCCAAGAAACGGCTTGTTGAGTTTGAGCATGCTGTAATTAGATTTCATCCATGTTAGAATACAATATATAGAATGAAACAAGGTCAAGAAACGGCCATTAATATTAAGGTAGAAGAAATTACCGAGAAACATGATGAGTCCAAGAATGGTTTGGGTGCTAAAACAGGGGTGGTGCTAGTGGTTCTTCCAAGAGCCATCTCAGGGGAGCTCACCGCAGCCATATCCAATCCACAAGATGAGGTTAGTTGTTGCGCCGGATTGTACTGAAGGTATGTTGGATTGACCATTTCAGATAGCATCCCAAGTGTGGAAAAGCTGTTGGTGCAAGATGGGAACATCTGTATCAAATTATTCGATGAGAAAAAAATGGTTAGCAACTTCACTGTCTGTAGGTGGCCAATATCTCGAATTATCGAAGAAATCATAGAAGTAATCAGACAAATGCATACCAATGCTTTTAGTATCTGTGACATTATTCTACGCACTAACAAATGAACATTAATTAAGTTACTAATCAAAGTTCGTTAAATGTCTTTTCTGATATCGACAGGATATCGATATAGAGAAGAGGTGTGAAATCAAGTTTTGTCACGATTAGATATATTGAGAAGAGCACGATGTGATTTTATAAAATAGGGTTGGCACTCTGAGTTGGTGTAAGCATCCCGCAGGCCAAACAAAAAACTTAATTCTGAAACTCTTCATGATATGGATCTTGTAATATCAGACCTAAAAACACTTAAACTCTATCTAAAACTATATCTTCTATCAATTCATACTTCTTAAATATTTTCTAATTATCTCAATAAACACTTCTTTTTTTTAATCTCGAGTAAAATTTATCCTAAAAAATGCTCTGACTATAATAACCTTTTAACTCGTAAAAGTACAGATGTCGCATTCTTCTTAATCATTTTGTTCAAGATGCTACAGTCTTATCTAATGCTTTCTTACTATCTCCATTATTTAATATTACCGTTTTGTTGGTAAATTTATTTCTATAGGAAAAACTGATAATGAAAACCACTTAAATCCCAGAAGTGCAGGCGTTCCAAATACCTCAGTGTTCATCAGTTTTTTTTTTATAAATTTTCAAAATTATGCCACTAGCTAAAGATGGAAACATGGCATTCTACTGAGGATAACAATGATCTGAATGCTCAATAGAAGTTCATCAACTACAACTGACTTGTTCAAGTGAAGGTGCTTTGCTTTTACCTCTTTACTGAAGAAGTCTTCGATATTGAAATCAAGTCGAGGATTAACCGCAGCTAATTTCATGGATAAAAACTGTTCAAAACACAAACAAAAACCCAAATAATTAATCAGGAAATGTGCTTGACACCAAAATCTAGTAAATAAAATGAAACAAATTTAAAAAAAAAAAACTAAAAAAAAATTAGAGCAAGCTTAATTGTCATGCCTCAACTTGTCTTTGAAGAGATTGGACATAATTAATGATTTCATCAAGCATCCCAGCCTTTCCAATAATTTTATTGCATCCAGGAACCAAATCTTGCAGATATTTCATTCTTTCACTAATCTTTTCCCTTCTCACCTACATACGCCAACAATTCCAAATTCATCAAAACTCTTGCCTAACAAATCATCACAATTAGAACTTCTAAAAACACATAATCAAAACTCACTCTTTCAGCTAAGCTGTGGCTATCAGTAGCTTGCCCTCGCCGAGCTCGAACATGGATGAAATCTGGCTTCTGAACTTCGGATACCTTGGAATTCTCTCTTGAATTGTCCCCAGAGGTTTCCCTATTGTTGGCAACTTCTTCTGCTGCACTCCCTTTGACCCTCTTCTCATTTGTCTCCTCTGCTCCACCAATCTGACATTTTTTGCATTCCAATTGTTAGTGCTTTAATTAAACAATCCCCAAATTTAGTTATAAATCAGAGAGACTTAAAAAAAAAAAAAAGAGCAAAACTGAACCTTTGGATCTTGTGCCTTATCAGCCTTCCTCTTCTTGACATTCTCTCTACCAACACAGGACATCTTCTTCATCAACCCAATCTCTTTCTCCTCTGGTGATGCCACCACCACCCTTGGTGGTTGAGCCAATTTGCTAGAAACCAACTCTGCCCCACCAAATCCTTGAATGGGTATCTGGAAATTCTCAAAACTAGAACCCCCATTTGCCAATTCAGGGTCAGACTTCACAGAGCTGTCGGCAAATTCACTCACAATCGAGTAATTCTCCACAAACCCATCTTGAATTTGCAAATGGGTATCTTCCTGAGGCATCAGTTGTTGCTGATTCCACTTCATCCGAGCTGTCTGCCTCTCCAACACTGTCAGATCCATACAATTACCACTCAAATTCTCCGGGGTCTGCAAACAGTGTAACATCTCCGGTAAAGCTCTACTCATCAGCAAAAGTGAACACGAGAGAAGTACAAGGAGGTCAAATGCTGCTAATTTACAGTCTGGGTATTGGCAAGAATTGGACTTTATTGCAATAGAAAGTGAAGAGAAGCAGAAGAAGTGAAAGAGGAGCTTTTTTTTTTTTGGAGACTCGAAGAGGAAGAAAGAATGAGTAGACAGTTGTGAGCTTATGTACATTCAAAAGAGGGAGCTTTTTCTTCTCTTTTTATAAAGTGTGAAAAAAGTCGCCCATTGAGAAATAGAGAGACACTGACACACCGAGTCCGATTGTACCGGAAACTGACACACAACTGTGCTGGATTCATTTGGTTTTGGGCGTATAAAACTACATAAATGCCCCTCCGGATGCTCTAAAACTACATAAATGCCCCTCGACATTTAGAATTCCCCTTATATCAATGAAGTCATTCCAGCATAGATGGTCAGTGTGGGCCCACTGACATGACCAGCCACGTGGGATTGTTTAAGCAACGGCGCAACGGAAAGTGTTGAGTTACTTTACGCACTGTTGTAAGGTATCACTTTCAAGCCTTTTCGAAGTGATCCGGACTCCTCGCGTGGGCCCGGGTTAGTCACGTGATAAAGCTTACGTGGCGAGCATATGTTGCTTCGTACCTGGTGATATGGAGATGCTTATAACGGAATCCGTTTGAACGGTTGGGGGGTTCCCTCGTGTGGTTGGTCGTTTGTTCTTTGGGGCTGGAGATTCTCTTTGTTACACGTTGTAGTTAGAGATTACATAAAGAAAAAAAAGCTTATTTTAAGCTGTTAAAATGGCTTCCTTGAAATTTGGACTGTTGTGAGATTATTGATGAGGTTTGTGATGATGTTAAAGGTGGTATTAGGGTTAAGCATCACAGTGGAGACTCATGGAGATGGAAGCTAAAAATGGACAGGAGGACGATCCCAGTCCATCATATAGCACTATCACACGAATAGGTCCATCGGAATGATACAACTCAACTAGCAATTGAAAGTACTGGAAATGCGATAATTGCCATAATCAATTATTGGTTATTGTCGACGTAAATGCTCAAATTTATTGAAGGGTGAATCATTTTTATATATGTGAAAAACATAATCATGTATTAAGTTTTCCCCTATAAAGTTTTTGTTTGAATCAAACACAAACATTGTGATTTGCCCACAAATTTATAATTCAAAATAAATAAATTAATAAAACCTCTAACATTTCCTTAAGATTAGTCGATCCTGAGCTTAAAACGTCAAACATTCACATTAAATATGCAACTTGGCACTGTCTACAGTAGCATTCATATGATTGGAAAGCATTTATGAGTAATAACCATTTAAGCAACCTAATCAACTATAATAAGTCACATCTTAATCCTCAATCAAACACTAAGTACACCGAAAACACAACTTACATACATTTGTCAAACACTTCTCCAAATTGACAAACAATCATTGATAAATAGTTCATCTAGTCTCACCGCAAATCGAGCAATCATTTCGACGCTCTCGTCCTCTCTCATTCACTTATAGATGAACAAAAACTGAAAAACGTGTTAGACAAGAAATAACTTCCCCATTCACATCCTCATTTTCATGAAATGTTAGAAGCTCAAAGTGAATGAGTGAGTGATCCATCATCAACCCATTGCAGTACAGACTAGATTGGTTATGGGGCTCCAAGCCAGAGAGGATTGAAGACAACATCCAATTGTACCCTCTCCAATGGGGTCATCTCTTCCTCTTCTTTATTCCCTCTCTATGCCCCCACTCGTTTACATGAACAAATCATGTCATATTAAGACTATGGGACCTATGTTGATCTCTATCCTTTTCAACGTTGGATTCATCAACAAAGTATCTTACATGTACCATATCTTCTCCTCAAATGATTTTTCTCATTGTTTCTATTCCTTTCACATTTTGGGTGGCCTAGGAGTGTTCCAATAGTGAGATCCCTGCAAATTATTAAGTCGTCTCGAAAGTTATAACCAAATAAACAAGCTCATACGTAAGGTTGTGTAGGTTGGTAAAATATCACAATGTATTCGCGACGCCTCCAACAATTGGTATCAGAGTCGATGATTCGACTGGGACTCAATCGGCGAGGTGGAGGTGTAGGCGGCACATTGTTCAGGGGATAGGCGTAGGCGCAGAGCAGCGAGCCAAATTCAGGCAGGAGCGCAGGTCCTTCGAGTGAAGATCATCCTCTATCGTTCAAGGAGAGTAGGCGCATGGCAGCGAGCCAGACCAGGTGAATCATCGCAGTTGCGCGATCCACCAGATGAATGATCCAGATTAGGTTCCAGATCCTTGCTGAGGTGGTGTCTGGGAGTATCCTACAAGTCTGGACGAGGTGGAGTTAGTGCGGAGGTTGCGACTAGGTAGAGCCAACAACGTCAGGAATAGTCGAGCCCGTATACCGAGTGCTACCCACATGATCGTGGTTGCACATGAAACTCGAGGAGGAGGAGGTGTACTTCGAGATGTTGCAGACCGGTGGATGGATTGTAGGATGTGTGGCGATTCGCTCCAAGGTGGAGATTGTTGGGAAAATGTTGGCTTTAATAGTCCCACGTCAAGTAAAGAAGAGCTGTCACAAAGGTTTATAAGGAGATGTTACACTATCTAATTGCAACGAGGCCTTTTGGGGAAAACCCCACACCACCTAGGCCCAGATGGAAGGCCCGACCCGATAGGTGATGTTTAAGTTGGGGACAATATCGTTGCTATGTATAGTGGACCAAGGGGTGCGTGCAAGTGCACGTGCGCGACGCCCCCAATAGCTTCACCACCTCACTTTCAACAATTCTCCACCTCAATGAAGATTTGATAAATTTGAGCCGATCACAACAAACATAGGCCATCTTTCCAAAACACAGTCACATCCTTCAGCTCTTCAAATCGCACTCATAGGCGCCTTACATCCGAAGGTGCCATCTACCAAAACGTGCTCAAGCTAACAAACCAACTCCCATTTGGCTAGGATGGAGTTTTGAATCAAAACTTCTAGGAATGCAGTGTTCCCAAACATCCATATTGCATATCATCATATCTTCTACCAAATGGTTTTTCAACAACTCGTGCAAAACCTTCTCTCCTTTACTACCTGCACGTAAATACCAAACCCTCAAGTTATCCATACAAACATCCTTGGAGCTTGATAATCACATAATTATAACATTTTTTTACCTCTTATTATATTTTTGTTAATCCTTGTTTTATTTTATTTTCAATTAATTATTAAATTTTTGTGTTTTTGTAGAATTCAGAGCAATAACGAAGAAATCAAAGAAAAATGCAATGAATAAATCACAGACGGTGACTTTAGAGGAAGTGGAAGTGAGAATAGCCTAAGCCCATAACCTAAACTCAAAACCAAACCCACCCAAAACCAAATCCGTAAACCCAAAGCATATTCTCTCAATTATCCAAGATTCTAGTTTTATTTAAGCCTTAAATCACTCATTGAACCCTCCCCTTAACTTGTCCAAGTTCATTTTCTTAATTCTCTATAAATACAATATAAATGAATAAGAAAGGGGAAGAAGAGAAAGGAAAAAAAAAATACAGAATACCAAAACCTCTTCTTCACAATTTGTGATTCTCATCACCATCCCAACCAAGCAAAGTCACCACCCACAGCCTATCCATCTCTGTTTTCTCTCATTCACTCCACCAAAACAGAGGCGTGACAACCCTGTTTCACTCATCTTCAACCACCGTCACCGGCTGCACCACGCACCACCACAGAGACTTAAATCAAGTTGACGCTACTGGCACCCAGTAGACCTTGCTGAGAGCACCTCGGCTGAGAAAGATCAGAACTATTTGCACCCACTGGGATCTGCTGAGCCACACTGGATCTGTTCCTGTTTGCACCCTTCTGAATGCTCTGTAACACCACAGTGAATTAAGTCTCAAACTCTAGAATTAATTTCATTTTACTTTATTATTCCATGATTAATATTAATTGATTCGCGATTTATAATATTTTACTTTCACTTAATATGTCATGCATCTTAGGTTGTTAGAAAAATATTATGTTATAAATCAAGCATGTTTTAATTGAATAATTAAACTTGTGATTAATTGTGCCCTAAAAAGACAATTAATGCTAGGAGTATTATACATTGCTAGAGTCATTTATTTGGAATAATAAGAAAAATTGAATATAATTTTAGGAACTTGAAAAATATTTTGCAAATTGTGGTTTCCCTCCAATTCTTTTCTTTTATTTATTGTTATTTTTATTACTTTTGTTTAACTCGAATTTTTAAACACTGTAACCCCCATTTTCTCCAAATTAGTTTAGGTAAATTATTAAATTCAATTTAATCCACCTTCCTCGTGGGATCGACCCGTATTTGCCGTTGTCTACCAGTTAGACATCGTGCACTTGCGATTATTACAAGTGGGTCAAATTAGCCAGTTTATTTAGGCCGGTTAAACCCGCGACAGAGCTATCAGTAACTCCACCAGAAGCAACATCCACAAGGCTTTCAACAACACAAGTTGCTCCACCAAATTCAATTTTTTGATTGCATGTAACCATACTCCCCTGCAAGAAGTACAAGTCACCATTCCGAACAACTTTCAAAACTACCAATGCACAAAAAATGACCTTTAAAGCTCCACCATTTACCATAATCTTCTAACATTTAGACTCTAAAACACTAACAGAGATGCAAGTTTTTTTTCAAATCGGGTACATACCGAACATTATTCGAAACCCGAACAAGTCCATTATGCGGCTTCAACTAGATTTTACCTATCCCTTCAATATTGCATATAACATCGTTTTCCATACGGACAACTCCATTATCAACTTTTCTAAGGTTTGAGAACCAGTCCCTAGGAGGACACATGTGATAGGTAGAACCCGAATCAACCAACAATTTATTAGAATAATTCATCAATGTTGAAGTTGAGGACAACGAATACGCGTCATCATCATCTTCATCCAATTTGTGCACCCCATTCGCATCTGAATTTTTTTTATTTTATTATATATTACAACTTTCAATTTCTCACAGTCAATCTTCCAGTGGCCCTTCTCATGATAGTAGGCACATTCATCCTTTGGCAAAAACCTTCTGTCTATAGATTTTTTTCTTGTTGTGATCTTCTCATTGCAATCAATACTTTAGACGTTGCATCCCTATGGACCTTGAGATCCTTCCTCCTGAATTCAAAATTGAGCAACGTTGTAGCAACCTCATCATAATTTAACTCTTCTTTTTCCATTAAAAAAGTTGTAACAAGATGTTCATATTCTTCAAGGGGAATTCAAAAGGCACAAAAGCCTTGTAATTTTCTGAAACATCTTCTTTCAAATTCAATAGGTCGACAATAAGCCTATTGAACTCATCCAAGTGTTCAGACAGAGTAATCTCGGGTCTTATTCATCCGAAAAAGTTGTTTCGTGAGGAAGAACTTATTCTGGATGCTCTTTGTCATGTACTAGTTTCCAAATTTTTTCAGAGCACTTTAGCAGAGGTCTCCTTCATAACGAAGTATTTTGCTCATCCGCTAAATTCAACCGTATTGACCCACATGTTTGCCGATTCAACTTGTTCCATTCTTCTTCCCTCATGATTTCCGATTTATCTCCTAAAGCATCCTCCAAATTATCCTTTGCCAACACATCCAAAACTTTGCATTCCCACATGCCAAATTTGTTTTTTCCATTGAACTTGTTTGCGTCAAATTTACCGACTGTAGCGCTAATCATCTTTGGTCAAGAACTTGATGGATCTGACATGTTTTTCACCAACCATCGATTCAAACACCTTCAAAAAAACCCAAAAAACTAACCCTCGGCTCTGATACCAATTTGTTGTATGCGAAAGCGTGACAAACGAAATGCAAAGTTACAAAACAAATACAACTAATACAGGATACAAAAACATTTAAGTGGTTTGGCAAACTTGCCTACATCCACGACAAATAATAACTCGTATTGCTTTAGATTCAGATTACAAACAGCTTACAAACACCCCGTACAAATTTGTTTATCGAAAGAAACCCAAACACAAAATTCGAACAATATCCCAACAAATAAGCAAATGAAAATCCAACTCAAACAAAAACAAAGCTAATCCGATGTCAGATTTTCGGAAACAAATTTCGGATACAAATGGGGTATCTCTCACAAAGTCACTCTTATTAGAGTGATTACCAAGGACTAATGGGGTTTATTAACCAATGACTCTCAAGGGTCCTTATATAAGCTCTTGAGGAGGTGAAAGAAAGGATTCAAAATCTCATTTTGAACTGTCCAAACAGCTGTGGCAAACAAATAATTCAAAAGGCTCCCAATTTTGAACATGAGTTGGCTCATGTTAGGCAACATATTAGGAACATCACATCATCCCTCTCAATTACTTAATCAGTAAGTCACAACCTGGCTGCACTTGAGGAGATGGAATAACCTTCCACCACTTCCTCTTTTGCTTAATCATAAAGCAAGTCAGGTGGCGGTGGAAGCTTTACCACCTCACTTTCAACATGTATAACCATCAAAAGATGGAAACAAACTTCCAAAAGAACACGTGAGGAATGAAACACTCACGGAAAAGGACAGAAAACTAGAAAAAATATAATCACATCCTGTTATACTGTTATAGTATAGTAGAAACAAATGCAAAATAATATGATTCATTGATGGTTCGACGAATATGATCTTCCTGGAATTCACGAGTAAATGATAATTTAACATTAAGTTCCTATCAACTCTATTGTGAAGAAAATTTCATCTTACATGGAAAACTAGAAGGTTATGGAGTGACTATTATTTGGCCCAAAGGTGGAATTCCATTTTTTTGAAAATGAATAAGGTCCCCCTAAACCTTTGTCTTAATAATAATAAAAAATACATAACTCAGTTGAACACACCGACAATCAGTGTTCTAAAAAATGGCCTAAACGCTAGGCGTTGGAGAAACGCCCAATTAATGGCTGGGCGGGGTGAAAAATTGGGTAGGCGCCTAGGCGGTTTTTTTTTTTATTTTTAATAAGGCTGATTGTGTTCTTATTTAATTTTTCTTTCCCCTTTTTTTTGAAAGAAACAATTTAATTATTTTTTATTCAGTATATGTCTGAATGTAGCAATTAATGATTATTTAATGGAATTCTCAAAGGATCTGCCGGTACCAATTTTAGTAATGTAGATTTTATCAAACATGACTGAGGTCATTCATGCAATTTGAAGAAAAATAAAAGATTAGGTTTGGATATTTGTCCAAAAATTCAACTTTGTATAAAGTACCCATCATGACCAACTTCAGTCATTTGAGTTTTTATAAATTTTGTTCATGATTGTTAATTTTCATGTTTATAAATTTTGCATATGTATCTTGGCATTAAATTGGATGTAATTGATAAGGTATTATGCTTAATGTTTGTAAATTATTAAAGTTATAATACAAAACCTAAGACCGCCTAGTGTCACGGGCTTTCTTTTCACAAGTATTTTCCGTGCGGCAGTAGCAAACTTTGCCCCGACTTATCAAAGAAAGCTAGTCAGCCTTGCCCACGAAAGACTTACTTAGACTATGAAAAGCTAAGCAAGCTAAGAACACACAAGAGAGCTTAAGAGAACTAGAACTTGTATTGTTTGAATTCTCTGAGGTGATTACAACAAATGAGGCCTTAGCCTATTTATACAACTCCACCTCCTCAATGGACGGTGGTGATCAATTTGATCTAACGGTCTACAATGATCTTCTACACACTTCCTTAGAAATATCTAAGGACTAGAATCCTATGGAACTCTATGGAATGTTATGGAAGGTTTTAGAGAACTCTCTAGAACAATGTGGAATACTCTACATTATTTACATTTGCTAACCTCACTTGGCTAGGCAAAAAGATAGTTGTGACATTCTCCCCCACCTAATCAGGCGACGTCCTCGTTGCCTTCAAAATCTCATACGCTTGGATTTGCTCCTTGAATTGCCACAAATGTTGGATTGGCTCCCAGCTAGCTTCACTTTCTGGCAATCCTTTCCACTTGACGAATAGCTCATGTGTGGGAGGTTGGTTGAAATGGCGCACCACACGATCTGACAAGATAGTCTTTACTTCCTTGTCATGTTGGATCCTCATGCCCATTGGTGCTCTTTGTGAAACTCCTCTGCTTGGATCATCCTGATCTTCCTTATACGACTTCAATAGACTCACATGGAAGACTAGATGAAACTTGATCCTCGGCGGCAACTCGACCTTGTATGCTTGCTTTCCCACTTTCTTGACTATGGGGAAATGACCCTCATATCTCCTGATAAGGCCACGATGCAATCCTGAAAGTCTGGCATGAGCATGCATCTTGACAAGCACAAGGTCTCCAACCTGGAACTCTCGAGGCTATCTCTTCTTGTCGGCCCACTTCTTCATCCTCTTGGATGCCTTCTCTAAGTAAGCTCGAGCCTCATCAGCTTGATCATTCCATCATTTGGCAAACTTATAGGTGGGTGGACTCACTCCAGTGTAGCCAGTGGCAATAGAACTTGGGGTCATAGGTTGTTGTCCCATGACAATCTCAAATGGGCTATGACCCGTCGTTTCACTCTTCTGCAAGTTGAAAGAGAATTGGGCAACATCCAGTAACTTAGCCCAATCTCACTGGTTGGCACTCACATAGAGTCTAAGATATAATTCCAGCAAGACATTCATCTTTTCCATCTGACCATCCGTTTGAGGATGAAAGCTAGTAGAGAAATTAAGGTCGATACCCAACAACTTGAATAACTCAGTCCAAATTTTCCCCGTGAACCGAGTATCCCGATCACTGATAATAGATTTGGGCACACCCCAATACTTCACCACATGTTTGAGGAATAAATGTACGGCTTGCTCAACTGTGCACTCTTTGGGTGTGGGAATGAAGGTGGCATACTTCGAAAATCTGTCCACGACCACAAGTATCCAATTGCAACCTTCTGATGCGGGCAAACCAACTATAAAATCCAAGGAAACATTCTCCCAAGGTCTCTCTGGGATGGGGAGAGGTTCAAGTAAGCCGGCAGGTGATTGTTGCTCCACCCTGTCTTGTTGGCATACAAGACAAGTATTTACATATGCTTCGATATCATCCCTCATATGTGGCCAATAATAGAAATCTTCCACAAGAGCAAGAGTCCGATGTATACCTGGATGTCCTGCCCACTTGCTACATGGCATTCTTTCAAGACTTCATTCCTTAGGTTGTCATGAGGTGGAACATAGATTCGCCTTCCCTTAGAGTATATCAAGTCGTTCTCCACCCAAAATCGTCTTGTCTTCCCATCTATGACAAGAGATAATGAGCCATGGAATCATGTGCCAATCCTTCCTGTATGCGTCCCTTCAAGTTGCTTTGAGGTTGACTTATGTCAGGAAGTTCTCATTTTCTACTCAAAGCATCTGCAACAAGATTAGCCTTGCCAGGCTTGTACTCCAAAGTGTAATCGAACTCTGCCAAGAAATCTTGCCATCTAGCTTGTTTTAGTGTGAGTTTCTTCTGTGTTTGGAAGTAGCTAGTGGCAACATTGTCGATCTTGACACAAATTTTCTCCCAAGCAAGTAATGACGCCATGTTCGCAAACAATGCACAACCGCAGTCATTTCCTTCTCTTGCACTGTGTACCGCCTCTCAGTATCATTGAACTTCCTATTTTCAAAGGCAATAGGATGTCCTTATTGCATCAATACTCCACCAATAGCAAAATCGAAAGCATCCGTATATACCTCAAAAGACATAGAATGGTTGGGAAGTGCCAACACCGGTTCCTCCACAATTGCCTTCTTCAATCCTTCGAAAGCTTTTTGGCATTTTGAACTCCAATCCCAACTCCGTCCCTTCTTGAGCAAGTCTGTCAATGGAGCGGCTATGGAAGAGTATCCTTTGATGAACCTTATATAATAGTTCACCAAGCCAAGGAAAGATCTTAACTCGGCGACTTTGGTCGGTGGTTCCCACTCTTGGATGGCTTGTACCTTAGACTTGTCCATACGGAGCTTGTTGTCAGGACTAGTACTGTTGGTCAGGGAAATCAACGTCAGAGGCCTTTCAAGACTTTCCTAATGGTCTCAAAACTCAATGTTCCCTTTTGAAAAGTGCCCAAATGCTTAGCATTTATATTATAGGGGGAAGGTTTGAGCTCTTGACCGTGAGGATGTGTTGCCTCCATTGCATAGTCGGGCCAGACTGTACTGCTAGCATTTTTATTGTTCTCTTTGCCTTGCTTTTAAACTTCAAACTTGTATTTCCATCGATCGTTAGCATCGAACTAGTCTTGAGCAACGTCCTTTCGAACGTTCCTCCCCATTGTAATCTATTGAATGTTAATGAAAGGTTTTGCTGACTATTGTGCATCGTTATATTGTCTACAGATTGATATTGTGCATTCTCAAGCTAATATTTGTGCCCGTTGAAATAACTACTCATAGGCTTACTAGTGAATTGGATAGCTAGTGCCGCACGGATTGCTAGTCCGTGACAGTTGGTATCAAAGCTAGAGCTTGTTGAATGCAAATCAGGATGCAGGAACTAAGCGAGCGCCTTAGCGCTATGGAGGAACGACAGGCTAGTCGAGTGCAGAGACTAGAAAACAGAATGGATCAGTTGAGCAGTTTGGGAGAACAGATCAGTCGGCTTGATGGACTCTTTCACTTGGCAGACAGAGTGGATTCGTTGGTTGAGCACGTCGATAATTTATAGGGACGGACAGTCGCTATGGAAGAGTCGCCTCACCCCACAGCTCAGGTGATGAGTGACTTCCAATTACAGCTGGAGGATTTATTTGCAAGGGTTGGCTTGCTGACCAAGGCCACAGGGACGACTGATCACCCTAAGATGAAAGTGCCTGAGCCAAAGTCATATGCTGGGGTTCGAGATGGGAAGGAGCTAGAGAACTTCTTGTTTGATCTGGAGCAGTATTTTCGTGCGGTGAATCCCGAATCAGAAGAAGCCAAGGTCACCATGGCGACCATGTACTTAGCAGGTGATGCGAAACTATGGTGGAGAACCAAATATGCAGATATGGAAGAAGGTCGCATCCTTATTAGAACTTGGGCAGACCTCAAGAAGGAACTCAGAAATCAATTCTTGCCTGAGAACACTTATTTCTTAGCAAGGAGGAAGCTCCACACCATCAAACAGACAGGCAATATTCGAGACTATGTCAGGCAGTTCACAACTTGCTTGCTAGATATTCGAGACATGTCTGAGAAGGACAAAGTTTTCTATTTCATGGAACAAGCTCAGCCGCTTCTGCAAGCAGAATTGCAAAGGCAGAAGGTGACAGATATTACAAGTGTTATTGCAGCAGCAGAAAGGTTTAGCGATTATATGCCCATGGCTGGATCCATTTCGTTCAATCACTCCACAGCTAGAACTGGCAGTACCAATTCAAGCTCAGGGTCGAATGCTCGATCACCTTACCAAAACTGGGGAAACTCAAGTCAGAACCGAGGAAACTACAATTCTCGGCCGTCCAACCAGAATTGGAGTTCCAACAAAAATTTGAATGCCAGCTCTAGCAACTCAAATTACAACAACAAAGGAAGGCAAAACTACTCTGGGCAGTGGAGACCATCTGCACCTGCCCCATGCATTCTTTGCAATAGCAGGGATCACCCAACATGCAAATGTCCATCCAAACCATCCCTACACTCATTGATGTCCTTGCTTCAAGCAGAACCTTCTAACTCGACCGCATCGAGCTCGAACCCCGCCAACAGTGAGACCTCCCAGATGGGAGCTTTACGCAAGCTCAATGCTGTCAAAGGAGAAATGTATGAGCACCCACACAAGAAGGCTTTGCAATACATCGACACAACTATTAATGGGTTCTCTTCCCAAGCATTGTTGGATTCAGGAGCGACAGACAATTTTATTGCCCCAGATGAAGCTAGACGCGTGGGTCTAAACTTAGAAGGAGATGTGGGTAAGTTGAAAGCTGTCAACTCTGAGGCAATCTCTATTAATGGTATGGCTAGAGTTGTGCCACTACAGGTTGGTCCATGGGAAGGAAGATCAAACTTCTTGGCCGTCCCACTTGATGATTTTAAGGTAATTCTTGGCCAAGAATTCTTCCGAGGAGCTGCAGCAGGACCACTACCTTTCATGGACTCCTTGGGATTTTTCGGACCCAGACTACGCATTGTACCAACCTCAATTCGACCCACAACTCATGATAGAATATTGTCAGTGCTCCAAGTCAAGAGATGCTTGGCCAAAGGAGAAGATACATACTTAGATGTGGCAAAGCTAAATATGGAAGATGATACTAGCAAAATTCCTGAGGAAGTTGCCCAAGTTATTGCTAACTTCAGCGAAGTGATGCCGAATGAATTGCCAAATAATCTACCTCCCAGAAGGCTCATTGATCACGAAATTGAGTTAGTGCCTGGTGCCAAGCCACCCGCACGTAGTCCATACCGCATGAGCCCTCCAGAGTTGACCGAATTGAGAAAACAACTAGATGGCTTGTTGGAGTCGGGATTCATTTGGCCTTCTAAAGCACCTTATGGGGCACCTGTTCTTTTTCAGCGAAAACAAGATGGCAGTCTTCGCCTTTGTGTTGATTATAGAGCCTTGAACAAAGTCACTATAAAGAAAAAATACCCCCTACCGCTCATTGCAGACTTATTCGACCAACTTGGATCCGCCAGATACTTCACAAAACTCGACTTGAGATCAGGTTACCATCAGGTCCGCATTGCTGCTGGTGACGAACCCAAAACTGTTTGTTCTACTAGATATGGGTCATATGAGTTCCTAGTAATGCCCTTCGGCTTGACCAATGCTCCGGCTACGTTTTGCACCCTTATGAATGGCATGTTCCGTCACCTTCTGGACAAGTCCGTGGTTGTCTATCTCGACGATATTGTGGTTTATAGTGGGACTATAGAAGAACACCTACATCATTTGCGAGAAGTGTTCCAAATCCTTAGGGATAATCATCTCTTTGTCAAGAAGGAGAAGTGCTCATTCGGCCAGACCTAGATCAATTTCTTGGGCCATGTTATTGGCAGTGGCAAGATTCGGATGGACATTGAGAAAGTCAAGGCAATCCATGATTGGAACACTCCTAAGAACGTGTCTCAACTACGTTCTTTCCTTGGACTCGCAAACTATTATCGTCGCTTCATAAGGGACTACTCTAAGAGAGTTGTTGCACTGAAAAATTTGTTGAAACAAGACCGAACATGGGAATGGGATAGGCAGTGTGAAGCTTCATTCCAAGACTTGAAATTGGCCGTGATGAAAAATCCAGTATTGGCCTTGCCAGACATCACCAAGCCCTTTGAAGTACAAACAGATGCATCTGATTATGCCTTAGGGGGAGTTTTGCTTCAAGATGGTCACCCGATAGCATATGAGAGTCGAAAGTTGAATGATACAGAGTCTCGTTACTCAGCTCAGGAAAAGGAATTGCTAGCCATTGTACATTGTTTACGGGTGTGGAGACGCTACCTCTTGGGATCTCAATTTCTTGTTAAAACAGATAATGCTGCAGCAAGCCATTTCCTTACTCAGAAGATGCTAACCTCCAAGCAATCTCGATGGCAGGAAAAATTAGCAGAATTTGACTTAGTATTGGAATACAAGCCAGGGCACACTAACAATGTAGCTGATGCACTCAGTAGAAGGGCAGATCTTGCAATGCTAACCCATACCGGTCCGAGTCACACCATCTTAGAGAAGATCAAAGCAGGCCTACAGACAGACCCACAAGCGAAGGCGATTACAGAGTTGATCAAACAGAGCAAAACTTGACGATTCTGGATAAAAGATGGAGCAATACTCACAACTGGTAATCGCCTATGTTCCAAGAACTTCTGGTTTGAGAAAAGAACTTTTGAGAGAATGCCATGACACCCATTGGGCGGGACATCCAGGTTGGAGACGAACACTTGCATTGCTAGAGAGGGGGTACTATTGGCCGTAAATACAGAAAGATGTAATGGCCTATGTTCGAACATGTCTTATTTGCCAGCAAGATAAGGTTGAAAGAGATCAACCAGTAGGTTTACTAGAGCCCTTGCCTGTTCCAACTCGTCCTTGGGAAAGTGTTTCCATGGACTTCATTACTGGGTTACCGAAGGTGGAGGATTTCAGGTGTATCCTTGTAGTTTTTGACCGATTCTCAAAGTATGTGACCTTTGTGCCGACCGGACTGACTTGCATAGCCGAAGATACGGCGCAATTGTTCCTCAAGCATGTAGTGAAGTATTGGGGACTGCCCGAAAACATTGTTAGCGACTGTGATGCTCGCTTCACAGGAAAGTTCTGGAAGGAGTTGTTCAAGCTCTTGGGATCCAAACTTAATATGTCGACAAGCCAACATCCCCAATCTGACGGACAGACTGAGCGCTTTAACTCTATGCTCGAAGAATACCGTCGACATTTTGTAAGTGCAAATCAGAAAAATTGGGTGGGACTACTTGATGTTGCACAATTCTGTTTCAACTTACAAAAGAGCTCAGCTACTCACTCCAGCCCCTTTAAGTTAGTCACTGGTCAGCAACCATTGACACCACATACAGTGCTTACCGGATACCAAGGACTCAGCCCAAGAGCTCTTGAATTTGTCAAAGCCTGGCAGAAAAACATTGAAGTTGCTCGAGCCTATCTTGAGAAAGCCTCCCGTCACATGAAGAAATGGGCCGACAAGAAACGACGGATTGATCCTTTTGAAGTCGGGGACTTGGTATTGGTGAAGCTAGATATGTTCAACAAGTATAAATGGACAGCTAGAGCACACAACAATCTGCTTCGCAAGTATGAGGGACCGGTACAGATCATTGAGAAAGTGGGCAAAGTCTCCTATCGCGTCAAGTTACCACATTGGCTCCGTTTCACCCATCCTGTTTTCCATGCAAGTAACTTGAAGTCCTACCATGCAGATGCCACTGATCCCAGAAGAAATGTATCTGCCCGAGCATTGCCTAAGCATCCTACTAAGCCAGATCGAGAAGTGGAAGTAATCTTAGCTGACCGCCTCATCAACAACACAGACTCGGGTAGCGAGTATTTGGCCAAGTGGCAGGATGAGCCTCCTTCGGAAATCAGTTGGGAGCTAGTCGAGCATCTGTTGCCTTACCTCTCAAAGCTGGAAGAGTACTTGGAAAAGTTCGCTGCGAGGGCTAGTACTATTGGTACTGTGTGGGACTAGTACTGTGTGGGAAAAGTTCCAGAATTGAGTGTGGGAGAGTGTCAGGACTAGTACTGTTGGTCAGTGAAATCAATGTCAGAGGCCTTTCAAGACTTTCCTAATGGTCTCAAAACTCAATGTTCCCTTTTGAAAAGTGCCCAAATGCTTAGCATCTATATTATAGGGGGAAGGTTTGAGCTCTTGACTGTGAGGACATGTTGCCTCCATTGCATAGTCGGGCCAGACTGTACTACTAGCATTTTTATTGTTCTCTTTGCCTTGCTTTTCAATTTCAAACTTGTATTTCCATCGATCGTTAGCATCGAACTAGTCTTGAGCAACGTCCTTTCGAATGTTCCTCCCCATTGTAATATATTGAATGTTAATGAAAGGTTTTGCTGACTATTGTGCATCGTTATATTGTCTACAGATTGATATTGTGCATTCTCAAGCTAATATTTGTGCTTGTTGAAATAACTACTCTTAGGCTTACTAGTGAATTGGATAGCTAGTGCCGCACGGATTGCTAGTCCGTGACACTTGCCTTTGCCAATGATATGACCCAAGAATGTCACCTCCTCTTGGGAAAATGAGCACTTCTCCCTTTTGACATAGAGCTCGTTCTCTTTCAAAGTTTGGAACACTTGCCTCAAGTGATCCACATGTTCCTCCAATGTCTTACTATAGATCACAATGTCATCAAGGTACACAACTACGAACCGATCAAGGTAAGGAGCTGGTACCTTATTCATCAGAGTACAAAATGTGGCTGGCGCATTAGTTAAACCAAATGGCATGACTAAGAACTCGTAAGACCCGTACTTTGTAACACATGCCTTCTTTGGTTCATCTCCTTCGGCTATGCGGACTTGATAATATTCCGAGCGCAAGTCAAGCTTGGTAAAGTACCTTGCATCACCAAGTTGATTAAAGAGATCCGCAATAAGTGGAATCGGGTACTTGTTTTTTATAGTGACCTTGTTGAGTGCCCAATAGTCAATACAAAGTCGTAGGAATCCATCATGTTTATTTTGAAATAAGACCGACGCACCATATGGAGCTTTGGGGGGTCGGATATAACCAGCATCAAGTAAATCCTTCAATTGTCTTCTTAACTCCTCGAGCTCAGGAGGTACCATACGATAAGGAGCAGATGCGGGTGGCTTTGCTCTAATTTCTAACTCAATAGCATGATCCACCTCTCTCCTTGGTGGAAGCTTCTTAGGCAACTTGGCAGGCATAACATCCTTGTGCTCCTTGAGAACATCTTGGACGGCCTTAGGTGCATTCACCCCTCCATCCATGGGACCTTCGTCTTCCTTGAGAGTAGCCAAGTAAGTAGGCTCATTCCTCTTTACTCCTTTAGAAAGTTGGAGAGCGGACACCATTCTCTCCTTACTTATTTCCCGTACCACGGGCACAACACAAGGTTGTCCCTTCTCCATGATGCACATGGTGTTGGCATATGGGACCAGGAAAGCCTTTACCATGTCCAAGAAATCTATACCCAAATAGAACTTGTGATCATCAATTGGAGCAATAGTTATGTCGACTTTACCTCGCCATTGTCCAAGCCGAATATCGGTGCCACGAACTATTCCTTCAATTGTGAGACTTTTAGCATTGACTCCCTTGACATATCATTTTTCCTTAGTATATGATAAGCCAATTTCTTCAGCAAGGTCTTTGGCCATATAGACTGTGTCGGCTCCAGTATCCACCATGGCTTTCAAAGTCTTGTTCCCGATCTCGGTCTCCACGTACATCCTTCCACGTGGTTGTTCCTCGACCTTAGCTTGAATGACAGTTAGGAGATTCATTGAGGCGATCATCCTTTCTTCTTTTGCTTCTTCCTCCATGAGAAGTGCGACAAGTTTTCCCCGGTTGGGACACTCGAATGCCCGATGGGGTCCACTACATAAGAAACAAGATATCTTCTTGGGTGATCCATCTCTTTTCTCATTCCCCTTGTCTTTGGAGTACTTGAGTTCCTTGGAGGGCTTCTCTTTGTCTCCCCCACCTTTGCCATCATTACTCGACTTTTTCCTTGGCCCCTTGGATGAGTCATTTTTCTTGAACTCAATCAAGGATTCGGCCGCAACCATAGCCGTTGCAAGGTCTTGCACACCTCGCCTCTTCAATTCCAACTTGCCCCATCCTGTTAGGCTATCAAGGAAGCTAAACAAAACATCATTTTCTCCCATGTCAGGAATCTCCAAGAGTAACTCCGAGAACTCCTTTACATACTCCCTTATGTGGCCTTCCTTATGTTGAAGGCGACAAAGCTTGGCCCTAGCTTCGTTTTCGGCATCTTTCGGGTAGAATTGTCTCTTGAGTTCCTTCGTGAATTCTTCCCAAGTGTCGATGGTGCACAATCCCTTCTTGACATCATCGGACCTTCTGCGCCACCAAACTGTAGCAACATCATTTAATATAAGGAGACACTACATACCTTTGATGTTTCATCTCTAATGCCAACCGCATCAAAGTAGTGCTCCATGTTCCATAAGAAGTTGTCGATTTCCCTTGCACTCCTTGCCCCACCATAGGCCTTAGGTTTGGGAGCTTCAACTCTGTGAGTGATTGTCCCTGGTGTAGCCTCACCATTGGCTACCGCAGCCATACACACATTGAGTTGAGTTTCAAGCTTCTCAACTCTTTCCCTGTAAGTCTGCATCTCCTCATATTTAGCAACAATTTGGGCTTCAAGGGACTCGATCTTTTTGGACACCATGTCCATTACTGCGTTTAAGGCTCCTTGCATCTCTTTTCGGAGCTCTCAGTCCTCCCCATTGGACGCTTGCCCCTCGATGCGTTGGTCCATGTCTTCGACTTTCTCCCTAAAGTCGGACATGGTGACACACAACTTAGCCAACCTTTCATCCATCGCAGCGATCATGTCTTTCGACTTGTCCTTGTGGACTATCCCACCTTTGTCGTTGTTGCCAATTGATGGGTTGTTGACCTCGGACGACATTCTCTTGTGTAGAATGATTTCACCAACCTTGCCAAACTTGGCTCTGATACCAACTGTCACGGGCTTGCTTTTCACAAGTACTTCCCGTGCAACACTATCAAACTTTGCCCCGACTTATCAAAGAAAGCAAGTCAGCCTTGCCCACGAAAGACTTACTTAGATTATGGAAAGCTAAGCAAGCTAAGAACACACAAAAGAGCTTAAGAGAACTAGAACTTGTATTGTTTGAATTCTCTGAGGTGATTACAACAAATGAGGCCTTAGCCTATTTATACAACTCAACCTCATCAATGGACGGTGGTGATTAATTTGATCTAACGGTCTACAATGATCTTCTACACACTTCCTTAGAAATATCTAAGGACTAGAATCCTATGGAACTCTATGAAATTTTATGGAAGGTTCTAGAGAACTCTCTAGAACAATGTGGAATACTCTACATTATTTACACTTGCTAACCTCACTTGGCTAGGCAAGAAGATAGTTGTGACACTAGGCGCCTGCCTAGGCCCCTAGGCGCTAGGCACCTGCTCGCCGCCTGCCCACCGCCTAGCGCTTTTTAGAACACTGTTTATTGTAACACTTTTTTTTTTGTAACCGTGTTTCATTTTTTGGACTAAATTTAGTTTTTGACTTGAAATTGTTTGGTGGACTGTTACAGCTCAAAAGTGTTACTGTTTTGAAACTTGTTACAAAAATGTCAATTTAGTATAGTGTGAGCTCGAGTCCATGCATCCACGTACCGAAATAGATTAGAGTACGAGTCATATTCATTGATTTCCTCATCTTCATTCTCATTGTTTGCTTTATCGTCTTCATCCACATTGTTCTCCGATCACTGCTATCGCTTTCTTCTTCAATACTTGCATTTATGCTATTCCTATGTCGATTGGGCTGATACGCTAAAAGCCCCTTTGCATGCGCTGTGTTTGTAGTTGGTTTGGGTTTCAGATTATTTTTTTAATTTTAAGCACCCAAATTCTTAATTAAAAAATAATAACACTTCTTAGTACTCATCTCACGCTTGGAACTGACAAGGGGTTTTCAATGTGCAATGAAAGAATCTCAAAATCAGCCTCAATGATAAAAGAAAAAAAAGTTGCTCTTTGGTTCTGTCAAATGAGTTAGACTGTAACATAAAGCATCTTACAAACAAAAGTAAAGTCTGTATAAAGTCTGTATATATATACATGCTTTGGCTAGATGCATGTATGGCTAAGTCAAAGCACATTCGAAGACAGTACATGCCAAACATCCAAAGTAGGGTTGTCTATGCACCAATACAATTACCTCCCCAACTTATTTTGTCCTCCACAACCCCATTTCTGAATCCAAATCAAAGCTTACAATATTCCTGAACATCCATCCATCCACTCTCCCCCCAAATTTTTTTTTTAATAAATAAACACCACTATTAAATAAATAAGTGTGGAGTTTTAGATTGCTATGGGCTGCATGATCCATTGCCTGAATATAATACTCATAGTAATATATTATCAGAGACATGACAACAGGAGTACCCAGGAGAGATAGCTTTGGTACAA
Source organism: Berberis vulgaris (assembly GCA_963556465.1). Classification (NCBI taxonomy): domain Eukaryota; kingdom Viridiplantae; phylum Streptophyta; class Magnoliopsida; order Ranunculales; family Berberidaceae; genus Berberis; species Berberis vulgaris. The sequence continues at coordinate 66,095,310 of OY747131.1, read as the reverse complement.
AGATCTAGAGCCCAAGTGACTTAAATAATCGCTATATATGAAGTTGGATGTTATAAAGTTTGAGGTATCTTCAAGTAACAATCAAAACATTGAAGACAAGAGATGGGTAGGAGAGGGCAATTGGTTGAGGGCCTACTAGCTAGTAGCTAGCAAATTACAGTGTGTAACAGAAGTTCCCATCCCTCTTATGTTGGGTATGGACCCAAAAATCTTTGAGCCAAACCAAACCACCCACCATGGTCCATTCGACCTGTTATTTTAAGGGTGATACCCTACACTACCATTGGCTTTTTGTGTCCCCCCTCCAACCCCCATTGTCATGCCAACCCGTGATTGATATTTAGCTCTCAATCATCAATATCTAACCTATCTGTACATGAAGAGCTTCCATTTTCATGGAGAGAGCTCAAGTGCGTTTTTGCTTTGTGTCAGACAAACAATGACAAAGAGCAAAGGGAAAGCACACACAAGTAAGACAATGATTCACTGGTTCAGTATAGTGTACTTAACTCCACTGCACATAAAAATGTCAAATCTGTTGCGGGTGAGAATCCAGTAGACCTCATGCAGGGGTTGATACGTTGTCTGTCAAGTTTGTTACAATTAGCAGTACATACTGCACATCTTTGATCACCTTAACTCACTGTCAAATTTATGACTCTTGACGAAGGAACACATCCTCTACATACAATTACCAATAGATATATCAACCTTGATTTATCTTATCTTTTGACCTTTGAACCTCAGCAGGATGGACTAATTTAATCGTAACTGAAAAAACGCTTTAATCAGAGCTCATGTCAACTTAATTTTTTCTTGCAAATCAAGTTGTCCTGATGTGGGTGACTCATCATCAGTAGCTCACTCAAGGTAATATTTGCCCCATCTTATCTCCTAATCTGGATTGGGCTGGACCACTGGAGGTTCCGTTGTGTACATTTTCAATGCCACTTTCTCGCCTAACCTCATGTTTTTCTTTATCCTATGTTGATTGGGCTGGTGATGATTGCAAAATAACCCCATGGTTTGCAACAGGCGTGGAACTCACACGGCCAATAAGCATGCCCAATGCATGAACGTGCGACTCAAGGCCACATTGACCTTTTTGCTCTGGTTTACTTGAGGTTTATACTTTATATTAACGAGTCTGCACTTAATATTCGATATTAAGATACCATTGGGAATCAATCGAAAGTGAAGATTTGCTCTGGACCTCAGACAAACACTTCCTCTTTGTTAGCTTCTAAGACAAGTTATGAACTGGAATTCTCTACTGTTTTCATTTTATCTCTGATGGTCATTGTACATTACTTTATATAGACATCTAGATAACAAAAATGGAACAGAAATGGTTGTTAAAGCAGATTGACAGCTATCGTAACAAGCTAGCTAACAGACTGGGTATGCTTAACATCCCCCCTTAACCAGTGAAGGTGAGTGAAGGTGAGTGAAGAGGGGATCTCGGGATCTCGGAGTGAAGGGGATCTTGCAGTGAAGGGGATCTCGCACGCAGTGAAGGGGATCTCGCAGTGAAGGTGAGTGAAGAGGGGATCTTGCAGTGAAGGGGATCTCGCAGTGAAGAGGGCGGTTTTCAAAGTGCAGAGGGGATCTCGCAGGGTGGTTTTCGAAGTGAAGAGGGATTGGCAGTGAAGAGGGTGGTTTTCTAAAGTGAAGAGGGATTGGCAGTGAAGAGGGTGGTTTTCGAAGTGAAGAGGGTGGTTTTCGCAGGGAAAGGTGGTTTTCGCAGGGTGAAGCGGGATTCTCGCAGGGTTGTTTTCGAAGGTGATTTTCGACATTGCAGCGGGGATCTCGCAGTGGGGTTTCGAAGGTGGTTTTTCGACAGTGAAGAGGGGATCTCGCAAGGTGTTTTTCGAAGGTGTCTTTCGACTTTGAAGAGGGATCTCGCAGGGTGGTTTTCGACAGTGAAGAGTGGTTTTCGAAGGTGCAAAGGGGTTTTCTAAGGTGGTTCGAACAGGGGGTCTTGTAGGTGGTTTTCGACATTGCAATGGGTTTTCGAAGGTGAAAAGGGGTATTCGAAGGTGGTTTTCGAAGTTGAGGTGGATCTCGCAGTGGTGAGGGGGTTTTCGAGGGATCTCGCAAGAGTCTCTTCCTTCTTCTCGATCTGCCATCTTTGGGGCTTGACGGTGGTGAGCCATGCGATGGCGGTGAGCTCTTTTTCAGACTTTGGAACACATTTGGCAATTTTACGGCAACAAGTAAGATCTTGCAGTTTTTCCTAATCTTCGTATTGTTATGATGCTTGTGAAATTGTGCTTGTATGTTTGTAAATTTGTCCTAAATCTTGGGAGAGATGGAGTTCAAAGAAGGAAATTTTCGTTTATTGAAAATTGATGGGAAAGAATTTGGGATTCGAAAGTCAATAGGAGGTTTGTTGTTACTTGAATCGAGCTCGAGGGTTAGAATCAAAGTTTTTGTAGAATTGCAGATGGGAAAATGGATTGAGTTTCAACTTAAGAAAGCTGTGGAATCAGGCTCTAATGCCTTCTCAGCCAGTTGGAGAATCAACAATAGATGGGTTATGATGGTGAAAGAGGCCAATATAGGAGGAATCTTCCTTTCTATTTTAGTGGGTTGGGGATCAGGGTCCAAAACTATCAGGGTGCCAGCTGGCGTGGAAGGGACAGGCTGGAAACAACTCGCCCAAGCTATGAATGAGATGGTTCTAAATAAGGTGCCTCAGCCTTATCCTAAGCAGCAAGTTAGAAGAGATGAGGTTTCAACTCTGCCAGGTATTAGTGTTGTCCCACCCTCGTGCAACAGAACCTTTGTGGAGGTAGTGGCCACTAATCCCTCCAGTGTGAGCCCTACCCCGATTGCCAGTAAGGGTCCCATTGCAACAACTTCTATTCATCGGGATTCTCCCATTGATTTCTTGTCCCAAGTATGGGGCAATCATCTTCCTCCAGATCCCGTGGCAAGAAAGAATCTTGCAAGGTCGTTGATAGAGTTGCCTAAGTCAGTGATTCAGTGGACACCTGTTGCTCTTCCGTTTGGACACACAGCTTTCTTGGTCTTTGCTAACTCTCCACACGTGTCCTCATGTGAAGCATTCGACCCGCCTCCTAGGATGCCGACACTGAGTGATCAGTCTCCCCAGCACTACCCAATGCTTCCCCATTCTCCTGCTTCTCGTGCCATTTCAGCGGGTAAAGTTGGAAATTCGCTGTCTGAGTCAGCTCGTCCATCTCAGCAGGATAAAGGCAAAGGTATTGTTGGGCCCTCTCCCAGCAAAGGGCCTAAGTCTTTTTCGAAACAAAGCTTGGCCAAGTCTAATGATCAACCAACATCTAGCAATTATTGGAAGGTTTTAGAAGCGGTGGAAGAAGATGTCTTCAACTTGGACCCTCTTTTGACCAAGATGTCTATGCATGCCCGCAGGGATCGAAAGCTGGCCAGAAAAGCACAGCGTGACAGAGCCGCTGAATGGGCCAATTTCTCAGTCTTTCCTACCAGATCTAGGTTCATGCTGCAAAAGAGATCCAACAAATCAAGCTCATCCAATAAAGCAGGGCAGGTAGAACTTAAAGGTTGTAGTGCCCCTGCTGGGCTGACAAGGGGAGAGTCTTCCAACCAGACCCAGGATTGTTCGGTATCTTTACCTTACCCTCCGGGTTTCGAGCCCCTAGCAGAACTATGCGTTGAAGCCCATGGTTTGTCTACAAATCTATGTGTTTCTCATGCGGAGAGTTTCTCATCTACCCCAGACCACGTAGGCGCTCCTCCAGGTTTCGAGGTCCCATAGACGGAAAATCTTGGGTTTCTAAGTTTTGTTTCTAGGGTCAATGACAGTGCGGAGCCTTCTTTTTCTGACTGTCATTCGACTCAGGAAGAAGCATCAGATCGTTCTGCTTTCAAAGAAATTGGCTTGACAGTGGGAGTGGACCTCAATCAGGATGAAAACAGGGCTTTAGATATGGTTCAAGCTGCAGCGCAGGGTACAATATCTGACAAAGCAATGGACAAATGCAACAACCCCGGGTTTGAAGGTTTTTCATGAACCTCAAAATTCTTTTGTGGAACTGTAGGGGGCTCGGAAATACTGAGCGGCAAAGGGGTTGTCGTAGACTAATTTCAGAGAACCGTCCAGACCTTGTTTTCGTTCAGGAAACGAAATTGGAGAGATGCTCTAGAGAATTTATCAGAAAATTGTGGGGTGACAGTTCTTTTGATTGGGCTATGGTGGAATCCATTGGCAGCTCGGGCGGCATTTTAGCTATTTGGGACGCTGATCTTTTGCAGATGAGGGAAGTGTTGAAAGGGGCTTTTTCCCTTTCTATTCAATTCCAAATGATCTCGGATAACTCAATTTGGTCAGGGACTAACATTTATGGTCCATGTGATCCTTCGCTTAGAGACCACTTCTGGGAAGAACTATATGACATTGCTGGTTGGGTGCAATCGCCATGGGTGTTAGCGGGTGACTTCAATGTTGTCCGTCATATGAATGAAAAAAAAGGATGCAGGAGGAGGTCCATGAGCATGCAGAAATTCAATCAATTCATTAATGAGGTGGAACTCGCCGATTTCAGTCTAAAATGGGGGGAAATTCACATGGTCAAATCGGAGAGATCTTCCTATCCTTTGTCGTCTTGATCGATTTCTAGCCTCGGTGGATTGGATTGACAAATTTGGTGATAAAGTTGAATGGCTCAAGGGTGCAGCAGGTTCTGACCATCACGCGATTTTGCTTGCGAACTCGTCTGTTGGTGGTGGTACTCGCCTTTTTTCATTTGATAACGGTTGGTTTGATCACCCTACCCTGGCAGAGGAGATGAAAGCTTGGTGGAACAACTCAGTAGTCTCTGGCCATCCCGGCTACTGTTTATGGTGGAAGCTTAAGGCTCTCAGATGCAATCTCAAAAGTTGGAGGACTAAAGTTTGGGGTAAGACAAATTTATGTATTCAAAATATCTCTGCTTTAATTGCTAACATTGACGCTAATGAAGAGATCAGGGACCTGACTGCTGAGGAGAGGTCTTGTAGAGTGCAGCTACATCAAGAGTGTGCAACATTAATCAAAAGAGATGAGGAGTTTTGGAGGATCAGATCAGGAGTCAACTGGGTTCGTCATATGGATCAAGGGTCCAAATTCTTCCATACCTTGGCTAACAGACGCAGACTGTTTAACTCCATTGAAGCTCTTAGCATGGGTCAGGAGTTGGTAGTGGATGAAGTCAGTATTAGAGAACTCTTGATATCTCACTTCAAGGAGTTGTTCCATAAAAAGGAGGAGTGGCGACCTTTCTTCTCGGGGATTACCTTCAAGTCTATCTCTCAGTCTACGGCTACTGCCTTGGTAGATAATTTTTCGGAGATGGAAATTAGAGCGGCAATGGAAGAACTAAAATCTGAAGTTTCTCCAGGTCTTGATGGTTTCTCTATGGTGTTCTATTTGAATATGTGGGAGGTAATCAAAATTGATTTTCTGAAAGTTGTTGCAGAATTTAACTCGAGAAATTTTCTTGATTGGCGGTTGAACACCACTATCATCTCGCTCATTCCTAAATGTGCGGGAATGCGGACAGTAAAAGATTTTAGACCTATCAGTATTTTGAATGGGGCCTATAAGATCATTGCCAAGGTGTTGGCTAACAGATTGAAAATAGTTCTTCATTCAGTCATTTCTCCTTTTCAAAGTGCAGCAGTCAGTGGAAGACAGGTGGTTGATAGCCCTTTGATTGCCAATGAAATTATTGATTTTAGGAAAAAACAAGGTGTTTCAGGGCTCGTTATCAAATTAGATTTCTCCAAAGCCTTTGACAACGTCTCTTGGAGATACTTGGATTTGGTAATGGTTCGCATGGGGTTTGACGCCAAATGGATTCATTGGCTTCACATTTGCAGATCTACTGCTAATTTCTCTCTGAAAATTAATGGTCAGTTGCGCGAGTTTTTCAATAGCTCGAAAGGCCTGCGACAAGGCGATCCCATGTCTCCTCTTCTCTTTACTATAGCAGCAGAAGGTTTAACTCAAATGATTCTTAAAGCGGTTGATGCTGGCCTAGTGAGAGGGTTTTCTGTCGCGGAGGGTAGTCCGCCTGTCTCTATTCTCCAATATGCGGATGATACTATCCTCTTTTGTGATGCTTCCGCTTCTCAGGTTCTTGCTCTTAAAAGAATTATGCTTTGGTTTGAAGTTATTTCAGGACTGAAAATCAACTTTCACAAATCAAGGGTGTTGCCTATTGGAGATGTCCCTCATCTGCACCAGTTGGTGGGTTTATTGGGTTGTTCAGCTGGTCATCTTCCAATTAAGTACTTGGGCATGCCTTTGGGGGCTAGTTTCAAAAGTAAAGTTGTGTGGGATGAGACGATCGAAAGGATGGAATCGAAACTAGCGTCTTGGAAACGCAAATTTCTCTTTAAAGCAGGCAGACTAGCTCTTGTACAATCCGCATTAGCTTCTATCCCGGTGTTCATTCTGTCTCTTATCAAGGTTCCCTGTTCAATAGCAGGCAAGATGGAACGGATCATGCGCGATTTCCTTTGGGGTTCTACTCATAACTCTAGAAAGATGCATTTAGTGGGCTGGGAGAAAATTTGTTGCCCTAAATCTCGAGGTGGTTTAGGCATTCGTCAGGTGCTCACTTTCAATATTGCATTACTTTCTAAGTGGCTTTGGCGATTTGCATAAGAAAATGATAATTTATGGAGATCTCTCATTATGGGCAAATATGGACGCAATAGATGGGTTTGGGAAAAGAGAACTAAGTACACTTCCTACGGCTGCTCTTTGTGGAAGTCCATCTCCCGGTGCGCAAGCGGTTTCTACCCTCACACCTCTCTCCAATGTGGAAATGGTGATCTCATCTCTTTCTGGCATGATGTTTGGTGTAGTAACCAATCTTTGAAGGATCTGTTTCCAATGTTGTTTATCATTAACAACAATCAATATGGGAGTGTGAGCAATTTTTGGTCTAACGACAATTCTTGGGATCTTTCCTTTCGAAGACACCTCAATACTGGGGAACTAGATGAGTTCGCTAATCTAATGCATTTGTTGGATAGACAAATGCTTTCAGAGGGATCAGATAGTTTGGTATGGAAGGGTAAAGGTGTGGGCTTCTCGGTGAAAAAATTTTCATATATGTTGGCTGCATCTCATTATGAGACCCACTCTAACCCCTTCATTTCCTCCCACAAAAATCTGGTATGGGTGAAAAACCTTTTTCCTCGGATTAATTTCTTTAGTTGGTCAGTTTTGCATGAGAAGATCTTGACTAAAGATAGGTTAAGAAAAAGAGGAATCCTCACAGGGAGTCTTTGTGTGCTTTGCAATGCATTTGACGAGACACTGGACCATTTGATGCTTCACTGCAGTTTCTCCAAATCCATTTGGAGCAGTTTCTTGGCGGAATTCGGTTTGAGTTTGATGTTTGAAGGCTCCATTTTAGATTGGCTAAGTTGGTGGTCTCAAGCTAATCCTTCCCGTCGGGGGGAGTGGTTATGGCGTAGGGTCCCTCACGTTCTCATGTGGTGTGTGTGGAAAGAAAGAAATAAAAGGGTATTTGAAGGACTCAACAGATCAGAGCACTCTATCTTTATCGAGATTAGAGAATTGTTGTGGAGGATGGGTACGGCATGTAATTTGTTTAGGGATTTGGGTTTTGACACTTTCATAGTGTCTTGGCATTCCTTGATATAGGCATGTTTCTCTTTGTATTTTGTTTCCCTTTCTTTCATTAATAAACATCTTCGTGTTTGAACAAAAAAAAAAAAAAAAATTTGGAAGTGCCAAGAGCTTTTGTAAGAATATCAGCAACTTGATCCTTTGCAGAAATATGAAGAACACGAATGAGCTTGCGAGCAACCTTTTCACGCACAAAATAAATGTCTAGCTCAATATGTTTGGTCCTGGAATGAAGAACTGGATTGGCACTTAGCAGAACAACACTCATGTTATCACACCATATAGTAGGGGGTGCACAACCAAACCTTAAGTTAGAGAAAAGAGATTGTAGCCAGGACAACTCAGCCGTGACTGAAGCTAAACTCCTATACTCAGCTTCAGTACTACTTCTGGAGACAATGCTTTGTTTCTTAGAAGACCAAGAGATGAGATTAGAGCCTAAATACACACAATAACCTGAAGTAGAACGCCGGTCTGTAGGATCAGATGCCCAATCAACATCACAATACCCTGTCAACTTGAGAGAAGGAGTAGGAACCAGGTGAAGCCCAAATGTTGATGTAGCCTTTAGGTACCTTAAGATCCTTTTTACTACTCGCCAGTGAGACTCAAGAGGGTTTTGCATGAACTGACAAACCCTATTAACTGAGTATGCAATGTCAGGTCTGGTTATAGTAACATATTGCAAGCTCCAACAATGCTCCTATACAACTGAACATTTTGGACTGGATCACTCCCCGTGGCTACCATCTTCTCACCCCCACACATAGGAGTAGGCAAACCATTTGCAAATTGCATTTTGGCTCGACAAAGAAGGTCATGAATATACTTGGATTGAGACAGAAACAGTCCATCAGCAGTGTGTTGAACCTGAATTCCAAGGAAGCAATGAACCAATCCCAATTCTTTCAAAGAAAACTGAGCATTCAACTGAGATATCAACTGAGAAATGTCTAAAGTGCTTGATGAAAAGGGAAGAATCTGACTTAGTTGTAGTAAAACCAAACTTGATAAGAGTGTGTCGTAGCTTGTCAAACCAAGCTCTAGAAGCCTGCTTTAGACCATAAATTGCTTTTGAAAGCTTGCAAACCGCATTAGGACGAGTTGGATCTATAAACCCAAGGGGTTGCATCATGTATATCTCTTCTTGTAAGTCCCCATTTAAGAAGGCATTGTTAACATCCAATTGGAACACTGACCAAGAATACGTGACTGCAATAGAGAGTATAACTCTGATTGTAGGTGGTTTAACCACAGGACTGAAAGTCTCTTCATAGTCAAAACCAGCAATTTGTTGGAAGCCCCTAGCTACTAGGCGAGCTTTATACTTCTGAAATGCGCCATCTGAATTCTCTTTAACCTTGAAGATCCATTTACAACCAACAATGCTTCTATAGTGTGGAAGATCCACCAGTGACCAAGTGTTATTGCGTAACAGAGCCAAATATTCATCTTGCATAGCAGAGAGCCAATGAGGAGTGGTCAAAGCCTCATTCAAGCTGGACGGTTCAGCAGAAGCCAGGAAGACCTTAGGCTTATATATACCAGCTTTAGACCTTGTCACCATCTGATGTCCAGTAGGAAGTGAAGTAGGAACAACTGGAGACTGGGAAGGGACTACTGGACTGGAATTTATTTGAGTGTGAGGCAATGTAAGATGTCTGGTTTGATTAGGAAAAGAAACCAATGGGCTAGAGGGTGACTGACCATTACCAGACGATAAAGACATATGAGACAAAGGAGTCTGAGTGACAGTGGGACTTTGCAGTATTGAGGTAGTTGGCTTTGCAGTTTTGATAGTGGATGGGGCAGAAAGTGGGATGGATGCAGGTGTAGAATCAGGAAAAAGAGAAGTAGACTTGAAGGATGAAGGTTTTAACACTTGATGTGGAAAGGAATTCTCATTGAACACAACATCTCTAGAGATGTATATACGACCAGTAGGTGACATACATTTATACCCTTTGTGTTGTATACTATAACCAAGAAAAATACATTCTACAGACCTATATTGAAACTTATGGGTATTATATGGTCTGATATTGGGAAAACAAGAGCAACCAAACACCTTGAGAGTATTGTAATTAGGTGCTTTGTGATAAAGAGTTTCAAAAGGAGAGATACGTTTCAAGACAGAAGAAGGAACTCTGTTAAGAAGATAAACAGAAGTTCTAACTGCTTCATCCCAAAATTTTAAAGGAAGAGAAGCATGAGCAAGAAGAGTAAGAGCTGACTCAATTATATGTCGATGTTTCCTCTCGGCATCACCGTTTTGTTGGTGAGTAGTTGGACAAGCCAAACGATGAAGAACACCATTTTGAGCTAAATTTTTTGAGAAAGATCTGTATTCTCCACCCCAGTCAGACTGAACACACTTAATAGGAAGACCAAATTCAAGTTCTACCTGTGACTTAAACTTGAGAAAAGTAGGAAAAGCATCTGATTTATTTTGTAAGAGATACACCCAAGTAAATCTACTATAAGCATCAATGAAATGAATGTAATATTTGTAACCAGAAGAGGACACAGTTGAAGCAGGACCCCACAAGTATGTATGAATGAGTTCTAATGGTGTGTTGTACACAGTTGATGAACTGGAAAATGGCAATCTATGAATATTTCCTAAACAACATGAAGAACAAAAAACAGAGTCATCTTCGTTTGGAACAGAAATGTTACATTGGCTAAGAATCTTATGAACAAGTGTCAATGATGGATGCCCCAATCGAGCATGATAGATGGACAGGGGTGAGGAAGCATTTGTAGAGACAGTATTTACTGATTTGCTTGAATTTGAATAAGAGTGTGTCCCTGGAAGGACTGAATCAGCAAGATGTGTGGATAGAAAAACGTATAGCCCATTGCTAAGTGTTCCTTCCAATAGAATCTGATTGGTGACCTGATCCTTAACAAAGAAAACATTAGGATGAAACTAAAAAAAGACACCATTATCTTTTGCAAATTTGGACACACTTAAAAGATTTTTTGTGAGTTTAGGGACTTGAAGAACACTCTTAAGAAGCAATTTTCTTGAAGAGTTGAAGGAGTGTAAGGTAGACTCACCAATATTTTGAATTTGCAGACCGGTACCATCCCCAACAAAGAGGTGCTCATTGCCATGATAAGGAGAAGAAGATGTCATGTTCTGAGTGTAGAGAGTGCAATGATTTGTTGCACCAGAGTCAGGGTACCACCTACGATCAGATGAAGTAGAGGAGGAAGCAAACATTTGCATCTGAGATTCAGGGTCAGTTCTCCAAGTAGGTTCAGTAGGTTGACTGGATGATGCTGAAAAAGCATTTTGAGATGCTATATTTGCTTGCAAACTTGCTTGCTGAGAAGCTAGGTTGGAAGATGCAGTGCTTGGACTCCATGGATTTGGAAGATTATTATCAAATCTATTGTAGCACTTGAAGGCTAGATGACCAATCTTCCCACAAATTTGGCACTGAGGCCGATTGGTTTGATGACCAGGAGGTCTAAAACCTCTCCCAGATCCAGATCTTGCGCTTCTGAATGAGAAAGAATTAGTTGTAGATCTGAACTGAGGTCTCCAAGTATGCGGATTTGAAGCAAATGATCTAGGTGAAGGTTTGTAATTACTGTGAGCAACATTTGCAGAGCTAGATACATCAAGATCCTTTACATGTCTCTCAATTCTTGTTTCTTGAGCAAGTAAAAGTGATTCAATCTCTGCTACACTATATGAATCTGATCTAGAAGTTACTGACACTATGAATGTATCATAAGTTTGAGGTAATCCATCGAAAATAACATTAATGTGGTCTTTAGAAGAAAGGGGATGACCTACTGAAGCTAACTGATCAATAATGTTCTTGATCTTCAATAGGTAGCCATTAATGGACATATCTCCTTTCTTGAGATTCTGAAGTTGAGTCCTAAATTGAGAAATCTTAGCTATAGTTTGAGAATTGAAGAAGACCTCAAGAATTTTCCAGATGTGTGTAGAAGTTTCACAACCAACTAACCTTGTTAGTAATGACTCAGTCATGGATGAAAGAAGCCATGAAAAGAGGAGCTGATCCTGCTGTTCCCAACTAGTAAACTCTGGATTGACATTATTGTGAACTTGATCTTCATAAGATAGAAATCTTTGTGGTGATGTGTCTTTTTCAATGAACTTCTGTAACTTGTGACCTCTAATTGTTGCTAATACTTGTTGTTTCCACAACAAGTAATTGTTTTCACTCAATTTGACAGACAAGACGTGAGAGAACATGACTGGTTTACATTCTGTAATGGTAGAATTGCTGATAGATGCAGCATTTGAAGAAGTTGAATCAGCCATTATCACTACTGATTGAAAAGAAGAAAAGAAAAAGGAGAAAGAGCAATGAAGTAGCTCTGATACCATGTTAGCTTCTAAGACAAGTTATGAACTGGAATTCTCTACTGTTTTCATTTTATCTCAGATGGTCATTGTACATTGTTTTATATAGACATCTAGATAACAAAAATGGAACAGAAATGGCTGTTAAAGCAGATTGACAGCTATCGTAACAAGCTAGCTAACAGACTGGGTATGCTTAACACTCTTTCACAAGAAATATGTTCTTTACTACTTGGAAACCCTCTGGCTGCAAGTTTAGCTAGACTCTTAGCATAGACTAGTCTTCCATAAATAAAATTGCTTGAATTTGGTTTAACTAGATTACATAATAGTCAATATCTAAAACTTATCATGCTTATTATTAAGGTGGTTTACAAATCGGTTAAGTGAGGCGCATAGTGGTTAATGGGGATCCCTATCTGTTATTTTAGCAAATCAGCTAGAAATATGAACTCCAACTCTGAATGTTTTCTAAGAGAAAATTTTCAAAGAAGTTAATTTTGCAGAAAATTTCTTGACAATTCAAGGCATTATAAGGAAAAGTTATACAATATGAGAGACCAAAAGTCAAATCAATACAACCCTTGGACCTGATATGATCTTTTGGAGGCCCCGCCCAACTGTAAAGTTGATGGGAAAGAAGTCATTCAGGCTTGAAAAGTTGTAATGGTGCTTGGTTGGGACACTCTATGAGATACCTAGTTAAAGAAGGTACGAGAGATCTAGCTATAGTTAAAAGTATAAAAATCCTTTGTGCCTATTCTAGCTACCTTCAGTTTCTAAAAAGAATGATAAGCAAGAGATGTCTCATATCTATTGTATCCTCAAAGTTTACTCTGCATTTTGTTCTGGTGGATTCTCTTATTATTATCATTATTTGGGCCCATGCACACCTAAGATGGCTTCTGAAGTTTGGGGTCAATTTGGACCAGTGTTTGAAGGGGTACCTCAAAGATCACTTCCTACTTGTTTTGTACAAATTTCCATTTGGTTTTCTGATCTATTTTTACTCTAGCTTTTGTTACGGAACTTTCGTTTACTAGTAGATAGGTTTTTGAGCTAGCTCTGGTCTTAGTATTGAATTTTTCTACTCCCAGGAAAGAATTCCAGCTTAGCAAGAAGCAGTGAGACTCGAGCAATTACCGTGGTCAAGAATGACAAGCTGTAAAAAGATGAACACTACTGCTTTGCGGAGAGGTCAAAGAAGAACTATATAGTGTCAATTGTTGAAAAGTTTCAAGAGGGTATCACTTGTTCTTCACATAAGATTCTAGCACTTGTTTAGTCTCTGCAAGCAAGTGTAAAATCTTTAGACATCGGCAGGGGAAAGCTATGATGTTGAAAGTCTAAACAACCATGAACCTCATATGTAGCATATGTCGTATTTAACAGCATAGCAAGAATGCACATATCATCCGAGTGTCCTACATTCCGAAAATCTATCAACTGCCAGTCTGCCACTGCCACACAACAAAATAAGAGAAAACGAAAAGAAAAAAATAAAATCCATTCGTTCACATCTGAACAGAGGAGGAACTAACCTGTATCATGAAGAAGTTGGCGGTAAAGAGAGAGAAGTCCACTGAAAATAACTCGGTGCAATACCATAAACCTTGATTCATACAGCCCCATCCCCAAGAGTGAACCTAAAAAACTCAGGAAATAACAATACATTACATTAGGAAAACTGGAAAAAAAAATAGCACTGGTGTATACATCACAGACGTGGAAATTCAACTCATTCACAAAAACTTCCTTCCAAATAACAGAACCGTACACTTTCATTAAATTCAAAGCCAGCAAAGCCAACTTAAACAACAGGAACACCTTGGCAATTATCCAAAGAATTTTTAATCTAGAATGAATTACTACAAGTACAACAGCAGAAGACATTCGGCCAAAAAATTTGCATTAGCTTCATACTGGTTAACTTCAACACGAGCTTGTAAACTGGTCGGCATAGAAATCTGTACAAGATGATTATTGGCAGTATCTGGGCTCCATAGTACCAGGTATATCACCCAAACATCGCTCAAACGAGGGCCAAAGATCTTGACTTCGGAAGAAATCTGATTTTTCTTCCAAAAAATCGAGCTTTGATACTTGATGGCTTTTCTGAGGAGTTACTAGATTCAGAAACAATTTCTGAAATGTGCTCAGGGACAGAGAGAGGAGTTTCTTGAGATTCAGTGTATGTGATATCTCTCAAAAGCATAAGTAGTTCCTGTGCCTTTTCCTTCCCTCCATCATTGCCATTGATTGAAATGGTTACCAGAGATGGGACAACGCCTTCTTTCATAACTAAGTGACAATAGTCAAAACAGTGAGAGGATAAAGACAGGAGAATGGCCACTGCATTTTCTTGTTCTCCAGGTGTGCCAGTCTCAAGTAGTTCTGCAATGGAAGTGATACACCCGGCTTCAGCGACTGCAGTCCTACCCTTTTCAATATTGCACATATTTTTCAAAATTACAATGCAATGTTCAGCCAATGAACTATCACCTAAGAATGAAACCAGCTTTGCGATGTACCCCAATTGTAGAAGTCGAGCTATGGTGTTACCGTGTGAGGAAAAATTACATAGTACTTTAATTGCAAGAACCTGAAGCTCTTTGATTTTGGAGTCGAGTATCTCTAAGATGGATGGAAGAGCACCGGATGCCACGAATTTTGATGTAGAAAACTGATCATCAGAAAATACTTGCATAATTCCTAGAGCTTCTTCAACCATTTCAGAGTCCAGCAAGGAAACCAAAGGATGCAATACTTCTTGACTTACAGACACTGCTTCTTCTCTGAACAGAACAGAAGAAATCCAGTTACAAATCATATGAATGATGGGCACAAGTTTTAAAAAAAAATGGAAAATCTAAGTAAAAACTGCCATAGTTGTGGCATCAATGCCAAAAACCTGTATGCAAGCTAGTGAAAGCCATCGAGCATGGTTCTAATTCTTAGGAAAAGCAAGCGTAAGCAAAACTTTTATGTTATTAAACAGATACAAAAATTGTGGTACACTACTGCATTACTAACACAATGTGATTACTTATTAATGATATATCCCACTTTTATTTGAAACTCGCCTTCCCCTCCCCTCACGCCTCTACGTCTGAAAACATTGATGGATTCTAGCCAATAAAAAATCATCTTCTGATCTGTGGTTCGCTAGTTTTAAGGAAATCACACTCTTCAAGTTTTTCTGGCTTGGTGCTTCCAGCCCATATACTTACTCATAAGACTCAAATATGTAACCTCTTGGCACGACCGTCTTAGCTGGACACGCATAATGTCCATTCACATGCCAGTTCTATTCACAAAGTGCAAACTCATTAACCTTTCATGTTTCGAGGTATCTGTATTCCAACTAAAACTAATGATGCGGTAAAAAACTAAAAATAAATAGAGTATAACAACAATAACAATCAAATAATAATAATAATAATAATAATAATAATAATAAGGAGTACCTGTTTTTTCTTGCAAATATCAGAAGCAAATGCACTCCAACTTTTTGCGCTTTAACATCACACCGTTCGCATGCATCTTTAAAAAACCGAACCAATATCGGGAAAAAATTACTGCATAGAATAGAATGGTTCGATTGTTCATTGCCTTGCAAATGGCTTTTAACGTCCTCCATTACTTTGTATTGAGATACCCAAGGAAGTCCGTTAACTTCAGTGAAAACATCTGAATTCCTCCCTTGGCTAAAGTTCAAAAAAGATTTACAGTTGCAATGATCCTCGTGTCTCTGTGGGAAAACTGATGAGATATCTGTCACTGTATGCGGTTCAACCGAACTAGTATCTGAAACCCCAAATGACACACTGCTATCATTAGTTCGAATAGGTACATCATTCAGAGAACTGCCGAAACTAGCTACTGAACTGTAAGATGATATTCTCCATGAGTAAATTTCTGGAGGAATATTTTGTGAACAAGGATCTTGAATACTAATCTCATGCTTCCTACACCACTTAGAAATAAGATCCTTCATGGCAGAGTTTGGAGTAACAGAAAAATGCGAGAGTTTCTGTTGAGTCCTTGGACATGTATAGTGACCCTCGTTGAACCATTTCTCTATCCACATCCTTTCAAACGTTTGCCCAGAAGCTATGATAACAGGATCATGCATGATTCTCTGAGAAATGGGACACATGAACTCGTCAGGAGGTACAGGATTAATGGCAATGCCTTTTTGGCTGTCTGGCACTGAATATGGAACATGTGGTTCTTGATCAATAGGCTGATCGCATGCCACATTCATGCATGCAGAATTTACACTTGGATGTGGATCTTGATGTTGAACGTTGACATTAGCTGTTTGCTCTCCTCCAATTGATTTTCCATACTTCCTCAAAAGGTACAAAAGGTAATTCAGGATCCTTTCCTTTCTTGGATCAGTTTCTCGGACCTTATCGAGGAGCTTCTTTACAGATCTCTTTTCTATCAAGTGAGCTTTTGACGATGTAATCTGCAGTCTTGAAGCTGCAATTTGAAAAGCTTCAAGCTCAGATGCTTCCGTTGCATCTGATGCCCGACGGAGCAAATCTAGTAAAACCCTTCCAGCTTGTTCTTCATAAGATTCCATCATGAACTTTACATCTTTAATATCATTACGAATAGCAGATATCTGTAGATGAGATTATGAACATTAATAATAAAATAGGTGTGGGAAAACAAAGCAAATGCACTTGCAATAGAATAAAGAACTAGAAACTGGCATTAAAAAAAAAGAGGGATTAGCAAGAGAAAAAAAAAAAACAAAAAATAACTGAAGGATGGTTCTGAAACTGCAAAGTATGTGTGTATACTACAACGTAAGATAAAACCTCCAAAATTCTAAGTTAAAATGGTCAAACTGATACTCCTAACAATATGCCAGTAATACATTACTGCATCTCCAGCAGCAGGAGCACTGTCCGAACTGCACAGGGCGCATTATCTAAAAAGACTGCACGCATCCAAAGTTCTAAAAAAGTGGTCTCAGACTGAAGTTGACAAAAAATGTTGCTTTTATTTATCAAGGCATTTTGCTCGTTCAAACCAGGAAACTAATCATACCTATAAAAATGGGCTTTTTGATCCAAGAATTATAAAAGCCGGGTTGTAATTGCCATTTTGATATCCTGCAACGTCCAAATTTCTAGAAGGTGATCAAGAGTCATTTTTTCAAAGACTTATAAGTCTCATAACGATTAAATGTTCTACTTCTTTGATGAAGATAAATCATCAATCATCCTCTATAGAATAGTATGTAATAAAGTGAATTCTTGGTTATAATATCTCCTAAGCAAAAGGAAACCCAGTCAAGTGGTGCTTTGGTATCTGATTCACCTTCATATCATTCGAACAAAATGGTCCTGCTGGATTCAATTGATATGAAAACGAGAGTGACAAACTTGGACACATTTCTTTTGTTTTTCCTATATATGGAATCAATTTTAATGTGAAAGAAGGGAGTGACAAACCTGTGCAGCCAGTTGCACGGGAACCATATTCTCAATTTGACTTAAACTTTGTACTAATGCATCTTGGACTCTTTTGCATCTCATTGTTATTGCCTCCCCTGTAATTGCCTGAAAAAACATTAAGATACATGTCAGACATGAAATCAAGGGATCCTCAAGTCTTGGCATGAAAGGAATGAAATTAAAATTTTCTTTTCAAATTAAAGGACAATTTTGTATATTAAATTTAAATATAGGGGTACTTCCGTCCACTATGTAATTAAGCATACCGAAATCACTGTAGATCCGGAGCAACATTGTTATTGTTATCAGTTACCTAGTTACTAGGTGCAGGAAGATATGTAAATGGTTATCATGTTTAACTGTTTTTGTCTACCAATGTATAGAGAGTCATACCAGTGAAATAGTTACACAAAACAGAATGGGCACAGGAGAAAAAGCCAGCTCAATTGGTCTACTAATGCAATCTGCTTATAGAGTACTCTGTATTCGAAGCATACGTGCTCTAGGAATCTAATTGATATACTCATACAAGAGGTTTTTTTGTTACCTAAAATATATCTAATGTCAAACAATCTTGTTTGGACAACTAGTCCAACACAAGAATATACTATCCCATAGCGGTTTTTGTTTTATCCCTGCGATTGGGTTTAAGGACAAATTCTATGGGAAAACCACAAAAAATGAGAAGAGATTGGAGAGATAGTGGGAAAAACTTTCTCCACCTTAAAGTTGGAGATGGGCATGTGTTTTGACAAACTTTTCTTAGCTCCCACATAAGAAAACATTTTCCAGAATTTTATTGAAAGCAAGAGGATAGACATCATCACAAAATTCATATTCTTCATTCTCTCTTCCTCTCGCCCTTGCCATTTTTGGAAAAAATATTTCCTTTGAACTGAACACAACCTTAGATTAGCAATATCTCAGTGTTGTAAAGCTCTATAATACTAAGATACATATACTCATACGCATGTCCTAAATTATCTAAAATTCCATGTCATATCTTTGTATCCTGTTTCGGTGCTCGCAAGTCGCAACTGTCCGTATCCAAGCATCATAGCCTTGAATCATCTAATTAATCTTTTTCTCATCATGTATTTACTGAATTAAAGTCCAAAACTAAGGTTTACTAACAAAAAACATAGAAAATTGTTCGAAAAAACTTAACAAATTTAGATGTTAGGGTCTACAACATACACTTGTTTAGTTATTCCATGCTCTTCCTGTTTGAAAAGTGCAATAAATAGTATAGTGTACTTTAAAATGCATACCAAGTAAAGCTTGCTACATTCGGAACAGTGCTGAATGAGTAACTTGGCTTTCTCCATTGCCAGGTTTAAAGAGCATAAGACTTCTATTCCTGAATTGCATCTTGGTCGAGCTGATTCTATGGCTGGGAAAATGTATGAGATTCTATCAACAAATTTCATGAGCTTTGTACACATTAAACGATGCACCTGTAATAAGATATCATAAGACTGTCTCCAACTGGAAAATAACTTTTGCACTGAATATTAAGGAAGCAAGGAGTTAGAACCCCATGGATAACAAATATATCATTTCAAGGCAAAAAATGTGAAAATTAGAAAAAGGAAAAAGAGGCCAAGATGGGGAAATAATTGTTACCTTTACACTTGGCAGTGCTTCTGAAATTTCAGCTGCACAACTCCCCATCCAAGAGTAATGTACCCTTTATCTGTTCATTTTAAGTATCATGTTAATGATGTAAGCTTTCTTTCAACTATTATTTATCAAATAAACCAACAAAAATACTATCAGCTCATGGTAAATTTTCCATTCCAAGATTCTGCACCAATTGGTAACTGAAAAACCAACAGATTGTGCACTTGCTCACATGACCAATAGTTTTCTATGGAGTGGATTACTGGATGTAGGCTAAATTTTTTGAGATAGAAATCACTTGATTATAGGACTCAGTCAACTGCCCTCTAATGTTACCCAAAGTGGATTCATTAACCATTTCGAGCTACACTGCAAAATGCAAGTTATTTTGTTAAGCAAAAGCTACACCCAAGGATGCATGGACACGACATGCCGACTGAACAATTTTCAAAAACTAGGACTCAACAACACGTCATAACTTTTTCCATTTTTTTTAAAAATCAAGTCATATGAACACAAAAACAACTAATGTCTTATCTCTGTTACAAGTAGGAAAAAAATTACAAATGAATATGAAGTAAAAAAAAAAAAAAAAAAGTAGAGGAAAAGGTGTACAAAAGTGGAGACGAAGATGACACTCTGTCGCACAGAAAAAAAACACAGTGGAGTAGAGAAGTATAAGAGAAAAGAGTATAAGAGAAAAGTAGAAGCAAAGGTTAAGAATAAGCATATGCTTTAGTAGCTTTCATCACCTCTTAAACCGCAATTGAAAGTCATTTACTTCATATAGATTATCAACATTCAATTTAGGGGTTATTTGTGCCCACCTAAAAGTATAATAATAATAATAATAATAATAATAATAATAATAATAATAATAATAATAATAATAAAAGTTGGTTGTCGAGTCTAGATTGTGTCTAGACTAAGATCTGGGTGGGTTAAACATGTGTCCGACATGTTGACCGCATTGACCATGCGTTTGTCACCTGCTAACATGTTGACCACATGTCTGATGCGTGTTGGGGATGTATCGAGCGAGTGTCAGTGTGGGCTACGTGTCGGACATGGACAGGGCAAGTTTTCCTAAGAGTTTGTACTTCCCTGTCTACACCTCTAGTCATTACCATGGAAAGTTGATACTAGCATAGCAAGCATCAATTTTAAGACTCCTGCTCATCATCTAAAACTCTTTTATCCTCCTCCACATAATGGTCAGCATTCCCTAAGCCAAAAGAAAATATGAATTATATTTTACTAGATATAACTATTTTTCCAGAAAATCACACTACGAGAAGGTTTTCCATTCTTTGGGGATTGATAACAAAGTTTTGCAAAGTCAAAAGTGAGCCACTCCCTTACGATAAATACTAATACAAATACACGCTTGGTGATCCTAATTTTGTAGCCATCACTTCACATGACTTTGAGCTTCCTTCTCTAACCTAGAAACATCTATGCACTCCTTGTCAAAAACAATTCCAGATTCAAACTCCACGCCACATAAGCACACAAAATATAACTTGATTCAACCATTTGTAGATGTTTGATTAACCATCAGCTAACACACAACCATAACAATGATACTCTCCAAGAAATTCTTCAATTCCAAAAGTCTTCCTAGAAGTCAATTGATGAGATTCCGCCAAAAAAGAACAAATATTGGGAATTCGTCTGCCTTGTAGCTGCAGCCTGCCACCACAAAACTAGTCTCTGGTTTCATGAAATTGCACAAGGTAGTGGACCCCCTTTTGATTTGGTCAAACCCACTCCCTTGTTTTGTAAAATTTGGGCTACACCCATCAAGGACTACAAACTTCATGGTTATTCAAAGCTGATAACAAGAAGACATGTATTGCTTGGACGGACCGTAAAAAGGGATTTATGAACTAAGAATTGATTATACCATATAAGAGATGCTTCCCGTGTTGAGCCAGTCCTTCGTTGAAGAAAGTTTCTGGCAACAACAACCGGTTTCTACCATGAACTACAACGAATAGCACTTACAAAAAATAAATGGATAAATAATACCAGAAGCAAAAGCGAAGAAACAAATAAAAGTAATCCAAATATATAGTTTCAATAGAAAGCCCCTTATAGTTATTCAAACAGGGAGACTAACAAGTGTTCAATGATTCTTACTAGACGGACATCATTCATGGCATTCAAATGATAAAAGTCTTCTCTCTCTATATATAGCAAAAAATAAAAATAAAAAACATTTGAAGTTGGCCTAAGATTATGCAAATCCACTCGTCTTTGACAACCAAATCAAACATGAATTCAGCTGTATGGGCTTAATCCTCAAACTCAATCCATGAATTGCAATCAATTTCAGTCCTCACTAAATTAACCTTCTTTAGATGTATCATAGCATGAACAAAGTACAGGGAAACATATGACTCAGTATTAAAACAAAATTGGAGCCCAAACAATAGAAAGAATACTCACCCAGAGATTAAAAAAGCTTCTGATTCAGGGAGCAAATCTGAATTAGGCACTTTATTTTCTTCCAAATCAAGCAATAAGCCCCCAAACCCAATCTTCTAGCAAGTGAAGTGAGCACAATTACATGCAAAGCATCAGAGAACACAAAACTCAACTTGAAAAATCAAATGAACTCCCTCAAACTAACCCACTTCAAACAAAATCAAATTTGAAAATGAGTAAGTCTAGAATTGTTGAAAAAACTAATAAGAGTAGAGCAAGCAGAACTTGCTTGCAAAGACCCTAAGAAAGGAAAGGAAAAACATCCCCAAGTCTTAGCACATAACTAACTGCATATCCTCACCCACCCATTCCGTCAAAAAATGATAAAACTTCGAAACCCAAAAGACTAATTCTTCACAGATGAACCAAGAAGAGAAACCCCAGAGTCCAAAGATTCCAGAAAACCCCAAAAATAAGTGTTGTTTTGTGCTCGAGCCTGCAAGAGAGAGAGGGCAAGTCACTTTTTTTTTTTTCAGTGGAGTTGAAAAGAGAAACTAAAAACCAAAAGAGAAGAATGCCCCAAATGAAAATACTAGTTATAGTTATAGTGGTGGTGAAAGGTCTGCTCCTCCTGTGAACACGGAAGTATACCGCAACAGTTGATTGACTGGACCAGTATGGTTTTTGGATTTCAGTAATCTCTCTCAAAAGTTGCAAAACAAAGGCAGCCCAACACCCAAAACCTGACATTTTCTGCTTTTGCCTTTGCATGCCAAAGGTCACCAAACCCAAGTACCTCTCTCTTTCCTTTTTCTCTATCTCACTTTGCAGTCATTGTTAAACAATTAAGAATTAAAAATCTAAGATACCCCATTAAAGAAAAACCATAGGTTGTGTTTTGGGTATGATGACATACCCCACCAAATTGTTAAATAAATCTAAAATGTAGATTATCATACTTTAATACTTTATCCACTCAAGCATTAACTTTCATTCTTTCATTCCAGCATATACTCTCTAGATCACTTGTTAATTGAACTTTAGAAGATACAACATGATGAAGGATCACTACCATGAATTGAATTAGAATGGATATGGCTTAAATGACAAAAGTCATGATAACATGATTTAGAGATATAGCTTTATCAAATTATTTAGTTAAGGGTATTCAAAATTGCAACGTGGAAAGCAAAGTGAAAACCTATTTCACAAAATTGAGAAGGTAGATGATCAACTTCACCATCATTAATCAAATATTTGAAGTTAATCAAATGAATCAAAAGGTTCAATTTCTTAATTTCATATATCAGAAACAACAACATTTAAACTCTTTTAAGCAAGAAATTGCTTATAAAAGGATTGAAGAGCAAATACAAGATCTTAAATTACAATATCAGATTGTCCAACATCAAGAACATCTCAAAAATGAGTTATGTTCTAATTTGCCCAATGCCTTCTGGCATAGGAAACAACACTGTGTTCATCTTCCCTATGAACCAAGATTCGATGAACGAAAAATTCCTACAAAAGCCAGGCCAATTCAAATGAATTCTGAGCTTATGGAATATTGCAAGCAAGAAATTCAGCAGTTGCTGAATAAGAATCTCATTCGACACTCCAAATCTCCATGGAGTTGTTCAGCCTTTTATGTTAGAAAAGCTGCTGAACTTGAGCGAGGAAGCTCTCGTTTAGTTATCAATTATAAGCCCCTTAACGAGGTCTTACAATGGATTCGATATCCAATTCCTCATCAAAGAGATCTTTTGAAGAGATTACATTCCGCCTGTGTCTTTTCCAAGTTTGATCTCAAATCTGGATTTTGGCAAATTCAGATTCATCCCAAGGATAGGTACAAAACTGCCTTCAATGTTCCCTTTGGACATTACGAATGGAATGTAATGCCCTTTGGTCTAAAAAATGCACCGAGTGAATTTCAGAACATCATGAATGAAATTCTCTCTCCCTTTTCCAATTTCACAATTGTGTATATCGATGATATACTCGTTTTCTCTTAGTCTGTTGCAGCCCATTGGAAACACTTACATCAATTTGAAAAATGTATTCGCAAGAATGATTTGGTTTTATCACCTACCAAAATCAATCTTTTTCAAACAAATGTTCGATTTCTAGGACATACAATCTCCCATGGTATGGTAACTCCTTTTTCAAAAGCAATTGATTTTGCAAAAAGTTTCCTGATGAAATTCGGGATAAAACCCAATTACAAAGATTTTTTGGATCTTTGAATTATGTCGTTGATTTCTATAAAGGCCTCCGCGTTTTACTTAAGCTTCTTTACAATAGACTTAAGAAAAATCCAGGTCCATGAACTGAAGCCCATTCTCAAATAGTTCGTCAAGTCAAAGCCCAAGTCAAGAGTCTTCATTGTTTAGGAATCTCAGATCCCAAGGCTTTCAAGATTGTAGAAACAGATGCATCTAACCAAGGGTATGGTGGTATCCTTAAACAACGTCTACCTGATTCTACAATAATCCAATTAGTCCGATACCATTCTGGTATTTGGAACTCTGTTCAGATTAATTATTCAACTGTCAAAAAAGAAGTTTTATCGATTGTTTTATGCATCATGAAATTCCAAGATGATTTAACAAATCAAAAATTCCTTTTAAGAGTTGATCGCAAATCTGTCAAAGAGATTTTAACTAAAGATGTTTTAAATCTCGTTTCAAAACAGATTTTCGCCAGATGGCAAGGTTTGATTTCTGCATTCGATTTTGACATCGAGTATATAAAGGGAGCAGACAATTCTCTTGCTGACTTCCTCACAAGAGAATTTATCCAAAAATGAGTTCGTAGAGCTCATCTTCTTCCCAGGTTCCCTCTGCAAGACCTCAATTCAAGTCCCAATATGCTATGCCGCCTTTTGCGACACAGCAAAAACCTCATTTTTCTTATGCAACGACCCTTACCAATCCTTTTCAGCCCCTCCAGGAAGCTGAAGAATCAAGTTCAATGGCCTCTTTCTAGAAGCCACAAGTTCATACCAATCAATATGTGACAAAGACCTGCCTCGAGCCTCTCCTGCTGCTCGAACCAAGTCTTTACTCACTCATCAAGGATCCTCAATCAATCACCCGTCATGTCTTCTCCTCTTCAATGCTCTATGAAGAAGTTGATGGTCTCAAGAATCAAAGATTTTATGAGTTTATCCTGGTCGACACCGACTCTGTGGTAATTACTCATAACAAGGAGAAATTCAACTCTAACAGGGTTTCTCATTCCAAGTGTCAGATCTTGAAGATTATGACAGAAGCTGACTGGAAGCAACATCCAAGCTCCCACAAGAAGTTCTCTGTCAATTTCCTTTCTGCGTCTTACAATTATCAAGACTACAAGCAAGCATGGAATCGAGCTTTTCTTGTTCCTTCACAGAATTGCTCACACTCATGGTTTTTCTTTTTCTACAAGAAATTCAAGCAACCCTCAATTCCTTTATGGTTTCAACATTCATGGTGGAAGAATCACTACCATGAATTGAATTAGAATGGATGTGGCTTAAATGACAAAAGTCATGATAACATGATTTAGAGACATAGCTTTATCAAATTATTTAGTTAAGGGTATTCAAAATTGCAACGTGGAAAGCAAAGTGAAAACCTATTTCACAAAATTGAGAAGGTAGATGATCAACTTCACCATCATTAATTGGTGAGACACCTTTTCACATTTAATATGTGCTTTACATTGCGCAAAATCAATTCTAATAAAATAGCCGCGTGGAAAAAGCAAATAGTTAGATTCACCTTATGCGTCCCCTTTACTTTTAAGGTTCCGACCTTACTGTATGGAAAACATTTTTAAGATTGCAATCTTATTGCATGGTTAAACATCTATTTTTTAACTATTTTGTAGCATGAGTGCTTATATGATAGCTATTTGTGCTATTATAATGCTTGAAGAGTTTTTTTTTTTTTTTTTTTTTTTCAAATTGGGATATTGACCCATTTTATTCATTTAAAAATCTACGCCCGAAGGCTACATGACTGACCCTATAGGGTTAACTAAAAAATCGAAACAAACTCTCACAAAATATAGGATTCACCAATACAAGCCTAGACAATAAACAAACTCAGTCTTTGTACCTTTTGTTTTCTTTCCTAGTTCTATTGGATTTTCGGGGACAAATGCTGATATCTTTGGTGTGACGCCTCTTATTCATCTTTCTGTCTGACAAAGCCCCTAAATCCAAATCACTGTTTGCTGCCTGTGGACCTAGCTCAGAAGCTGAGTTGACTTCATCACTATCCTCACTAGTACTTTCGAGTGTATTGATATTCAATTTCTGCCGTCGAAGTAGCCTATTTTCTTTGTGCAAAGATATAGCCTTATTCAAGTTGTCTCCGACTCTTTTATACTCCGGGGAAGTTTCGATAACGTATTTGTCAAAATGTCTCTTTAACCCGAGCAAAGAATGAAACTCATCATCCGAGGAATCCTGCACTTGCTGACCCTGCATAGCATCCCCTAGCTCTGTGCTAGTAGCACCGAAAAACTCTGGTGTGGTGCAGGGCGCTGGCTGAGGCGAAGCCACGACACCTGTCTTGGTGTAGTGCGCAGACTGGGGCGAGGCCACGTCTGCTGCCTTGGTGCAGGGAGCTGGCTGGGGCGAGACTATGTTTTCTGGTGTGGTGCAGGGCGCTGCCTTGGTGCAAGGCGCTGGATTGGTGCAGGCCACGTCCGCTGCCTTGGTGCAGGGCGCTGGCTGGGGCGAGGCCATGGCCCCTGTCTTGGTGCAGGTCGCTGGTTGGGGGGAAGTCACGGCCCCTCTTGAAGGGTAGAGCACTAGCTGTTGCGAGACCGGTTCTGGCTGAAAATCAGACCGTCTCAACGCCCCCGCTGTGAAGGTTGCATCGCTCGGCCTCCCTGAATCAGCATGCATCACTGTATCGCTTGCCGCGTCTCGCGACGCTGCCACAAAAATATTCTTAGAAAGGCTATTGCTGGTGTCCCCTGTGTCGACAACATCCTCCTGTAGCAACGACTGTGCTTGTGGACCAATAACATTCTCTATCTCCGAAACTGTATACCCCGCCTCCAAGAGGCAATCCTCAGTAGATTCTGGTACAACCGCGGCACTGTCATGAGCCATTGTCTTGCCCACTAGCTGCTTATCCTCTTGAGCACCCTCATCTTCATCGATATTTTCTATAAGTGACTCAAATTTGTTTGACAACACCACCGTTGCCGGAGCAATGGCCACTGGCCTCTTATCCCCAATTGCCTCGTTAATCTCCGCACCCATGTCATTTTTTACACCACTCGTACCCACTTCTTTTATGGGCAATTTTTCTTTTTTGGTAACTGGTATGTATTGTTGCTTGACAGTATTGGTTTCGACTTTTGGTTTGACTGCCTTCGCTGTGTTACCTAGGTCAGAAACTCTCCCACCGCCCTTTAGGCCCAACTTTTTTCTACAAAAATCATCCTGATGCCCTATCAAGGAGCAAAAATCACAGTATTTGAAGCCTGGATATTCTATCTTCTGCCAGAAGCCCCTATTATTGACCCTGTCAATCCAAACTCTAGTTGGTAATTTCTCCGCCAAAGTCATCTCCACGCAAACACGGGCAAAACCCGGGCGCGATAGACATCGAGTATGATCATCCATCCGCAAGAAACCACCAAAAGAATTCACAATTGCTTTTAAAATAGGGGGATGAAATAAATGCAAAGGTAAGTTAGGAAGCTCTACCCACAATGGCACCGATATCGGGTCCTCCTTCAAACTGAATCCATCATGCCAACGAAAGGCTTTGAACCGAACTCCACGAATAAAAAAGGAATCGCTCGATAGAACTTTCTTTGCTTCCACCTCAGATTGAAGTCGAACTAGCACGTGCCTTTGATTCAGTAAACCAAGCGAAAAATCGCCTAGGATTCCCCAAGTTTTGTGGATCGAATCGCGGATATCTTCCAATGTTGGTCGATAACTAGAGAACTTTAATACAATCACATGTTTTTCCATGAACGCTTCGCCACGTACTTCATCCGTGGCCGTAAGTCCAATTGCTGGTGCTCCATCTTTGCGAAAACGAGTTCCTTCTACCTGAGCCTCCGCAACTTCGTCCACCAAAATTTTACCCAAAATCTGGGCGAAAGATGGCTTAGCCAATCCTGCCACAGTTCCCCCATTACCAGGTCCTCCCGCCGTGGAGGGAGGGATGGCGGCTGGAGGCGCCGACATCACCAGAGGACAGCAAGTCAAGTCCTGCTTCCAGCGTGAAGAGCAAAAGCCTCGCCCTGTGATGGCCAAAGCAAGACAGGCGTCAAGGTAAGACAGGCCTCTCACTGTCGCACAGAAACAGGAACAGCAGCAGATGCGGCCGTATTGTCGATGTATCGGCGACTTGCAGACGACTGTAGCGTATCGGCGAGTCAGGGAGCAACACCTCGAGGCGGCGCAAGGCGGCCTATCTCCACCGGCCAAGGCGGCGGAGAGAACTAGGTTCTGCTCGCTAAGCTTGAAGAGTTGAATGAATAGAAAAGCGTCTTCAACTCTAGTTTTTAGATTTTCCATTTTTCCTTTACATTTCATATTTTTACAATCAAAATAAGTTATTTTCAAATATTGATTAATTATACTTAAGTTCCTAATATAATTTATTTAAATTTTTTGAATATATATATATATATATATATAAACTATAAATATGTTCTTACAATAATAAGAGTGTAATATTTTGTCACAATACTTTATTTAGAAACATTTAGTCAAAATATCTTAAAATTTTAATTTTTATATTAAATATACACTCACGTAGTGTGCATCAACAACCTAATAAATGATAATGCATGCGTTTGGTTGCCAAGCACTTCCTCTCTGTTTCAAAACAAAATGAAATTGTTTGTGAAGGCTTGTGGTGAGCGCTGTGTTTTTTTTACTGACTAATGATACCACCCCTCAAGAACTTGATCGTAACTTGAGTGATAAGTTTTTCGACTCGCTTTTATAGGTTAAAAATTATTTAAAAGAAAGATAGAGTCTGTTCAGATACTTGAGAAAGCTACTTCCAACCTTTAATTTTCATTTTCAACTTCCTTCCTTACATTTTTTAAGGAGTTGATGTTGGTTAATGGAATTTGATAAATTTGATTTTCTTCCTCTGATTTCGTGTCAAAATTATATGCACAATATTTAAGCTACCAAATTAGCGCAATTTGTGAGGCCACTTAAGGAACTCATCAGTATTGGTTTTAAATATTATTTTCTATTTATTTTTCTTAGGAGTAAGGTGTTTTTTTTTTTTTTTTTTTTTTATGTGAAATGTGTGTGTTCTTTATTATGTTTTTCTTTTTATCTAATGATATGTTAAATGGACAAGAAGATGAGATTAACTTGTCAAAATTGAGATGTTCGAATGTTCAATTATAGGACCCACATCACACTTATATTAAGAAACCCTTCTAATCTTAGCCAAAGAAAATAACTTTTGGAGTCAAAATGGGGAAATTTTGAGAAATTGAGATGAGTGGGAGTGGTCTTCTTCTATGAGGAATCTTTTGACTAAAATATATTTGATAATTGGCTGAAAGAAGACATTCCAAATTAGGTTGAGTGTACCATACCAAGTCAACCACCAATGAGAAGACCTGAAGTGCTGCACTCAGTTTAATCAAAATGTAATAATCAATGGGAAAAAACATAAATTATCAACCCCAAAATGTCTCACTCTTATAGGTAGGCAGAAATTCTAGTTGGCCTGGGTTTGGCGCTTGGGAGGGGTCTTTTTACATCTTTTGCCCCTCTCTCTTTAGACACAACCACAAAAGATGCAAAAAGGAGGGGCAAAAAATGTAAAAAAGTCAGGCCAGGCGTCAAAACCATGCCGGCTAGAAGGGTTCTATAGGTAGGGGTGGGCATCCCATTCCCATCCACGATATCGATCCCATTTCAATTTTTTCAGGTCATTTTGAGATCGATCAAACTCATCTCGATCATGTTCTGTCCCGATCTAGAATGGGATAGGATCAGAATGAAGATTTTCAATCTTGCCCATCTCGTCCTGTCCTGAACTTATTTTTTAATATTTATTGTTATTAATTTTAACCAAACTATTTTTTTAAATAAAAAGTTTATGATGTGTTGAAATAAAATCAAAACATCTGTTGTTTGAAAACTTGCTTGATTTGGTTTGAATATTTTAAGTTAAATATAATTCATGAAAATTTATGTGTTTTCACATTTTAGATTGGTCATAGCCTTACAAGACAATTATTCTTGTTGAAAATAAAGACAAATGATGGTTTGGTTTTGCACTATGAGTTATGTAGTTGGAAATTTGGTTAATGAGCAATATTTTTCATTTTTGAACTTATATTAAGATAACGTGAGAACTTATATCATTCATACAAGATACAATTATGAGCAATGTGAGATGAAATTTTATATTGTTATGGTGAAGGAAAGATGTACATAAATTAGACATTATTGGTTTGTGAGATGAAATTTTTTTGTTATTTTTCATTGAAAGACTATTTAATGGAAAATGACTTTTAGGGCCTACTTTTTAACAAAATCAACAGAGAAGTTGTAAGTGTGGCGACGGTGATGTCAAAGTTGAAGCAATTGATTTTATTAATTAATTAAAACCAAATTTTTAATCATCATTAACTACATTATGAAAGTTTATCAAACATTAACATAATAATTTGATTAACTTGTCACTCAACGAAGATTTATAAAATGGTTAATTGCAATTTCTATATGTCATATTCAGCTTTGCCCCCAATTAACATTCATATTACATTTTCTCCCTAAGATTAACAGTCAACATGCCTTGATCGTCTGTTTTCAAAGCAGATTACCAAAATGCCCTTGAAAAATCAAAGACTGAGATTGAATCTTTCGTATCTTGAACATCCATCTCGAGGAAAATCCTAAGACTTAACTAAAATTATAATCGTATCTCGAGAAAAATCTAACAGTTGATTTTAAAAATTCTTTCATCTAAAGAGCCAACTAAACGCATGGCTACTTGTTAATCTTTTGAATTATATGCTTCTCTTGCATTTCCTAGCTATTATTGTCGACTTGATATTTATCATTTTCTGGTGCTTGATGTGATTTTGATTTGGTATCTTCTACAAATATTTGAATTCAATTAAAATGCCATTGTGGTTTTCGATAGATTTATTTTTTTTTTAATCAAAACTTGACCGTTATCATCTGAGCCAGACCAAACTAGTCATTTTCTCCATGCTATTCATTTCAATGAACATCAACAATTGTAGACAGCCAGGTTTGGTTGCTACTTTTGGGTTTTTACGCTTATATCCATTCTATAGATGGTGTTTGTGGTTGTGTTTTAAAGAGAATGTGTAAAAAGTGTAAAAAATACAAAACTTTGCCCAAAAGTGGTTACCAAACCTGGCTGACTAGACTTACTCATTTTACGTAGAAGGCCTAGATGTTTATTGAGTAAGTCTAGTCAGCCAGGTTTGGTAACCACTTTTGGGCAAAGTTTTGTATTTTTTACACTTTTTACTCATTCTATTTAAAACACAACCACGAACACCATCTATAGAAGGGGCAGAAGTGTAAAAAAAAATCAAAACTTGACCCAAAAGTGACTACCAAACCTGGCCGGCTAGAACTGTTGACGTAAAATACTTATTCCGCCCCTGGTTTTGAGTAATGAGTAATTAACTAATTCGTAATACTTGGTCATGGTTTGTTCTTGTTCCCAACCGTGGGGTGTTGTTTGAGATTTTAGTGACTATGACTTGATTTTATTAATATATATATATATTTTAATTTATTTTTGTATATGCTTTGTCTTGGTTTGGTTTTTTCTTTCGCTTGTGTGTTTGTTTTGTAGTCATCAGGGTTATTTAATTTGATCGCCTTTCTGATTTTGGGCTGTTTACAGTAATAGAAAGGTGATTAAACGAATCCATGATCCCAATTATGGTTGAAATGGATACTTTGCAAGTTGGAAATTTTATTTATTTATTTTTAGTTTTTATTAATATATATTTTTATTGCAAATACTGAAAAGTTTTTTATGATAGATAAAAACGGTCACACTCCTGAGCCGAACACGTGTCATGATGATCTCGAGGAACTACGGGCTCAATCATCGGCCCAGCACGAATCCAGCCCAAGCGGATCTAAGCCCGCTCAACTTCAATCCGCCAAGCGGACCCAAACATTCACAGCATGCTAAGCCAACACGTCTCACAATCATCCTCAATACACATAAGCCATCTTTAGGCAAGTATCTCGAGGATCAACTTCAAACGGGCAACTACAACTGCTTTCTACTTTCAATTAGGAAACAAACACAAGAGTATCTTCCACACAGAGAAACTCCCTTCCACGAATTTCTCTTGGATTGAAAACTATCTCCTGCGTATCTAAGAGTGTAGAGCTAACATGGAACTTCCCTCCTACAATACGACTCTTAATTAGAGAGGGATCTCCACGAAGATCTCCTCCCTAAACTACGCTTACGATGGCCTGGTTGAACCAGAACTCCTTACATTATAAATAAGACATGAGATTGGCAAGCTAAGGTATGCTATAAATTTCCTGTTACAACATTACACCTTCCTCAGATTCCTGCATGACTTTAGCATCAGAGTGCCATCGACCACCCAACAGTGGTTTGTGGCTCACGTACGTTACTTGAGTAGATTAGCAGGAACATGGTCAAAGCAGAGAGCGAAAATTGACTGCATTAGTTTTAATCCCTATTTTTCATTTGAGAAAATCTGGCCAAATCGGCAGCCAAGAAAAACCAACTAAACTCATGATCACTTGTCAATCTTTTGAATTACATGCTGCTCTTGCATTTTCTAGCTATTATTAGGGATGGCAACAGGGCGGATTGGGGCGGGTTTGGACAAATCCATCCCCGCCCCGCTGGAGAACACGGATATCCAAATCCGCCCCGAATATCCGTTTACCATTTTTTGTAAAAACCATCCCCAAACCGAACGGATTGGTGGATATCCGCCCCGCCCAAAATACCCGGAAAAAAAAAATCTCAAATATCAAAACAAAAACCAACAGATTCTCTCAAACAACAGATCATATATCAAAAAAAAAAAAAAAAACAGATTCTCATATATCAAAAAAAAAAAAAAAACAGATCGACTCCCTTCAACCAAATCAGATCGACTTCCTTCGACCAAATTTCAGATCGAGCCAAAACCATCCATCAGATTGAGCCATCCACCACCATCCAGATCGAGCCATCCACCACCATCAGATCGAACCACAGATCGATCAAGCCATCCACAGATCGAGCCATCCACCACCATCAGATCGCATCAGATCGAGCCACCTCCACCCATCACATCGAGCCACCACCACCACCACCACCCTCCATCAGATCAAGCCACCACCACCACCACCACCCTCCATCAGATCGAGCCACCACCATCCATCAGATCGAGCCACCACCATCCACCCTGCCCGCGACCACCCTGCCTGCGACCACCCTGCAACCACACTGCGACCACCCTGCGACCACCCTGCGACAACCCTTGAGGCAGCCTTCGACCACGCTGGCTCGCTATGACAGTGAGTGAGACGGGAGACCCCTTTGTGAGTATGTGACTTGTGAGAAATGAGAAATGAAATGAGAAGTGGATTTCAGGGGTTCTTAGGTTTAGTTTTATTTTTTTTCGGGATAAGGGTTTAGTTAGGTTTAGCTAATACTTACTTTAGGGATAAGGGTATTATAGTAATTTGAGCAGTATAAATGGATATCCGCGGGGCTTGCGAGGTGGATATGGCTAAAACCGTATCCGCCCCGAATAGTAAACGGATATTTTTTGGATACCCAAAATCACCCGAAAACCCATTCAGCCATATCCAAATCCGCCCCATACGGATTGGGTGGGGCGGATATTCGTAAAAATTCGCCTCACTGCCAACCCTAGCTATTATTGCCGACTTGATACTTATCATTTTGTGGTGCTTGATATGATTTTGATTTGCTATCTTCTACAAATATTTGAATTCAACTAAAATGCCATTGTGGTTTTCCATCGATTAAATTTTATTTTTTAATGAAAACTTGATCGTTATCATCTGAGCCCAGACCAAACTAGTCATTTTCTCCATACTTTTCATTCTAATAAACATCTGGGCCTTTTACGTAAATTACTAGGTTTCACCCTTGGTTTTGAGTACTGATGGTTTGTTTTTGTTCCCAGCCCTGGGGATGTCGTATGAGATTTTAGTGACTATGACTTGATTTTATTATTATTTTTTTAATTTAATTTTGTATTGTGTATCTGTTTTGTTTTTGTTTGGTTTTTTTCTTCACTTGTGTGTTCGTTTTGTGGTCATTCAGGGTTATTTAATTTGATCCGTTTCCGATTTTGGACTGTCTACAATGATAGATAGGTGATTAAACCGTCCCTGATTTCAATTATGGTTGACATGGATACTTTGCAAGTTGGAAATTTTATTTTATTTATTATAATATATATTTTTGTTGCAAATACCGAAAAGTTTTATTCCCTATTTTTCATTTGAGAAAATCTGGCCAAATCGGCTGCCACGAAAAATCAACTAAACTCATGATTAATTGTCAATCTTTTGAATTATATGCTTCTCCTGCATTTGCTAGCTACTATTGTCTACTTGATACTTATCATTTTGTGGTGCTTGATATGATTTTGATTTGCTATCTTCTACAAATATCTGAATTCAATTAAAATGCCATTGCGGTTTTCGATCAATTAAAAATTATATTTTAATCAAAACTTGATCGTTATCATCTGAGCCCAGATCAAACTAGTCATTTTCTCCATACTTTTCATTCTAATAAACATCTAGGCCTTTTTCCGTAAAATACTAGGTTCCGCCCCTGGTTTTGAGTATCGAGTAATTCGTTATACTTGGTCATGGTTTGTTTTTGTTCCCAACCCTGGGGATGTCTTCTGAGATTTTAGCGACTATGACTGGATTTTATTTTTATTTTTTCTATTTAATTTTGTATTTTGTATCTGGTTTGGTTTTTTGTTTCGTTTGTGTATATTTGTTTTGTTGTCATTCAGAGTTATTTAATTTGATCGCCTTTCCGATTTTGGGTTGTCTACAGTGACAGAGAGGTGATTAAAACCGTCCCATGATCCCAATTATGGTTGACATGGATACTTTGCAAGTTGGCGTAACCAGAGAAATCTTATCAACATCATATAAATTGTTAGATTATTTTATTTTGCATTATCTTGTATTTAAAAAGTTCAAATAGCACAAAACTGTAGTTGATGCAAGCTTGGTTGGTTCAATCTTTCTGAAATGATTTGATTAATATGGATTAACAGTGATATCAAGCTCGAACAACATAAATTTCTACATACATAAGAGACTTGTCTTCGTTGAAACAAATCCTTCTTCAACAACCATAGCTTGAAAACGAGTAGAAATTGAGCTCATATTGACATGGAGTTTAAGTGGTCAACCTCATGAATGAAGTTCAAGTCTACCACAACAATGTAAATATAGTTTGAATATTATTTGTATTAAGCTGAAGAAAACATATATGGCTACTACTAGTGAAATGGTTGGAATTTTCACAATCCAAGAAAATATATAGTAAAACAATAAGAACCAAAATCGGCATTAGATGTGATCGTCGTGCGATGATGGAGATTGTGATAGGAGTCATGCAAATCTGTGGTTAAGAAAAGATGGTTCCAAAATCACAAATTGTTGATCCAGAATGGAGAAAGTAATCCATTGTGTGTTCTATATAAATTTCATTGGCTTTCTCAGCTCTGACTTTAATATTTAGGTCGTTCTTTGCTTAGCTTGGGTGGATTTATGTGCTGGTACATGTCCAACTAACCCAATATTTTCTAGTCAACTCAAAACTCTCAATTAGCAATCATTCAAAATTTTTATATTTTTATTTTTCGACAATTTAAAGAAAAATTCCAAGAATCAAGCAATTAAGCAAGAAAAAACATTAGGGATGGAGAACTTGTTTTACAAATTTGTGACAATTGGATCTTAATTATTGATTTTTGTTCTTCATGTATCATCCACGCGACCCAGTCCGTCCTATCATCATCAAGTTGTATTTTTATATTAGCAACTTGAAAAGTGAATTTAAGGAGACTAATATCCAACAATTAGACTTCTTAGATCAAAATTTTAATCGATTTGTATTCCGTTCTCTGTGTCACCGGCCTTCTTTCAAATCTCACCTTTAAGTCTGCAAATTATTAATATCCTTGTTCTTGACCTAGCTTCTCTGATGTCACTAACGCAAACTTAGTATCATGAATGGGCCTTTTACTGGGCTTACACACTAACGCAATCCCGTCCAGCCCAGTTGCAACTCTAGCTCAATTTTGTCTGTTAATGGGCCATATAACTGGACCGCAAAATTCTTAACAAATTGGACCAACATTCCATTTTGTCTAATTGATATTTCATCCGCTACAAACACAAGGCCGCGTTTGTTTGCAATGGAAACTATTTTCACAGCCGAGCAGCCCAAGTCAACAAACTCTCTAAATTCTTCCTTGTCGCCTCAATCTCACCCTCAACTTTAATATTGTTGAGTACAATGTTGGTGTCCAACAGTAATAGCTAGATGGAGAGCCTCATAGTTGAGTTCTCAATTAATAAAGTAACAAAACCACATTTTATTTAAGGCCAACAATCTTCTAATATTACTAACTATAGGCCTCCATGCCCAATTCATCTCTATTCTTGAGTCCATATGTGATTAAGATAGAGTGGAGGGTCCCCGAATCTCCTAGAATAAGGCATGTCCGCCATTGTCTAGCTTGAATTAGCATCAAAGCTGCCTTCGCTGCGTGACACTCTGCCATTGCATTGTCAAGAACTTATCCGACAATAGGATCCACCACCCGAGCAAACACATATCCTTGTAAGGTAATTGCAAAAACCTCTAATGCTTCTTGCTAAGAACAAACAAAAAAAACTAGCACGTAGGTGACTAAGATAGTATCTGGGTTGAGGATGTCAGAAGGGGGATTAGCAAAGAGAGATCTAATGAAAAAGCTGTGATTTCTGATTGAGAGGAGTTGGGCATGGATCAGTTGATTGTGATTTGTAAAAGTGGCTGTGACAGGGTTTAGAGGAGGGATGGGTGGGGTCCTATTATCTGAGGGATCATGTCGAGAATCACTAATAGCTTCTTCCATAATCAAATGGACAGAGATAAGTTGTGGAAATTGGGTAGAGGTGTGGTTCGTCAAACTACTAGGAGTGAAAAACCATTACTTGTGCCACACATTCCAGGTGAGGTTAAAAACAGGGAGAAAAAGGCGGGTTTCAAATTTGGATTTCTTGAAAATGCAGTTATTTCGGATTTGCCAAATGGTTTTGAGAACGGCCATAAACTGAGATAGCATGATATCTCTAGAAACATGGTGGGCCTTGGCTGTATCCCACATAAATGTGAGGAGAGTAATGATAGTGGGATTCCCAAAGTTTTCATTGAGCCAATCTATGGGGATAGGGAAAACTCTCCATAGGAGATTGATAATCAGGCATCTGAAGAAAACATGAACATCCTCATTGTGGTTATTGCAAAATATGAAAGAGTCCTCTATGGGGGTGTGAAGTTTGACTAGATTGGTCATGGTGGGGAGTATGCCTTCACCAATTTTCCAGAGAAGGAACATGGTCGATGGGGCGCATTGATTCTCCACATATCTCGGATAATCTTTTTATCCAGGAATGGAGAAATAGGGAGAGAGGTAGAGCTTTCTGAAAGGTCAGAAAATAGGGCTTTCGAGGAGCGGATCAGGATATTTTGGATATCTAAGGCCACTGGGTCCGAAAAAATAGCATTAAACATTTCAACATTCTAGAGGGGTTGCTAGCCTAGATGGGAAATCCAGAGGTTACAAATATAATTGGGCCAATTAGAATTTCCGTATTAGGAAAACATTTAGCAAGAATGAATTCTGGTTTAACCCAGCAATCGTACCAAAGATTTGTAGTGGTACCAAATCTAATTTGCCATAGAACATGGCGTTTCATTTTTGCTAGGGTAGAGAGATTGCCCCTCAATATGAAAGAAGCTAGAGAAGAGGCTTTGGATAGTTGGAAGTGACTCTTATTATTGCAATAAAGAGCTTTGAGTTGAAGCACTCAAGGATTGTTAGGGTTTGAAAGTGCAAGCCATATGTTTTTTGTCATCAAAACAAGATTCTTGTTCTTGCTGGGAGGAATATTGAGTCCTCCAAGAACTCTGGGCTTTGAGATACGTTCCCAGATACACATATGCTTGGCATGACTATCTGCCATACCGTTCCACATTCCTAGCCAGGTTGTTAAGCTTTGTGGTGATAGTACACGGTAAGAGAAAAGTTTGTATAGTATAAACATGAATCGAATTCAAGACGCCCTTGATCATAGTAGTTCTATTCGCTTGGGAAAGAACTTTAGATTTTCAGCTTGAAAGTTTTGTGTTAACTTTATCAATCAGGAACTGAAAATCACTGGATTTCTTTTTTGAGAGAAGGAGAGGGGTTCCAAGATATTTGTCCTATGGATTGTAAAATTTTGAGCACAATATCCTATTAATCATCCTAAAGTGTCTAGGACGAACATTGTAACCGTATAACATAGAAGATTTATCAAAATTAACCCCTTGTCCAGAAGCCAAACAATATTTGTAGATAATATCTTTAACAACATGCCTCAGTTAAGGAAGCTCGACAAAAAATCATGAGATCATCTGCATCGAGTAGGTGACTGATAGAGGGGGAGTGACGTTTGATTTTAATACCTTTGATGAGATTCTCTAATTCATCCCTGGCCAGAAGCTTGGAAAGGGTTTTCGAGACAAGAATGAAGAGATATGGCGATAGTGGATCTCCTTGTCTGAGACCTGTCGAGGGCTTGATTGAAGAGATATGAGATCCATTAAGTAAGACTTGAAGAATGGGAGTGGAGATACATTGATTGATCAACTGAACCCAGTCTTCTGAGAAACCTAATTGTGATAAGATTTGAAAGAGAAACGTCCGTTCCACTCTATCATAGGCTTTTGTCATGTCAATTTTTATCGCCATCCATGTTTTTTTTTTCTACAATGGTGCTTCATCTGAAAGAAAGTCTCACGCAAGACTGACATTATCTGCTATAGAGTGACCATGTAGAAAAACCCCTTGGTTAGGAGAGATTATCTATTCAAGAAGGGGTTTTAGGCGGTTAGCAAGGATTTTTTAGATGACTTTGTAAATCACATTGCACTACCCTATAGGTCTGTCAGGAGTGACATGATTGTTGACTTTTGGAATAAGAGTTACAAAAGTCTCATTGAGTTTGGGATTCAGTTGACGGGCGCTGAAGAAAATTTTGACCACTACAAAGACATCAGATTTCAAAATATCCCAGTAGTACTAGAAAAAAGAATGCATGGAAACCATCCGGTCCAGGGGCCTTATGATTGCCCATGTAAAACAAAACTTCTTGAATTTCTGAGTTGGATGGAACATCTGTGAGGGCTTCATTATCTTCAACCG
Source organism: Berberis vulgaris (assembly GCA_963556465.1). Classification (NCBI taxonomy): domain Eukaryota; kingdom Viridiplantae; phylum Streptophyta; class Magnoliopsida; order Ranunculales; family Berberidaceae; genus Berberis; species Berberis vulgaris. The sequence goes on along the minus strand of OY747131.1, from coordinate 66,056,288 downwards.
AGATGATTGGATTTAAAAGGGACGTGATATCTGGATCTAGTTCAGCATGGGAAGAAGAGAAGATGTTTTAGAAGTAGTTGTTGAGAATATTGCCAAGTGAGCTCGGATTGGAGTGCCAAGAATTATCTACATCCTTAAAGTGAATGATGAGATTTCTCTTATGGTGGAGTAGGGAGGCTAAATGAAAGAATTTAGTATTTCTATCTCCTTTGGAAAGCCAAGTTTTCTCTGATTTGTTTCTCCAAAACAGTTCTTCTCTATCAAACAATTCCGAGAGGCGATCATTTAGGGAAGCAATGGCAAGGGCATTATCTTTAAAGGGAGGTTTGTTTTGAAGGTCATCTAAGCTTGTTGGATTTCTGAGATACAAAGTTGAATATTACGAAAAACAGTCTTGTTCCAACGGGTTAAGCCATAGCTGAGTTTCTTGATTTTACTGGTCAAGTTAGGAGCTAGAGAGAGGTGTTGTCTTTGGTTCCAAGAAGATTTAACCAAATGGCGGCAACTGGGATCTCTAGTCCACATGTGAAAAAATCGAAAAGGTTTGGGACCACTATGAGCTTGGGAGACCAGCTGAAGAGACAATGCTCTGTGGTCAGAAATAGCTGTATGGATAGTGCGGGCATTGGTTGAAGGAAAACGATTTAACCAATCAGTGGTAGCTAAGATGCAGTCAAATTTAGCTTTAATCCCATTCTTGTGTTTCCTTTTGCTGTTCCAGGTAAACTGTGAGCCGTTTAAAGGGAGATCAATCACGTGGTGATTGTTGATAAAGGTACGAAGAATGGACAAGGCTAAGGAAGGAGGAGATCTTCCTCCCATTTTTTTCTCCTGGGTTCAAAATAGCATTGAGATCGCCCATAACAATGCTAGGGAGAGTTTGGTGTTTATACACATCTAACATAGAAGCCCAAAAAGAGCCTCGAAGAGCAAGGTTTGGTTCACCATACACAAATAAAATGGACCAAGGCGTAGAGATAAAGTAATCTTCAATACTGCAGTTAAAATAATATTTGCATGAAGAGAGGATTGCGAGAAAGATACATTTTTTCCAGTAAAGTGCTATTCCACCTGATTGTCCAATGGCCGGTATTGTCGCTCCATGCTCGTATCCTAGTTTCCGGCGGAGGTGATCCAATTTGACTACAATAGTTTTGGTTTCAGATAAGAACATGATGTCTGGATTGGACTGTCGAGAGAGGGCCGTTAGATTTTGAATTGCACGGGTGGACCCTATCCCACGTGCGTTCCATGCAAGAATCATGGTATGTTTGGCGACCCTTGAGCGATGGCCGCCGGTACCTTACTAATTGAAGTTTGGAAATGGGGGGGTTTTTCTGAATGTCACCTTAACTAATTTATTCTCATGTTTGCCTTTTGTCGAATTGGTGAGATCATCGATCGTTAAAATTGTTGGCAAAAAAAGCAATCATCCGAACAAAACTTGCAACTATCAAGTGAATCACAATGGAAGAGTTTTCATTTGGTCCCATCAGAACAGCGCCGGTAATGACGTTCATTTTATATTCCATCATAGACTCCTTTACAACAACGTCAATGACCGTCATCGACTCCGTTAAGAAAGTGGTGCTTGAGGTCATTATAATTGTCGGTTGTGCCGTCAATGACCCCATGCCCGAAAGGATGCTCAACACTAAGGCAACTATTTAAATCTCAACGATCATGGAGTCTAGGTAAAAGGTTCTTGGTGTGCAATAATTGTGGTAGATTATAGTGGTTACAATACTATTCGAAAGCAATGAAGGCAGCTCTAATTGCAACTGCAACTGTACATGTGACTCCACCCACACAGAGTATGAATGTGAAACCACCTAAAATAAATGTCAATTTTGAAATGGAAATACAATTGAACGACTTTTGCGATGAGTTCAACAATAAGCTTGGGTAGTGGGGATTGGAGGTTTATCTGTAATGAATGTAATAGTAAACAATGCTATTTTAATGGAGTTAGGTTGTCGGATTTTCTATGTAATGAAGTTTCATTTCATGTATTTCTGTGTATGGAAGTGTAACCGAGCAACCTTTTCAATATTCCATTGCATTCAACAACATAGTACCTAATGGCTGCAAAACAAAGCTCACCATTTGGCTGTAAAAACGTCCACCATTTGGCAGGAAAACACAATTCCTAATGGCTGGAAAACATAACACCTAAGGCTGAAAAATATAGCACCTAATGGCTGCAGAACAAACTACCATTTGGCCGCACAATGATGAACAAAATAGTCGGCAATAATGCAATGCAATAATGGAACAAAACAACCTGCAATAATAAAATGCAACAAGGCAACAAAACAACCTGCAACACAATTAACAACACAACCTGCAACAATCCAACAAAACAACTTGCAACAATGCAACAAAATAGCCTTCAAAACAATGAACACATCTTGCAAAATGAACAACAAAGCTTGCGTATATATCACCAACATGTCCTAATAACTATATTTGTATTACATTCTTTGCCAACTTTACACAAAATACAAATTATGGTATCTACCAAAAAAATGACATGCCATGGTATGTATCACCAACTATACCAGTTGGAATATTAAGCCCCCAATTATCCATGGGCCTAAATTGCCCATGTGCTTATCCACGGTAGTACCGTTACACGGTGTAGTTGTACGAATGGTACCACCGATATAGTTGTAATCCCACAACCCCGCTCTTGCTTCCGCTTGATGTATGATTGGATTCGCCATCTCTAAAAGCTCGAACTTGTAGAGAGGGCGAATCCAATCATATATTAAGCGGAAGCAAGAGCGGGGTCGTGGGACTACAACTATATCGGTGGATACCATTCGTACAACTACACCGTAACTTTACACAGTACTACCGTGGATAAGCATATGGGCAATTTAGGCCCATTGAGAGACAAAAAAGAAAATTCCATTAAAAAGAGAAAACTGGAGAATGTTTCATGGGCAAAATCTATGGATGAAATTGGCACGCTGGCTGAGTACTTAAAAGATCTTATACCAACAGAGCCCAGGAATTAAGATCTTGTCTTGTTAGAATGCATTCCTTGTGCAGGTAACCCCGAAAGATAATTTCATGTTGATGCAAATCCCTTATGAAGATGAGATCCTAGAAGTTTTTCGTATTATGCCCTCAGACAGTGCTCCAGGGCCTCGATGGCTTTCCAGGATCATTATCTATTGCGTGTTGGAACATAACATCATTAAAGGCGAAATTTTTGCAGTTGTTCAAAGCTTCTTCAAAGAAGGTACGATTCCTAAGGCTGTTAATTTCTCCTTTATTGCTCTCATTCTGAAAAATGAAAATCCAAGGAATTTAGGCCCATTAGCTTATGCAACTTCTTGTGCCAAATTTTATCTAAGATCATCTCTAGCGTAGAAAACTCCAGTGCGCAGGAGCGCACACTATTTTCGAGTTTCGTTTCAAACTTGAGTTTCATGTAGTGTAGTCACCAATTGAAGTGGGCTTAATATTCCAAAATACATTGAAACCTATACCCAAAATACACTGTTTGTAACCATTTTTTCTAACATATACCATGACATCTAACCCAAAAAACTAACATGCCATGGTTACAAAACGACAACTATACCACCTATATCTAACCATATGTACCATTTATAGGGAAAAACTACCAACCTTTACGTATTTCCCTAGGACTGAGTCTAATTCTGACTCATCCTAAACAAACCTTCTCCACTAGCAGATGGGTACATGACATTGCATCGATACCCTCTTTCACCATCTTCCTCTTTTCTCAATCACCACCACCACTAAGTGAATTGCCAATTTCTACAACTGCTAGCCTCCCCTCAACATTAGTAGCAACTAAGCTTTGTAGGTAGTATTGTTGTGTCCATATTGTTTGTATCTTTTGCATCTATTTGAGTTCTACTTTGATACCTTGCGTCCCTCATCTTCACTTCTTCTCCTATTCTTTCTAGGTCTCCCGACAGGCCTATGAACTGGAGGAAGCTTAACTACATACTGTGGTTATGACAACAAAACACATGAGTCATAACTATATGGCATGAAGTATTAAAAGTGATGTGAACACACAATGAAATTAAATATTTTACCTGAGGCCAATAACTTGAATTGTCCAGTGGGTGTACATACAAATCATGTAGCTTTGTAGGCTTCAACTAAAAAATATGGACTGCAATACATATATGAAACACAACATGAAATAAATAACAAGCCAACAACTTGAAAAAATTAAACTTACAAACAACCTGAAATAATGAAACTTAGTTTGAAATTTCATCCCTTGTAGGAATAACAACAACACATGCATGTTCACATGGAAGACCTGTGATTTGCCATTGACAACAAGAACATGTGTGGTTCTCAAGATCCATAGTCCAACCAACACCCCATCTATTTATGACAGAAAATATTCATGGTCTGCAACCAGTGGTTCTATATCTATGATACTTCATTTTCAGCCTCAACAACGTTTTTTCAACCCTAGGCACAACCCCACCATATTCCATGTTTTTTGCACCAATTTTCCTTATATAGTGCATACTCATCACCATCCTTTTAAGCCTCTCAACCATTTTGATTATAGGAATTTCCCTCATTTCGAGTATCATCTTGCTAAATGACTAAAAAAAGTTTTTTGTAATGTGTTCACCTTTGATGTAGTATCAAAGCATGACTTTGCACAATTAGAAAAACACTTATTTTCCAAGCATTCTTTTGCCTTGAGGTTATCAATCACAATTTGTTTCATTTCTAATTCAAGCTCCTCTACCCTATAAGAACTTGTAGCAACCAAACTTAGACTCCCCATGCGAGGATCCTTATGGATCTTTTTGAAAATTTGGTACATGTATCTGAAACAATACATGTGATAACTACCCCGAAAGACTTCATTCACAGCCTTAATCAAACCCTTCTGCTTGTCTGAAGTGAAAGTAATCTTGCTTGGGTTTTTTTCTAAGATATGGGCCTATAATGGGTAGGAATGTATTCCAAGTATCATAGTTTTCACCCTTGCAAATGTAGATGGCAATAGGGAATAACCCATTATTTGCATCCAGTGAAATGGCAGACATCACTCCACCATATTCTCCTTTCTGAAAACACCCATCCAGACCTACTATAGGCATACACCCATTCATAAATCCAAGCTCGCTTTAAAAGCTACACACAACCCCACAAAGCTGTCATCAGTAGGATCCTTCAACCATTCATCTATACTGTCCTTCAAGATTTGTCTACAAAGTTTAGGGACCTTGGTGAAACTTTCATTATATCCTCCATAGATTATCTCATTACATATGTTTTTGACATTGTAAGCAGTCTTGTAACTGATATGTACCCCATGCTCATCCCAAAGGTATTACTTGATGTTATTAGGCCTGAAGGTTTTGTTATCTCTAACAAAGAGTTCTACCACATTAGCAACCCAATGAGCTTTAACCATTGAATTCTTTCCCCTTTCATCACCCTTGTATGTCTGTGTGGCATGAAATGACCTCAACATAGTTGTTTCTTCCCTTAGCAGTCTTCTCACTTAGACACTCCAACTATAGATAGGATTTTTGCACCTCAAATCAATCTTCAAGTTGTCATTCTTGAACTGCTTGTATTCAAACTTGTTGACGATTGTATACTTTCTCATCCATTGCCTACACTGCTTCATGGTATCTCATTTCATCTTCTCATGTAACGTTGAATTAGGTGGAGGCATACCCATCTAGTCTCTTCATCTTCATTACCTCTTGCAAATGCAATGAACTCATCATTTTCTTATTCTTCTTCTTCTACTAGGCCATCCTCATCTTCAAAACTTTCTTCATTTGCATCACTCAACTCATAGTCCTCATCATCTTCATCTATTTCAACTTCTCCTCTAGCATCCTCCTCGACATCGTTCACATGTGATCTCTTCACTGTTTTCCTCCTACCAACATGATTACTGTCATAGTGATTCTCAGCATCCAGTGGGTCCATATTCACAAGTATACCTTCAAACTTAGTCAATGGAAATGGTGGTGATACTTCTTCATCTTCATCTTTATCATCCCCACCAATGAATGGAGCAAAGTCCCTTGATAGAATAGGTCTCGGTCCACTCACTCATGGTTCAGCCTGAGTTCAACTCACTGAAGGTTTAACAACTGACAATAGTTCAACCGCTGTTGGTTTTTCAAAAATCTCAATCTTTGGTGAATCACGAAAGTCAGCTTCAATCTTTTTATGATGATGCACCTAAAGTTTATCATCTTCAAAAAGAATGAGAGGTTATCAAAGTCTGCTCCTTCCACTACAATTAGTTTAGAATTCTTCCAAAAATAGGTTGAAGTTTATCAATGACCATACTTCTTTGATGAAGGATCATACAATGGTTTGGATGAACTTGGATTGGGCTTATAAGGCTTTGCTTTTGGCTTCGGCTTGGGGATTACTGAATATGGGTTTTGTAAATAGACATTGATAAACACCCAAAACATCGATTTTTACACCCCTAAATATTCAATTGTTAAGTCCAATTATCAAATAAAAATATTTCATTACGTGTTTTTTGTGCATTTTGTAGAAATTCAAGCACAAATATCAAATTATGCATAAAGTGGCTCAATAAGGCTAAATTCATCAACTAGAAGGCCCAATGGAAATTCAAATGCATTCATAAGGATTAAAAAATTTCAATTCCAAGACCCATGAAGTCAGGCCCACAAAGCAACAACAACTACGGATCCCGAGAAAGTTAATATGAAGATTTGGACGTCCACATGGCCAACTTTATCATAAAAAAATCTCTACAAGACATGTTTTCTGATTCAACTCCAACACCATTCCTTGTTTCACTCAACCATTCCGTGTTTCATTCAACCATGTTTCATTGTTTAACTCAAACCATGTTTCCTTGTTTCACTCAACCATGTTTCCTTATTTCACTCAAACTATTTTTACCTATAAGAACCCCATACATGGAGTTCATAAATGACACTTTTTCTTTGAGACTTTTTTTTACAAAGTTTTTTAGTTGTAGTTCTTGGCTTTATATTTTACTTGGTAGAGAAGTGCATGTACTACAGTTTAATTCCATTGAAGAAGTAAGTTTTATCTTTGTTTCTCCTTTTCAATTATTTCTCTTTTTTTCTTTAACTTTAGTTTATTTTCACCATCCATTATTTTACTCTTCTATTTATTCTTCAAATTAAAAATCAGATTGGTCTTCTAATCCACGTGAAGTAGTAGATAACCCCTACTTCCACTATGAATTGTTGAAGTGTATTACAGGTTGAAGGAAAAAATAAATAAAAACTGAAGATATTTCTTTGATTGATGTCGAAAATCATGCAACGACATTAATGTCGATTTTTGGCATCAATCAAACATTAAACAAAGTCTTATAACTGAACCTTGTTGTTTTAATATTGTCTCATAAATACAACAAGTCAGCATCAGTTTTCACCACTTGGACATTTTGATCTTCACAAATCCATGTAATTGTAGCATCGTTGATTCCACACTACTTCTCAATGTTATCTTTTAGATCCTTCAAACACCATTCATCCCCATTAATATCTTTCAAAATTGTAACTTTTTCATTCATATACGTAGGACTGTCAATCGCCCAGTTGCCACCATGATGCACTAAACATGTCATCCTGTCACGTAAAGCCATCACTCCACAAGCATATAACAAGATATATCAGATATACATGAAAAATTCAATCAAAATGCATGTGGCAATTGCAAGACAAGTAACTAATATATTTAAAACCAACCAACCAAACTTAACATAACCTAATCTACAGTCGAAGCATTCGTTGATTTACATAAAAGTATACTAATAAACAGTGTTTGATATACATGAAAATATAGTATACAACTGAAAATACAATCCTCATGTCCAAAATAACTACTAAATCAACAAATTCCCCAACTTAGAAACATATTCCCCAACTTAGGGTTCTTGTGAAAACGACACGTAATCGCATAAAGAAATTGCATAAACAAAGATTAAATTACTAATTGATAGTGGGAAACATTCATTGAACAACTAATTTGAAACAAATAAACAAATTTCACTACCCTATACACCAACTATGCCTTTATTGAACTGACAAGCAAACTATGAATAAGACAAACATTTTTAAAATATTAGAGCTTTCATACCTACTCAAGCTCAGTCGAATGCTTCGTTAAAGGTGAGTTGCAGTCGAAGGTGAGTCGTAGTCGAAGATGTGTTGTAGTCAAAAGCTTGAGCTGAGCTGAGCTCAGTCAAAACTCAACTCTTCCTTTCTCCCCCAATCGACGAAAATCCCTTTTCTCCCTCTCTCCCACAATTGATGAACAACCCTATCTCCTTTTCTCCCCCAATCGACGAAGAATCCCTCTTTTCCTCCATCGAATTGAAATAATGTGGTGTTTAGTGTTTGGTAAAAGAGGGCTTGAATCTCAACAATTGATCTGTAACAGATCAATGACACATGTAGGTGTATTTTTTTAATGTGCGACACATGTGCTGTGAATGGGCAACATAACCCTCACGTGCCAATCACGTGAGGGTATTTTAAACATTTCTAAATTTGTAATGTTTTTCGATAGTCAAACCCATTGACTTAACAATAAATACACAAAATGGGTGTTTGATAGAATTTCAAGAACAAATGACACCCATGGAGGAATACCCCTAAACAAATAACATTATTAATAGATAAATTTATCCCACTTAGTGCGAACCTCGAGGCACACATGTCGAAATGAACTGAAACTTTGACACAATTTTTGATGTTGGCCTTTAATTTTTCTCAAAATTTCTTGATAGCAAGGGAAACCCCATCAGCAATAACAACGGAGATAACCTTGGTGCTGGAAAAAGAACGAGCCATTGTTATGGATTTTGAAATGGAAGATCTGCTGGTGTTGCAACTGCAGAAAAGAAAACTTTTCTTTCTTTCTTGCAGAGGCAACAATATAAAACTTTCCCTTACGAGGCTCTTTTTTCTTTTATGTGTGAGGAGGAATAGGGGTTAAATAGAAGGATGGAAGGGTTTGGAGCGCGTCAAAAGTAGGCTAAACGGAGTAGTGGGAAAACATGTGCAGTTTCAGGGACTTGAATTGGAAAAATTAGTAGGTTGTTATGCCGAGTGCATATTAGTGCAAATGAGAAACTTGAGGTCCTATTTCTATTTTTTTAATATATTAATGACCGTTGGATATTGACCTAATGGTTGAGGAGAGTGGACCAAAGTTCACGAGTAAAGGTGTGTGTATAGTCATTAGGCGCAGAGGGTCGACTTTGTAGCCATTCTCTGCAGGCAAACATCAGAGTAAAAATGCCCTATTTGCATTCGCGAGAGCGCTATTGGCCTAAGGTTTTTTTCCCCTCAACTAAGTCTGATAGAGGGCTTTCATAACTAAAAAGCCCTCTGAAAGTGTAAGACTGCTTACGGTGGATGCTCTAAAGCACAACCTTCCTTGCCAACCATGCTCTAACTTAAGAAGTTATTAGGTTTTATAAAGAACTTGACCAACAAAAAGAGTTAAACATGTATCACATCTTTCTCATGGCCAATATAAGATCAGTGGATAGGGTTGGCAAAATGTTCGTTTAGACGAATATCCGCCCGCTCTGCCACGAATAGGTCGGATATGACTTTAGCTTAACGGATTTTGGGGCAAATTTGGGAGAGAAAACCAAAATCGCCACAGATTTGAGCCAAATATGGATTTGGCTATATCTACCACACAAATACCCGATTATATACATGTATATGTATAATATATAATTTATTGGGTTGGTCATATCCAAGCCAACAAAGCTTCAAGCAAATTAAGCTAGCCCAACCCAGTATATTGCAAAGCCCAATTTTTTTTTATAAAAGCATAGGCTTCTTATAACGTTTACCTCTTAGAGGATGTGGGACAAAACCTCTTAGACTCGTATATAAAAGTGCAAATCCTTGTGATTTATAAAACTAGAAACCTTTGCATGTTGCTTTTTAGAGGATGTATGACAAAACTAATTCTTAGACTCTCACTCACTCACATTGCTTAAGTTAACAATACCAAACTTATCATCAAATTATTTTATTTATTTAATTATAAAATAAAAAGAGTATTATTTTGTCTTTTGTTGCCACCAACTCTACCACCATAGCAGAATTACTATCGCCTTCACAACCACTGCCACCACCACCCTTTCAATCATTGGCAGTAACATAGCATAATCACCACCATCTTTACAACCACCACCATAGCTACGTTGTTATAACCACCATAGCAAAATCAATGCCACCTCTGCATTCACCGCATACACCATATCATAACCACTTTCACAACTATAACCACCAACCTTTTCACACTCATCACAACCACTATAGGATAATCGTCAACAATACTTTTATAGCCATAGCAACCACCTCCACCACCGCCAATACCTTCAGAAATCAAAACCAATGCGACAACCACCATAGCATAATTTTCACCACCACCGCAACATCTATAGTCATAACAAATGCCACATAATACCAAAACCACAACCACAACCACCTCTCCTGCCACTCACAACCACAAACACCATCACTATCATTATCGCCACCAACAACCACTGCCATCATCACCACCACCAACCACCATATGACAACTACAACCATTACGATCATCTCCACCACCCACAACCATATCCACTATCATTGCCATTGATTGATGCAAAAAACGGACATTATTAACGTTGCATGATTGTCGGCATCAATCAAAGAAATAATTGTTCTTTTTATTTATTTTTCCTTCAACCTACAATACATTTTAACAATGCATAACGGAAGTAGGGATTATCGAATACTTCACTTGGATTAGAGGACAATACTTGACTCACAAGTTAAAGAATAAACGAAAGAAATGAAAAAGAAAAAGAAAAAGAAAAAGAAAAAGATGATGAAATGTTGAGAGATGATGTGATTTAAAACAAAATAATTAACTTTGGAGTAAGATTGAAATGTGGAGAAATCTCAAGGGTATGAGAATCACCCCATTCCAACATAATAATGTACTAAAATGTATTTTCAATTTCTCCCCATAATACTCAAATCACATGGCTTTTCAACCTACATGACTTGAGTTATGGGATTAAAGAAGTAAAAATCTTTTCATTTTTCTCAAACTTTAACTAAATCCATTGTTTTATTTCTAAAATATCATTAGATTTTGGTTATGCTTTTTATTGGAAAATCCTAAAAGACATGGAACTAAATTTACTCTTTCGAATAAAAAATATTATCCATCTTAACAAATGAAACATTCTTTTGAAGTAAGTCTTACAATTCATTATTATGTTTTATTTCATAAATGAAATACAATCTAACTATAATTATATCTTCATGGGGCTCAATCTCTTTCCCTTGAGAGAGAATGATTAGCTCTCCATGAATTATGGAAGTAAACTAAAAAAAAAGGATAGTTGAGAAAGATAAACTACTACTAAAAATGAAGATGAAATGAGTAAATAAAAATGAACCATGAAAAAAAAAATGTTAGAATACAAAATCAAAACGTGCACCTCTTTATACTTTCTCTGTAAAAATAAAACATAAAAATAATAATGATCCCTTTGAATGGAGAAATAGCCTTTATTTATAGACCCATGACATGTGCTTGGACGATTAAGATGTAACTTCAAAATCCAACGACATTGACTTAATTCCTTGTGTTTAATGGCCTATATTCATTTGTTGGATAATGTAAATAGTTAGTGTTTAAGTGAATTGTTGGATGGATTGCATGGGAATAGATGAAGAATTTTTTTTAAAGATTTGGAAATAAATAATTAAAAAAATTTAAGAGTGGTTTTGGAGGGATTTTTGAAATGATATTGGTTAAAAATGCTAGTGGTACATTTGGGTATCAAATAAGAATTAAAATGGGATGTGAATAGGTCATAAAATGTGATTTTTGGCTGAAAACATTATATGGATCATTAAGTAGTATTTAGAGTTAGAATTGATTTTACGCTTGCTCTAGTTTGAATTTCTCCAATTGCTTCTCGACATGCAAATTAATGGTGTAATTCCTTGAATTTCACGCATTTCTAGATTTTTTAGTAAAATTATGACAATAATCAAATTCGAGATAAATAGAGGCATTTAATTAATTTTAAACACAACGAAAGACTAATAAAGAGCTAATAGGGCGTAAAAAATCCATGTTGTGGGTGCTTATCAGTCATCGCCATCACCACCACCACCAACGAGTTAAAGTGAAGTTCAATAAAAATTTTCCAAGCCAAATACTAAATACACAACCATCGTTATCATCACCACCACCGGCAGCCACAATCATCATCACTACCACCACCAACAACCACCACCATACCAATGATACCACAAGGTGTACAACCACAACCATTTCCATTATCTCCACCACCTATAACCATATCCACAATCACCCACCACAATACCAATATCACAACCAGTGTAGTCAAAGCGAGCCAAAGTGTCTGCTTAAAGCGAAAAGCGAAGCTACAACCTTAAAGCGAAGAAAAGCGACTGCTTTTGCCGCTTTTTTGTCGAAGCGTTAAGCGATCGAAGCGAGCGCTTCATTAACTAAAAGCGAATCCAAACTCCAAGCTAGCAAACGCTACAAACCCTTATTTTTTCTTTCATTTTTCTTCTGACTTTTTCTCTGTAGTCCAAAGACTCCAAATCCAATAGCCCTTTGACGTCTCTTTTTCCACTTCACTTCTCTGCAGTCCAAAGACTTCAAATCCAACAGTCTCCTGACACCTCCAACGTCTTTGATGCCTCTCTTCTTCAATTTTTCTTCTTCTTCACATCTTCATATCTTCACATCTTCTTCAGTTCTTCTTATTCTTCACATCTTCAGATCTTCTTTACTTTTCCAGTTCTTCTTTTTCTTCATCACATCTTCGTATCTTCTTCACGTTTTTCACATCTTATTCACTTCTTCTTCAGTTCTTCTTCTTCTTCTTCTTCACATCTTCATATATTCTTCAATTTTTCAGCTCTTCTTCTTTTTCACATCTTCATCACGTTATGATGAGCTTAATATTCAATTGATCAGGTCTTGTTGATGAGCTCGGTTTCCCCCTCTGTTTCAATCTTCTTTGGCAAACCCATTGGCAATTTCAGCAAACAAGGCGTCTCCAATTTGCATTCTGAGCCCCTCACTCCATCAATTTGGGTTTTTCTTAATGGGTTTTAATTTTTAATCTATGTTTGGAAATGGAAATTGAAGCCATTATATCTAATTTATGTTTTGAATATCAGTTCATTGGTTTTCTATGTCTCTAACGTTTTCCCCTCGCTTCGATCTTCTTCAGCAAACATGGCATCTCCAATTTGCATTGTGAGCCCCTCAGTCCATCAATTTGGGTTTTTCTTAATGGGTTTTAATTTTTTAATCTATGTTTGGAAATGGAAATTGAAGCCATTATATCTAATTTATGCTTTGAATATCTATTCATTGGTTTTCTACGTCTTTAACTCTATATACGTGCTTTGAAATTTTGAATATCTTGGCATTTCGTGTTAATGTTTTCTATATTGTGCATTTTTCTCTATCAGTTCATTTATGGGTATTTGACTATTGTGAAATTACAGTACTTATCGACATTTCTGAATATTAGGTTGTGTGGTTATTGCCTTATCAGTATAATATGGTTTAGGGGCTCCATGTGCAATTCTTCGATTTTGCATTTGCATGTTGTGTTATTTTTTGTTTACTTCAAGTGATTGAACTAATTGATTATTGAAAAAACCCGTGGGGCAAGGGAGAGTGGTTTCGAGAAGACGTTGGTTGGAAGTACGGTGTTGCAGTGAATGATAACAAAAATGTAGTGCAATGTAACTTTTGTTCGAAAATATCTAGGGGTGGAATCTTTAGACACAAGAAACACTTGATCGGCAGAGAAAGTAGAAAGGGGAATACCAGTTTCGCTACGTGCAAAGATTGCCCACAAAATGTTATAAATGAAATCAAGGAAGCCATGTTGAAGAAGAAGATAACAAATTCTTACACTCGTGCTTCTTCGTGTGCATCCAATTATGACCCATTTGATCAAGATGTGTTGGGTGATGATCCTAATGAAGATGATGAAGGTTTAGTTGAAGTTGGTAGTGGGCGGGGGAGAGGACACGCAGGGAATGGGAGCGGTGGTAAAGGATCCAACTTAATTGGTTTTGATTCCCTCACAAAAAGAAAGGGAACGATGGATACTTATTTTTCTCTAAACCAGGATACTCAAAAGAAAGGGAAAACTCCCATTAGGCAAACTATAATTGATAAAATTTTGAGTCAAAAGAAGGTGGAATATGCAAATGATTGCATAGCTAGATTTTTCTTCCAAGAATGGAATTGCATTTAATGTTGCAAGGTAAGACTCTTACAAGAAAATGATTGAAGCAATTGGGAGTTGTCCAGGTATGAAGCCTCCAAGTTATCATGAGTTGAGAGATCCACTCCTTAAAAAAGAGGTGGACCGCACACACGATCTTTTGAAGGGACATAGAGAAGAATGGGCAAAATCGGGTTATTCAGTGATGGTGGATGGGTGGACTGATCAGAGAAGGAGATCCTTGGTGAACTTCTTGGTAAATAGTCCTAAAGGAACTGTCTTTATTGAATCTATTGATACTATTTCGATTAAGAAAAGTTCTTTAGCTATTGTACAACTATTTTCTAATGTCATTGAAAATGTTATTGAGGCATCAAATATGGTTCAAGTGATTACAGACAATGTCGCAAACTATAAGGCAGCTGGTACGTTATTATTAGTTGGATTTTGTATTTGAATTAGTTGATTTTTTATTATCTTAGTTTGATTGTGGATAATTAGTTTAATTTTGTGACTTGTGTGAACTTGTGAATTTTTAGGCGAAGCATTGGAAGGGAAGTATAAGCATTTGTTTTGGACTCCTTGTGCTGCTCACTGTGTGGATCTTATATTGGAGGATATTGAAAAACTTCAAAATGTGATTAGGAAATCAATTCACTTGAGTGGTTTCATCTACAGCCACTCAAGAGTTTTGGGTCCGATGAGACAATTTACAGTAGGGGAGTTGGTTAGGCCAGCGAAGACAAGATTTGCAACTTCTTTTTTGACCCTCCATAGCATTCACAAGGAGCAGTCAAATTTAAAGAAAATGTTTGCTTTTGATGAATGGAAGTCTTATAAGGATAGCATGGTATCCAAAGATGAAAAGTCTCCATTGGTGAAAGTTCTTCGGTTAGTTGATAGTGAAAGAAAACCTGCAATGGGTTACATTTATAAATCAATGGAGATGGCAAAAGGAGTTGATTAGAGAACACTTCCAACATAGTTTTGTGAAATATGAAGAACTTGAAAAGATCGTTGATGCTAGGTGGAGCACTCAGCTCCATCGGCCATTGCATGCAGCGGGTTACCTTTTGAACCCAGTGTTCTTTTATCATAATGCAAAATAAAAATAAAAATGACAGAGATCCTATTATCCACGAAGGCATTCTCACTTGTATAAGTGTACTAGTTACATCTCACGATGAACAAAATTTGATTTTGAAGCAATTCACAAAGTACAAAGATGCAGTGGAGTCTTTTGGGACAGATTTTGCTACAAGGAATCGAATAGAAGTATCTCCTGGTAATGTATTTCTCATTTAAGTCAATAATCAATTATTTGAATGCAATGGTTAATTATTATTATTTTTACACACTACTTATTTTATTCAATAGCTGAATGGTGGAAAACTTTTGGGCATTTTGCTCCAGAATTGCGTACTCGCCATTCGTATTTTGAGGCTAACATGTAACGCGTCTGGGTGCAAAAGAAATTGGAGTATTTTCAAACAGGTAAATGTCCTAATTTAATGAGAAAGTTAAGTACTTCTACTTAATTAATGGCTTGGGGTTTTTTTTTTTTTTTTAAAATTTTTTTTATAGATCCATAGCAAGAAAAGAAATCAATTGGAGCAAAAAGGTTGAATGACTTGGTTTTTGTCAAGTACAACAAATCTTTGGTGGAACGTTTTGAAGCTCGAGACATCATTGACCCTATCTCACTTGTGGATTTAGTTGATGAGGCAAATGAATGGATGATTGGGTAGATGGATGAGTTTGTGAATGCTGACGATGATGTAGTGCAAGAGGATGATACCTTGCCATGGGAGTTAGTAGCCAATGTGATGGGCGATGATGAGCCAAGGGTTAGAACAAGATCAGCAATAAGGAATGCATCCACCTCACGGGGAAGATCAAGTGGAAGAAGGAGAAAAGTGACACTTAGACTCCAAGATGAAGATATAGATGAGGAAGAAACACAAGGCCAAGAAGTTGAAGTTGAACACCCAATTGAAGAAAATCTTGACGTGGATATAGAATCGCCCGAAGAGGATGAAGATGTGAATATAGATCTAGATGATGATCTTATTTGATTTGCATGTTATATTTTGTCGATCTTGTTATATTTTGTGGAGTTATGGACTTACATTTATATTCCAATATTGTTTACGACGGTTATGTATCTTGCTTGTATGATTGTCATATTGTTTTTCTAAGATTGAATGTAGAAATGGAAAAAAACAATCACTTTGATTTATTCCCAACAAGTATATGATGATGTTCCTCGCTTATTTTGTTGTAGTAAATCATTTTTAAGTTACCATAAATTTGTTTATAATTATTATGATATGCAAACAAATCATTCATGTGAAATCAAAATGACCCACATCGCCATATGTCCGTGCACAATTATAGAGCAAAAGTGACCAAAACATAAAAACCAAGCTAATCAAATCATCAAATCACAAACATCATAACATAGGAAGCAATATGAATACGTACATTGATTTGAGCTAATCTAGTTGAAAAACATAATGCATATATTTAGAAGTTTAGACACAAGCAAAATGCATATATTTACATTTTTTTTAAAGTAATATTAATTTTTTTTTGTATCGTTTTATTTGCGTAAAGCCATCGCTTCGCTTTTTTGCTTAAAGCGAAGCGAAGCCATGCCAAATCGCTTCACCGCTTTGATTACCTTGATCACAACCACTGCCACCATCACCACCAACGAGATAGAGTAAGGTTTAACATGGAATCTCCAAGCCAAATATTAAATACACAATCACAACCATTGCCATCATCTCCCCACCCACATCTATATTTACAATCACCACCACCACCACAATATCACAACCAAACCATTGCCATCATTACCACCAACTAATGACAATAAGGGTCAACAAGGAATTCCCAAGCCAAATACTAAGTGATGTAGTCGATTTCTGCTCTCATTCCTTGCCTATAACTAGACCTATACATGAAACGCAAGTGAGCTTTAGACCACCGTGTGGCAACCGATGACACTCCGATGCTTAAGTTAGATAAGGCTTAGGAGAGGCTTAAAACAGTAAATTGGGTTTTTGTAGTGTACCTTTATTCATCGGCCTTATCTCTATTTTATAGTGTGAGAGTCCTTGTTCGACTCGGCCTTTGGTGGCGTAGTTTAGGGAAATAGATTTTACTGAAGATTCTTTCCTTGTTGGGAGCTGTCCATATAGAAAAGTTTTCCTACACGACTTGTGCTTCTAGATTTGCGGGAATGGTTTCCCTTTTTGAGTGTTATCCATGCAAGGAAGTTTCCCTGCCTGACTTATACTTCAATATTTGTTTCCTAGTCGGAACTAAAATATTGTTGACCTGCTTGTCTTGGGTCGATCCTCCAGATACTTGCCTTATCAGGGCTTACGAATATTGGGTTTGACCGCGTGACGTGTGGGCTTAGTGATACTTTGCAATTTGAGTCCGACCTTCTGAATCATATCGGTAATGGGCTTAATGCTGTATGGGTTTTGCTGGATTGAGCGTACAATCATGCCTACTATGTTCTGTTTGACGAGATTATCATGACATGTGTACGGTGCGGATCAAAGGACGGTTTAATGTATCATCACTAAGTATAACCCAAATTAAATTTTCTAACTTTAAATTGTTCATTAACAAATTATAGTCTCACATCACATATAAAGTCAAATTTCATATTACTTAGCCAAAACTCAAATTTAATGTTACAAACATAGTCTCACATCACCTAAAAGTCAACCATGTTGTGTCTTTGCTCTTATAAAACTAGTCTAGACGCTTGAAGTTTTATTTGGGCTCTTAGCCAATTAAGCCTTATAGGTTGACAAAATGGACATACCTTTGGCATAATAGATGGGAAGGCCTCTTAGTTCTTGCCAGAATGATCCTTTAATTTAAACCAAGTCGGGCTCTTTTGGGGCAGAGCAGGGATCCGCGATCTGTAGTGGGGCGGCAAAGAATTTTGTGAAAAAATAAAAAAATAAAATAGAGCAAATGCAGGGATGGTTTTTACTTGACGGAACAAATACAGATATGCAAAATCCGCCCCGTTTCCATCCCTGTCAGTGGACCATAATACGAAAAGTTGATGTTGTTTCCTTGTGCACTTTTGAGGGCATTATGCTAGCTAACATAAAATGTGAGGAAGACTGAGGAAGCAAAAGTCTCCCTCTTATCACCATTCACAGTTCACCATGTGTTCAACCATTTATATTTATATGACTAGATTGATGGAGATATATGTACATTTCATACAGCCTGGAAGACACAAGTCTCCCACCACCTTATCTTCCCTTCCTGCATGCAATTGCAAACCCCCCACCCCACCAAGATATAGTGTACCACACAGAATATTTTGTTTTCCCATCCTCTGAAAGCTAATGGTACCAGTACCATTACTTGTAACATTAGGGTTCCTTGAAATTACTTGTTTTAGTGTCCCTACTTGGTTAACTTAGGTATGTCTTTCCTCCGCCTCCTTTCCAATAATAGCATCATATCTTATCCAACTATTTCAAATCTACATACTTTGTTTCTCATCAAACTTAAAGTTGTCCTTTCTCATTTCTAATCCTTCGTCCTGCTAAGAAAATCAGTCTGTGACTCTGTGTACGAAGTTTTAATAGTTTAACAAAAATATAGAAAAGGAAAAAAAAAAAAAAAAAAGGCTTCTCCAGTATGCATGTTTTTTTTTTTTAATGCTGTGAAAACGAATTTCACACAACATATTTTCTCAAGTAAACATCAATTGCATCAAACAGCAAAAACCACGGGCTGTGGGATAACTACCAAAGCGAAAACATGAAGAGTATCCCTCCCTTATCAATTTGCACTCCCTGCACTTTGTGAACCACTAACTATGTCTAATTCTCCCATTATCACCAACATACAACCTTCTTAATTGATTACTTCAACATGAAACCCACTTGATTTTGTGGCATGAATTTAGTACTACAGAGATTCCCATTGATTGGTGCATGCATGACTCTTATAATACATACCTATATGTCATAAAATCTTTGTGCAAATCGGATCCAATAACAAGGAAAGAGGAAGATCTCACACACACCCAAATCACTCGAGGATTCCATCTGAATTTTGGGTTTGTTTAAATGCTTTTGCTATTAGATCAGATGAGATGGGATTGTAATGCATGGACCACGTGCATGACTTTTCTACCTCTTGAGAAGTCATGTTTTCCATGTGTCCTAAATTGTAAACATGGAGGGAGGGGTTTATAAGCTGAAGTCATCATTCATCAAGCGTATCAACGGTGTAGATTCTTTGATGTCACTTTCAGGCAGTGATATAGGACTGGTAAACAGGGTGGACCATCAAAGAAAACGATTCTTCAAAGAGGAGATGAGATGGCGGGAATCATGAGATATTGCTTTTTCAAGGTGTAGTACCCAACTGAGTTGAATTGATAAGGATTCCCTTCTTAACCATCTAACATTTTAGACACCCAGTCATTTAGTGGAGAAAACTTTGAATCCTCCTCATAAGTTAGGCACCCACCTTTTTTTTTGCCACTAAAGGTAAGACCCCATGCATCCACATTAGAATGGTGAGATATATATATATATATATATATATATATATATATTTTTTAAATTTACTTATGGGGATGGTAAAAATACAAGGTAAGATCATACATACTCATTAACAAGGTAAATCAAGCTAAGTTGCAAGTTTGCCAGAATAGTTCACTACAAGAAATTCGCAAAATAGAGGCAGTTATTTAGCAACGTTTTTGAAAACCCGCCGCTAAATACTTTTATCTAACGACGGTTGAACAGCAGTCGCAGAATAATATTATTTAGCGACGGTTATAGTTATTTGCGACTGTTTTTAACCGTCGTCATTAATAAAAATCATTTTTGAAAAAACCTATCCCTTATTTTCTCAATCTCTACTCTCCCTCCTCCCCTCCTCGTCTGCTCGTCCACCACACACCACCACTATCACCACCTCCCGCCACTGTTTTTATGATTTGAAACCCGATCAGAATCCGACCCACCACCACCAACCCCAAAACAAATTTTAGCTCTTTAAGCTTCAACTTCTTCTACGTGCGTCCGCTCGCCAGTCGCCTCCGCTCGCTCCAGCCACTGTCGTCTGCTGCGTGCGTCTTCTTCATCAGGTGAGTTATTTACTTCTTCTTCATCGACTCTTTTTCTTCTTCTGTTGTTATGTTCTTCATCTTCAGGGAAGTGTTTACTCATGAAAATGGGGTATCGACATATCTTCTCTTTCGATTCGAGAGATCTCAGATCCTCTCGGCTACACTCTTGCTTCCCAAGGTCAGATTTTATCCATCTTTCTTATTCTTTTTCTGAATCCCCAATCAATTTTATGTAAAAACAATTTTTGTTGTATTTTCAATTTGGGTTTTTTTTTTGAGGATGAGGATGATTCCACAACTGAGTCATCCTCATCAATTGAATCATCCACAAGTGAATCCTCATAACCTGAATCATGCTCATCAACTGAATAATCCACAACTGAATCATCCTCAACAAATTTTGTTGTATTTTCAATTTGAGTTTTTATTTTGTTCTGAATCCCCAATCAATTTTCTTTTTCTAAGGATGATTCCACACTCAGTAGGCAGAAGAAGGATGCAGAAGCCAATTGGAAGTCTCAGGTATGTATGTTTCAGATTTGGGTTTGTTTTGTGAAGTGCTTAGGGTCAAATACTTGTATTCTAAAGTGCCCATTAGGTATTTGACAATTTGTTTTAGAGATCAAATTGATTGGAGTTCTCGATGTTAAATTTTCATGTTTAAATTGGCTGCAAATTGTGACTAAGGTTGCTAATTGTAGCACCTAGTGAAGGTGAAACCATATCTACTAATGGGGTGATTTCATATTTACTTCCCAATGGGTCATTTACATACCCACTCACATGGATGGGAGCCTTGATGATTCAGTTTTAGGTCAAGTTGAGTTGTGAAGGGACCTTTCAATAGCAATCTCATATTTTTCCGGATAATGATCCCAAGTGGAAAGGCATTGCTTCGTCCGTGTTTATTAAGGAAGCGGTATGTCTTCTTGTTTCACTGATTTAGTGGATTTGTGTTATTGAATTTGTTGTGTTGAGTAGCTTTCTTTAGTATTTTACGGTTTTATTTTTGTGGTTTTATAGTGTTACTTATATTCGCAGTTTCTGAAATTCAGTTTTGGTTCTCAAGACTAAAATCTTGCCTTGAGTGTTTGACAAATAATGTCACTTACATATATACTGTTGTGAACTTAAATTTATTCAATAACAAGACAGATGATGCAAGGACAAACAAAACTTAATTGGACAAATAATGTCACTTGCATGTATACTGTTGTGAACTTAATTGGCATCGATGTGTTTTTCTACACAAATTTCATTTGGAGTGCTTAAAGCAGACTGGCTTTGGTATATGTTTTAGCTCATGCAGTAGACACGAACAAGCTTTTGGCCTTAAGTTCTAGGTGAAGTTGAGTCATGTAGATCGAACTATTTATACTCAAGCCAACCTTTTATATAAAAACAAAAACAACAAATTGCAAGCACTCAAAACAAATACTTAAAAACAACGTACATATCCATATCTCCCTTAAGCCCTAGGAACTATATATTCCTTCCCACTTAGTCCATCCGGGAAAGATTTTCCCTCATTCCATCTGAGAAAGATTCAATTCACAAGTAAAGAACGAGCTGAGGGTGTTATAGTTTTTGTACACACCGATCATATGGAAGAAGGTGCCCATACGAGGTTGGTAGCTGCCTATGTTAAGATGCAGTGCTCCTAATTTTTTTGGAAGTGACTATGAAATTATGAACTATATGCTTTCAAAATTATTCTTGGATATCTGAAGGGGAATCCAAACAAGAATTTAAAAGACCAAGATAAGAGAAAATGAAATATTAAGTTCTACATGTTTCCTAGTAATCTGGGTCCCTCTTGCTGTGAATTAATTCTAATGAATGACAATGCTTTGCTTTTTCTTTTGCAGCTGCTGTCCCAAATCTTGTCATGGTGGAGAGTGTAGATGATGAGAAGGTACAAATTCTTCATATCCCTTTTTCATATTTTTTAGATCATTTGGTTTCCTCGGTTTCCTCCCATCTCGATTAAGCCACTTCATTTTTTCCTTGTAATCAAAACATCTTCTCATTCTTTCTGTGAAATGGAAAGCATTTTTATTATGCTCTCCAAATGCACTTCTATATAAAGAATGCATTTATTCATATGCAATAATCATGAGTTGGAAATTGCTGATGTTGGTCTAAAATATTCTGAGGAATTGTTACTAGCGTGTTGGATATCTGTATGCCATATCATATGTCAGGAATG
Organism: Berberis vulgaris; assembly: GCA_963556465.1. Taxonomy (NCBI): domain Eukaryota; kingdom Viridiplantae; phylum Streptophyta; class Magnoliopsida; order Ranunculales; family Berberidaceae; genus Berberis; species Berberis vulgaris. The sequence continues at coordinate 66,033,626 of OY747131.1, read as the reverse complement.
CTGTACCGGGTTGTGTTCTGAAAACTCTTCAGCCCTCCTATGATATATCACAAGTGACACCTCCAAAAGCTTCGGACTACATGGATTGGGTCACTGGTCACGTAATATTGCACATGGCCATGGGTTTGAAACTCCAGCATTTCCCTGAGGAGAATAAACAGTCATTACAGTGCTGAGCAATAATATGCCGCATTGTGCTTTTTGTGTAAGTATATCATCAAATCCTTTGTGATCAAATCCTACAGTGAGGATGACGTGCATAAAAGCATTAAATTTAATGTTTGGTCCAGTACTTCAAATGGAAACAGGAGGCTGGACAGTGCCTATGAAGATGCAAAGCAAATAGCTTCTGGGAAACCAAGAGGCTGCCCTATTTTCTTGTTCTTCTCTGTGAGTATCTTGCTTTTCCAATTGCGTGTAGAAATTTCAGTTCTTGACTTTCATGGTCATGTGATATGTTTTGTGTCCTTCAATGTTATGGTAGTAAACAGACAGACTATACTGGCTGTTCTAAGCAGCGTGATCAGATACTGACCTGCTCGTTTTAATGCCTTGCTTTGCATGATTTATTTTTATGTACCACATTTCCCTTTGTGTTCCGTTTGGATGAAACAGTGTTCTCGGATGCAGGTTAATGCAAGTGGGCAGTTTTGCGGTGTTGCAGAGATGATTGGTCCTGTTGACTTTCACAAGGACATGGGTTGCTGGCAACATGACAAATGGAATGGTAGCTTCCCTGTCAAGTGGCATATAGTAAAGGATGTGCCAAACTCTAACTTTAGGCGCATCATACTGGTGAACAATGAATATAGACCAGTAACAAATAGCAGAGACACACAAGAGGTAAGGATATTTTCTGTTGCTTAATTCTCCTAGCTTTTTTGGTTCTTCTTACATACATACTATGCTATCTTACATACATGCTATGCTAGATCAGTGTTAGTGAATTGTATTGTAAATCGTAATGTGTAAGATTTAGATTTAATCGTAAATCGTAAGATTTGTTAATTATTATTATTATATATATGAAGTTAAGAAGGAGATGAAGTTATGTTTACAAGGGTTTCCATGAGAAAAGATAGGTTTAGCATTGTTGTATTGGGATCGTTTCACTTTAAAAGAGAAAAACGCACTATGAAAATTAGGCGTTTAATACTAATAAGTAATAAGATGATATTTATTTAGGGTCCATCTTGACTTTCATTAAAGAATGGAAACACACAAAAAACCAAGTACCAGTTATGAAAGAATTGTTTTCTGCATTACTCTTTTCTTACTCAAATGGAGATGGCCTTGGAACCTATTTTAACTTGGTAAGTATATCATCAATAAATTCACTGCAATTTTGTTCATAAGTTTGTAATGAATTCGGATCTCCTTTCCATTGCAGCCATATTCACCTTTTTCGTTATCAACGGTTCTAGTTGTGGATTTTATCAATAATTGCCAGTTCAATGTGAATGTTATAGCTCGTAGACCATGTTTAACCAAATGATAATATGACCATATGGGGCATAGAGAATTGAAATATGATCTTATTTTTAATTCATTGTTCTTGGATTCTTTTGTTTTGGTTTTGTGGTGAAATGTTCTCATATTTTTTTGTGATTCCCCAATGTAGGAAGAACATGATCAGTGATGAGCACCAAAGCTTGTGGAGCATTTCGTACTTTAGTTTATTTTAATCTAACTATTTAGTCATTCTACAACTTCGATTTTGGTTGTTAGATGTGAGCATTGACAATATGTAATTATTTAATTTGTAGTTTCCCCCTAGATCATGTAATAGTGTCATTTATATTTGCTTTTTTATTTAAGCTAGCCTAGAAGTTGTGCACGTGTTGGATAGATTGCACCCTATAAAAAGAGAGTACTGAAGGTTGAAAAATGTGGTTTTTTTGGTAAAAAAAAATTGAATATCAAAATGAATTAGCGGTGGGTGCAACCGGCGCAATGTGTTCGTCCATTTTGGCGGTGGTTACAACCGTCGCAATGTGCTCATGGAAACTGCTGCTAAAAATTAGAAATAAATATGGTTCAGCAGGTTTTGCCGACGGCTATAACCGTCGCTAAATAGCATATAGCGACGGTTTTGCCAGCGGTTGTGGACAACCGTCGCTGTATGTTTGTTAGCGTCGGTTTTGCCAGCGGTTGTGGACAACCGTCGATGTATGTTTGTTAGCGTCAGTTATGCCAGCGGTTGCTGAAAACCGTGCTAAACACTCTAGTGACGCCTTTATTCGCGGCGGTTTCTTAACCGTCGCTATATTATGTAGCGGCGGTTATAACCGTCGTTGTATGTCTTTGGTGATCGTCGCTAAAATACAATTTTTTTGTAGTGGTTTTCTTGTTCATAACTTCTTCCAGTGTGAGGTTGTTCAGGAAAATTCGATGGGGCTCTATGGTTTTGAAAACAGGAGAAACGACATATAAAGAAATGAAAGTGTTGAAAAAAAACTTAATTTCATGGCATACAATGTTATTGTAACGAGGAAGCTGACGGAATACACAGATATGATTTATGCAGAAAACAGTTATTTCTGTGAAGTTCAATGTATAGTTGTATGCAGTATATGCATTCAAGAAACATTAATATGTCACACTTTTTGAATTCAGCTGTTTTTTCTTGATTGGATCATTAAAAGTTTATTCGCTCATTATTCAGTTGTACCTGATAAAAAAAAGGACAAAAACATGCATCTTGGATTGATGCAGTTGAAGCCACAAAACTACAGAAATTCTGAAATTCTATCTAAATACGTAAAACAAGCTGAAATCAATTAAGTTGATAAACAGCAACCTAATCTAACATTAATGGGTCAAAAAGGAAATCAGTTGGCAAAAGAAAAATTAAAACTTTGAAACTGCAATCATGCTATATTAAATATGGAGGTTAAAACAAACAGCGGTGCCAATGGTGTTATGGTTTAGTGGTTAGGATTATGTCGGATATCCAATTCAAGATAGCTAATACAAATTGATTCATGGAAAATAAACCTTAAAACAATTGGATAAACAAGCACTGAACTCAAACTTTTGGACTACTACACGAAGTGGTATAAACTAATCTCGACATTTGATATATGGTTTGGATTGAGACAGCGATCTAGCTAGAGGACCATGGGGGTCCCCAAAAACTGTCCTGACTATTAAAACTGAAAAGCTCATTGAAGGATGACATAACAAGGCAGCCCTTGTAATTTTTTTGAGGCAAAGAGCCTGCCGGATTAAAAAATAGTTTCATAAATCTCCTACCCCCTAATGTGGAAACCATTCAGTCTTTGTAGACCCATTACCTAACACAAGCATAAAAATGGTCTACACCATATTGAAATCACTGTCCAAGTTTGTTCAATTTTCAACCTCTTATCCAATTACTCTCTGTCCCATAATATCTCCTATTTAATACACCCAATCTATCTATTATGCTTGAGCTAAATGGCAACTTATAGCTGGAAAAACCTGGATTTTTCGCCTTGTTGACAAGGAAGGTCCATAGACTTGGACACAAGAGACAAAAATACAGAGAGAGCGAGAAAGTGAACTAATCAGGTAGGAAAACAAGGCGATTTATACGCACTAATCTCTGAAAAGACTCCTCCCCCATCACAAAATACTGAATCTTAACATTGAAAAGAAGAGGAGAGTACCTGTTGACTCTGCCCTTTCAACAATACAAACAAAGATGTTATCATTGTAAACACTCATCCAGCCAGCTATATAACCTTTTGGAATGTTGTTATAAGACTCCAATTCTGTATGACGTATAAGAACTTCATACACTTGTATACAAGGATTTGAAGTTCCAGTTATCTGCCCTTGGTTGCAAACAAGACAGACAGCCAAAGAGAGATGTAATCCACCACCCACGTAAGAGTTGAGAGTTATAGAGGCTCAGTATTTTGAGTCTGAAATGAAACCATGTAAGTGTAAGATAGATAATAGGTAGAAAACAAAAGAGGAAGGAGTTCATGGGCACAAGAAGAATCAAAATAGATTCCAAAGGGATATATTATCTTTGGATTTTTGTTTGATGAAGGACCCTCCTATACTTTCAAACAGCTAAGCAAGAAAATCCCACTTAAAGGTGACAGTTTATGTGTTATTGGTACCCTTGGTTTAGATTGGTTTAGCATATAATGCCATATTGTTCAAGAGTTCTCTGGCTAAGCTAGTGTAGAATCCAACTGGTGAGGCGTATTTATTGTTGGTACCAATTCGATAAAGAGTGTGTCCTTCTGATACTGATTCTCCTCCCTCCTAGCTTCATCTTGTGGTTCCAAAGAGAAAGGGTCCTATATTTATTCTACCCCTTTTCCCAGAACATATATTCGCCAACTGGATTCACCCCACCACTTCTTGGTTTATAAGTAAGGGAGTTTCTTGCTCATATCAAGCCATGACTTGAGTCTTTTATCAGTTCCTTTCCACCCCCTTCTGTAGTTTTTACTATTCTATACAATATTTATGAAGTCTTCTTGAATCCTAGTTAACAACATAACCTTCTCTTTCAAGTTAACTGGTGTTCTCCTTTTGCATACCCACTTCCTTTAGAGTATATAATTCGATTTCTGGTAATGGCATCCAGCTCCAGGAGGAGCTCATCTTGGACACCAAAGCAGAACAAATTGTTTGAGAAAGCTTTAGCCTTGTATGACAAGGACACGCCAGACCGCTGGCAAAATGTAGCTAAGGCAGTGGGTGGCAAGTCTGCAGAAGAAGTGGAGAGGCATTACAAGATTCTCATAGAGGATCTCAAGCATATTGAAGCTGGCCAAGTTCCTTACCCCAATTACAGGTCCAGTGGAGCAACCAATAGAGCCCTTGGCGACGAAGAGGAGAGGTAAGAAGATATATTAGTCATTCTTTGCCTACTAGTTTTATTCTCCAGTTTAAAAAACTGGATTTACGGGTTGGTCTTTGTGTGCTAACCTTCTTCATGGGTCTCTTACGGCTTGAATCTAGCTAGATCCATTAAAACATAAGAAATGCCTATGGACGTCACATGTCCAATAGTCATTACAGGGTGATTAAAGGGTTCAGTAAGTTAAGGCATAGAACAAAACCAAGGGAGACAAATCTCTTCATTCTTAGGTGGTGTTTGGCTAGGGGCTTAAATTATAAGCTCCCTTTCTTTGGAAGAAATTATATACATGGATTATTACACAAAGTATAGTATACCTTAAGAGAAATTATCTTCCATTCACTTATTTAATCACCTTTGCAGGGATTGTGACTTTCATGTCTCTATGCCAAAAAGTAGTGTATGTTAAATACTTGGGGGAAAGGCTACTTGTGATAACCCAAACACTGCTCTATTCAAATTCTTGGCTACAATACCGCTGTAATTGCTACAACAGCAATAACTTTGCCAATAACAATTAAGAGGAAAATCAAAACAGGATAATGGTTGCATGCCCATTGATTTGATTCTATGTCGTTTAATTAGTCAAGGAACCAAAATTCATTAGAAACTCGGAAAATCTTCTGACAGTGGTTACATGTCCTGCTTCTTAAGAGTTGCAAACTGAAAGGTCTGTTTTCCCAAACACAATTCCTAATATATGTATCATCTGTACTTTTTGCGCAAGTTGTAGAAATCATGCTCTTCATTTTTCTTCCAAAAAAACACAAAATTGACCCCACTCCGAAAAGTTGTCTCAATTGCTTCAAGACACACCCCAAGTTATGTAATCCATAACTTCCTCCATCTAGTTACACATCCAACTGCCATGCCCACGAGCACAACTTTTTGTTTTCAATCATAAAAAAGACCATTTAAATAATAAAGAAAAAAATTTCTTCACCACTCAAATTTTTTATGCTATCAAGGGCCCATATGAGAATCCAATCCTCCACAATCTGTGTCATGCATTCAATCCTCTGTTTCTTCTTTTTCTTTTTCTTTCTCTCACATTCAATCCCTTGTTTTTTCACTCTAACTCTCAACTGTAGCTGCAACATAGTAACACCTCTAACTATTCTACAAGGATCTGCTTGAAAAAACCAGCCATCAATTCTTTACTAGAAGTTTAACTTACATGCAATGGGGTTAGTAGTCAAATCTTATTTGTGAATCGACAAACATATGGGCTGATTTTGTTTATTTTTCTGTTTTGTACAGGCTTCTCAAGTACCTAAAGCTGCAATGAAGTTGAAGCAGCATCTATAAAAGTCAAACTATTTCTAATCAGCCAAAATATGAAGAACAATGAAGAACTATTATATCTAAGCTTTATAGATGAAGAACAATATATCTATTAAATATGAAGAACTATTTCTATTAAATCTTTTTTTTTTGCTACAATGAAGAACAATATATCTAAGCTTTATTTTCTGCTATTGTGTTCTTACTGCAATGCTTCATTTTGAAAGAACTGAGCACATTCAATTTAAACTATCCAAAAACCCAATCAACCAAACGTCTCTAAACCTAGAGTGTCATGCCCCGACCCACCACGGAAATCGCAGCGTGCCGATGCGTGAACTAACACGTACACAGGCGGATCGTAACCGGCCACAACATCATAATATAACACATTCTTGATACGATAAACAAACGAAAATAAAACTACGCTAAAGTTTGGACAAAATAGATATATATTTGATTCGCCCCGCCAGAGTCATAGCGACAAAACCAGTATACAAACATCTAGTTTAACAATAGAGTACATCTGAAATACAGAGAAAGCAAAACATACCCGTACAGGGCGGACACAACCAAAAAGCTCAAAACACGCCTACAACGAAAATCGAGGCCTACGCGCCACGATCAGCAGGAACGCCAACACTGCCTGCACTCCAATAGAAGCACACCCCTTGCGGGGTCAGCAAAGCACAAAGCTAGCTGGTGCGAGCGAACTAAATACAAATAACGGAATAATGTACCAGAAAAATTCATGCCAAACAATAAATGATAAATAACAAGTTCTAAAGACTAAATCACACCGTGTCTCTAAAGATAATATTTCTAAGTTCGAGCAACAACACAAACATTTCAGATTCCACAATAACTACCAGTTTACGATATATGCCGATCATTACACGCGATTCAAACATGGTAAATATCAAGCAATGAAAATAAAGACAATCTCATAATTCTTCCTAGTCTCCTAGGTATAGCAATCAAGTTGAAATCAGAAATCCTGTAAAATCCTGTATAAGTGTCTCATATCGTAGGTATCCGCATACCCTACGAATGTGTCTCACCCAGACACATCCCACAACGTGCACCAGTACCACTTCGGGCTTGTTTGTATCCTAATGGGGTGCCATCTGCCAGGATACAAACTCAAACATCCCGAACGACTGGCCTAACACGGCCAACCTAACATAATCAAAATCAAGCGCGCTGGGAGGGAAAGCGAGTAATCTCCAAAGCACGTCCTCCGGGACCCGTCCTACTGCACTCTATAGTGGCAAGTGCGTGCGGGAGCTCACCGCACCTCAGCAAGCTTGCCACATGCAATAGCGTCCACAATGTCAGGTGCGAGTCATCTCAAGCACCATCCAACTCACGATGCGAGCAAGCTCCTAAGCATCGGCACAACAGGCATTATAGCGGGGTAAAGACACTTATACTACTATCCACATGCACAAATGACAAGTCTGTACATAACCAAATGTACAAACGTGCAATCATAAACAATTCGGCAATTTTTATAAAACCACGACTATGCCAGGGTCCCAACATGACCCCATTCACCACAATAAATTATTCGAGTCGATTATCATACATGCTCAAGACTCGAAAATCCACGGTAAAACATGATATGCGATGCAAACTCGACAACAAAGCATACAAGTCTCATTTCATTACACCAAAGCCTAATCACATCAAAATTACTATTCGATTTCATTCAAGTATCATGCTTTTCTGAAAATCCAATGCATAATTCATTCACACATAACTAACACAATCCTGAAATATCCGAAAACTCCGAATTTCGGATTTGGGTTCAATTCTACACAATTGACGGTATACTGTAAAAATTCAATTCAAGATTTCAAATACTTATTTCTTAAAATAAAAATTATAGTTCCACTCACCTGGCGGAATGGATTTTCAAAACCCAATTCCTACCGGTCGAAGCTCCAAACACGCAAAACCACGAATGCGGGACCACGAAAATTCTAAAACGGCAAGGCGGACTCGGAAATGAGTAAACTAGCCGAAAACTGAAATAAATAAATAAATACAAGCGGCGCGTGACTGAAAGGAAAACTTACAGGCAATAGGAATTCGGCAACCACCCCGCCGAAACCCAAAGTTTGGCGAAAACGCGCCGAAACCCTCCCTACTCCGGTCTGATCGCTACCAAACTGCACAACAACCCACAAAAGAGTCTAAGGACTCTCGGAGTCACGAAAATGAGGCTCACCCACGCACCCAAAGCACGGTTTCACGCCGAGGAACCCTCCAAACAAACATGCACCCTGATTTTTTTTGAAAAAAATTTTGGCCAACCCAAAAGTCTTGCATGTCGGTTCTAAGGGCTCCCAAGGACGCCACCAAGGCCCCAACACGGCTGATCGGAGCTAAAAAACCGATCAAACACCAAACCCAAATGAAAACTGATTTTTTTTTTTTTTTTGAAAAAAGGTAACTGAGAAATAAAGAGGGGGAAGAGGAGAGGACGAACCGAGGAGGAGGAGGAGGTGAGATTGGGGGAGAAAATCCACCAAAACCGCCGAGAAATCGCTGTAGAAATGGCGAGGAGCTCGCTGCTGGACGAAAGGAAAACCAAAAAGAAAGAAAAGAAAGAGAAGAAGAAAGGGGGGGAGGAGGGGGTCGTTCCATTTTAAGGGGTGGGTGGCTATGTGCCCCCACCACCTTTGTTGAGTACACCCCGCCCTATAAAAAAAATCTTTTTTTTTTTTTTTTAAAACCGCAGGTCTCACATCATACACACCTAAAAAGAGATCTCGTCCTCGAGATCGGACAAAAGCCACGACAAGAAAACCTAGGCAAAAAGCTCGGGGTATTTCTGTCTCATCTGGTCCTCCAGTTCCCGAGTCACGTCACCCGCTCGGCGGCTCCACTGAACCTTCACTAACTTCACTATCCTCCGACTAAGTTGTTTCACATCATCATCAACAATGGCTACTGGCCTCACTGGATACGACAACTCATCCGCAATCTCCACCTCGGCAGGCTCTATAATCTGCGACGGGTCTGCCAAACACTTCCGCAACATGGATACGTGAAACACGCCGTGGATACCTGACATACTCTGCGGAAAGCTAATCTGTAGGCCACTGGTCCAATCCTCTCATTAATCTCATATGGCCCTACATACCTCGGTGCAAGTTTCCCACGACTTCGAAACCTAACAACTCCGCGCATCGGGGAAACTTTCAGAAAAACCCTGTCACCAACATCAAACTCCAACTCCTTACGCCTCCTATCAGCGTAACTCTTCTGTCTACTCTGGGGTGTCAACAACCGCGCTCTAATCAGCTCAATCTTCTTAGTAGTTTCTCTGATCACATCCGGCCCCATCACAACTGACTCTCCAATCTCTGCCCAACAAACAGGGGACCTACACGGTCGTCCGTAGAGTGCCTCAAACGGTGCCATGCCAATACTTACGTGGTAGCTGTTGTTGTACGCAAACTCGCATAACGGTAGGTGATCTTTCCAACTGCCCCCAAAGTCTAAAATGCATGCTCTAAGCATGTCTTCCACTACCTGGTTCACTCGCTCAGATTGGCCATCTGTCTGTGGATGATAAGCTGTACTCATGTCCAATCTAGTACCCATAGCTTGCTGAAAGCTCTGCCAGAAGTGGGCTGTGAAAAGCGGATCTCTGTCGGATACAATCGAAACAGGCGACCCATGAAGGCGAACTATCTCCCGAATGAACAATACCGCTAGACTGTCTGCCGTCCGATTCATACTAACAGGAATGAAATGTGCACACTTCGTCAACCGATCAACAATGACCCATATCGACTCATTACCTTTCCTCGACCGTGGAAGTCCATCGATGAAATCCATAGTGATATACTCCCACTTCCACGTCGGGATATCCAATGGATGCAATAACCCAGATGGTCTCTGATGCTCGGCTTTCACCTGCTGACAAGTCGCACACCGTGCCACAAACTCTCCAATGTCTTTCTTCATGCCATGCCACCAGAAAGAACGTCTCAAATCTCGATACATCTTTGTTCCACCGGGATGAATGGTGAAACGAGATCTATGAGCTTCCTGTAAGATATCTCTTCGCAACTCCTCATCAGACGGAACACAAAGCCGCCCACGAAACCGCAACCCTCCATCTGAACCCACTGACCAATCGGTAAGGCACTCATCCAATGTGTCCACTACCAAATCTGCTATCTGCCTCGTAATCACTGGATCAGAGGTCTGTCTCTCCACCACTCTACTAATCAACGACGGATAAACTGCTAAACCCGCTATCATGCTGCCCTCTGTACTGAAAGTAGGCTGAACTGCAAATGAAGCTAATGTCTCAAGTGTTCGGTACTCCTGAATCATCATGGTTGCCATCACTGCATGTCGCCTACTCAAGGCATCTGCAACCACATTGGCCCTACCAGGCTGATACTGTATCTCGAAGTCATAGCTGCTAAGGAAATCAACCCATCGTTGTTGCCTCATATTCAATTCCCTCTGAGTGAATAAGTACTTCAAACTCTTGTGATCTGTGAACAACTCAAACCTCTCACCATACAGATAATGTCTCCAGATCTTCAAAGCAAAGACTACGGCTGCCAACTCTAAATCATGTGTTGGATATTTTCGCTCGTGGGGTTTCAACTGTCGAGACGCATAGGCTACGACCTTCGTGCCTTGCATCAACACTCCACCCAATCCTGTACCGCAAGCATCAGTAAATACCACCAGTCGACTACCAGGTGTCGGAATAGTCAACACTGGTGCTGAAGTCAACCGAAGCTTCAAAGTTTCAAAAGCTTCTTCACACTTTTCTGACCATACAAAAAGAACATTCTTCCTAGTTAACTGAGTGGTGCCGCAATCAAGGAAAATTTCTCGATAAACCGTCGGTAATAACCAGCCAAACCCAGAAAACTACGAATCTCGGTCACACTACTAGGTCGTCTCCAAGACTTCACTGCCTCGACTTTCTCAGGGTCCACTGCAATACCTCCACTAGAAATGACATGCCCAAGAAATCGAACTTTCGGCTCCCAGAAGTGACACTTACTGAACTTCGCATACAACTGATTTTCTCTAAGTGTCTGCAAAACAATGCGAAGGTGCTCTCTGTGCTCCTCTAAACTCCTCGAGTACACTAAGATATCATCAATGAAGATTACCACAAACTTGTCCAAGTACGGACTGAACAATCTATTCATCAAATCCATGAAGAAAGCTGGTGCATTTGTCAATCCAAATGGCATGACTGGAAACTCATACAAGCCATAACGGGTCCGAAAAGCGGTAATTGGAATGGAATGTTCCTCAACTCTCATCTAATGGTACCCAGACTGCAAATCTAACTGTGAAAACACTACGGCTCCCCTCAACTGATCCAATAAATCATCAATCCGAGGCAATGGATATTTATTCTTGATAGTCACTTTATTCAGATCTCGATAATCTATGCACATCCTCAATGATCCATCCTTCTTGGATACAAATATTGCTGGAGCTCCCCAAGGTGAATTGCTCGGACGAATAAACCCCTTACGAAGCAACTCATCAAGCTGTACTTTCATCTCTTCCAATTGCTTAAGGGCAAGCCTGTACGCTGATTTAGATATAGGTGCAGTACCAGGAATCAGGTCAATCCGAAACTCTACCTCACGACGTGGAGGGATACCAGGAATCTCCTGAAAGACATCAGGGAACTCACACACAACCTCTACAGAACTGGTGTCGGGACAAGAAATCTCAAGAGAGCTAAGAAAACTCGACATCAAAGAAACCGAATCGGGCTCACAAGCCAACACACGAGGCGAAGCATCAGGTGGCGCTAACATCACCGACCTATGCAAGCAATCAATGATCACCGGGTGACTGGACAACCAATCCATCCCTAGTATCAAATGATAGCCCTCAAAACCCAAGACAATAAAGTCAAACACAAAGTTGTACCCCAACAAGGAAAACTCGAAACGGGGACAAAACTCCCACAACCAAACCGAACTGCCCAAGGGAGACACAACGCACAAGGGCTCCGGCAAAGGCACCACCTCAAGGTTGTCTCTAACAACCAACTGTCTAGAAATAAAAGACCTAGATGCTCCTGTATCGAAAAGAGCCCTCAACAGGGAAGACGACGAATGCACAAAACCTGGCACACAACACATGTATCCTGAATCACATAACAACACATTAACATGCAATTTTTCCTACGCATAATGCACATAACACAATCTTACTACATCTGGCACACACAAAACGACAATAAAAATAAATAAAATAACATACCCTCAACATTTCCCTGACCGGAAATAGCTGCTAGGCGAACAGGCGGTGCTGGGAGAGGGACTCTCTGACCACTTCCAGACGCAGGTGCTAACTGGGTCATCATTTCCATAAAAGCCTGAGAGATATCCTCCCCTGCAGCGCCTAATCCCTCACCCTGAGATCTCTGCCCACGCGCCATCACCAAACAACCTCTACGAAAAAAATAAAACACACATACCATACATCAAACAACACAACAAAAGTCCTAACTCCTCTACCCAATCCACTCAAGAAAGTGGTATACGATGACGTTCTATGTGAACCGGTAACAATGGCTCTGATACCAAGCTCTGTCACGCCCCGACCCACCACGGAAATCGCAGCGTGCCGATGCGTGAACTAACACGTACACAGGCGGATCGTAACCGGCCACAACATCATAATATAACACATTCTTGATACGATAAACAAACGAAAATAAAACTACGCTAAAGTTTGGACAAAATAGATATATATTTGATTCGCCCCGCCAGAGTCATAGCGACAAAACCAGTATACAAACATCTAGTTTAACAATAGAGTACATCTGAAATACAGAGAAAGCAAAACATACCCGTACAGGGCGGACACAACCAAAAAGCTCAAAACACGCCTACAACGAAAATCGAGGCCTACGCGCCACGATCAGCAGGAACGCCAACACTGCCTGCACTCCAATAGAAGCACACCCCTTGCGGGGTCAGCAAAGCACAAAGCTAGCTGGTGCGAGCGAACTAAATACAAATAACGGAATAATGTACCAGAAAAATTCATGCCAAACAATAAATGATAAATAACAAGTTCTAAAGACTAAATCACACCGTGTCTCTAAAGATAATATTTCTAAGTTCGAGCAACAACACAAACATTTCAGATTCCACAATAACTACCAGTTTACGATATATGCCGATCATTACACGCGATTCAAACATGGTAAATATCAAGCAATGAAAATAAAGACAATCTCATAATTCTTCCTAGTCTCCTAGGTATAGCAATCAAGTTGAAATCAGAAATCCTGTAAAATCCTGTATAAGTGTCTCATATCGTAGGTATCCGCATACCCTACGAATGTGTCTCACCCAGACACATCCCACAACGTGCACCAGTACCACTTCGGGCTTGTTTGTATCCTAATGGGGTGCCATCTGCCAGGATACAAACTCAAACATCCCGAACGACTGGCCTAACACGGCCAACCTAACATAATCAAAATCAAGCGCGCTGGGAGGGAAAGCGAGTAATCTCCAAAGCACGTCCTCCGGGACCCGTCCTACTGCACTCTATAGTGGCAAGTGCGTGCGGGAGCTCACCGCACCTCAGCAAGCTTGCCACATGCAATAGCGTCCACAATGTCAGGTGCGAGTCATCTCAAGCACCATCCAACTCACGATGCGAGCAAGCTCCTAAGCATCGGCACAACAGGCATTATAGCGGGGTAAAGACACTTATACTACTATCCACATGCACAAATGACAAGTCTGTACATAACCAAATGTACAAACGTGCAATCATAAACAATTCGGCAATTTTTATAAAACCACGACTATGCCAGGGTCCCAACATGACCCCATTCACCACAATAAATTATTCGAGTCGATTATCATACATGCTCAAGACTCGAAAATCCACGGTAAAACATGATATGCGATGCAAACTCGACAACAAAGCATACAAGTCTCATTTCATTACACCAAAGCCTAATCACATCAAAATTACTATTCGATTTCATTCAAGTATCATGCTTTTCTGAAAATCCAATGCATAATTCATTCACACATAACTAACACAATCCTGAAATATCCGAAAACTCCGAATTTCGGATTTGGGTTCAATTCTACACAATTGACGGTATACTGTAAAAATTCAATTCAAGATTTCAAATACTTATTTCTTAAAATAAAAATTATAGTTCCACTCACCTGGCGGAATGGATTTTCAAAACCCAATTCCTACCGGTCGAAGCTCCAAACACGCAAAACCATGAATGCGGGACCACGAAAATTCTAAAACGGCAAGGCGGACTCGGAAATGAGTAAACTAGCCGAAAACTGAAATAAATAAATAAATACAAGCGGCGCGTGACTGAAAGGAAAACTTACAGGCAATAGGAATTCGGCAACCACCCCGCCGAAACCCAAAGTTTGGCGAAAACGCGCCGAAACCCTCCCTACTCCGGTCTGATCGCTACCAAACTGCACAACAACCCACAAAAGAGTCTAAGGACTCTCGGAGTCACGAAAATGAGGCTCACCCACGCACCCAAAGCACGGTTTCACGCCGAGGAACCCTCCAAACAAACATGCACCCTGATTTTTTTTGAAAAAAATTTTGGCCAACCCAAAAGTCTTGCATGTCGGTTCTAAGGGCTCCCAAGGACGCCACCAAGGCCCCAACACGGCTGATCGGAGCTAAAAAACCGATCAAACACCAAACCCAAATGAAAACTGATTTTTTTTTTTTTTTGAAAAAAGGTAACTGAGAAATAAAGAGGGGGAAGAGGAGAGGACGAACCGAGGAGGAGGAGGAGGTGAGATTGGGGGAGAAAATCCACCAAAACCGCCGAGAAATCGCTGTAGAAATGGCGAGGAGCTCGCTGCTGGACGAAAGGAAAACCAAAAAGAAAGAAAAGAAAGAGAAGAAGAAAGGGGGGGAGGAGGGGGTCGTTCCATTTTAAGGGGTGGGTGGCTATGTGCCCCCACCACCTTTGTTGAGTACACCCCGCCCTATAAAAAAAATCTTTTTTTTTTTTTTTAAAACCGCAGGTCTCACATCATACACACCTAAAAAGAGATCTCGTCCTCGAGATCGGACAAAAGCCACGACAAGAAAACCTAGGCAAAAAGCTCGGGGTATTTCTGTCTCATCTGGTCCTCCAGTTCCCGAGTCACGTCACCCGCTCGGTGGCTCCACTGAACCTTCACTAACTTCACTATCCTCCGACTAAGTTGTTTCACATCATCATCAACAATGGCTACTGGCCTCACTGGATACGACAACTCATCCGCAATCTCCACCTCGGCAGGCTCTATAATCTGCGACGGGTCTGCCAAACACTTCCGCAACATGGATACGTGAAACACGCCGTGGATACCTGACATACTCTGCGGAAAGCTAATCTGTAGGCCACTGGTCCAATCCTCTCAGTAATCTCATATGGCCCTACATACCTCGGTGCAAGTTTCCCACGACTTCGAAACCTAACAACTCCGCGCATCGGGGAAACTTTCAGAAAAACCCTGTCACCAACATCAAACTCCAACTCCTTACGCCTCCTATCAGCGTAACTCTTCTGTCTACTCTGGGGTGTCAACAACCGCGCTCTAATCAGCTCAATCTTCTTAGTAGTTTCTCTGATCACATCCGGCCCCATCACAACTGACTCTCCAATCTCTGCCCAACAAACAGGGGACCTACACGGTCGTCCGTAGAGTGCCTCAAACGGTGCCATGCCAATACTTACGTGGTAGCTGTTGTTGTACGCAAACTCGCATAACGGTAGGTGATCTTTCCAACTGCCCCCAAAGTCTAAAATGCATGCTCTAAGCATGTCTTCCACTACCTGGTTCACTCGCTCAGATTGGCCATCTGTCTGTGGATGATAAGCTGTACTCATGTCCAATCTAGTACCCATAGCTTGCTGAAAGCTCTGTCAGAAGTGGGCTGTGAAAAGCGGATCTCTGTCGGATACAATCGAAACAGGCGACCCATGAAGGCGAACTATCTCCCGAATGAACAATACCGCTAGACTGTCTGCCGTCCGATTCATACTAACAGGAATGAAATGTGCACACTTCGTCAACCGATCAACAATGACCCATATCGACTCATTACCTTTCCTCGACCGTGGAAGTCCATCGATGAAATCCATAGTGATATACTCCCACTTCCACGTCGGGATATCCAATGGATGCAATAACCCAGATGGTCTCTGATGCTCGGCTTTCACCTGCTGACAAGTCGCACACCGTGCCACAAACTCTCCAATGTCTTTCTTCATGCCATGCCACCAGAAAGAACGTCTCAAATCTCGATACATCTTTGTTCCACCGGGATGAATGGTGAAACGAGATCTATGAGCTTCCTGTAAGATATCTCTTCGCAACTCCTCATCAGACGGAACACAAAGCCGCCCACGAAACCGCAACCCTCCATCTGAACCCACTGACCAATCGGTAAGGCACTCATCCAATGTGTCCACTACCAAATCTGCTATCTGCCTCGTAATCACTGGATCAGAGGTCTGTCTCTCCACCACTCTACTAATCAACGACGGATAAACTGCTAAACCCGCTATCATGCTGCCCTCTGTACTGAAAGTAGGCTGAACTGCAAATGAAGCTAATGTCTCAAGTGTTCGGTACTCCTGAATCATCATGGTTGCCATCACTGCATGTCGCCTACTCAAGGCATCTGCAACCACATTGGCCCTACCAGGCTGATACTGTATCTCGAAGTCATAGCTGCTAAGGAAATCAACCCATCGTTGTTGCCTCATATTCAATTCCCTCTGAGTGAATAAGTACTTCAAACTCTTGTGATCTGTGAACAACTCAAACCTCTCACCATACAGATAATGTCTCCAGATCTTCAAAGCAAAGACTACGGCTGCCAACTCTAAATCATGTGTTGGATATTTTCGCTCGTGGGGTTTCAACTGTCGAGACGCATAGGCTACGACCTTCGTGCCTTGCATCAACACTCCACCCAATCCTGTACCGCAAGCATCAGTAAATACCACCAGTCGACTACCAGGTGTCGGAATAGTCAACACTGGTGCTGAAGTCAACCGAAGCTTCAAAGTTTCAAAAGCTTCTTCACACTTTTCTGACCATACAAAAAGAACATTCTTCCTAGTTAACTGAGTGGTGCCGCAATCAAGGAAAATTTCTCGATAAACCGTCGGTAATAACCAGCCAAACCCAGAAAACTACGAATCTCGGTCACACTACTAGGTCGTCTCCAAGACTTCACTGCCTCGACTTTCTCAGGGTCCACTGCAATACCTCCACTAGAAATGACATGCCCAAGAAATCGAACTTTCGGCTCCCAGAAGTGACACTTACTGAACTTCGCATACAACTGATTTTCTCTAAGTGTCTGCAAAACAATGCGAAGGTGCTCTCTGTGCTCCTCTAAACTCCTCGAGTACACTAAGATATCATCAATGAAGATTACCACAAACTTGTCCAAGTACGGACTGAACAATCTATTCATCAAATCCATGAAGAAAGCTGGTGCATTTGTCAATCCAAATGGCATGACTGGAAACTCATACAAGCCATAACGGGTCCGAAAAGCGGTAATTGGAATGGAATGTTCCTCAACTCTCATCTAATGGTACCCAGACTGCAAATCTAACTGTGAAAACACTACGGCTCCCCTCAACTGATCCAATAAATCATCAATCCGAGGCAATGGATATTTATTCTTGATAGTCACTTTATTCAGATCTCGATAATCTATGCACATCCTCAATGATCCATCCTTCTTGGATACAAATATTGCTGGAGCTCCCCAAGGTGAATTGCTCGGACGAATAAACCCCTTACGAAGCAACTCATCAAGCTGTACTTTCATCTCTTCCAATTGCTTAAGGGCAAGCCTGTACGCTGATTTAGATATAGGTGCAGTACCAGGAATCAGGTCAATCCGAAACTCTACCTCACGACGTGGAGGGATACCAGGAATCTCCTGAAAGACATCAGGGAACTCACACACAACCTCTACAGAACTGGTGTCGGGACAAGAAATCTCAAGAGAGCTAAGAAAACTCGACATCAAAGAAACCGAATCGGGCTCACAAGCCAACACACGAGGCGAAGCATCAGGTGGCGCTAACATCACCGACCTATGCAAGCAATCAATGATCACCGGGTGACTGGACAACCAATCCATCCCTAGTATCAAATGATAGCCCTCAAAACCCAAGACAATAAAGTCAAACACAAAGTTGTACCCCAACAAGGAAAACTCGAAACGGGGACAAAACTCCCACAACCAAACCGAACTGCCCAAGGGAGACACAACGCACAAGGGCTCCGGCAAAGGCACCACCTCAAGGTTGTCTCTAACAACCAACTGTCTAGAAATAAAAGACCTAGATGCTCCTGTATCGAAAAGAGCCCTCAACAGGGAAGACGACGAATGCACAAAACCTGGCACACAACACATGTATCCTGAATCACATAACAACACATTAACATGCAATTTTTCCTACGCATAATGCACATAACACAATCTTACTACATCTGGCACACACAAAACGACAATAAAAATAAATAAAATAACATACCCTCAACATTTCCCTGACCGGAAATAGCTGCTAGGCGAACAGGCGGTGCTGGGAGAGGGACTCTCTGACCACTTCCAGACGCAGGTGCTAACTGGGTCATCATTTCCATAAAAGCCTGAGAGATATCCTCCCCTGCAGCGCCTAATCCCTCACCCTGAGATCTCTGCCCACGCGCCATCACCAAACAACCTCTACGAAAAAAATAAAACACACATACCATACATCAAACAACACAACAAAAGTCCTAACTCCTCTACCCAATCCACTCAAGAAAGTGGTATACGATGACGTTCTATGTGAACCGGTAACAATGGCTCTGATACCAAGCTCTGTCACGCCCCGACCCACCACGGAAATCGCAGCGTGCCGATGCGTGAACTAACACGTACACAGGCGGATCGTAACCGGCCACAACATCATAATATAACACATTCTTGATACGATAAACAAACGAAAATAAAACTACGCTAAAGTTTGGACAAAATAGATATATATTTGATTCGCCCCGCCAGAGTCATAGCGACAAAACCAGTATACAAACATCTAGTTTAACAATAGAGTACATCTGAAATACAGAGAAAGCAAAACATACCCGTACAGGGCGGACACAACCAAAAAGCTCAAAACACGCCTACAACGAAAATCGAGGCCTACGCGCCACGATCAGCAGGAACGCCAACACTGCCTGCACTCCAATAGAAGCACACCCCTTGCGGGGTCAGCAAAGCACAAAGCTAGCTGGTGCGAGCGAACTAAATACAAATAACGGAATAATGTACCAGAAAAATTCATGCCAAACAATAAATGATAAATAACAAGTTCTAAAGACTAAATCACACCGTGTCTCTAAAGATAATATTTCTAAGTTCGAGCAACAACACAAACATTTCAGATTCCACAATAACTACCAGTTTACGATATATGCCGATCATTACACGCGATTCAAACATGGTAAATATCAAGCAATGAAAATAAAGACAATCTCATAATTCTTCCTAGTCTCCTAGGTATAGCAATCAAGTTGAAATCAGAAATCCTGTAAAATCCTGTATAAGTGTCTCATATCGTAGGTATCCGCATACCCTACGAATGTGTCTCACCCAGACACATCCCACAACGTGCACCAGTACCACTTCGGGCTTGTTTGTATCCTAATGGGGTGCCATCTGCCAGGATACAAACTCAAACATCCCGAACGACTGGCCTAACACGGCCAACCTAACATAATCAAAATCAAGCGCGCTGGGAGGGAAAGCGAGTAATCTCCAAAGCACGTCCTCCGGGACCCGTCCTACTGCACTCTATAGTGGCAAGTGCGTGCGGGAGCTCACCGCACCTCAGCAAGCTTGCCACATGCAATAGCGTCCACAATGTCAGGTGCGAGTCATCTCAAGCACCATCCAACTCACGATGCGAGCAAGCTCCTAAGCATCGGCACAACAGGCATTATAGCGGGGTAAAGACACTTATACTACTATCCACATGCACAAATGACAAGTCTGTACATAACCAAATGTACAAACGTGCAATCATAAACAATTCGGCAATTTTTATAAAACCACGACTATGCCAGGGTCCCAACATGACCCCATTCACCACAATAAATTATTCGAGTCGATTATCATACATGCTCAAGACTCGAAAATCCACGGTAAAACATGATATGCGATGCAAACTCGACAACAAAGCATACAAGTCTCATTTCATTACACCAAAGCCTAATCACATCAAAATTACTATTCGATTTCATTCAAGTATCATGCTTTTCTGAAAATCCAATGCATAATTCATTCACACATAACTAACACAATCCTGAAATATCCGAAAACTCCGAATTTCGGATTTGGGTTCAATTCTACACAATTGACGGTATACTGTAAAAATTCAATTCAAGATTTCAAATACTTATTTCTTAAAATAAAAATTATAGTTCCACTCACCTGGCGGAATGGATTTTCAAAACCCAATTCCTACCGGTCGAAGCTCCAAACACGCAAAACCACGAATGCGGGACCACGAAAATTCTAAAACGGCAAGGCGGACTCGGAAATGAGTAAACTAGCCGAAAACTGAAATAAATAAATAAATACAAGCGGCGCGTGACTGAAAGGAAAACTTACAGGCAATAGGAATTCGGCAACCACCCCGCCGAAACCCAAAGTTTGGCGAAAACGCGCCGAAACCCTCCCTACTCCGGTCTGATCGCTACCAAACTGCACAACAACCCACAAAAGAGTCTAAGGACTCTCGGAGTCACGAAAATGAGGCTCACCCACGCACCCAAAGCACGGTTTCACGCCGAGGAACCCTCCAAACAAACATGCACCCTGATTTTTTTTGAAAAAATTTTTGGCCAACCCAAAAGTCTTGCATGTCGGTTCTAAGGGCTCCCAAGGACGCCACCAAGGCCCCAACACGGCTGATCGGAGCTAAAAAACCGATCAAACACCAAACCCAAATGAAAACTGATTTTTTTTTTTTTTTTGAAAAAAGGTAACTGAGAAATAAAGAGGGGGAAGAGGAGAGGACGAACCGAGGAGGAGGAGGAGGTGAGATTGGGGGAGAAAATCCACCAAAACCGCCGAGAAATCGCTGTAGAAATGGCGAGGAGCTCGCTGCTGGACGAAAGGAAAACCAAAAAGAAAGAAAAGAAAGAGAAGAAGAAAGGGGGGGAGGAGGGGGTCGTTCCATTTTAAGGGGTGGGTGGCTATGTGCCCCCACCACCTTTGTTGAGTACACCCCGCCCTATAAAAAAATCTTTTTTTTTTTTTTTTTAAAACCGCAGGTCTCACATCATACACACCTAAAAAGAGATCTCGTCCTCGAGATCGGACAAAAGCCACGACAAGAAAACCTAGGCAAAAAGCTCGGGGTATTTCTGTCTCATCTGGTCCTCCAGTTCCCGAGTCACGTCACCCGCTCGGTGGCTCCACTGAACCTTCACTAACTTCACTATCCTCCGACTAAGTTGTTTCACATCATCATCAACAATGGCTACTGGCCTCACTGGATACGACAACTCATCCGCAATCTCCACCTCGGCAGGCTCTATAATCTGCGACGGGTCTGCCAAACACTTCCGCAACATGGATACGTGAAACACGCCGTGGATACCTGACATACTCTGCGGAAAGCTAATCTGTAGGCCACTGGTCCAATCCTCTCAGTAATCTCATATGGCCCTACATACCTCGGTGCAAGTTTCCCACGACTTCGAAACCTAACAACTCCGCGCATCGGGGAAACTTTCAGAAAAACCCTGTCACCAACATCAAACTCCAACTCCTTACGCCTCCTATCAGCGTAACTCTTCTGTCTACTCTGGGGTGTCAACAACCGCGCTCTAATCAACTCAATCTTCTTAGTAGTTTCTCTGATCACATCCGGCCCCATCACAACTGACTCTCCAATCTCTGCCCAACAAACAGGGGACCTACACGGTCGTCCGTAGAGTGCCTCAAACGGTGCCATGCCAATACTTACGTGGTAGCTGTTGTTGTACGCAAACTCGCATAACGGTAGGTGATCTTTCCAACTGCCCCCAAAGTCTAAAATGCATGCTCTAAGCATGTCTTCCACTACCTGGTTCACTCGCTCAGATTGGCCATCTGTCTGTGGATGATAAGCTGTACTCATGTCCAATCTAGTACCCATAGCTTGCTGAAAGCTCTGCCAGAAGTGGGCTGTGAAAAGCGGATCTCTGTCGGATACAATCGAAACAGGCGACCCATGAAGGCGAACTATCTCCCGAATGAACAATACCGCTAGACTGTCTGCCGTCCGATTCATACTAACAGGAATGAAATGTGCACACTTCGTCAACCGATCAACAATGACCCATATCGACTCATTACCTTTCCTCGACCGTGGAAGTCCATCGATGAAATCCATAGTGATATACTCCCACTTCCACGTCGGGATATCCAATGGATGCAATAACCCAGATGGTCTCTGATGCTCGGCTTTCACCTGCTGACAAGTCGCACACCGTGCCACAAACTCTCCAATGTCTTTCTTCATGCCATGCCACCAGAAAGAACGTCTCAAATCTCGATACATCTTTGTTCCACCGGGATGAATGGTGAAACGAGATCTATGAGCTTCCTGTAAGATATCTCTTCGCAACTCCTCATCAGACGGAACACAAAGCCGCCCACGAAACCGCAACCCTCCATCTGAACCCACTGACCAATCGGTAGGGCACTCATCCAATGTGTCCACTACCAAATCTGCTATCTGCCTCGTAATCACTGGATCAGAGGTCTGTCTCTCCACCACTCTACTAATCAACGACGGATAAACTGCTAAACCCGCTATCATGCTGCCCTCTGTACTGAAAGTAGGCTGAACTGCAAATGAAGCTAATGTCTCAAGTGTTCGGTACTCCTGAATCATCATGGTTGCCATCACTGCATGTCGCCTACTCAAGGCATCTGCAACCACATTGGCCCTACCAGGCTGATACTGTATCTCGAAGTCATAGCTGCTAAGGAAATCAACCCATCGTTGTTGCCTCATATTCAATTCCCTCTGAGTGAATAAGTACTTCAAACTCTTGTGATCTGTGAACAACTCAAACCTCTCACCATACAGATAATGTCTCCAGATCTTCAAAGCAAAGACTACGGCTGCCAACTCTAAATCATGTGTTGGATATTTTCGCTCGTGGGGTTTCAACTGTCGAGACGCATAGGCTACGACCTTCGTGCCTTGCATCAACACTCCACCCAATCCTGTACCGCAAGCATCAGTAAATACCACCAGTCGACTACCAGGTGTCGGAATAGTCAACACTGGTGCTGAAGTCAACCGAAGCTTCAAAGTTTCAAAAGCTTCTTCACACTTTTCTGACCATACAAAAAGAACATTCTTCCTAGTTAACTGAGTGGTGCCGCAATCAAGGAAAATTTCTCGATAAACCGTCGGTAATAACCAGCCAAACCCAGAAAACTACGAATCTCGGTCACACTACTAGGTCGTCTCCAAGACTTCACTGCCTCGACTTTCTCAGGGTCCACTGCAATACCTCCACTAGAAATGACATGCCCAAGAAATCGAACTTCCGGCTCCCAGAAGTGACACTTACTGAACTTCGCATACAACTGATTTTCTCTAAGTGTCTGCAAAACAATGCGAAGGTGCTCTCTGTGCTCCTCTAAACTCCTCGAGTACACTAAGATATCATCAATGAAGATTACCACAAACTTGTCCAAGTACGGACTGAACAATCTATTCATCAAATCCATGAAGAAAGCTGGTGCATTTGTCAATCCAAATGGCATGACTGGAAACTCATACAAGCCATAACGGGTCCGAAAAGCGGTAATTGGAATGGAATGTTCCTCAACTCTCATCTAATGGTACCCAGACTGCAAATCTAACTGTGAAAACACTACGGCTCCCTCAACTGATCCAATAAATCATCAATCCGAGGCAATGGATATTTATTCTTGATAGTCACTTTATTCAGATCTCGATAATCTATGCACATCCTCAATGATCCATCCTTCTTGGATACAAATATTGCTGGAGCTCCCCAAGGTGAATTGCTCGGACGAATAAACCCCTTACGAAGCAACTCATCAAGCTGTACTTTCATCTCTTCCAATTGCTTAAGGGCAAGCCTGTACGCTGATTTAGATATAGGTGCAGTACCAGGAATCAGGTCAATCCGAAACTCTACCTCACGACGTGGAGGGATACCAGGAATCTCCTGAAAGACATCAGGGAACTCACACACAACCTCTACAGAACTGGTGTCGGGACAAGAAATCTCAAGAGAGCTAAGAAAACTCGACATCAAAGAAACCGAATCGGGCTCACAAGCCAACACACGAGGCGAAGCATCAGGTGGCGCTAACATCACCGACCTATGCAAGCAATCAATGATCACCGGGTGACTGGACAACCAATCCATCCCTAGTATCAAATGATAGCCCTCAAAACCCAAGACAATAAAGTCAAACACAAAGTTGTACCCCAACAAGGAAAACTCGAAACGGGGACAAAACTCCCACAACCAAACCGAACTGCCCAAGGGAGACACAACGCACAAGGGCTCCGGCAAAGGCACCACCTCAAGGTTGTCTCTAACAACCAACTGTCTAGAAATAAAAGACCTAGATGCTCCTGTATCGAAAAGAGCCCTCAACAGGGAAGACGACGAATGCACAAAACCTGGCACACAACACATGTATCCTGAATCACATAACAACACATTAACATGCAATTTTTCCTACGCATAATGCACATAACACAATCTTACTACATCTGGCACACACAAAACGACAATAAAAATAAATAAAATAACATACCCTCAACATTTCCCTGACCGGAAATAGCTGCTAGGCGAACAGGCGGTGCTGGGAGAGGGACTCTCTGACCACTTCCAGACGCAGGTGCTAACTGGGTCATCATTTCCATAAAGCCTGAGAGATATCCTCCCCTGCAGCGCCTAATCCCTCACCCTGAGATCTCTGCCCACGCGCCATCACCAAACAACCTCTACGAAAAAAATAAAACACACATACCATACATCAAACAACACAACAAAAGTCCTAACTCCTCTACCCAATCCACTCAAGAAAGTGGTATACGATGACGTTCTATGTGAACCGGTAACAATGGCTCTGATACCAAGCTCTGTCACGCCCCGACCCACCACGGAAATCGCAGCGTGCCGATGCGTGAACTAACACGTACACAGGCGGATCGTAACCGGCCACAACATCATAATATAACACATTCTTGATACGATAAACAAACGAAAATAAAACTACGCTAAAGTTTGGACAAAATAGATATATATTTGATTCGCCCCGCCAGAGTCATAGCGACAAAACCAGTATACAAACATCTAGTTTAACAATAGAGTACATCTGAAATACAGAGAAAGCAAAACATACCCGTACAGGGCGGACACAACCAAAAAGCTCAAAACACGCCTACAACGAAAATCGAGGCCTACGCGCCACGATCAGCAGGAACGCCAACACTGCCTGCACTCCAATAGAAGCACACCCCTTGCGGGGTCAGCAAAGCACAAAGCTAGCTGGTGCGAGCGAACTAAATACAAATAACGGAATAATGTACCAGAAAAATTCATGCCAAACAATAAATGATAAATAACAAGTTCTAAAGACTAAATCACACCGTGTCTCTAAAGATAATATTTCTAAGTTCGAGCAACAACACAAACATTTCAGATTCCACAATAACTACCAGTTTACGATATATGCCGATCATTACACGCGATTCAAACATGGTAAATATCAAGCAATGAAAATAAAGACAATCTCATAATTCTTCCTAGTCTCCTAGGTATAGCAATCAAGTTGAAATCAGAAATCCTGTAAAATCCTGTATAAGTGTCTCATATCGTAGGTATCCGCATACCCTACGAATGTGTCTCACCCAGACACATCCCACAACGTGCACCAGTACCACTTCGGGCTTGTTTGTATCCTAATGGGGTGCCATCTGCCAGGATACAAACTCAAACATCCCGAACGACTGGCCTAACACGGCCAACCTAACATAATCAAAATCAAGCGCGCTGGGAGGGAAAGCGAGTAATCTCCAAAGCACGTCCTCCGGGACCCGTCCTACTGCACTCTATAGTGGCAAGTGCGTGCGGGAGCTCACCGCACCTCAGCAAGCTTGCCACATGCAATAGCGTCCACAATGTCAGGTGCGAGTCATCTCAAGCACCATCCAACTCACGATGCGAGCAAGCTCCTAAGCATCGGCACAACAGGCATTATAGCGGGGTAAAGACACTTATACTACTATCCACATGCACAAATGACAAGTCTGTACATAACCAAATGTACAAACGTGCAATCATAAACAATTCGGCAATTTTTATAAAACCACGACTATGCCAGGGTCCCAACATGACCCCATTCACCACAATAAATTATTCGAGTCGATTATCATACATGCTCAAGACTCGAAAATCCACGGTAAAACATGATATGCGATGCAAACTCGACAACAAAGCATACAAGTCTCATTTCATTACACCAAAGCCTAATCACATCAAAATTACTATTCGATTTCATTCAAGTATCATGCTTTTCTGAAAATCCAATGCATAATTCATTCACACATAACTAACACAATCCTGAAATATCCGAAAACTCCGAATTTCGGATTTGGGTTCAATTCTACACAATTGACGGTATACTGTAAAAATTCAATTCAAGATTTCAAATACTTATTTCTTAAAATAAAAATTATAGTTCCACTCACCTGGCGGAATGGATTTTCAAAACCCAATTCCTACCGGTCGAAGCTCCAAACACGCAAAACCACGAATGCGGGACCACGAAAATTTTAAACGGCAAGGCGGACTCGGAAATGAGTAAACTAGGCGAAAACTGAAATAAATAAATAAATACAAGCGGCGCGTGACTGAAAGGAAAACTTACAGGCAATAGGAATTCGGCAACCACCCCGCCGAAACCCAAAGTTTGGCGAAAACGCGCCGAAACCCTCCCTACTCCGGTCTGATCGCTACCAAACTGCACAACAACCCACAAAAGAGTCTAAGGACTCTCGGAGTCACGAAAATGAGGCTCACCCACGCACCCAAAGCACGGTTTCACGCCGAGGAACCCTCCAAACAAACATGCACCCTGATTTTTTTTGAAAAAAATTTTGGCCAACCCAAAAGTCTTGCATGTCGGTTCTAAGGGCTCCCAAGGACGCCACCAAGGCCCCAACACGGCTGATCGGAGCTAAAAAACCGATCAAACACCAAACCCAAATGAAAACTGATTTTTTTTTTTTTTTTTTGAAAAAAAGGTAACTGAGAAATAAAGAGGGGGAAGAGGAGAGGACGAACCGAGGAGGAGGAGGAGGTGAGATTGGGGGAGAAAATCCACCAAAACCGCCGAGAAATCGCTGTAGAAATGGCGAGGAGCTCGCTGCTGGACGAAAGGAAAACCAAAAAGAAAGAAAAGAAAGAGAAGAAGAAAGGGGGGGAGGAGGGGGTCGTTCCATTTTAAGGGGTGGGTGGCTATGTGCCCCCACCACCTTTGTTGAGTACACCCCGCCCTATAAAAAAAATCTTTTTTTTTTTTTTTAAAACCGCAGGTCTCACATCATACACACCTAAAAAGAGATCTCGTCCTCGAGATCGGACAAAAGCCACGACAAGAAAACCTAGGCAAAAAGCTCGGGGTATTTCTGTCTCATCTGGTCCTCCAGTTCCCGAGTCACGTCACCCGCTCGGTGGCTCCACTGAACCTTCACTAACTTCACTATCCTCCGACTAAGTTGTTTCACATCATCATCAACAATGGCTACTGGCCTCACTGGATACGACAACTCATCCGCAATCTCCACCTCGGCAGGCTCTATAATCTGCGACGGGTCTGCCAAACACTTCCGCAACATGGATACGTGAAACACGCCGTGGATACCTGACATACTCTGCGGAAAGCTAATCTGTAGGCCACTGGTCCAATCCTCTCAGTAATCTCATATGGCCCTACATACCTCGGTGCAAGTTTCCCACGACTTCGAAACCTAACAACTCCGCGCATCGGGGAAACTTTCAGAAAAACCCTGTCACCAACATCAAACTCCAACTCCTTACGCCTCCTATCAGCGTAACTCTTCTGTCTACTCTGGGGTGTCAACAACCGCGCTCTAATCAGCTCAATCTTCTTAGTAGTTTCTCTGATCACATCCGGCCCCATCACAACTGACTCTCCAATCTCTGCCCAACAAACAGGGGACCTACACGGTCGTCCGTAGAGTGCCTCAAACGGTGCCATGCCAATACTTACGTGGTAGCTGTTGTTGTACGCAAACTCGCATAACGGTAGGTGATCTTTCCAACTGCCCCCAAAGTCTAAAATGCATGCTCTAAGCATGTCTTCCACTACCTGGTTCACTCGCTCAGATTGGCCATCTGTCTGTGGATGATAAGCTGTACTCATGTCCAATCTAGTACCCATAGCTTGCTGAAAGCTCTGCCAGAAGTGGGCTGTGAAAAGAGGATCTCTGTCGGATACAATCGAAACAGGCGACCCATGAAGGCGAACTATCTCCCGAATGAACAATACCGCTAGACTGTCTGCCGTCCGATTCATACTAACAGGAATGAAATGTGCACACTTCGTCAACCGATCAACAATGACCCATATCGACTCATTACCTTTCCTCGACCGTGGAAGTCCATCGATGAAATCCATAGTGATATACTCCCACTTCCACGTCGGGATATCCAATGGATGCAATAACCCAGATGGTCTCTGATGCTCGGCTTTCACCTGCTGACAAGTCGCACACCGTGCCACAAACTCTCCAATGTCTTTCTTCATGCCATGCCACCAGAAAGAACGTCTCAAATCTCGATACATCTTTGTTCCACCGGGATGAATGGTGAAACGAGATCTATGAGCTTCCTGTAAGATATCTCTTCGCAACTCCTCATCAGACGGAACACAAAGCCGCCCACGAAACCGCAACCCTCCATCTGAACCCACTGACCAATCGGTAGGGCACTCATCCAATGTGTCCAATACCAAATCTGCTATCTGCCTCGTAATCACTGGATCAGAGGTCTGTCTCTCCACCACTCTACTAATCAACGACGGATAAACTGCTAAACCCGCTATCATGCTGCCCTCTGTACTGAAAGTAGGCTGAACTGCAAATGAAGCTAATGTCTCAAGTGTTCGGTACTCCTGAATCATCATGGTTGCCATCACTGCATGTCGCCTACTCAAGGCATCTGCAACCACATTGGCCCTACCAGGCTGATACTGTATCTCGAAGTCATAGCTGCTAAGGAAATCAACCCATCGTTGTTGCCTCATATTCAATTCCCTCTGAGTGAATAAGTACTTCAAACTCTTGTGATCTGTGAACAACTCAAACCTCTCACCATACAGATAATGTCTCCAGATCTTCAAAGCAAAGACTACGGCTGCCAACTCTAAATCATGTGTTGGATATTTTCGCTCGTGGGGTTTCAACTGTCGAGACGCATAGGCTACGACCTTCGTGCCTTGCATCAACACTCCACCCAATCCTGTACCGCAAGCATCAGTAAATACCACCAGTCGACTACCAGGTGTCGGAATAGTCAACACTGGTGCTGAAGTCAACCGAAGCTTCAAAGTTTCAAAAGCTTCTTCACACTTTTCTGACCATACAAAAAGAACATTCTTCCTAGTTAACTGAGTGGTGCCGCAATCAAGGAAAATTTCTCGATAAACCGTCGGTAATAACCAGCCAAACCCAGAAAACTACGAATCTCGGTCACACTACTAGGTCGTCTCCAAGACTTCACTGCCTCGACTTTCTCAGGGTCCACTGCAATACCTCCACTAGAAATGACATGCCCAAGAAATCGAACTTCCGGCTCCCAGAAGTGACACTTACTGAACTTCGCATACAACTGATTTTCTCTAAGTGTCTGCAAAACAATGCGAAGGTGCTCTCTGTGCTCCTCTAAACTCCTCGAGTACACTAAGATATCATCAATGAAGATTACCACAAACTTGTCCAAGTACGGACTGAACAATCTATTCATCAAATCCATGAAGAAAGCTGGTGCATTTGTCAATCCAAATGGCATGACTGGAAACTCATACAAGCCATAACGGGTCCGAAAAGCGGTAATTGGAATGGAATGTTCCTCAACTCTCATCTAATGGTACCCAGACTGCAAATCTAACTGTGAAAACACTACGGCTCCCCTCAACTGATCCAATAAATCATCAATCCGAGGCAATGGATATTTATTCTTGATAGTCACTTTATTCAGATCTCGATAATCTATGCACATCCTCAATGATCCATCCTTCTTGGATACAAATATTGCTGGAGCTCCCCAAGGTGAATTGCTCGGACGAATAAACCCCTTACGAAGCAACTCATCAAGCTGTACTTTCATCTCTTCCAATTGCTTAAGGGCAAGCCTGTACGCTGATTTAGATATAGGTGCAGTACCAGGAATCAGGTCAATCCGAAACTCTACCTCACGACGTGGAGGGATACCAGGAATCTCCTGAAAGACATCAGGGAACTCACACACAACCTCTACAGAACTGGTGTCGGGACAAGAAATCTCAAGAGAGCTAAGAAAACTCGACATCAAAGAAACCGAATCGGGCTCACAAGCCAACACACGAGGCGAAGCATCAGGTGGCGCTAACATCACCGACCTATGCAAGCAATCAATGATCACCGGGTGACTGGACAACCAATCCATCCCTAGTATCAAATGATAGCCCTCAAAACCCAAGACAATAAAGTCAAACACAAAGTTGTACCCCAACAAGGAAAACTCGAAACGGGGACAAAACTCCCACAACCAAACCGAACTGCCCAAGGGAGACACAACGCACAAGGGCTCCGGCAAAGGCACCACCTCAAGGTTGTCTCTAACAACCAACTGTCTAGAAATAAAAGACCTAGATGCTCCTGTATCGAAAAGAGCCCTCAACAGGGAAGACGACGAATGCACAAAACCCGGCACACAACACATGTATCCTGAATCACATAACAACACATTAACATGCAATTTTTCCTACGCATAATGCACATAACACAATCTTACTACATCTGGCACACACAAAACGACAATAAAAATAAATAAAATAACATACCCTCAACATTTCCCTGACCGGAAATAGCTGCTAGGCGAACAGGCGGTGCTGGGAGAGGGACTCTCTGACCACTTCCAGACGCAGGTGCTAACTGGGTCATCATTTCAATAAAAGCCTGAGAGATATCCTCCCCTGCAGCGCCTAATCCCTCACCCTGAGATCTCTGCCCACGCGCCATCACCAAACAACCTCTACGAAAAAAATAAAACACACATACCATACATCAAACAACACAACAAAAGTCCTAACTCCTCTACCCAATCCACTCAAGAAAGTGGTATACGATGACGTTCTATGTGAACCGGTAACAATGGCTCTGATACCAAGCTCTGTCACGCCCCGACCCACCACGGAAATCGCAGCATGCCGATGCGTGAACTAACACGTACACAGGCGGATCGTAACCGGCCACAACATCATAATATAACACATTCTTGATACGATAAACAAACGAAAATAAAACTACGCTAAAGTTTGGACAAAATAGATATATATTTGATTCGCCCCGCCAGAGTCATAGCGACAAAACCAGTATACAAACATCTAGTTTAACAATAGAGTACATCTGAAATACAGAGAAAGCAAAACATACCCGTACAGGGCGGACACAACCAAAAAGCTCAAAACACGCCTACAACGAAAATCGAGGCCTACGCGCCACGATCAGCAGGAACGCCAACACTGCCTGCACTCCAATAGAAGCACACCCCTTGCGGGGTCAGCAAAGCACAAAGCTAGCTGGTGCGAGCGAACTAAATACAAATAACGGAATAATGTACCATAAAAATTCATGCCAAACAATAAATGATAAATAACAAGTTCTAAAGACTAAATCACACCGTGTCTCTAAAGATAATATTTCTAAGTTCGAGCAACAACACAAACATTTCAGATTCCACAATAACTACCAGTTTACGATATATGCCGATCATTACACGCGATTCAAACATGGTAAATATCAAGCAATGAAAATAAAGACAATCTCATAATTCTTCCTAGTCTCCTAGGTATAGCAATCAAGTTGAAATCAGAAATCCTGTAAAATCCTGTATAAGTGTCTCATATCGTAGGTATCCGCATACCCTACGAATGTGTCTCACCCAGACACATCCCACAACGTGCACCAGTACCACTTCGGGCTTGTTTGTATCCTAATGGGGTGCCATCTGCCAGGATACAAACTCAAACATCCCGAACGACTGGCCTAACACGGCCAACCTAACATAATCAAAATCAAGCGCGCTGGGAGGGAAAGCGAGTAATCTCCAAAGCACGTCCTCCGGGACCCGTCCTACTGCACTCTATAGTGGCAAGTGCGTGCGGGAGCTCACCGCACCTCAGCAAGCTTGCCACATGCAATAGCGTCCACAATGTCAGGTGCGAGTCATCTCAAGCACCATCCAACTCACGATGCGAGCAAGCTCCTAAGCATCGGCACAACAGGCATTATAGCGGGGTAAAGACACTTATACTACTATCCACATGCACAAATGACAAGTCTGTACATAACCAAATGTACAAACGTGCAATCATAAACAATTCGGCAATTTTTATAAAACCACGACTATGCCAGGGTCCCAACATGACCCCATTCACCACAATAAATTATTCGAGTCGATTATCATACATGCTCAAGACTCGAAAATCCACGGTAAAACATGATATGCGATGCAAACTCGACAACAAAGCATACAAGTCTCATTTCATTACACCAAAGCCTAATCACATCAAAATTACTATTCGATTTCATTCAAGTATCATGCTTTTCTGAAAATCCAATGCATAATTCATTCACACATAACTAACACAATCCTGAAATATCCGAAAACTCCGAATTTCGGATTTGGGTTCAATTCTACACAATTGACGGTATACTGTAAAAATTCAATTCAAGATTTCAAATACTTATTTCTTAAAATAAAAATTATAGTTCCACTCACCTGGCGGAATGGATTTTCAAAACCCAATTCCTACCGGTCGAAGCTCCAAACACGCAAAACCACGAATGCGGGACCACGAAAATTTTAAACGGCAAGGCGGACTCGGAAATGAGTAAACTAGGCGAAAACTGAAATAAATAAATAAATACAAGCGGCGCGTGACTGAAAGGAAAACTTACAGGCAATAGGAATTCGGCAACCACCCCGCCGAAACCCAAAGTTTGGCGAAAACGCGCCGAAACCCTCCCTACTCCGGTCTGATCGCTACCAAACTGCACAACAACCCACAAAAGAGTCTAAGGACTCTCGGAGTCACGAAAATGAGGCTCACCCACGCACCCAAAGCACGGTTTCACGCCGAGGAACCCTCCAAACAAACATGCACCCTGATTTTTTTTGAAAAAAATTTTGGCCAACCCAAAAGTCTTGCATGTCGGTTCTAAGGGCTCCCAAGGACGCCACCAAGGCCCCAACACGGCTGATCGGAGCTAAAAAACCGATCAAACACCAAACCCAAATGAAAACTGATTTTTTTTTTTTTTTTTTTGAAAAAAAGGTAACTGAGAAATAAAGAGGGGGAAGAGGAGAGGACGAACCGAGGAGGAGGAGGAGGTGAGATTGGGGGAGAAAATCCACCAAAACCGCCGAGAAATCGCTGTAGAAATGGCGAGGAGCTCGCTGCTGGACGAAAGGAAAACCAAAAAGAAAGAAAAGAAAGAGAAGAAGAAAGGGGGGGAGGAGGGGGTCGTTCCATTTTAAGGGGTGGGTGGCTATGTGCCCCCACCACCTTTGTTGAGTACACCCCGCCCTATAAAAAAAATCTTTTTTTTTTTTTTAAAACCGCAGGTCTCACATCATACACACCTAAAAAGAGATCTCGTCCTCGAGATCGGACAAAAGCCACGACAAGAAAACCTAGGCAAAAAGCTCGGGGTATTTCTGTCTCATCTGGTCCTCCAGTTCCCGAGTCACGTCACCCGCTCGGTGGCTCCACTGAACCTTCACTAACTTCACTATCCTCCGACTAAGTTGTTTCACATCATCATCAACAATGGCTACTGGCCTCACTGGATACGACAACTCATCCGCAATCTCCACCTCGGCAGGCTCTATAATCTGCGACGGGTCTGCCAAACACTTCCGCAACATGGATACGTGAAACACGCCGTGGATACCTGACATACTCTGCGGAAAGCTAATCTGTAGGCCACTGGTCCAATCCTCTCAGTAATCTCATATGGCCCTACATACCTCGGTGCAAGTTTCCCACGACTTCGAAACCTAACAACTCCGCGCATCGGGGAAACTTTCAGAAAAACCCTGTCACCAACATCAAACTCCAACTCCTTACGCCTCCTATCAGCGTAACTCTTCTGTCTACTCTGGGGTGTCAACAACCGCGCTCTAATCAGCTCAATCTTCTTAGTAGTTTCTCTGATCACATCCGGCCCCATCACAACTGACTCTCCAATCTCTGCCCAACAAACAGGGGACCTACACGGTCGTCCGTAGAGTGCCTCAAACGGTGCCATGCCAATACTTACGTGGTAGCTGTTGTTGTACGCAAACTCGCATAACGGTAGGTGATCTTTCCAACTGCCCCCAAAGTCTAAAATGCATGCTCTAAGCATGTCTTCCACTACCTGGTTCACTCGCTCAGATTGGCCATCTGTCTGTGGATGATAAGCTGTACTCATGTCCAATCTAGTACCCATAGCTTGCTGAAAGCTCTGCCAGAAGTGGGCTGTGAAAAGAGGATCTCTGTCGGATACAATCGAAACAGGCGACCCATGAAGGCGAACTATCTCCCGAATGAACAATACCGCTAGACTGTCTGCCGTCCGATTCATACTAACAGGAATGAAATGTGCACACTTCGTCAACCGATCAACAATGACCCATATCGACTCATTACCTTTCCTCGACCGTGGAAGTCCATCGATGAAATCCATAGTGATATACTCCCACTTCCACGTCGGGATATCCAATGGATGCAATAACCCAGATGGTCTCTGATGCTCGGCTTTCACCTGCTGACAAGTCGCACACCGTGCCACAAACTCTCCAATGTCTTTCTTCATGCCATGCCACCAGAAAGAACGTCTCAAATCTCGATACATCTTTGTTCCACCGGGATGAATGGTGAAACGAGATCTATGAGCTTCCTGTAAGATATCTCTTCGCAACTCCTCATCAGACGGAACACAAAGCCGCCCACGAAACCGCAACCCTCCATCTGAACCCACTGACCAATCGGTAGGGCACTCATCCAATGTGTCCACTACCAAATCTGCTATCTGCCTCGTAATCACTGGATCAGAGGTCTGTCTCTCCACCACTCTACTAATCAACGACGGATAAACTGCTAAACCCGCTATCATGCTGCCCTCTGTACTGAAAGTAGGCTGAACTGCAAATGAAGCTAATGTCTCAAGTGTTCGGTACTCCTGAATCATCATGGTTGCCATCACTGCATGTCGCCTACTCAAGGCATCTGCAACCACATTGGCCCTACCAGGCTGATACTGTATCTCGAAGTCATAGCTGCTAAGGAAATCAACCCATCGTTGTTGCCTCATATTCAATTCCCTCTGAGTGAATAAGTACTTCAAACTCTTGTGATCTGTGAACAACTCAAACCTCTCACCATACAGATAATGTCTCCAGATCTTCAAAGCAAAGACTACGGCTGCCAACTCTAAATCATGTGTTGGATATTTTCGCTCGTGGGGTTTCAACTGTCGAGACGCATAGGCTACGACCTTCGTGCCTTGCATCAACACTCCACCCAATCCTGTACCGCAAGCATCAGTAAATACCACCAGTCGACTACCAGGTGTCGGAATAGTCAACACTGGTGCTGAAGTCAACCGAAGCTTCAAAGTTTCAAAAGCTTCTTCACACTTTTCTGACCATACAAAAAGAACATTCTTCCTAGTTAACTGAGTGGTGCCGCAATCAAGGAAAATTTCTCGATAAACCGTCGGTAATAACCAGCCAAACCCAGAAAACTACGAATCTCGGTCACACTACTAGGTCGTCTCCAAGACTTCACTGCCTCGACTTTCTCAGGGTCCACTGCAATACCTCCACTAGAAATGACATGCCCAAG
Organism: Berberis vulgaris; assembly: GCA_963556465.1. Taxonomy (NCBI): domain Eukaryota; kingdom Viridiplantae; phylum Streptophyta; class Magnoliopsida; order Ranunculales; family Berberidaceae; genus Berberis; species Berberis vulgaris. The sequence goes on along the minus strand of OY747131.1, from coordinate 65,997,208 downwards.
AAATCGAACTTCCGGCTCCCAGAAGTGACACTTACTGAACTTCGCATACAACTGATTTTCTCTAAGTGTCTGCAAAACAATGCGAAGGTGCTCTCTGTGCTCCTCTAAACTCCTCGAGTACACTAAGATATCATCAATGAAGATTACCACAAACTTGTCCAAGTACGGACTGAACAATCTATTCATCAAATCCATGAAGAAAGCTGGTGCATTTGTCAATCCAAATGGCATGACTGGAAACTCATACAAGCCATAACGGGTCCGAAAAGCGGTAATTGGAATGGAATGTTCCTCAACTCTCATCTAATGGTACCCAGACTGCAAATCTAACTGTGAAAACACTACGGCTCCCCTCAACTGATCCAATAAATCATCAATCCGAGGCAATGGATATTTATTCTTGATAGTCACTTTATTCAGATCTCGATAATCTATGCACATCCTCAATGATCCATCCTTCTTGGATACAAATATTGCTGGAGCTCCCCAAGGTGAATTGCTCGGACGAATAAACCCCTTACGAAGCAACTCATCAAGCTGTACTTTCATCTCTTCCAATTGCTTAAGGGCAAGCCTGTACGCTGATTTAGATATAGGTGCAGTACCAGGAATCAGGTCAATCCGAAACTCTACCTCACGACGTGGAGGGATACCAGGAATCTCCTGAAAGACATCAGGGAACTCACACACAACCTCTACAGAACTGGTGTCGGGACAAGAAATCTCAAGAGAGCTAAGAAAACTCGACATCAAAGAAACCGAATCGGGCTCACAAGCCAACACACGAGGCGAAGCATCAGGTGGCGCTAACATCACCGACCTATGCAAGCAATCAATGATCACCGGGTGACTGGACAACCAATCCATCCCTAGTATCAAATGATAGCCCTCAAAACCCAAGACAATAAAGTCAAACACAAAGTTGTACCCCAACAAGGAAAACTCGAAACGGGGACAAAACTCCCACAACCAAACCGAACTGCCCAAGGGAGACACAACGCACAAGGGCTCCGGCAAAGGCACCACCTCAAGGTTGTCTCTAACAACCAACTGTCTAGAAATAAAAGACCTAGATGCTCCTGTATCGAAAAGAGCCCTCAACAGGGAAGACGACGAATGCACAAAACCCGGCACACAACACATGTATCCTGAATCACATAACAACACATTAACATGCAATTTTTCCTACGCATAATGCACATAACACAATCTTACTACATCTGGCACACACAAAACGACAATAAAAATAAATAAAATAACATACCCTCAACATTTCCCTGACCGGAAATAGCTGCTAGGCGAACAGGCGGTGCTGGGAGAGGGACTCTCTGACCACTTCCAGACGCAGGTGCTAACTGGGTCATCATTTCAATAAAAGCCTGAGAGATATCCTCCCCTGCAGCGCCTAATCCCTCACCCTGAGATCTCTGCCCACGCGCCATCACCAAACAACCTCTACGAAAAAAATAAAACACACATACCATACATCAAACAACACAACAAAAGTCCTAACTCCTCTACCCAATCCACTCAAGAAAGTGGTATACGATGACGTTCTATGTGAACCGGTAACAATGGCTCTGATACCAAGCTCTGTCACGCCCCGACCCACCACGGAAATCGCAGCATGCCGATGCGTGAACTAACACGTACACAGGCGGATCGTAACCGGCCACAACATCATAATATAACACATTCTTGATACGATAAACAAACGAAAATAAAACTACGCTAAAGTTTGGACAAAATAGATATATATTTGATTCGCCCCGCCAGAGTCATAGCGACAAAACCAGTATACAAACATCTAGTTTAACAATAGAGTACATCTGAAATACAGAGAAAGCAAAACATACCCGTACAGGGCGGACACAACCAAAAAGCTCAAAACACGCCTACAACGAAAATCGAGGCCTACGCGCCACGATCAGCAGGAACGCCAACACTGCCTGCACTCCAATAGAAGCACACCCCTTGCGGGGTCAGCAAAGCACAAAGCTAGCTGGTGCGAGCGAACTAAATACAAATAACGGAATAATGTACCAGAAAAATTCATGCCAAACAATAAATGATAAATAACAAGTTCTAAAGACTAAATCACACCGTGTCTCTAAAGATAATATTTCTAAGTTCGAGCAACAACACAAACATTTCAGATTCCACAATAACTACCAGTTTACGATATATGCCGATCATTACACGCGATTCAAACATGGTAAATATCAAGCAATGAAAATAAAGACAATCTCATAATTCTTCCTAGTCTCCTAGGTATAGCAATCAAGTTGAAATCAGAAATCCTGTAAAATCCTGTATAAGTGTCTCATATCGTAGGTATCCGCATACCCTACGAATGTGTCTCACCCAGACACATCCCACAACGTGCACCAGTACCACTTCGGGCTTGTTTGTATCCTAATGGGGTGCCATCTGCCAGGATACAAACTCAAACATCCCGAACGACTGGCCTAACACGGCCAACCTAACATAATCAAAATCAAGCGCGCTGGGAGGGAAAGCGAGTAATCTCCAAAGCACGTCCTCCGGGACCCGTCCTACTGCACTCTATAGTGGCAAGTGCGTGCGGGAGCTCACCGCACCTCAGCAAGCTTGCCACATGCAATAGCGTCCACAATGTCAGGTGCGAGTCATCTCAAGCACCATCCAACTCACGATGCGAGCAAGCTCCTAAGCATCGGCACAACAGGCATTATAGCGGGGTAAAGACACTTATACTACTATCCACATGCACAAATGACAAGTCTGTACATAACCAAATGTACAAACGTGCAATCATAAACAATTCGGCAATTTTTATAAAACCACGACTATGCCAGGGTCCCAACATGACCCCATTCACCACAATAAATTATTCGAGTCGATTATCATACATGCTCAAGACTCGAAAATCCACGGTAAAACATGATATGCGATGCAAACTCGACAACAAAGCATACAAGTCTCATTTCATTACACCAAAGCCTAATCACATCAAAATTACTATTCGATTTCATTCAAGTATCATGCTTTTCTGAAAATCCAATGCATAATTCATTCACACATAACTAACACAATCCTGAAATATCCGAAAACTCCGAATTTCGGATTTGGGTTCAATTCTACACAATTGACGGTATACTGTAAAAATTCAATTCAAGATTTCAAATACTTATTTCTTAAAATAAAAATTATAGTTCCACTCACCTGGCGGAATGGATTTTCAAAACCCAATTCCTACCGGTCGAAGCTCCAAACACGCAAAACCACGAATGCGGGACCACGAAAATTCTAAAACGGCAAGGCGGACTCGGAAATGAGTAAACTAGCCGAAAACTGAAATAAATAAATAAATACAAGCGGCGCGTGACTGAAAGTAAAACTTACAGGCAATAGGAATTCGGCAACCACCCCGCCGAAACCCAAAGTTTGGCGAAAACGCGCCGAAACCCTCCCTACTCCGGTCTGATCGCTACCAAACTGCACAACAACCCACAAAAGAGTCTAAGGACTCTCGGAGTCACGAAAATGAGGCTCACCCACGCACCCAAAGCACGGTTTCACGCCGAGGAACCCTCCAAACAAACATGCACCCTGATTTTTTTTGAAAAAAATTTTGGCCAACCCAAAAGTCTTGCATGTCGGTTCTAAGGGCTCCCAAGGACGCCACCAAGGCCCCAACACGGCTGATCGGAGCTAAAAAACCGATCAAACACCAAACCCAAATGAAAACTGATTTTTTTTTTTTTTTTGAAAAAAGGTAACTGAGAAATAAAGAGGGGGAAGAGGAGAGGACGAACCGAGGAGGAGGAGGAGGTGAGATTGGGGGAGAAAATCCACCAAAACCGCCGAGAAATCGCTGTAGAAATGGCGAGGAGCTCGCTGCTGGACGAAAGGAAAACCAAAAAGAAAGAAAAGAAAGAGAAGAAGAAAGGGGGGGAGGAGGGGGTCGTTCCATTTTAAGGGGTGGGTGGCTATGTGCCCCCACCACCTTTGTTGAGTACACCCCGCCCTATAAAAAAAATCTTTTTTTTTTTTTTTTAAACCGCAGGTCTCACATCATACACACCTAAAAAGAGATCTCGTCCTCGAGATCGGACAAAAGCCACGACAAGAAAACCTAGGCAAAAAGCTCGGGGTATTTCTGTCTCATCTGGTCCTCCAGTTCCCGAGTCACGTCACCCGCTCGGTGGCTCCACTGAACCTTCACTAACTTCACTATCCTCCGACTAAGTTGTTTCACATCATCATCAACAATGGCTACTGGCCTCACTGGATACGACAACTCATCCGCAATCTCCACCTCGGCAGGCTCTATAATCTGCGACGGGTCTGCCAAACACTTCCGCAACATGGATACGTGAAACACGCCGTGGATACCTGACATACTCTGCGGAAAGCTAATCTGTAGGCCACTGGTCCAATCCTCTCAGTAATCTCATATGGCCCTACATACCTCGGTGCAAGTTTCCCACGACTTCGAAACCTAACAACTCCGCGCATCGGGGAAACTTTCAGAAAAACCCTGTCACCAACATCAAACTCCAACTCCTTACGCCTCCTATCAGCGTAACTCTTCTGTCTACTCTGGGGTGTCAACAACCGCGCTCTAATCAGCTCAATCTTCTTAGTAGTTTCTCTGATCACATCCGGCCCCATCACAACTGACTCTCCAATCTCTGCCCAACAAACAGGGGACCTACACGGTCGTCCGTAGAGTGCCTCAAACGGTGCCATGCCAATACTTACGTGGTAGCTGTTGTTGTACGCAAACTCGCATAACGGTAGGTGATCTTTCCAACTGCCCCCAAAGTCTAAAATGCATGCTCTAAGCATGTCTTCCACTACCTGGTTCACTCGCTCAGATTGGCCATCTGTCTGTGGATGATAAGCTGTACTCATGTCCAATCTAGTACCCATAGCTTGCTGAAAGCTCTGCCAGAAGTGGGCTGTGAAAAGCGGATCTCTGTCGGATACAATCGAAACAGGCGACCCATGAAGGCGAACTATCTCCCGAATGAACAATACCGCTAGACTGTCTGCCGTCCGATTCATACTAACAGGAATGAAATGTGCACACTTCGTCAACCGATCAACAATGACCCATATCGACTCATTACCTTTCCTCGACCGTGGAAGTCCATCGATGAAATCCATAGTGATATACTCCCACTTCCACGTCGGGATATCCAATGGATGCAATAACCCAGATGGTCTCTGATGCTCGGCTTTCACCTGCTGACAAGTCGCACACCGTGCCACAAACTCTCCAATGTCTTTCTTCATGCCATGCCACCAGAAAGAACGTCTCAAATCTCGATACATCTTTGTTCCACCGGGATGAATGGTGAAACGAGATCTATGAGCTTCCTGTAAGATATCTCTTCGCAACTCCTCATCAGACGGAACACAAAGCCGCCCACGAAACCGCAACCCTCCATCTGAACCCACTGACCAATCGGTAGGGCACTCATCCAATGTGTCCACTACCAAATCTGCTATCTGCCTCGTAATCACTGGATCAGAGGTCTGTCTCTCCACCACTCTACTAATCAACGACGGATAAACTGCTAAACCCGCTATCATGCTGCCCTCTGTACTGAAAGTAGGCTGAGCTGCAAATGAAGCTAATGTCTCAAGTGTTCGGTACTCCTGAATCATCATGGTTGCCATCACTGCATGTCGCCTACTCAAGGCATCTGCAACCACATTGGCCCTACCAGGCTGATACTGTATCTCGAAGTCATAGCTGCTAAGGAAATCAACCCATCGTTGTTGCCTCATATTCAATTCCCTCTGAGTGAATAAGTACTTCAAACTCTTGTGATCTGTGAACAACTCAAACCTCTCACCATACAGATAATGTCTCCAGATCTTCAAAGCAAAGACTACGGCTGCCAACTCTAAATCATGTGTTGGATATTTTCGCTCGTGGGGTTTCAACTGTCGAGACGCATAGGCTACGACCTTCGTGCCTTGCATCAACACTCCACCCAATCCTGTACCGCAAGCATCAGTAAATACCACCAGTCGACTACCAGGTGTCGGAATAGTCAACACTGGTGCTGAAGTCAACCGAAGCTTCAAAGTTTCAAAAGCTTCTTCACACTTTTCTGACCATACAAAAAGAACATTCTTCCTAGTTAACTGAGTGGTGCCGCAATCAAGGAAAATTTCTCGATAAACCGTCGGTAATAACCAGCCAAACCCAGAAAACTACGAATCTCGGTCACACTACTAGGTCGTCTCCAAGACTTCACTGCCTCGACTTTCTCAGGGTCCACTGCAATACCTCCACTAGAAATGACATGCCCAAGAAATCGAACTTCCGGCTCCCAGAAGTGACACTTACTGAACTTCGCATACAACTGATTTTCTCTAAGTGTCTGCAAAACAATGCGAAGGTGCTCTCTGTGCTCCTCTAAACTCCTCGAGTACACTAAGATATCATCAATGAAGATTACCACAAACTTGTCCAAGTACGGACTGAACAATCTATTCATCAAATCCATGAAGAAAGCTGGTGCATTTGTCAATCCAAATGGCATGACTGGAAACTCATACAAGCCATAACGGGTCCGAAAAGCGGTAATTGGAATGGAATGTTCCTCAACTCTCATCTAATGGTACCCAGACTGCAAATCTAACTGTGAAAACACTACGGCTCCCTCAACTGATCCAATAAATCATCAATCCGAGGCAATGGATATTTATTCTTGATAGTCACTTTATTCAGATCTCGATAATCTATGCACATCCTCAATGATCCATCCTTCTTGGATACAAATATTGCTGGAGCTCCCCAAGGTGAATTGCTCGGACGAATAAACCCCTTACGAAGCAACTCATCAAGCTGTACTTTCATCTCTTCCAATTGCTTAAGGGCAAGCCTGTACGCTGATTTAGATATAGGTGCAGTACCAGGAATCAGGTCAATCCGAAACTCTACCTCACGACGTGGAGGGATACCAGGAATCTCCTGAAAGACATCAGGGAACTCACACACAACCTCTACAGAACTGGTGTCGGGACAAGAAATCTCAAGAGAGCTAAGAAAACTCGACATCAAAGAAACCGAATCGGGCTCACAAGCCAACACACGAGGCGAAGCATCAGGTGGCGCTAACATCACCGACCTATGCAAGCAATCAATGATCACCGGGTGACTGGACAACCAATCCATCCCTAGTATCAAATGATAGCCCTCAAAACCCAAGACAATAAAGTCAAACACAAAGTTGTACCCCAACAAGGAAAACTCGAAACGGGGACAAAACTCCCACAACCAAACCGAACTGCCCAAGGGAGACACAACGCACAAGGGCTCCGGCAAAGGCACCACCTCAAGGTTGTCTCTAACAACCAACTGTCTAGAAATAAAAGACCTAGATGCTCCTGTATCGAAAAGAGCCCTCAACAGGGAAGACGACGAATGCACAAAACCCGGCACACAACACATGTATCCTGAATCACATAACAACACATTAACATGCAATTTTTCCTACGCATAATGCACATAACACAATCTTACTACATCTGGCACACACAAAACGACAATAAAAATAAATAAAATAACATACCCTCAACATTTCCCTGACCGGAAATAGCTGCTAGGCGAACAGGCGGTGCTGGGAGAGGGACTCTCTGACCACTTCCAGACGCAGGTGCTAACTGGGTCATCATTTCCATAAAAGCCTGAGAGATATCCTCCCCTGCAGCGCCTAATCCCTCACCCTGAGATCTCTGCCCACGCGCCATCACCAAACAACCTCTACGAAAAAAATAAAACACACATACCATACATCAAACAACACAACAAAAGTCCTAACTCCTCTACCCAATCCACTCAAGAAAGTGGTATACGATGACGTTCTATGTGAATCGGTAACAATGGCTCTGATACCAAGCTCTGTCACGCCCCGACCCACCACGAAAATCGCAGCGTGCCGATGCGTGAACTAACACGTACACAGGCGGATCGTAACCGGCCACAACATCATAATATAACACATTCTTGATACGATAAACAAACGAAAATAAAACTACGCTAAAGTTTGGACAAAATAGATATATATTTGATTCGCCCCGCCAGAGTCATAGCGACAAAACCAGTATACAAACATCTAGTTTAACAATAGAGTACATCTGAAATACAGAGAAAGCAAAACATACCCGTACAGGGCGGACACAACCAAAAAGCTCAAAACACGCCTACAACGAAAATCGAGGCCTACCCGCCACGATCAGCAGGAACGCCAACACTGCCTGCACTCCAATAGAAGCACACCCCTTGCGGGGTCAGCAAAGCACAAAGCTAGCTGGTGCGAGCGAACTAAATACAAATAACGGAATAATGTACCAGAAAAATTCATGCCAAACAATAAATGATAAATAACAAGTTCTAAAGACTAAATCACACCGTGTCTCTAAAGATAATATTTCTAAGTTCGAGCAACAACACAAACATTTCAGATTCCACAATAACTACCAGTTTACGATATATGCCGATCATTACACGCGATTCAAACATGGTAAATATCAAGCAATGAAAATAAAGACAATCTCATAATTCTTCCTAGTCTCCTAGGTATAGCAATCAAGTTGAAATCAGAAATCCTGTAAAATCCTGTATAAGTGTCTCATATCGTAGGTACCCGCATACCCTACGAATGTGTCTCACCCAGACACATCCCACAACGTGCACCAGTACCACTTCGGGCTTGTTTGTATCCTAATGGGGTGCCATCTGCCAGGATACAAACTCAAACATCCCGAACGACTGGCCTAACACGGCCAACCTAACATAATCAAAATCAAGCGCGCTGGGAGGGAAAGCGAGTAATCTCCAAAGCACGTCCTCCGGGACCCGTCCTACTGCACTCTATAGTGGCAAGTGCGTGCGGGAGCTCACCGCACCTCAGCAAGCTTGCCACATGCAATAGCGTCCACAATGTCAGGTGCGAGTCATCTCAAGCACCATCCAACTCACGATGCGAGCAAGCTCCTAAGCATCGGCACAACAGGCATTATAGCGGGGTAAAGACACTTATACTACTATCCACATGCACAAATGACAAGTCTGTACATAACCAAATGTACAAACGTGCAATCATAAACAATTCGGCAATTTTTATAAAACCACGACTATGCCAGGGTCCCAACATGACCCCATTCACCACAATAAATTATTCGAGTCGATTATCATACATGCTCAAGACTCGAAAATCCACGGTAAAACATGATATGCGATGCAAACTCGACAACAAAGCATACAAGTCTCATTTCATTACACCAAAGCCTAATCACATCAAAATTACTATTCGATTTCATTCAAGTATCATGCTTTTCTGAAAATCCAATGCATAATTCATTCACACATAACTAACACAATCCTGAAATATCCGAAAACTCCGAATTTCGGATTTGGGTTCAATTCTACACAATTGACGGTATACTGTAAAAATTCAATTCAAGATTTCAAATACTTATTTCTTAAAATAAAAATTATAGTTCCACTCACCTGGCGGAATGGATTTTCAAAACCCAATTCCTACCGGTCGAAGCTCCAAACACGCAAAACCACGAATGCGGGACCACGAAAATTCTAAAACGGCAAGGCGGACTCGGAAATGAGTAAACTAGCCGAAAACTGAAATAAATAAATAAATACAAGCGGCGCGTGACTGAAAGGAAAACTTACAGGCAATAGGAATTCGGCAACCACCCCGCCGAAACCCAAAGTTTGGCAAAAACGCGCCGAAACCCTCCCTACTCCGGTCTGATCGCTACCAAACTGCACAACAACCCACAAAAGAGTCTAAGGACTCTCGGAGTCACGAAAATGAGGCTCACCCACGCACCCAAAGCACGGTTTCACGCCGAGGAACCCTCCAAACAAACATGCACCCTGATTTTTTTTGAAAAAAATTTTGGCCAACCCAAAAGTCTTGCATGTCGGTTCTAAGGGCTCCCAAGGACGCCACCAAGGCCCCAACACGGCTGATCGGAGCTAAAAAACCGATCAAACACCAAACCCAAATGAAAACTGATTTTTTTTTTTTTTTTTTTTTTTGAAAAAAAGGTAACTGAGAAATAAAGAGGGGGAAGAGGAGAGGACGAACCGAGGAGGAGGAGGAGGTGAGATTGGGGGAGAAAATCCACCAAAACCGCCGAGAAATCGCTGTAGAAATGGCGAGGAGCTCGCTGCTGGACGAAAGGAAAACCAAAAAGAAAGAAAAGAAAGAGAAGAAGAAAGGGGGGGAGGAGGGGGTCGTTCCATTTTAAGGGGTGGGTGGCTATGTGCCCCCACCACCTTTGTTGAGTACACTCCGCCCTATAAAAAAAATCTTTTTTTTTTTTTTTTAAAACCACAGGTCTCACATAGAGATTATACAAAACAAACCATATTAGAATAAAACAAAAACAATGGAGTCATTGTGCCATTTTATTATCTGATTCATGTCTTTATCCAAGATGAACCACTTCAAATCATACAAAAATCAGCTAAAGAGGAAGAATCGAATGTCAGAAAAGAATATGGGGATTTGAGAATTCTGACCTGAAAGATTTACTTAGATTATTGGAGAGCTCCATCTTGAATCCCCAAACGAAGCACAACCGCCCAAATGAAATTTTGAGAAAGAGATATGCATTCTTCAAGCTCAAATTTTAACCCTAAGAAGAAACGTGATTAAAATTATTATGGTTCAATTTGAATATTCTTACTACTGCTAGATTGCAGCTTATTATAAATACAAAATACTCTACTCTCGCGAAATCATGGCGATTTCCCTAAAACATCCAATTCCTGAAAGAGCATAGCTCAAAAACTCTTCCACACACTCTCAAACGTCAATAAAAGGCCCGTGAGTTTGGACATTGTAAGATTGAATTAAAATTTTTATCCAAAAATAACGGCTTCACTCAATTGTAAGATTTGATGCCTTCATAACTATTTGGTCCCATGGTTCCACCAAAGTTAAGCACATCTTTGAAGCACCACACCTGATTTGAAGACAGAACCATCCATTTCCGCTCATTTTAAGAGGGTGTTTGTTTTTGGTTCTGACTCGATTCAGAAGTCTTAATAAGAAGTGGGGTATTCTAAAGAGGTATTTGTTTTTAGTTCTGATTAATTTGAAAGTTCTGATTGGGGTAACCACCAGAAACCACCCTATATCCCTCTCCTTTACTAACCACCCCCTCTTTTCTACCTCCTCTATCACACGAGCATTGCCGCCACCATCTTCCCCTCCTCCACCTCTTTTTTTCTCTTATCTTTGTTGGAGATTGTATGAGGAATTGAGAGGGATATAGGGTGCTAGTGATGGCAGAAGGGAATCAAAATGGTGTTTGGAGGACAAAACAAGTGGAGAAGGAGGTTAATGTTGACGGTTTGTGGTGGACAGTGAGAGTCGTGGTGGTGGGCAAAAAATGTCAAACAACTTCAAGTCAGCACAAAAAACAAACAATTTTATTACCTTAGCAGTCCAATCAGAAGCAAAACAAATAGTTCATTCAAATGCTCGTTCAGATTTTTAACTCCAGTTAGAAATTAGCTTCTAAGCACTTAAAAAAAACCACCTGTATCTATTGCACTTGGTTTTATTACCTGAGCAAGTCATTGGCATTTATTTGGAGGGCCACTCAAGCGTGGATGGTTAGAGAAGGTGTTTCGTTTGCCATGAAAGTACATGTCACCTAAAGGCGATGGACGACCATCATAGGTACTTCAATGTCTCCTTCCAACATCTTCAAAGCATCCAATATCGTGGGCCTCACAGACGTCGTCACATGAACAAATCTCTCCATAATCACCGTGGGATAAGATATAAGAGAATCACCGTCTTCAACTTCAAGCAACAATGCATCGATCACCTTTTCAATGCACCCAGACTTCACTGATTCCGAACCAATCAGTAATCGGGATGGTTTGTTGTAGCTCTGATGAAAAAGATGACAAGTCATGAAGTGCTCTTTTACAACTCATTATCTCTAGAAAAACAACTCCAAAGCTATAAACATCCTTACATTGCATACTCTGGGCTAAGTAGCCACGGGTGCCAGCGACCAGAGTGGTTGGATGATGAGACTGCCCTTTTCTACTCTGCTTGGCCAACCCAAAGTCAGCAAATCTTGCTCTCATTTCTGAATCGACTAAGATGTTACTAGGTTTGATATTCTTCCTACGTGGCCAACTAAACAACAATGCCTTTCTAGGATTATTAGAAGAATCTGCAGAGTGCAATTGGTCATTGAGATTCCCATTGTGCATTAAGTCATAAACAAGATACCTTTGCTTACCATTCTTTTCATCATCGTTCAAACAACACCTTCTCAAAGGAACAAGGTTTCTGTCTTTCAAGTTCAATGATCTCGACATTGTTTCCTTGGGAATCATATTCTGTGAGTCTCTTAGCTGCAACCGGAGTTCCATCTGATAAATTTACCTTATAAACAACTCCAAATCCTTCATGTCCAATATAGTTCTTCACTTCTTCTGAGAAAACCCATTTGTAGCCTTTTTAAGCTCCCAATCTTGAACCATATTGGCCCACTATGGGGTCTCAACTTTTGCTTCCTCAAACTGTTATCCTCTTTAGTTTTGTTTAAGTGTTTCCTCCACAAACACAAACCCAACAAACAAAAACGAATTACAAAACCCAGGGAAGCCCCAGTGACAATGAACACGAGTATTTTTGTGGGGTTTGGTTTCGGTGTTTGATGCAATGGGAAATCCAAATACACAAGCAGCAGTGCTTGTGCTTTCAGGACCATATTATCACATCACTAGCATAAAGCTTAGTGAAATAGAAGCATTCAGTAGAATGGGATATATTGTTATCAATTGCACCAATCTTGATTGGACTCTAAACCCAGTATTGAGATAGGCTTCATATGAAGCTGGGACTGAGCGGTCAGACCTACATGAGGATTCCATCAAAGTAGAGAGGGTCCTAAGGCACGAACCTAATCATCATTGCTCTGAATACCAGCACAGACTTCAGGGCTGGAGACAAATTGTTGATGGCTATCAAGGCAAATGGAGGTGAGAAATGGTGGAAGAGATATAGCAATAAGTTGGGATATAAAGTCAGCAAAGCAGGCACTGGAAATGGAGTAATTCGGTAGCTGGAAGAATGAGGTTTGTTTAAGGTGGCGAGCAAGGCCAATGACCTTTGCAGCATTCCTGGGTTGCGTTATCATTGATACTCACTGAGCATACTGCGGTGTCCAATGGGATTCTTGGATATAGATCAAATCCATGCGACATGAAGATGATGCATTCTCAGTTGTGGATGAGACTAAATACACTATTAACAGAGGAAATAACCATTCCTTGCAACATCTTCACAAAGGCAAGCATATTTTTTTCCTATTCTTTTCTTGTATGTTTTGTGTGCATATTGTTTATGAATATTCCAGGTTACATGACTAGATAGTTGGTCAAACAAGGTTGGCAAATTAAAAATGATCTGTCTTCTACTTTAATTGTAGTCTTCCACATAGAAGATACAATGTGCCCTTGTTTTTCTAGGAAGATGCAAGTGAAAAGGAAGCTGACGATTGTGACCAACATTTACAAGGTTACACTTTTTCCTTGATGCATTGATTTTTATCCATGGAAAACCATGAAAAAGTTGAGATAAGAGAGCAAAATTTTTTTTTCATCCAATGATGATGAAGATAGCTACATTTCTTGAATTTTTCATGGAAAATTTTTCTTAGGCCCCTTAAGAGTTTTTTTCCACGATTTTGAGAGAGGATAGGTAGAGGGAGGTCACAAATTTCATGATCACTCCCCTCCCTTCTCTCTTTTCTTCCCTTCCATGATCTCTCACTAGCTTAAGTTTTCCATGGAAAACAAAATTTAAACACACCTTTAAATTTGATTTGAAAAAAAAAAAAGAGTCTAAAACCTCTCTCTTAGAGGCTTCTGAAGCCTTTAAAGCTTCAATGAGGATGAAGCAACGTTTATAAAATTTAACCATGTCTAATCAGGTAATTGTAAAACCCCATATTTCTTTCCAAAAAAAAAACCCCCAAATTTTATTTTCTTTGTTCTCCCCCTTTTATTATCTTTTGAAATTGTCGCTACAGCTAAGAACCAATATATCTACGGTTTCTTTTCCTTGTTGAGTTCTTACCACTTCATTGGCTCATTTTGAAAGAAATGAGCACTAATTCAATTCAAACAATGCTAAAACCCTAATCACCCTAACATCTAAACCTAGATTATTGTACAAAACAAACCAAATCAGATTAAGAACAAGTATGGCATCTTTGCGGCATGTCATCATACAATCCATATCTCTAAATCCAGGACGAAAAATTTATATCATTCAACAAGAGGAAGAATTGAGTAGTATCAGAATTCAATTAGGGATTTCGAGGTTTCTGACCTGAAGATTTTCTTAAACTATAGAGCTCCATCTTGAATCCAAAAGAGGCCGAGAACCGATACCTGAGATCGGAAATCTGAACAGAGGAAAAGAGATTGAATAAGTCGAATTGGGGAAGTCACGGTAGAACACAGGACCCGGGGGGTCTCATGCGCACAAAGCGCAGGAGGGTGTCCTGTGCATAGATCTGGACCGTTAGATCTATTGGACGGTCCAGATCCTCAACTTTCTCTCTCTTTACAAAAATCTTCATCTCTTTCTTTCGATTTTTTTGACACTTTTGTTTTGTTTTGCAGGCGAATTTGCAGCGTTCTTGACAGGTGCAAATCTAGTGATGGAATACGTTTTCTCTAACAGCAATTGAAACAAAGATGCAGAATCAAAGAAAACAAACAATGAACTGTTACTGCTATAACCCAATTACACTTAAACAAAGAAATGGTCTCAATCACATTTCACATTAACAATAAAACCATTCTAGCAAACCCCAAACAAAGAACCAAAAAAAAAAAGTCTCAATTACTTTCTCCTTCGGCTCCACCTTCGGCCGATCTTCTTCATCTTCAAAAGGCGGAACCCAAACCCCATTAACCCACTCACGATGCAACCTCAAATCCTCATCCCCAAACTCCAACTCCTCATTCGAAGGCCTGAAATACACTGCATACCTCTTCCCCTCTACCAATTTCGTCACTACGCCTTCCCACCACCCGTCCTTGTGAAAAGCGTCGACCTCCTCACTCAATTCGAAGCTCCACCCGTTCTCTCGCGGAGGAATGGGTCGCAAGTTCACTGCATTGGTGAACTCCCGCAAGGGTTTCGTCCCCTCCTCGTCCGCCACCAGAGTTTCGTACTCGATCAAGACCTTGCTCTGCTTGTTCGTCGCGCGGAGCACTGTTGCCTTGAACCAAGCGCCCCTCAAGCCTGGGTCGTCGCTGCAGATCTCTACTTCCATTCCCTTTGTGAAGGCGAAGGGCGCCATTGGTGAAGAAACCCTAGAAATGATGAACAGAGAGAGAGAGAGTGAGTTAAGCGCGTTGGCGGGAGAAGTGCAAAGAGTGTAACGGAAGGTACGGAGGGGTTTGCTGGTTCTATGAAATTCCTCCAATCTCCTTTCAAGAAGCCGATAATGATTATGAATGCTATGAAGAGTATGTGAATGGATGTCATGTTCAACACTGAACTCTCCTTGGTACTAAAAAAACAGAGCAAATAAAGGAAAAAAAAATGTTAGAGAGATTTAAAAAAAAAAGATTAATATAATGGATTTTATCGAGTGTTAGTTTACCTGTAACAAATACAAAGAGAAATCAAAAGAACAACAAGAACTGCGATGAGATCGATTTGATTGAAACCATCTGGAAGCCCTGAAATGGTAATTCTCCACTTCTCAGTTGCGTTAATGCTCACTGCAGTTCCTAGGTAAGCTGTGAAACTTCTTGCAACAGTAGCGTTAGAGAAAACGTACTCCATTACTAGATTTGCCCCTGTCAAGAACGCTGCAAATTCGCCTGCAAAACACAACAAAAGTGTAAAAAAAAAATCGAAAGAAAGAGATGAAGGAGATCAAGATTTTTGTAATTAGAGAGAAAGTTGAGGATTTGGACCGTCCAATAGATCTAACGATTCAGATCTGTGCACAGATACCCTCCTGTGCTTTGTGTGCATGAACCCCCGGGTCCGTAGAACACAACAGAAAAAGGAAAAAGTCCATATGTTATCAAATATGCAAAAAGCGAGAAAACAGTAACGTCCCCGGGTCCTTTGGAGGCCCAGAATTCTTGGCCAGAACCCATAAAGATGCCGCAAGCTGGGTTTTAATTCATGACCTAGTACCATCAGCAAAGCTCTAACCGTTGAGCTGTTATGTCATTGGCGTTTGAGGAAACCCAAAGCATTCCCGTTCTTGAAGCTCAACATTTCGCCCACTACTGGTGGGCATTCCATCCTGTGATTCCGATTCCGTTCGATTTTTTTTAGGATCTTTTTGGGATTGATCAAACTCATCATGATTTCATTCCGTTCTGATATAGAGTGTGATGAGATTGGAATGGAGATTTTCAATCTCGCCCATCCCGAACTTATTTATGTAGTATTTATTATTAGTTTTAATCAAATTACTCTTCTATAGAAAAGTTTAGAATGTGTTGAAATTAAATCAAAACATTTATTGTTTGAAAATTTACTTGTTTGATTTGGTAATATTTGTTTGGATAGAAATTTTAGTTTGGACATTGCATGTCAAATAGAACTCATGAAATTTTTTTTTCTGCATTTTAGATTAGTTATAAGACAATTATTCTTATAAAAAATAAAGGCGAATAATGGTTTGAGTTAGTTTTGCACTATGAGTTATGTAATTGGAGATTTGGTACATGCTCATTCTGTCTCGACCCGAACCTAAACCCGTTTGAAATGGGACGAGATCGGGATGGGATAGGGATTAGGTTCATCCCGTCCCATCCCGTCTCGTGCCCACCCCTATGGCCCACTACTATGCATTTGAAAAACTCTGATTTTGAATAATTGTACTCTGATTTTGAAAAACCCATATGGGCACTACATTTATTTTGACATTTTTCAATCATGTTTTTGACATTTTGCAACCATGTTTGCCCAAAGGTCTCAAATTTTAATATAATTTAAATTTAAATCACTAATGGATGGAATCACGTGTATAAATGTACATTTATTACTTGTAAAAAAATAAAAACATTTATATTATGTAAGATGGAATCAGATCAGATTATTCTCAGATCAAATTCATATTTGCTCTGTTAAGTTAACTAGCTAGCGAATTTGGATTATAATTGGACTGTCGAAATTAAATGCTAAAATACATCAAATTTTAATTAAGATTTGATCCATTGACAAGTCTACATTTAGTTCTTTAATCACCATTGTGGATTGTGATTTTGACATTGTAGAGATCTAAGCAAACATGATGTGAACTTGAATTGTAATAAAATTGAATTATAACTTGTTTTCATTGTCACGCCACATAAAATAAAGTTTGTTTTGGCATCCAAAATTGACACTCAATTTGGCTCTTCTAGAGGTCGAGATCAACCCCAAACCCATTTCCCCGAATCTCCTCCCTCCATTGTTTGCAACAACGTTTTTCACTCCATTCTTTCTCAATCAATCCTCTATCACAGGAGGCAAGAAAATTCTCTAAGCACATCAAAGAGGTGAGAGCCCTCAAAATATGAAGACAAATATAAAATGAAGAATGTGAGAATTAATTCTTGAAGAACAAACTTGGAAAGAATTAATTCAGAAAATGAAGTGCATCGTTTCTTTGAATATCAATTCTTTCTATTGCAGTGGTATGTGAAACCGAATTTGTTCTTTCCTTTCTAAGTGTCGGCTTCATCCTTAAACTACTATCACTTTTAAGAATTTATTTAGTTTCCTCCCATATCTCATATTTACATAAGAGACGTTGCTAATTTTGTTCTTCATCCTGCGTAGCCACAAGGAAGGGAACATAAGAAAATTTCTATGACATTGGATTGAACAAATCTAATTTTTGTTTAGTTGCTATGGTAATTACAAATAACATTTTCAAGTTGAAATGAAGTAAAACTATGTTGTCAATTGGGAACCAGCTCAACGACATACTTGTGGCAGATGAAATCATAGATTCAGGGTTCAAATTCTGCTGGTGGCATTTGAAGTGGGAGGGATTAAGGGATGAAAAAGAAGAGGTAAAACTATGTTCCAACCATTTTAATTAACATACGAGTTCTATGACAATAGATTGAACAAATTTATTTTTTGTTTAGTTGCTATGGTAATTCCTCGATCTTTATGAAGGTTTGGATTCTGAGTACTCTTTGGTGATGATGAGTTTCTTACTAGCTATTTGTCATTGCTATCCTCTACCTGCATTTCTGTCTCTTCTTTATCTTCACCGGATTCAACCTATGATCCATCTTCTCTTTATATTCACTCAATTCAACCTACGATGCAAGCAAGTAATAAAATGCACATTGCATGAGACATGAACTTTAATTGAGGTTTGTAGGATTTGAGCTGATCACGTCCAACCATTATTTGACAGACAATAAATGGTCTCTGTCTAGAGGGCTGACCTAAACTTCATTTTAATTCGAAGAATATTAGATCTTTATCAAGCATCCCAAAACAGCTGATAGTTACTTACTACAGCACACATCTTCTTTGAACATTGATATCCGTTTGGAGGGAGGCAAAGGAGACTCTACCAATAGGACACGCGGCACCCAGCACCGTACAGTAACCCTTGTGCCACGTTTTTGCCACGAAAACGTGGAAATGTCTGTGTTCCGCCACGTGGCAACGGTTTCTGTGTCTCATCCACGTTTTGTCCGTCTCATCTTCTCACCGACCTCTCCATAGACTTGTTGAGATAAATATATATACACAAATCCATCTTGCTTTAATTCTTCAATATATGAGAGAGAGATCACTTGATATATCTACCTACCCAAGACAGAGAGGTTGATTTAGAGACATTGAGAAGAGAGGGCAAGGGAGATGGCAAAGAAAATGAAGTTGGGGTTGGCTGTAGTATTATGTATTGCACTCTTATTTGTGGAGACAAGTTGGGGGAGTATTCTTGGAGATGATGAAGAAACTATAATAGCCAAGAATGCCAAGTTAAAAGCGGAGGACGCCGAAAGCAAAGAGAAATCCGAGTCGTGGACTGATTGGGCAAAAGAAAAATTGACTGGGTATTTTTGTGAACTCTCAACTATATATGTTTATTTGAATCTCTAATTAACATTTTTATTTCTTTTTGAATATGGAGATTGAGTTGAATTGCTGTTTTGGTGCAGGGGCTTGGGGTCTAAACATGAGAATGATCAGAACAAAGTTGGGGAGGCTGGGTCCAAGACCAAGGACACAGTTACAGATACTGCTTCCGGTAATTATTGTTTTGATTTTGACTCTTTAATTTTTTTAACACCCTACATTGTTTAAGTAGTTATTAGATTTGATTTCCACAAATTTTTTTATTCCTAGATTTGTGGAAATAAAACTATACAATTGCTCTTGTTCTTCCTTATAAAAAATTAATTGCTAACGAGTTTTGACTTGATTATCGATTTACCCTAATGGTTAAAAACAGTTTTATATTGTCAAAATTATGCAAATAGTACTTCAACTGAAATTGAAATAATTTGAACAACAGACTGAAGTCTAGTATTTTTTTTTTCTTTTTCCCTCCGTATTGAAAATACCAATTTTCTCTTATATATTCATGTTTTGTAACTGTGTTTGTAGGTACTGCAAAAATGGCAGCAGAGAAAGCTCGTGAAGCATCAGAATTGGCTTCTGAAAAGGCTAGTGAAGCAGCACAAACAACCAAAGACAGAGCCACCGAGGCAACCAAATGCACGTCAGAAAAGACTGGCCAAGCAGCACACACAGCATATGACACTGCAGGCAAAGCAGCTAGCTATGCTGCTGAGAAGACTGGCCAAGCAGCACACACTGCTTATGACACTGCAGGCAAAGCAGCAAGTTATGCAGCGGAGAAGGCCCAAGAAGCTAAGGATACTGTCTCACAGGGCATAGACAGTGCTTCCCATGGTAAAGAAAAAGCCAAGGATGCTACTAAAAGCACTGCAAGTAAGGCTGGAGAGTCCGGTGAGACCTTAGAGGGCGTGAAACAGAAGATAGGCGAGACCTATTCATATGCAAAGGATACCATGAGCCAAAAAGCTCGATCCAACTATGAAGCTGCCTGGAAGGCTTATGAGGAGGCTAAACGAAAGCTGGATGGAAGTGTTGGGTCTGCCAAGCAGGGTACCCAGAGTGGGTATGAGAAAGCCAGGAAGGCTTATGACAATGCAATTGAGAGGATGGAAGAGAGTTACGAAAGCGAAAAGGGGAGTATGAGCGAAAAGGCTAGGTCTAACTATGAATCCACTAGGAATGCTTACGAGGAAGCGAAACAAAAGATGGATGAAGGTGTTGGGTCTACTAAGCAGAAAACAAGTGAGACTGCCCAGACAGCTTATGAGAAGGCTAGAAAGGCCTACGATGAAGCAATGCAGAAGATGAGCGAGAGCTATGAAAGTGCGAAGGGAACAGTAAATGAAAAGGCATGCTCCAACTACGAAGCAGCAAAGAAGGCTTATGAAGAAGCAAAGCAAAAGATGGAGGAGAGTTCCAAGTCTAGCAAGAGTTCTAAATCTTATGAGAAGGCCCAGAAGGCTTATGAGGAGGCAAAACAAAAGATGGAAGAGAGCTATGAGAGTGCCAAGGGGAGTTTGAGTGAGAAAGCTAGGCAGGCATATAACGAAGCAATTGAGAGCTACGAAAGTGCCAAGGGGACTACAAATAAGAACGCTGTTTCTAACTATGAAGCTGCAAAGGAGGCTTATAAAGAAGCGAAACAAAAGATGGATGGGATTGCCAAGTCTGGAAAGAATTCTAAAGCTTATGAGAAAGCTCAGAAGGCTTATGAGGAGGCAAAGCAAAAGCTGGAGGAGAGCTATGAGAGTGCTAAGGGGAGTTTGAGTGAGAAAGCTAGGGAGAACTATGAGTACATGAAACAAAAGCCAAATGAGGCAAGTGAGGAGTTGGGAGTCAAGAGGAGTAACAAGGATGCTGAGTTGTAGATATTTCATTTGGTGTCTGCTGTGTTTTGTTGTATTCTTGGGTTTGAGTTTGTAGTTTTCGTTGTAATTGTTGCTTCTTGTTCCCAGCAGCCGTAATTAGATGTATTTTGGACTTGATCAATATGCAGCATGTTTATTTGGAATTTATTAGAGTTCCTTACTATTCTAGCTCAGAAATTTGCAAGCAAATACCATTAGTACCATAAAAGCTTTAACGTGGCAAGGTAAAGGTGCATAGATTGACCAGGCCGAAATAAGTACTTGACATCAGAAGTACAGTCTGAAACTTAAACTACATTTGGAGACGACACTAAGTTGGTGAGGTGCGTAGCACTAGTGATATATGAGCAGATTTTGGGAGAAACCAGTATGCATTTATTTGTTTTTGCAACCAATGGGCTGGTGGGAATAAACATTGTGCACTATTTATACTTTGAGTTTTCCTTCTCATCTTCATCCAATTCATCTTTACCCGACATGAAGACTCTTCCATTGTTTGCTTTCACTCTTCTTCTGTTTGGCCTATTTTCCTTAACACCACTCATGTAATCTGAAGGTAGACGACCAGCCTTCTGATGTCTGTGTGTATACACTCGAGTCAGCTTAAAAATGTCACCTTAGACGACCTTACATTACAGTTTCTTCTCTCAACATTTTTTGAAGTGTATGAGAGAGTAGTGATCTATGAATTTTAAAATGATTTGGAGTTTAGTGGTCTTAGAGACTATTATGAGTATATTAAGATGGTTCACAAAGCTGCGTATTGCAACCTATTCTCTTAACATGTTGCAAGATATAACTCTGTTAAGTCGCCATTAATAGGAAGACACTACACCAAATTGACATTTTTTAACAATTCCAAAACAGTAACACTTTTGAGTGGTTACCGTCAACCAAACAATTTTACACATTTTCACAAACAAAGTGATACAATAATTGTATCACCATGAAGAATATGGTGCTACGAGTGATACTATTCATGGTGATTCAATTTATTGTAACACTTTTTTGTAATTGTTTTTCATTTTTTTTTACTAAATTTAGTTTTGACTTGAAATTGTTTGGTGGACAGTTACAATTTAAAAATGTTATTGTTTTAGTTGTTACAAAAATGTCAATTTAGTGGTCATGCTGGTATGTAGATCCTGAACATAAATCAATGTGGTCATTATGAATACTGCTCGGATCATTAGATTAGATTCAAACCAATGTAAAATAATCCCCTTTTAGTAAATAAAAGTGTCATATAAGATGCTTGTTGTTCATCTTAAAAGGAACAAATGACATTGCAAGAATTTAACAAATAGCAAACACAAGAAACTAAAGCTACCATCTTTATAAATACAAGGAAAAATCTCAATTATACCATGTTTAAGTGTTTATATTACAAGTCATTTTATGTTTTAATGAGATTTGCTGGGTTTGACAAAAACTAGATAAAATGAAACAGAATCAAAAATTTAATAGCTTTACATTCTTAGGCATTTTTATGTATTTTGGTGATAAGTGTGACAACTACCTTGATAAACATTAAAAGATGTTTACGGTTTAGATACATTTTTATTTTATTTTATAATAGTATATTTGCAAATATAAAGCATATAGAAGGGCAAAGAAAATGAAAAAAGTTTGAGGAATGTATATGTGGCGGAGAGAGAAATTTGAGTTTTTTTTTCTCAAAATTAAACTTGTCATAAATATTTACTTGGTTGCCAAATTTTGTAAACTTGGTATCATTGGATTGCATTTTTGAAGGTCTTTCCAATGAAACCAACGATTAATATAAACAATAAAATTAAATAATATATATTATTATTAAAAACGTCTAATGCATTTCACAATGTTGGTATTTTCAATATTTTTCAAAAATTTGAGACATGCTGATCATAACAGGAAAAAGAAAACAGGAAAAAGAAAAAGTGAGATGGGCATCTTAATATGCATCCAAACAAAAACCCTGAATTTCATGATTGGCGAATTCAAAGTTTGGAGGAGAAGTAACTCTCGACATTTGAAATTTTTTTTTTCCAACTGAATTAAAATTTGATTGAATCTAATCCTAAAGTTTATAGTGTACATATTTTTACCTTAGAATAGCCTGTACTTCAAAATTAATTGAAGGCGAAAGTGATGATAGTGGCGAGGGTGTTTAGTACATGATATGTAGCTGGAGATAAAAGAGGTTTAGGATTGAAAGTTGGGGAAGTTGTTGAAGGTTGAAATTCATCATCCATGGTGGCATGTTTGTAAATATGAACCATGTAGAAGGGCAAAAGAAAAACAACATAAAACTTAAAATGAGTGTGTGGAAAGTACATAAGGCCGAAAGAGAAAGTATTATGTTTTCTTTTCTCTCAAAATGAAAATTTTCATAACTATCTAAATAGCTATCAGATTTAGTAAACTTGGTATCGTTGAAATGCATTTCCGAAGAGCTTTCCAATAAAATCAAGGATCAATACAAACGCTTAAAGATTTAAAATATGTATTTATTAATAGGAAAACATCTAATGCATTTCATGCCATAACTATTTTCAATACTTTTCACTAAACGAAACGGCGATCTTAATGCACATTCATACAAAGATGTTGAACTTCATATTCTAGGAAAGTCAAAGTTTGGGGTGAACTCACTCTCGTAGTTTGAAAATGTTTTTTTCTCGAGTTTGACCCTAATGCCACAACCCACTTCCTATCATGCCAACGACAGTGGTAATACACTAATCTATTTTACAAACCAGCTAGGAATTTCAATATTCATAAGTATTTGGAGATAAAAGAGAGTTAGGATTGAAAGTTGGAGAAGATGTTGATGGTGGAGATTCATTTTTAGAAATGACCTATTTGTACATAAGATGCATGTTGAAGGACAAAGGAAATGAAAAAAATGGTGAAAAAAGTTGGTGAAATGTACATGTAGTGGAGAGAGAAAATTTAGTGTGTTTTTCTTCACAAAATTAAAATTCACAACTATCTACTTAGTTATCGAGTTTTGGTAAACTAGATATTGTTGGAATGCATTTTTAAAAACTTTTTCAATGAAACCAATGATCAATTCAGACACTTAAATTTGCTAAACATGCATTTCATGTCATATGCATTTTTCAAAAAAAAAACACGTCTAATGAACTTCACGGCAAAAACATTCTCAATATTTATCAAAGAATAAGATGGACATCTTAGAGCAAATTCAGACAAATACCTCGAACTTCATATTTTGGAAAGTCAAAGTTTGAGGAAAAAAAACTCATTGTCGCATTTTGAAAATATATTTTTCTGAAACGATTAAAATGAGTTTGACCTTAATATCACGACCTAATAACTAGTATTATTATATATACAAAACAAGATGGTGTTTGGGGTGGGAGATGAAAGACGGCTGAGATTTAACCAAATATATGAATCTAACGAATCACATATAACTTAAAACACCAAGAGTGCATGGGTTCGATTCTCATACCGAATATATATATATATATATATATATATATATATATATATATATATATATATATATATATATATATATTTCTTTTCAATTGTTGATGATGGTGGTGTTGAAAACTCAGGGGTGATTAGGCATGTGAATATGAATGATGAAAACTTAAGGATAATCATATTTTGACAAGTTTTAAACTTTTATCGTGCCAACGACATGGGGAATACCCTAGTCTATATTTCAAATCAGAATGGTGTTTGGGGTTGGAGATAAAAGACGGTTGAAATTTACCCGAACATATAGATCTTACGACCCTACACGATTTCTCATATTTCAATATCTCTTACATTCTTTTAATTTCTCATATTTCAATTTCTTTTAACCCTCACTTGCGCTTTTTCATATCTCCTGCTTTCAATTTCTCAACTTTCAAGTATAAATTTATTTATTTTATTTCAATTTACGAAATTTATTTTGATTCATACAATTACAGTTAGGTGTTTTTGAGTATTTTCCATTTAGTGCAATTTCAAATTTGTGAAATGAATGGCTTTGTATTGTAAAGTACATTTTATATTGTGAAATGAGTGCAATTTCAAATCTATGAAAAACATTTAATATTGCGAAATGAGTAGTTTTGTATTGTAACTTTTATGTTTTTAAATTCTATGAATAAGAGTGAGTGTGTCACAGTGATGTAGGCACAAATGGGTTGGCATGTCATGAGATTTACCCAAAAAATTATATCGTGCGAACAACACGGGGGACACACTAGTATCTTACAAATCAGCTAGGTGTTTCACTATTCATAAGGAGTTGAAGTAAAAGATGTCTAGGATTGAAAGTTGCGAAAGATGTTGAGGGTTGAGATTAATTTTCTATAATGACATATTTGTAAATATAAATCAAGTAGAAAGGCAAAGAAAATGAAAAAAAGTAAAAAATATAAATAAAATTGATAGAATGTACAAGTGGCGGAGAGAAATTTTTTTGCATTTTTCTCCAAATTAAAATTTACACAATTATTTACTTAGTTGTCAAATTTGGCACTTAGTATTGTTGAAATGAATTTTTGAGATTTTTCCAATGAAACCAATTATCAATACAAATACTAAAAATTAACAAATCTATATTTTATTATTAAAAACGTTTAATGCATTTAACGTCGTTAGTATTTTCAATATTTTTCAAAGAATGAGATCTGCCGATCACAATAGGAAAAAAAGAAGAAGAAATGAGATGAGCATCTTAATGCACATTTAAACAAAAATCCTAAGTTTCATATTTTTACAAATAAAAAAGTTTGGGGAGAACTCACTCTCGACGTTTCAATTTTTTCACAACTCATTCAAATTTTGACCGAGTCTAACTCTAAATATTATAGAATATATTTTAACCTTAAAATATGTTTGCATTTCAAAACTTATTGAGGGCGAAATTCTGGATGATGGCGAGGGTATTTGAATGAGGAGGGACAACTATGGGATGCCAGACCTTTATTATACCAAAAAATGTTTGAAACATTTCGGGGGTACATTACGACTTTACCCGAATAAGAAAAACCAATGGGACTATCCCATATGAAACAAAAGAAAACTGCACAAATCTTGCCTAAAACAAATAGAACTCTAAAAGATCTTACTTAAGGTCAGGGCCACTTGAAAATGACCTTGAAACCTGAATCCAAACATCTATACCCAAGAACCCGTGCACAAATTGGATTGTCCACAAAATCCAGATTTCCACTTAACATCCTGAAACTTTCATTTGCATAATAATCAAGTTTGCAACCTGGACAAAGGTTGCAGGAAACAGATTGCAATAAACACCAATACCATTCCAAACATATTCGAGACAGAACCATCATTATCTGCTGAAATCACGCCGTCCAACCAGAAATAACCCTGTCCAGCAAGACAGAGAAATTGTCCAGAATCAGGGCGCCAGAGTATCATACTATGTCCAGCGATACAGGCCACGCTGTCCAGAAAATCAGATTGTCCTGAGACCACACCAAACCTATTCAACGAACATAGGCATTGCTGCTCCTGATCGTATCGCTGCTTTGAAATAAAACCCGCAATCTGTCCAGTCTGTCGCCCTGTCAAAACAGAGTATCTCCCCTGTTTTTTCAGATAAATTCTGCTCCAATTCATCCCCACAGTTCCAGCACACTCGCCGAATTGATTCCTGCGACCCTCAGACTTCCATAACCAAATTGTATCAAAGATAACCACGCTCATTTAACGGCCGGAAGTCTAAGATATGCCGTCTTATTCTTGTCAAGAATAATTAGTGACTTTATTCTTTTAGGAAGCGATCCCCACGAATAAGAACGAGAACTATGCTCCCTTTGTGCTAAACTAGCCAAGGCATCCGCCACTGAATTGGTCTCTCTGAACACATGGATGCAATGCCACCCAATATCCTTTATCATCGCCCGTATCTCCCTCTACCAATTGCTAAGGAACCAAGGTATCTTTGTTTTTTGGGAAAGCCATTGTTTAACCACCATGGAATCCGTTTGAATGACGCATGGTCGGACACCCTGGTCAACACAAAATCTCAAGCCTTCAAGCAAGGCCCTCGTTTCTGCTGAATTATTTGTTCCTTTTTCGAAAAAACATTGTCTAGCCGCCACAAAGTTACCCTCTTCATTTCTAATAACAAAACCTCCAGAAGTAGTCTTCTCCCTGCAAGATCCATCTACATTGAGCACATACCGTAGTCAATACGTGATATTTAGAAAAATATATATGTGGAGTGCCAACGAAATACCGTAGTCAATTTACAATTAGCGAGACATTTCACTTATGAGATAAAAAAAAGATAAGATTGAAAGTTATGGAAGATGTTGAAAGTCAATTTATGCCATAATTGTGAGTTTGTAAATATGAAACATGTAGAAGGGTAAAATAAAGTGAACATAAAACTTAAAATGATTGTGAGGAATGTATATGTGGCTGAGAGAAAAAAATTGTGTTTGTGTTTTTTCTCAAAATGAAAATTTTTATAACAATCTCATTAGTTGTCGTATTTTGGAAAAGTTGATATCGTTGACATGAATTTTTAAAGACATTTCCAATGAAACCAATCTATATTATAGTTCAGCTAGGTGTGTTGCTATTCATAAAGATTTGGAGAAAAATAGGGCTAGGATTGAGAGTTAAAGAAAATGTTGAAGGTTGAGATTCGTTTTCTATAATAACATGTTTGTCTGTAGAATGACAAAATAAAATGAACATAAAACTTAAAATGAGTGGAATGTACATGCAGTGGAGAGAGAAATTTGTGTTTTCGGAATGAAAATTGTCATAAATATCTATGTAGTTGTCGAATTTTGGTAAAATTGGTATCGTTGGAATGCATTTTTGAAGATTTTTCAAATGCAATCAATTATCGATACAAACACAAGTTTGTAATATGAAATATGTAGAAGGGCAAAAAAAAATGAATATAAAACTTGAAATGATTATAATGTATATGTGGCGGAAAGAGAAATTTGTGTTTTCTTTTCTCAAAATGAAAATTGTCATAACTATCTATGTAGTTGTCAAATTTTGATAAAACTGATATCGTTGAAATACATTTTTAAAGATATTTCCAATGCAATCAATGATCAATACAAACGCTTAAATTTTTAACATATGCATTTTATGTTAGATAAAACATCAAATACGTCGTAAGTATTTTCATTATTTTCCTTGAACAAAACAAGTATCTTAATGCTCATTCAAACAAAGATCCCGAACTTCATATTTTGACGAAGCCAAAGTTTGGGGAGAACTCACTTCCTCAGTTTGTAAATGTATTTTTTTAAAAAATTTTCTATTGAGTTTAACCTTAATGCCATGGTCCACTTTCTATCGTGCCAACGACAGAGGTAATGCACTAGTAACCTTATATATCTGGTAATGATATGATAAACCATCCTTTAATCTATGCCATACGTGAGTCACGATAATCTCGTCAGCAAAGTAAAGCGGGCTTGATTGCCCACCAAATCTAGCAAAGCTCAGACAATACTAAGCCCATATTGGCAGAAACTAGAAGGTTTGATCCAAATTATAACGCCTTTTTTTTTTTTTTTTTTTTTTAATTAAAGCCTCCAGAGGGGAGGGGAAACTATGGGATGCCAGACCTTTATTACTTATCAAAAAATTGATTTACAAACTAAACGGGGGTACATTACAACTTTACCCGTATTAAAAAACCAAGAAAATAAACTATACAAAATACCTATCCAAAGACAATCTCCATATTTAAAACAGTGTCCTATCAAATTGCTTCAACCAATAGCCAAACTCTATCAAAAATTTAGCCAAAGGCCCAAGACAGTGGGCTGCCAAAGAGGAGCAAAACAGAGTGCGCAACTCTGTTCCCAAGCCGTCGCCGCGCACTCCACACTACAACACAAGTCCTTTTTTATAGCATTTGTTAATAGCGTTTTTTACATTTGTGCTATGGAAAGTCAAGTTTTAATTACATTGAAATCTAAAATTGGCGGGATTTTAAAACGCAACAACGCATTGCCAAAATATTTGACATAGCGCGCTTCTCATCTCTCCTTCAAAACTAAAACTAAAGACCTAAAACTCATAACTCAGCGCCAACCCTCCTCCTTGCATCACACTCGCCAGTAGCTTGCTCGATCCAGCCATCTTCATCTTCTGGACACATCTTCTTCTTTAGGTGAGTTCTTAACTTCTTTTTCTCTGCAATCTATCACTTATCTCAGCTTCACCTCTCTCTGTTCACTCACCCCCCCTCCCCCACATTTGATTATTTTTATGTCTTTTCATCTGTTGAATTTGAATCTTTTTTGCTGGTTTGTGGCTGATTTGAGGAGAGAACGAAGTTGCGGTTTAGATTTGTGATTTTGATTGGAGACGAAACGGTTGAGGGCGAGCAGAGAGAATCTCCATGGAAAATGTAATTTGGTGAGAGATTTAGATGGAGATTGTATTGTTAGATAATAAAGAGAATAAATAAAACCCATCTTCATTTCCACTTCAAACTTTGACGGGTGTTTCCAAGTTGAGTTTTCTGATACCCTTTGTTCAACTCTACTTTGGGTGGAACTCCCCAGTGCAATAGAGTTGCAGAAAGAAAAGATGAGATCTTTTAGTTTAGTTCAGGTGCTCTTTGTGTATCCCGCCATTCATTTGCTACCAATGAAGGTAAGTGTGTTTGTAGAGTACTTCAGTAAGCAAACTTCTTTACTTGTTTGAGTGGATTTACCTAATTGGGGTTGGGGTTTCTATACTGTTGGCTCTCACAACATTTAGGAAGCTATATATGAAGACCCCCATTTGGTTATATCAAATTGAAACCCCCTTGATTCAGATCCTTGCAATTGGAAGGACATCTTCTGTTCAACTGCTGAAGATATCATGTCATCTCTTTGTAAGATTTATTTTTAATTTTTAATTTTGGTTTCATATATTTTTACAAATAGATCCAGTGTTGAATAAGTGTATAAACTCATAATATCTTGTGCACATTTGAAGTCTTAAGATCCCCATAACTTACCTACTTTATTTAGCAAAGTTTATTAATAGTTTATCATCTTGCAGGTTTGCAGGGGGACTGCTGTGATGCTTGTATCCCCAACTGATGGCACTGACGAGATTGCAAATGCCTTTATCCAGCCAGATGGGGCTTAGGGTTGTGCATTGCTCATCACTTGGATTAACTGAGTGTGTAAAACATTTCCATCTTTGTCAAATCCTGCAACTAGTTTGGTAATGTTTACTTAGTTAACTATGATTCTAGCTTTTTGTAAGGATTAAAACTGGATTATCTGGAATTCAAATCAGAGATCTCATTCTGCCTGTAGATTTTAGTGCAGGCAAAAATAGTTTCCTTGTTGAATGATGGGAGCTATAGGATACTTGAATGCTTACATGATGAGATCCATTTGACTGCTGCAAAGGTCTGTTTATTAATAGGTTTAACTGTCAAATTTTACTTCTTGTTGAACAATGAGATGTTTAGCTTCATGATGGAGCACAATTGCAAGAGATAAATAGACGGATTGTGATAAGCAAGATGATAAAATTGAGTCATTAATCAAACGGGTTAGTTTGCATATGGACAGCGAGGGAGACTCATTGTTGTTTAATTGCTGTTTGGAGAGATAATCTCTCCTTGTTTATACTGCATTATGTAGCAATGGTTTGCCAATTTTTTATGTTGTGTGCTTTTCTTACTTTTCAATTTTCATGATTCAACTCAACCTACTTTTTGCTCTACCTTTGTTTTTTTTCGTCCATGATTTTGTCTATGCTAGAATAGCCAAAGAAAGAGAGAAAACTTTAAACACCTCATTGAAACAAAACCCTTCTGGATGCTGGTTAAATGACTCAAGTCCAATACTGCTATGAGCAGTGGACATAGTTCATGGTTTGCATGATGGAAGAACACTTGGATGGACTTGATGTCCCATCTATGTACTAATGAAGTTTTAATGAATACATTGTGCAATTTTTTTTCAGCGTTCATTGGTTATGTAGTTGTCATCTTCTTTGTTTATTGGATTAGTGCAATGCAACTTTTTTCTTGTTTCTTGCAGATTTTACAGATGAAGTTGAAGCAAATCTCAAAGCTAAGGAAGGATTTAGAAAAGCTCATAACATTCCATTTATGCCCAAAGAAGAAGAACTTAGTGATGATGTGCTTGAGAAATATCTGGAAGAACGATACAGGTCTAGTTTGAAGTATGTTGTCTATGCTAAAAATGAGTTCGAGAATAAAGGTTCTGGTGACAAAAACTCTCTCCTGTCATCTGTGGATGGTCCAGTTATCTGGAAAGTCAAATGCATGGTATGATATATCATATATAGTTTTTGCAATACAAAATTTTAGTGTTTCCAGACCTATTCATGAAGTTGTTTCTCTTAGTTTGGACATGAGCGGCAGGTAGCATTCTGCCTTATCCAGGAATTTGTAAAGGAAGCACTTGAAACAATTGAACTGGATGAAATTAAGGATAACTTAGTCGGCATTCCAGATGTAAGTGGTCTGTCTTCTGAGCAGCGTAAGAGGCTAACCATCGCAGTAGAGCTTGTCTCCAATCCATCGATAATATTCATGGATGAACCAACATCAGGTTTAGATGCTCGAGCGGCAACTATTGTTATGCGTGCAGTAAAGAATGTTGTTGGCACAGGAAGGGCAACAGTTTGCACTATCCATTAACCAAGTATCGACATATTTGAGGCATTTGATAAGGTAATTTTGTCTCACCAATTCTCGAGCTGTGATGCAGCTGTGTAGTGGTGGAATGGGTTTTCACATAATATTTGTTTTCCGTGCAACCAAACCGACCCTTGGTGGTGTTTTTTTTTTTTTTTTTTGTTGCTGAAATCAACTCAGCTAAGGAAAAA
The DNA here is from genome assembly GCA_963556465.1 of Berberis vulgaris. NCBI lineage: Eukaryota > Viridiplantae > Streptophyta > Magnoliopsida > Ranunculales > Berberidaceae > Berberis > Berberis vulgaris. Next base: position 65,965,368 of record OY747131.1, on the reverse strand, counting down.
ACGATTGGGTTCTCAAGTTTTTTATGTTTATTCAATCTGGGTATGGTAGATTTTGAGCCATGGAAGTTGTTTTCAGTAATTTATCTTTGGCCTAGAAATGGACAACAAGGCTTGAAGTGTGGCAATGCACCTTACTTTACCTTTGTTTTTGGTCAAAATTTACATTACAAAAGGAAAGAAGAAAACAAACATTTCTGGTTTTGTCTCCATATGTGTTTTTGAATACTTTGTGATAAAGAGTTGTGGATAATAGGCTTTACTCTATTATCTCAAATTGAGCTCTTAGTGTTTGTTCTTCTACTTGTTATAGTTATAGTTTGCAGTGTTGTCCATTCAAAGTGTTTGGGCAACAAAGATTGTGAAATGGGTGGTGGGTCTAAAGGAGCTGAAGAGAGGATTCGCGCGCCTCAGTTGTTAAATTCTGATGTAGTATTGTCTCAATCTGTTTGATCCATCCAAGATGTTTGGCTAGTTTTGCAGATTCATTCATTTGTAGTTGATAAAAGGTTTTCAAGAAAGGGATGTACATAAGTCATTTCATCCAATCAAACAAGAATATAGAGAAAGTGTTTGGGTTGCCAGTTCCTCCTGATCAGTTGAACCCAATTGGAAGACCTTATGCCAGCAGTACTGTTGTGGGAAGTACTAATGTTACAAATGTTAAGTATTCAACTAGATATGCATTCGACATACTGAGAAGGGGCTTCAGCAAGACCAACAACAGACTTCTACAATATCAGGGATATATAATTCACTAAAGCAGGTGAGCTTTCAACATCTATGACATGCTGATACCCATGTTATTATTGGGCTGATTTGTTTTGGTTCTTTGCAGAGTTGCAATTTTCTTTCCTTGTCTGTGAAGGGTAACAGCTTGGAATATACTACTTTGAATGGTAATGTTAATCAACTGGCAAGTGGGTTGATGACTTCAGAAAAGCATAGATTTCCCTATCATTTCATCAACCAACATCAGCCAAGCATGCCTTTTCCCCTCCCATCAGCCAAGTATGCCTTTTCCCCTCCCCAAGCTTGGTATGCGGCTTCTTATCCAGAACTTTTAAGAGCAACAGAAGCACATCAGGTCTGTCTTTCCTTAAACGTCAATTAACAGGTCAATGAAGACTGGTTCGTGCTGTCTGGCACATTATCCTCCCTGACGTATGGTTATCTAATATATATTTGTTTGTTGTAGTTGCCGTGGCATGGGAAGCAGGAAAGCCATTAGTAATGGAAGAAGTGGAGGTGGTGCCTCCGCAAGCCATGGAGGTTCGTGTCAAGATACTATTTACCTCACTCTGCCACACTGATGTCTACTTTTGGGAAGCTAAGGTAACAATCATCATCAGAGTAGATGTGTTGTGTATAGTGAAGTGTTACTACTTTTCATGCAATAAGAAAAACCAATGTGTATTCTTTCTGTTCTGCTAAATGAAAAGTCTAGTTTAATGATCGAGTTTCCCTTTGATTTGTAAGTAATAGTAGTTTTGGACTCTGATGGATGCACGAGGACTTGTCCTCGCAGAAAATTAATCCTAGTGAATGGTCTTAACCATCACTTCAGTGCATTCTTTTTGCATAGTCAGGAGAACTAAGTCCATATAAGTGTGCAAACTCCACGATTAATGTCCTGATGCATTTGAAATTTTACTGAAGCATGTTTCCTCGTGAAAACCATTCAGTTCTGTTAAGTCCAGTCCTAATTATTATGTCTTGATCTGTTTTTTCAGCTTATGCAAGAACAACACTCTTGATCGTAGCTTGATAAAGGGGAAGATTGTTGTCTGTGCTTTTGAACTCCCAGACCTTAGAAGCAAAAAAGCCATTTTGTTAGAGAAGCGGGTGGTGTTATTGGCATGATTCTCATTGATCCAATGGGCAAAACCATCGCTTAATTTTCAGTTTGTTATCCCAAGTACCATAATTGTAATACATTATCTTATTAATTACATTATTTTTATTATTTGATAGATTTTGTGACTCGATGTAATACCGTTTATTAATTAATTACATTACTTTGCCTCCATTCATGGAAATGTTTAACTTTGGCACATTTAAAATTTTTTTTCTAGACATAAAACTTATGAGATGTAATAAAAAGTCATTTGATAGTTAAAAAAAAAAAAAAAAAAAAAAAAAATTTGCTATGTATACTTACCATAGCGTTTTTAAAACGCTATGGTAGAGTCTACCATTGCGGTTTTAGAGGCTACTATAGCGTTTTTAAAACGCTATGGCAGAGGCTACCATAGCGGTTTTGAAACGCTATAAAAGCCAAACTTACCATAGCGTTTTAAAACCGCTATAATATCCCTTGGGTCTATTATAGCGCCGGCTGTCATAGCGGTTACTAAACCGCTATGGTATCCTACCATAGCGGTTTTTAAACGCTATTGATCACAATTTTTCTTGTAGTGCCACCTGCAGAGCTAAAAAGTCCAGTCCCTCGTGTCAGCAGTGCTTTGCAGACCTGCCACACGTCGAGTTGCACCCAACATCTCGCATCAGCACTTTGAACAACCTGCAAATGCATTATCATAGCAAACTTTCCAGACTGAAGCACAATCCAGCCAACACAACTGACCAGCAACCAAACCATGCAACAATATTCGCCCAACAAGACTTCTCCAAACCCAATCATATAGCCTTTCGAACATATGGAGTGTGAATCATGTCTAGATGAACCAATCCTCTAATCCTGATTGGAAGATCAGCTGCACCGTATTCTCTACTAACTCCCTCCTTTTGAGCATAATCCGCAAGTGCATCAGCCACAACATTAGCTTCCATGAAAATATGAACACAAACAACTTCCATATGAGCTGTCAATCTCTTAATTACCCGTCAAGTGTTTTCCATGGACCAAGGGATTTTGAAATCCTCATAGACCATCCCCTAACAATTTTGGAACTCGTTTGCATAGAGACTTTTGCAATCTGTAACTTATTACACAAAAGAAAACCTTCAATAACTGTCTGAACCTCCGCAAAATTATTAGATCCTTTTCCCAAAACAACTTGCTTAGCCCCAAGACAATTTCCCAAGCTATTCCTGATAATAATACCCGTTGTCGCCTTATTATTCCTTGAAAAACCATCTACATTAAGAGCCACAAATTCCTCCTGAGGGAAATTCCAGTAAACTATTCTATTACGCCTGTGGACAATCGGGACGAGCGGGAAACCCAACAAGATCAATGGTTTCTTGTTCTCACTAACCCGCTTGGGAACTGAAAAAGAATTAGCTAAACGAAGACTCTTTCTTACTAAAAGATTGACTGTCCCCATACTCGGCTTTCCATCATCAAAAGCCGCCCGGCAGCGCTGCTTCCAAATCTCCCATATGATAAACATAGGCGTTAAATAATAAAGAAGCCCCACCTGAGAATTTTTATTGGCCTTCCTAAACAAAACAGTCAACACCGTAAAAATTGCTGCCGACTTTCTAACATGGATATCAAATATCGCCTCAAAATGTCGCCAGACCCTTTAGCTCGGCTTCCTTCAAGAAAAAGATGATTCAAGGTTTCCACACTCGGAGAGTGACAACAATAACACCTCGACGCTAGGCTAATCCCACACCTGTATAATTCCCCATCAACAGGGACACCTTTTAGTAAGAGCTTCCAAATGAAAACCGATATTTTGGACGACAGAAAAGGCCGCCAAATCTTGTCAAACAACATGGATCTACCATTCTTATCACGAATTAGTTCATACGCCGAATGCAAGCTAAAAAAGCCATCCGAATCCGGGGTCCATAAGCACTGGTCTTTTCCTAGCTCACTCCCTTTTAAACTGTCATCAAACAAAGTCCTTGCCAAATATCTAAGAGTTGGTGACACCAACTCGAAATCTCCATTTCACACCTCCGCCACTGACGACCACCTATCTTGCAACTCCAACCCACCCATTTTCAGAAAAATTGATGTGAGATTCCAATTAGAAGCAAAGAAGCTCGAATTTCCTTTACCAATCCGCCACATACTACTTCCAACAAAAACAACTTTAAACTTCATGATCTCCTTCATAAAAGGCGATGCACTATTCTTCACTTCTTGATATATCAAGGGGACATCCTTCTTCCAATACTTAGCTCTCATAAATTTCGCCCACAAGGATTCCGCATTGACCAAATTTCATAATGTTTTCATGCGAAAAGCCCTAGAGACCGTATCAAGGTTTCTAACCCCAAGTCCGCATTCTGATTTTGGGAAACAAATGTTAAACAAAGAAATCCATTTCTTCTTTTGTCTGCCTTCACAATCTCCCCAAAAGAAGTCTGCCAATAATTTATGAATTCTGTAAATAACTTGCTTAGGGACACACAGTGCGCTAATTGTATAAACTGGAATAGAACTCAACACATGCTTAATCAAAATCAATTTTCCACCCGGAGATAATAGCTTAGCTTTCCAATCACTAATTCACTTTTGAATTTTACTGATCAGCGCATCAAAATATATCATCTTGCAATGACCCTGATAAATTGGAACCCCCAAATATTTTAGCGGCGAACCTGTAAACTGAAAACCTGTATAAGTTTAACTCCTGCCACCTATTCCACTTCAGTTTTTTCATCCGTCATAAAAGAACTTTTATCTGCATTAATTTTTTGCCCCGATGATTTCTCATATTTTCCCAAGAACTTTATGCAACAGTAATAGAAGCCTTTCTCTCATTAAGAAACACCAGGGTGTCATCTGCGTACAAAAGTTGTGTAATTGGCTGACAGTGTCTAGGCGTATAGAAGTAGCAGATATCACCTTTACCAAAGGCGTCCAACAAACCTTTGCTAAGGACCTCTGAGGCTATAACAAATAACAAAGGGGACAACGGATCACCCTGCCTCAACCCCTTAGAAGATTTAAAGTAGCCATTGTAAACTCCTTGCATCAACACTGAAAAGCCACAACTAGCAATGCAGTTAGAGACAAGATGACACACTCTATTAGAGAATCCAAATCTCTTGAGAATAGCAGAAAGGAAAGGCCACTCCAGTCTGTCATACGCATTTTCCATGTCAATTTTGAGTACCGCATTGCCACCCGTGACCTTGTTATTAATATCCTGAACCATTTCCTGGGCTAACCCAATATTTTCCACGATAGACCTTCCCCTAACAAAAGCTCCCTGTTCTTGACTAATCATATCTGGTAGCAGTAGAGCTAGTCTATTGCAAAGTAATTTACTAAATTTTTTATAAATAAAATTGCAAAGACTAATATGACGAAAATCAGAGAAATAACCTGGGGAGTCCACCTTAGGGATTAATGCAATGATATTAGCTGTGAAGGCTGCAGGGAGAGCGTCACCTTCAAAGAATTGAACTGCCGCTTTCCAAATATCAAACCCGACAATCTCTAAGCAAGACTGATAAAACCCAGCAGTAAACCCATCTGGCCCCGGAACACTATTCACCGGAATGTCAAAAGTCACCTTTTTAACTTCATCCAATGACGGGTTCTTAACTAATTGATCACATTCCACATCTAAAATCATTGAAGGAATACAATCCAGTAACTCACTGTCATATGTCTGAACATCCTGTGAAGAAAGAAGTTTCTGAAAATAACCATTGGCTTCACGTAACATCTCCCCGGAATCAGAAATCTCCCAACCACATTGTAAAGTTATGGAAGAGATGGATCTTTTCTTCTGTTTAGATTTAACCGAAGCGAAAAAATATTTGGTACATGCATCCCCTTCTGAGAATTCTTTTTTCCCCTGATTTCTGCATTCAGAATTGTTTATCTTGCTTAAGGGCCAATCTGTACTCAGCCTGGCATCTGTTCAGATTACAAAAAGCATTAACATCCCAATTAGGAGCCACAATGCTAGCATTACTAGCAGATGATACAAATCCTGAAATAAGTGCATTCTCCCATTAGCTCATCTCATCCTCTAAAGCCTTGAGTCTGCAAAAAACATTTCCAAACACCTATTTATTCCATTTAATAAGCGCCCTGCGAAGAGATTTCAATTTGAGATCCACCATATCTAGCGCCCTCATACCTCCTGGCTGCAAGCCCCAAACATCTGCCACTAAAGACTCAAAAGACGGGTGAGTACACCACATATTCAGGAATCTAAAAGGAGAAAAACCTGATCTAGACTGGATAGGCAAAGAAACCAAAATTGGCACGTGATCCGAGAAGGTGCGGTAAAGATGTTCCGCCTTTGCACTAGGCAGCTGATCCAGCCATAAAGAGTTCACAAAAACTCTATCAATCCTTGTTCAAATGCGCTCACCACCCCGCCTATTGTTGCACCAAGTATACTTAGAACCAAACAAACCACAATCTACCAGTCCACATTGTTCAATACAATCAGAAAACTCGGACCTACTAGCCAGAGAAGGAGAATTCCCACCCAGTTTATCATGTTCACTAATAACTGCATTGAAATCACCACCCACCATCCAAGGACCAACATACAAGGAAGCTAGTAATTCCAATTTAGCCCATAATTCCCGTCTCTCCTCCACTGTGCATTTAGCATATATGAAAGTGATAAAAAAAGGAGGAGAATTAGGATAAGTTACCTGACAATGAATACACTGTTCTGAGCTTTCCAACACCGATACTGCAAGCTCAGGATCCCAGAAAATCCATATCTTCCCGCTCTCTGCTTCATTAGAAGTAAATCCTGACAGTTTAATTTTGTTACCAACCTCAGCGCACCGACAAGCTTCAATCACGGGCTCCGCAATCATAATTTTTCGCAATCTGTACTCCTTGACCAAATTTTTAAGTTTATTTCACGTAGCTCTATTCCCAACTCCTCGAGCATTCAAAAACATAAAGTTATCAATCATTTTTAGTTTGGGCATTAGAGTCACTCGACCTCGTCACTCGACGTGTACCCGGGGGTACCGCCAGCCTGACTTTTGTACTCTTCAACTTATCCCTCTCTCCTTCTGATACAGCCCCAAGATCCAAATCATTGCTCGCTGCCTGTGGACCAATCTCAGAATCTGATTCAGCTTCATCACTATCATCACTAGCCGTTTCGAATGTATTGATATTCAACTTTTTTCTCCGAAGCCTCCTAGTTTCTTGGAACAAGGAAATAACATTATCCAATGTGTCTTTTAGTGTCTGTGCATCAAATTCCGGAGAATCGTTAGTCACGTGTGCTTCCAATCTGCTTTTGACCCTAACCAGAGTCTTGATATCATCATCAAGAGGTCCCTGAATATCCGAATTTTGTTGTCCCTGCACTGTGCTAAGACCCGCTTGTTGTCCCTGCATGACATCCCCTGTATAAGGAATAGCCTCTACTACTGATACATCCCCTATTACCGCCGCTTCCACTGATTTCACCGCCGCATTCACTGCTGGAATTTCATCCCCTATTTTGACGCACTCAGCATCTTGAGGCGCTGGAAATTCCTTGGAGAACTCGGACCCTGCAACCACTTGCAACCCCATTGCTAATTTCGGTCCTAATCCTGATCTCGGTTCCTCGCCAGCTGCAAGAGAGCTAGCTGTATCCTGAATTCCTCCTTCCACCACCGCCTGAATGGCTCTATCAATCCCATTGGACGAGTACCCTGTCTCCTTGCAGTCCAATATGAAATTGGCAAACTGTTTTTTATTCGGGTCAATAATAGAAAGTCCTTCCCTAATAAACTTAGCATCTTCAACCTCGCTAGGCATGGATTTTCTTTCTTGAACCAAGCTGTGGATCGAGTTTAGCAACTTCAGTTGTAATCCTTTCCAAGTCTGCACCTCCCGCATCCCAATTCAAAATAGCCAAAGCTGTATCTATAAGCACCTCGTCACCTAGCACAATTTTCTGGACTTTTACATACAGAAGCAGGGTTAGAATTTCCACTCATCTTAGATCCCTTATTGTCAATTGCTCCTTCCTCCAAATTAGCAACTCTCTCCATAACTTTGTTTCCCTGAGTAAAATTCACTGATTTAGAAACCACCATAGCCTTTCCCTTAACATCATCAACTTGCAATTCTTGCTCAAGATTAGCTAGGATTTCAAAAGTATTTTCCAGGCAAGGACTAGAATACTCATCTGCTTCAGTCCCCACTTTTTTTTCTCCACTAGGCGCAACCAGTGCAGTAATTGCCATGCCAAAACCAGTTGATTTGTCCGCCCTCTTTAAAATTGTCTTCTAAACTTGTTCACCTTGCTTAGACATAGGCTTCACCACTTGGCTGGCCACCTCAACGCCCGCGACATCCTTCGCCGACCAACATGACCCACCAAAGAACTAACGTGACCAACTGTGAACTCTGATTTTTTAGCGGCTTTCACGACAGGTCTGTAAACCTGTTTAGCTTCCCCATTTTTTGCTTGAAACCCCAATTCTTTAGTCCCTATTATCACGGTTTTTTTACTCTCCTCTAATACTTTATTCGATGCAACATTATCCCTCTCTTTACGGGTATCCTTGCGAATCCCCAATTGCTTCCTACAAGCTTCAAAGGTGTGGCCAATCATAGCGCACTTCTCACAATATTTAAAACCATGATAAACAATCTTTTGCCAAAATCCGGCGGATCCGGAAAACTCCAACCATATTCTACTAGGAATCTCCTCCGACAAATCCATCTCTACACACATCCTAGCAACCCCAGGACGGGTGAAACCAAGGGTACTATCATCAATACGAAGAAAAGAACCAATGGAATCCAACCTCTTTTAAAAACAATGGATGGAAAAATTGTAAAGGGAGATTAGGAAGATCCACCCACAAAGGGGCTAGCAATGGATCTTCCCTAAGGCTAAATCCTTGATGCCAATGGAAAGCCTTAAATCTAATCCCACAAATCATAAAGGAGTCCCTTGACAAGGCCTTATTCACTTCCTCCTCCGATTGAAATCTAACAATCACATGTCTTGGATCTAGCAATCCCACGGTGAAATCACCCATAACTCCCCAAGATCTATGGATGTTTTCACGGATAGCCTCAAGAGAAGGGCGATAGCTAGAAAACTTAAGAACTATGACTAACTTCTCTACATACCTTTCATATCGCTTTGCCTCCGTAATATTCATTGAAAGAGCCGGACATCCATCCTTACGAAAACGATTCCACTTCATAATTTCTTCTTCAATGATAGACTTCTTCACAACTCCCAAAGCTTGGAGGAAACTACGGTGCTTAACCTCGATTGGGGCTCCACCATTCCCCAATGGAAAATCTTCTCCCATAGCAGCTTGGAGAGCCGCCATGAGAAAGATGGGACGCCCTAGGGTAGACGGTCCAGATTAGATCTTAGGATTAATCAAAAGGTTGTAACTTAATCTGGAAAAAAAAGACCAAGCTGCCCTTGGAAAAACTAAATCGCCTCCACAGATTGGCTTAAATGACAGAGTTGGTGCCTACAACGCCTTACTAAGCCCACACATCACATGGTCAAGCCCAACACTCGTAAGGCCTAATCAGACAAGCATATGAGGAATCGACCTAAGACGAGCAGACCAGCAATACATTGGGTCCGACTAGAAAACAAACGTAGGAGTATAAGTCGTGCATAGAAATTTTCTTGCATGGACAACACTCTAAAATGGAAAATCTTTCCCACTGATCTAGGAGCACAAGTTGTGTAGGGAAACTCTCTTACATGGACGACTCCCAACAAGGAAAGGATCTCCAGCAAGATCTCTGTCCCTAAACTATTCCACCAAAGACCTAGCTGGACAAGGACTTTAACATTATAAATAAGATACAGGGTTGATGAACAAAGGTACGCTAGAAAACTCAAATTTCAGCTTTAAGCCTTTCTCAAGCCTTGTCTGACTTTAGCATCGGAGTGCCATCGACCACTACAATGGTGATCCTTGGCTCACGTGTGTTCCCTATGCAGGTCAAGGTCAAGGAGAGCATGATCCGACTACATCAGTTTCGCACCGATCGTGGGGAACGACGAAGTTCCTTGAAAAATAGTGATATCATCCTTCCTCATAGTCCAGAGAGATGATGACTATGAGATCTCGCAACAGTGGAGACATCCCCGAGCCTTCGTATTGGAGGAGCACCGGTAGCAGCCACGATGGACCCCAGGGTAAATCTACTGTCAACACAGATGCAACAAATTGCACGAGCGCTGAAGAAATGCTCACTCAACAGAACCCTTCACACGCAAAAGGAAGTCGAGAGCAGCGAATAGCCCCATCCCCAGAAGACACCAAAGAACACGTTCAAGAGAGTCGCGCTGCCCCTGTGGACCAAAGGTAGATGAGCGACCAACGGAGACCCAACGTCTATGGCCGATACACCCGTCTTGCATAACCCCCTCCGGCTAGGGCCACCAATGCTGACGTGCTGTTCAACTTCACTATTCCCTGTTCATGGATCACATCATGAATGAGCTATTGCTAAAGAAATTCACTCCGCCAAAGTTGGAGTTTTATGACGAGACAATATACCCGTCTGATCACTTATGCCACTTCCAACATGTAATCACGCTCAATGAAGGATCTGATGCGGTAATGTGCCCGTCATTTCCTCCCAGCCTGAAGAAGTCAGTGCTAACTTGGTTCCACAGCCTACCTTTGATGTCCATCGACTCATTTCGGATACTGGCAACAACGTTTCTCAGACGCTTTGTCAGTAGCTAGCGGACCAGGAAGTGCCCGCATTACCTGCTCACCCTCAAACAGAAGTCGAGCAAGACATTGAAGGAATATATCACACGCTTCAATGATGAGTTGACCCTCATCGACGGCTGTAGTAGGGAAACTGCGGCCACAACCTTCACTTCAGGTCTGAGGAGAGGCGCAAGTTCAATGATTTTCTTATTCTGGAGCTTCCAATTGATATGGCGAACTTGTTGAAGCACTACTACAAATATTAGCTTAGGTAACGCCACTTAGATAGCGCTTTTTTAAAGAGCTATCCAAGTGGGCACTAGGATAGCGCTTATTTGTCTTTAAAAAAAAAAAAAATCAAAAAAAAAAAAAAAAACACTACAATAGCGCTTTTAATTTTTTTTTTCAGTTAAGCGCTATCTTAGTTATGTCTTAGATAGCGCTTTAAAAAACGCTATGGGAAAAAACGTTACCAAAGCTACCATAGCGCTTTTAAAGTGCTTGCATAGCGCTTCGAAAGCGCTATGCTAGTAACATTTAGAATAGCGCTTGGGAATATCACTGCTATAGCGCTTACATCTTAGTCTACGTTTCCCACATAAAATTTTTGCAAACAAACCTAAATTTTTGCAAACAAACCTAGCCATGGCTGCAATAACACTTCGAGAGGGAGGTCATCTTCCTCATTCTCTTCTAACTCAAAAGCTTCCCCTGTTTCGCTCTCACTTCCAAACCTCTCTGTAAGTCAATCGTTCGATGGTTTGAGATGGTTGGAAAAGCAATTGGTTCAGTAGCCTCGAAAAAAACCACATCGAGGAGCAGCAAGGCCGGGTTCCAGTTCCCCGTTGGTAGAATCGCTAGATTACTCAAAGTAGGCAAGTATGCAAGCAAGTTTGTGCTGGCGCCCCTATCTATCTCGCTGCCATACTCGAATATTTGGCCATAGAGGTACATTTTTTGATCTGGGGGGCTTTGATTTTGTTGTTTTACGTCATTGTTTTTATCTTGTTTTGAGAGGAGTTCGATTTTTTGGCCCTAATTTGGTGATTTTTTTGGTTATTTTTTTTTATCTTGTTTAAATCTGGGTATTTTGTTTCAAGTTTATATCTTTAGAACCGGGTTGGTTAAGCATGCTTTGATTTTGAATGGGTTTTCATTAGTTTGGTTTTGATTTGCCTTTTGTGCCCTAATTTTTTGATTTTCTGAAACGAAATTGAATCATGTTTATGTTTACATGGGGTTTGATTGTTTTGGTTTATTTTTATGAAATTGACAATGGACTTTGATTATGGTGCTTAAATTTGTGATTTTTTTGTGAAACAGACTTGAACAATTTTGACCTAATGAATTGGGAATCTAATTTACAATGGGTTTCTTCTTATCAGGTGTTGGAGTTAGCAGGAAAAGCAGCGAGAGACAACAAGCAATCCAGAATAGTGCTACGACACATACAATTGGCAGTGTGAAATGACGAGGAGTTGAGTAAGTTGTTGGGTGCAATCATTGCCAATCTTGCTTCATCGGGCTTTCTTCTTGTCGCTTTTCTTCACTTCACTCAATTTTGTTCACTTCAATCTTCCTCTCTTTCTAAGAATAGTTTTCATTCATATTTTGAAACAGTGAGTTGATTCGCTCAATAAATGATGACTTAGCCCAGGATTTTAACTCGAGATCTCATTCCGTCGTCCTCCTTGGTGGATTTCAAAGGTAAGTTTCAGAAATTATGGTTTTTCACTTTAATTTTTATCAGCTGTTGTTTGCTGATTCATTTTCTTTCACGTTCGAAGGTTACGACATTGTTCACTTTGTTTTGGGAGGATTTGAATAAGTAAACGAAATGTTTTCTTTTACTAACTTCATTCGTTTTGATTCAGAGTGTTTTGTCTTTGTTATTGTTGAATTGAATTCCTTACAAATAATGAAAACAAAGAGACTAATTTCTCTACTTTATTTGTTTTTGTTTAGTCTATTTTGATTTGTTTAGATGCAGAGACCGCTTTCTATTGTTTTAATTTTTGAATTTTGGAGTTGAATTGATTCTTAAGTTGCCAAATTTCTTTTATATGGAAGCGGGATCGGTTCGAAAACTGATCTGCCAGAGAGATGGAAGGAAAAAGAAGAGGCGATATTACATGTTTATAACAGAGGAAGATTTGAAACACAGTCCTGAAATGGACACACGTACTTCCGGAGAGGATTTGATTGCCAAGGTGCTTTTTAAGTATTATTTTTGTCGATTTTGATCTTAATTTCCAAATATTTGTTCTTTTCTCTATATTATTTTTGGATGATTATTGTCAAGCTTCTAGCCAATTGGTAAACTACTCTAAATCCTTGATACAACCTAAACATTCATCCTAATGGCAAGTTTTGGAGTCAAGGAAGTCACATTCAAAATATAAATACTTTGGTTCTCCCACTTACCCTCTCTAGCAAGAAATCTTGAGATCCTTTACCATATTTTTTGTTGATAATGATCTCACTCAAATAGAGAACTGAAAACACATTCATGCTCTTGGATATAGATTTTGCCAAAAGGTGTGGTTTTTGGTGTGGCATATGGCCTTTTGTTAAGAAGCGACTAGTGTTATGAGGTGCAATGAAGTCGAGGCTTGGTACATGGAAGTCCAAATAAGGGGGGTAGGCTTACATGGTATCAGTTCTTTTAACCTGTCCACTTACTATGTACCCCTGTCATTTCCTGCTGGAAAGTTGCAACAAGGATAATAAGCTATAAGGAGACCTTAGAGTGGTTCCAAATAGGATGGAAGTTTTATTTTTCTTATGCACATCCCTCTAATATGTGTGGTCCAGTTCTTTGTCAGAGTATTTTAATATTCGAATATACTTCCTCAAATGGATTTAACATACGGTTAGATAAGAATATAAATATAAAGTGAGATTATGGATGCCATTAAACATTGTCTGCTTCAGAGTTTTGGGATTTTAGTTGATGGAAACTTTGCTTGAAAACTTCGTCTTAAAATTAGAATGGCTGTCAGAGATGAGGAAATTGAAGAAGTGTGTATTTTATTGAATACTACCAATACTCTTGGTCTAACAATAAAGAAGACATGGTTTTGGAAGTGGACAAAGGATGGTCTTTTTTGGTGCCATCATTTAATCCACACATGATGAATAACCTACTTTTACCTATGTTGCTGTTCTAACCTCTAAAGCCACAAAAAATTCTCATAACGAAACCTTGAGGTAGAGATCTTTCTATGTCTACTCTTCATTAAATCACACTCATTTGGTCTGGGCTTTCTATGTTTAGTGTAACTAAAGGGCATTTTTCACTTTCTCCAGATAAGAGATGATTCCAAGAATGGTTTTTATGTTGAAAATCTGAGTGAAGAATGTGTTAGTAGCTACGACGATGTAACACAAATTCTAATCAAGGTAAGTAAGAATTGGTCTATATTTTTCTGATTATAGTGTAAATATGACATTGGTATTGGTGTATATTGTTTGATCCTCATGTCTAAAAGATCATTTTAAATATGTTGTGCAAAATATGTCTTTCCTACAAGGTCTTTCTGTGGTTTCAGTGTTGTACTGTGGTTGAATCAAATTTAACTTTCATAATGTAGGGGCTTTCAAATAGAAAGGTTGGGGCAACGAGTATTAACTCCAAGAGCTCTCGTTCTCATATCGTCTTCACTTGTGTAATTGAATCCTGGTGCAAGGTATACCACTATAAGTTTCTTTTCAGTTGTTACTCACAAGAACCGCTTATTCTGATTTCACTTATAGGGTAGCTTGGTTTATGAAGTGATTTCATATTTCACTGTGCCTGTGCTGGTTGTTTGGGGCCTGTAGTCCATATTGCTTCTTGTTGTTTCTAATTCAACTTTGTATTTCTATTGCTCCAAAATTTTTTACAGGGTGCCTCGTCAAAAGGCTTTAGTAGTTCAAGAAGCAGTAGAATCAACTTTGTTGATCTTGCTGGATCAGAGCGAAATAAGCCAGATGATGATGCAGGAAGGCAGAGTGTAAAAGAGGGTAAAAACGTAAAGAAATCTCTAGCACAGCTTGGGTAAGATTTCAGACCACTGTTTGTCTGTTTTCGTGGTAAACTCATATTGAGCATGAATGTGATCATATTAGATACATTTAGTAGAACAATTAACTTTTCTTCAATTGTAGTGTCTGAAGAAAAAGGTCAATAATTGTTTCTATCTATTCACCACGTAATTGTAATAGCTATTCTTGAGAAAGCACGTCAGTTGCATCTTTTCTCACAAAACAAAGTGATGTAGGGACATTAATTATGTAATAGCTATTCTTGAGAAAGCACATCAGTTTAAAGCAGGACCACTCTACCCATGTTGGGTCTATTCTGACATTATTTTAAGCATTATTCTATATAAGCATGCTTTTGAGTCATTCGGAGTAGTAAACTTTGAACTTACAAACATAAAACTCCATATAGGCATATAGCTTTATGTTCAAAATGTTGACATATTAGTGTTTCATGTGTCGTATCTAATGGAATGGAATGAATGTGTTATTAAAAATGTATAGTTATACTCGTATGAATGCAAGTCTAACCTCCTTCAATGAAGTGTATTCATCAAGCAAAACTACTAGTTGAATTGAAGTGTTGGTGATCATCAAAGAGAAGATGAAATTTAGAGGGATACTTGGGTTTGATAATGGGGTGATGTGTGCACCCATGGGTGTAGACATATCTGGACCTGAACTTGTTGCTGCAGTTGCCAACTCCGGTGGTATCGGACTACTTGCCGGCCCCTCTGTATGTTTTTCTTTCATCTCTACTTGTTTCATTTTGATGACTGTATAGTTTTAAGAACATACGTTGTGTTTGAACAGTATAATTATGATGCAACAGTGAATGTAATAAGAGAGACTAAGAAGCTGACCAACAAGCCATTTGGGGTTGGGATTTTGTTGGAGTTTGAGAATGCTAAAACTGTTAAAGCAATCTTTGATGAGGAGCTCCCCATAATGGAGGTTTATTGGGGTCATAAATGATCAAAAGCCAAAACTGGGTATTTTCTTTCATTATGAGCTTATTTGGCTAATGCTCACGGTCAATATAATTACTCTTGTTACAGTCCTAAATTGTGAACAAGAAAGTAATTACTTTTCATCACTTGTCAAGATTTCATTTTGCAGAATTATATGCTAAATGTAGCTTATTTCGATATAGTGGAGTGTGCAATTGGTATTAGAGTTCTAGCTAAACCTTTGTTGTGTTTGGACCATTTTTGTAGGTGGGATCAGTGAAAGCTGCCGAGAGAGCGATTGCTGCAGGAGTTGATTGCATTGTGGCCCAAGGTCAAGAGGCTGGGGGTCACGTAGCTGGAAAGGTAAGTCTCCTTCCCTCTGCTGTCCACAGCTCACATTCAAACAAAGGGTGTGCTTAACATTTTGTGTAGGTTGCTTTGACGGGCCTAGTACCTAGAATAGTTGATTTGGTTGGAGATAGAAACATTCCAGTAGTTGCCGCCGGATCCATCAGTGATGGTCGTGGCTATGTTGCTGCACTTTCCCTAGGTGCCAAGGGTATTTGTGTGGGAACAAGGTATGTGATATACCAATGAACATACTGGTTACCATTTCCTTGCAATTGATTCCAGCTTATCGAACTAACTTTAGATCGGTTCATTTATGATGATGGTCGTCAATAAGCTTTCAATGACAAACAAATAAAAGCCCAAGATGAAATCAAAATTTGGTTTCCTGAACATACCTTCCAAGTCACAGTAAAAACCTAATATACAATGCATCGGTACGATGAGCATGTTAAGAATGCTTTGCTATTAATTAGAGCTTCAGTTACCCCAAAAACCAAACACATTGATGATGCTGAAGGTGTATAATAACTTGGAATTCAAGCCTGAAAATAGGCAAACCTAACTCTTTATCAAATCTACAACTAATACTCATCTGAAAATTTTATCTTCATCTCTTAATTTTTGTATGTTATCAAGTAAAAAATTTTGGTGCGTGTTATAGGTTTATAGCTACGGAGGAAGCTTATGCCAATGACTACTACAAACAGCAACTCCTCCATTACAATGAATATGAGACTGACAGAACTGATTTATATGGACAGGCGTCATGGAGAGCAGACGTTCGTTGTCTCAACACACCTTTCAATCAGTACTGGCGAAAGTCTCCTGACTTTGACAAACTTGTGAACGATGATTCTCAACCCATCATTGGACAAACTACCATCTTCTCAAACGTTAGTTGGTTTCTCGTTAGAATTATCATGCATCTTCCAATAGTAAAATAATAAAAAATAACATAAATTGAACTTATATATACTAATCATATATCTGATGATCATATAGGTTTCTATTCTTCGTCGATTTGCTGGACTAGCTCCAAATCAGACTACAGTTGGTAGGCTACAGGACATGGTGATGTATGCAGGAGAAGGAGTAGGACTAGTTAACGATATTGTCCCAGCAGCTGAAGTGATTAGAAGATTTGTAGTGTCCCAGCAGGCTGAAGTGATTAGAAGATTTGTAGTGTCCCAGCAGCTGAAGTGATTAGAAGATTTGTAGAAGGGGCGAAGGCCATAATTCAAGAATTAGGTGACAAAAATCTACTTTAAACCATTGAACAGGAGGTTCCCAAATTTGATCATGGTGAAAAGGAGGTTCCACTACCAGAAGGTTAAACATATTACTTTAAGATTTATATACCGACTTAGTGTGTGTTGTTATACTTATACAATGCCATGATGCAATTTCAGGTTATGCGAGGATACAATTTGAAGTGGCGGTAGAATCTGAGAAACATTTAGCGGTGCCGCAATGTACAGACGAAGTTAGGACTGTAGGAGAAGCTGTTGGCCATTTCATTTCGTGGCCAAAAAAGCTGGATCCAGCAATTTATACAATTCAATATATGATAGCATATTAACAATTTTGTATGAATGCTTAAATTATATTTTGAATGAATGAGAAACAGTTAGTTATCATGTTGTGTCTTTATTGATTGATTGAACGTTGTCATTATTATATTAAATATTATATTTAGCCCAGAAAATCGGTATCGGAAAAATAGAAAAAACAAATCAAATAACTTAGATAGCGCTCAAATTAGCGCTATCTAAGTTTAACATATATACTACAATAGCGCTTCTTTAAGCGCCATCTAAGAACAATCTAATTACTTCCATAGCGCTTATTTACGCGCTATCTTAGCAGATAAACAAATCTAATTTAAAAAATTCATTTAAATTAAATAGCGCTTAAAAAAGCGCTATTCAAGCTAATTTAAAAAAAATTAGCGCTTACATAGCGCTTTAGAAGGCGCTATTGAAGTTAATTAAAAAAAAAAAATCAACGCTTAGATAGCGCTTTTGAAAGCGCTATCTAAGCAAAGCGCTATTCAAGTACGCGCCTTGCATAGCGCTTTTTTGAGCGCTATCTAAGCTACCATAGCGGTAGCTTAGATAGCGCTATCTAAGCCTATTTTTAAGCGCTATGCAAGCCTATATTTGTAGTAGTGAAGAGTGCCTAGAATTACATCACTCTCGATGAGATGTTGGTTGCCAAGAAATAGGCGAAGTTCGAAAAGAAACCCTCTAGTTTCAGAGATAAAAATGAGGGAAAGAAATAGGAAGACGACAATAGAAAGATGAAGCACAATAACATCAATTTGGCAAAGGTCATTTTGTAGTGGTACAGACTAAATGTCGAGGTTCAAATAGTGACAGATTCAAAATTCTGTTTCTTCCCTCCTTTTTTCCTCATCTTTCCCAGCTGTTTTTTCTTTTCCTTCTTTGTTTTTTCGTTGTGTGACGAAGCTGTGACGATGAAGGAAACAAAGGAGCTAGTAGTAAGAGGTTCTTTGTTAGATACTTTGTATCATGGCAAAAGCGAGGAGGCGAGATGGTGATTGGTGTGAGTGAAAGAAGACGCCAGCTGGCATGATGAAGAGAACTGTCTGTGGCTCATGACCGTGATAAGATGGTGAATGTGTCTACTGGTTCGAGCGTCAAGGAATGAGAGGAACAATGAGAGATAGAGGCGTGAACGTCTGATACGAGATGGTAGCTAGCTAGTATGGTGAACTCTGTTGGTGATATTTGGTGTTTGTCTGTGATGTGAGGAAAATGAACAGGGAACATGGGAGGAGGTCAAGGGTGGCGCGAGGTAGGCTAATATGGTGGTAGTGAGGTCGCGGTTGTAGGCCTGTTGGTGAGAAACAAAGCGTGACAAAGAGGATGAGGTATGTTTCTGATGGAAGCGAGAGTAGGTGATGGTGAGAAATCGAGATAGAACAGATATGTGTTTTGGTGGGAGGAAGAAGAGAGGTGGTGTGGCATCCTTCTAGCAAGCGAGAAAGAGCCGGTGAGAAGGTGGGTGATTATGCTTGTGCGAGATGGAGAAGTGGAAGAAGAGAAGGGATGTCGATTGGGTGTTGGCTGGTGGCTACGTGGGAGAGAGCCCTCCTGTTTTGGTTGGCAAGGAAATTAAATAGTCTGGGGATTTAGGTCAGGCTTGGGCTTAGGTTAAGATGGGTTTGGGTTTTGGATTTCTATTGTTATAGCACCTTTCAATTTCACAAAAATTGTCACTTTGGGTTTGTTCTTCCTAATTTGTCATAAAGCAATTTCATCGTTTAAGCTCCAATTCCTACAAAAACATAAAAACGAAATAATTAGAATAAAATGCAATATTCGAAACACTAACAAATACAAATTAGAAGATATTTTATGTAATAATTATGTGAATATCAAATACCCCAAAACCTATATTTTGCTAGTCCTCGAGCAAAACAAAAATAAAATCCAAACTCACTTTCGCAGGAGTCATCAATTGCATTTACCTTAACGTGCAACAAGGCTTTAAACCCCAAGATTACCTCTAGAGAGGAGTTATAGTCTCGCGAGGGTTTCCATAAATGTTACACAAAAAAATTACTGACTCGTTAAAAGAAAACCTACTTTTTAAAAATATTACAAAAACATGGTCAAACTTCTTTATTTTCCTCAGAGTAATTATCTAAATGCCAAAAGTTTTAAGAAAAACATCTAACAGTGTCACAGTAGTAGATCAGTAGATTTTGACAACAATTTAATAATGTCCAAAGGTTAAATAACTTTCATCATCATTCTCATCTCGAAGTGTATGTGTGTGCATAGCCTTATCAACACAACTCTCCATTTCACAGTAAAGACAAGACTAAATAGCCTTTAGAAAATATACTTAGACTATAAATCTCTCATATCCCTCGGAAATAAAGCACTTAGAGATTGAGTATTTGTCACCCAGTTTATATGGGGAAAATAGTAAATTAAGGAAACACAAACATCTCACAATTAATTATCATGAAAAATAAACTTTTCAAACAGTGAAATGAATATGATATCATGGATAGGAATATCAATTATTTTTTAGAATGTTGAATCAAACACCATAGTTCTTGTCTATTCAATCTCCACATTTACGAACCGAACCTTTACTTAAGATCAATTAGGTCTTTATTAGGTTGAAATGAGGCTTGAATTATGGCTAATGAGTATGAAAAGGGTATACAAAAACTTCTAAGAATGGATACACCACTTAATAAACACATGGGGCACTGAAGAATAAATCAATGTTGTACACCATTACTCTTTCTTACTTCTTCATTTTTTTAAGCATTAATCATTTTTTCCTTTGTTTTTTTATTTTTATTATTTTTACAATGACATGCTTTCTGCTTATGCACAATGAAACACTTCACTCTTGAGGATTCATGGAATATTTAGTTTCAGCTCTTTCGGTTTTCTCATTCCAAACATATATCCAGTCATACGCATTCTAAGAAAATTTTGGTAAGGATAAAAATAATATGGGTATTACTCCATAATTGGAGTAGGT
Organism: Berberis vulgaris; assembly: GCA_963556465.1. Lineage (NCBI taxonomy): Eukaryota > Viridiplantae > Streptophyta > Magnoliopsida > Ranunculales > Berberidaceae > Berberis > Berberis vulgaris. The sequence continues at coordinate 65,944,957 of OY747131.1, read as the reverse complement.
AAGGGGACGAGGTTAGTAATGAAAAGGCTATTCAAAGGCTCAAAAGGCAAACCGATATTTATTACTAGGTATGCTAAAACAGTAAAGAACGGTTCAAAGAAAAATACCTATATCACTTCTTATGCTCTAGTGATATTATGACATCTCAACTAAATAAACCAAGAAGTTTTAGTGTAATGATTTAATTTTAATGTAATTCTCAAAGCAATCAATAAGAGAATAAGAATAATGAGATCAACAACGAGATAATGTGAACTCAAGAAAAAACATAGTTTATTAAATAACCCTCAAGAAAAATAAAATGACTCAAAATTCATAAGGGTTAAGTCTCGAATATTATTCTAAGGTTTTCTAGTAAATATCTCACTCATCAACTTCAAAGTATGCTAACTTGGCTTATAGTGCAAGAATAGTCGAGTTGAAAAATCTCATGAAGTATATTTAACTTAAAGATAATATCCAACCTTCCTATTAATATATCAATGTGTCAAATGATAGCATGCATTTTCTAACATTTAAAAACATATTCTCTTTATTGGAATGGAAATTCAAAATTTGAATGCATTTTCATATCAAACTTTTATCACAATTACCATAATCATCTATGTATTCAATGGAGATTGAGTAGAATACAATAGTTAATCAATAAAGTTGTGAAATGCAGTTAAGCTCAATTTTTTTTTAAATTGCATAAAAACTCATTAACTTCACCCCCAAACCTAAACCAATCATTGTCCTCAATGTATAAAAAGAAAAATCATGACAAATGAAGGAAAAAGTAAATATGAGGGTTAGAATGATATTATCATGGTGAAGTTTTTACCAATTTCAAAGAGATCATCCACCAATGAAAGCTAAAAAAATAAGAACTGATGACTTATCATGAGAAATTGATAAAGCACATACATGACACAAAAAATGCACAAACGAAAAAAATTACATGCACCAGTTTTAAGTCAAAATTGTTATGGAGCTAACAAGTATGAGTGGAATGCAACTAAAAAGAACTCAAAAATCAATCCAGACTAACCAACACTCTTTAATAGGGTTCAAGTTTTTGTTTTCTTCTTAATGCAAGCCTAACCCTTATATGAAGATGATCCAACTCTAAATAGATAAAAACAATGAAACCCTAAATTACACCTAAATGATGCGGCAAAAAAGATGAATAGTAGACGATCCTAGAGTTTTATTACTAATGCAGTGCTGAAATTCAATTTAATTTCACTAACCGTGGGAGAGGCACAACAATTTCTTATCAATCCACCACTACAAAATTACTCTTCTCTTTTTACTTTCCAACTCAAAGTGAAATGCCAGTTCAAGAACTATTCCAAAATAAGATATGTTCCTTTAGTTGACTACTTTAAGCTTTCAAACTTCCAAAGAGGGATTCTATGAGCGTCAAACCCGTCATAGACAATTATCTTGCTACAAATTTTAAATCATGAAGGCTTAGGTTCCTAACATTAAAATAGATAGGCGTTAACCTATCCGCGGGAGATGACACGAAAGTTACAAATCAATTCTGCCACTATTCAAATTGGGATGCAATACTACCTAAAACAACCAAAGCACAAAGTGATAACAATAAAAACCGCATGCAGATGCGATTTGGAGAAGTTACATCTGGCGTGAAAATCTTTCGGGTTACTTGCGACGCCAGCTAGAAGTTGAGGTTCCGTCGATAAGAAGCACTATCCTCCTAACATCTTGGCGACTTCTGAGAGTGTCATCGTGAATCGCAACTTGAAAAGGAGAATCACAGTGCAATTTATATTTATATTTTTTCTTTTTTGTGTTTCTTTGCTTTGCTATTTTTCTTTTCCGTTTGTGTTTCACGATCTCTGCTTTTCACTTCGTTCCCACTTGAGCTCCTATATGAATGATTGTCTGCAAAATAAAAATACAAAAAAATAAGTTAAAACTCAAACTATTAACACATAAAACAAATATGCAAGTGACTCCTAACACTGTTCCATAAACGAAGAAAATTATACCTAATTTATAAACTAGTAAAAATAAACTTTAGACTTTGATTGTATCATTACAAGCCCCGACAATGGTGCCAAAAACTTGATACATATGTTACTAATCTAAATTAATAGGCTAATTTAATCTTATTATTGTATCGCAAGTGCACGATTGTCTAACTAGTAAACAATGAAAAATACAGGTTGATCCCACGAAGATTGAAGATACAATTGAAAACTACAATCTATTTAAACCAATTTGAAAGGGGGGTTACAAAACAATTAAAATTTGAATTTGAGAGCAAAGAGATAGATGTTAAGGCTTTCGAATCATCCATCAAGAATTGATTAGGTGTGTTAAAGGAACATGAAACAATTTTGAAAAAAAAAAATCAAATTGCATATTTTTGCTTGTTTTATTGTAATTGGAATTTGAATACATAAATAACAACACAATGTTAATATGTTTAGGAATATGGGTATATGGTTCTTTTTACATATCTTCTAGTCATGGTTTAGGTTTGTGGTAGTAATCCTAAATTATAAAAAGTAGGCATTTTGAAACATTTTCAACTGTTAGGGTCTTATGTGGTCTACAATTATAAAAATGAGGCCTTATAAGTCATTTTTTTTTATAAAATTATACTAATGTCAATTATTGTCCCCTACCAATGTAGTAGATTGATTTTAGCAAAGAAGCAAAGGCACAACTAATTACAGATTTAACTAATTCAAATAAAACATTCTTAAACAAAAACATAGAATAACTCTAATTATCATGGATGCATGACATACATGGTGAAAGTAATATACATTTGTTCACAAATCAAACCAATGTTAAACATAAAATGCATCAGAGAACAGTAAAAGACAAGATAAAATTTTCTAAGCCTTAGGAATCATTTACGCTTTTGTGTAGGGTTTAGAAGATCATGGTGGTGATGGTTGTGGCGACAGCACATGCTAACTCCATTAGCTACTCACGAACGCGCTTCACAAAAGGATGCAAATGCTTTGTGGTGGTGCATACAGAAAATTGGCATGTGAATAGCAGGAAGAGTAGATTTAAACAAATTCTTCCTCCAAAACTTATTCTTCTCACAAATTGCTGCTTTGTTGTTGCAGCAAACCTTTAGGTGTGGTGCGAGCAGGAACTGCAAGAGAGAGATTGTAAGTTAGGTGACTGTGAGATGGTAAATCGAGATGGCGAATGGTGATTGCGATCGTGGATGGCAGGATAGTGAATGGAGATTGAGATGGAGGAAGAAAGAAAGTCGAATGATCGGATCATGATGGTTGTTTATATTTTGTGATGGAAAATAAAAGAAGAGATGGCGATGAAAGAAGTCGTGAAAGAGAGAGAACTGATCAGAAGATGGCGTGATGATTCCAGGCAACAGAGAGGGTGAGATGGTGTCAATATGGGTGATCGGTGATGGCGAGATGAAGAAGAGAGGGCTTGGTGGCTGATTGTTACACCAAAGAGGGAGATAAGGTCTGCAATCCTTTGATTGAGATGGAAAACAAAGGACGAGATGAATAATGACGTGATGGAGGTTGCTTATGAGTAAAGGATATGGATCAGAGGGCGTGATGAGGATGAAATGAGACCCGTGTGATTGAAACGAGAAGGTGGTGGCTGTTGATCCTATTGAGTGAGAATCGATGATAAGGGGGTATAAAAAAAATAGGCGTGAAAAGAGAGAGAGAGGGAGTTGAGTGTAGCAGGACGAGGTAGGGCTGAAAACCGAACCGACGGTTCGGTTTTTCACCTAAATCGTGAACCTAACCGACTTAGGTCGGTTTTAAAATTTTCAAACCGAAACCGAACCAACCATTAATAAAACCGATCCGAAACCGAACCGATTCTAATTTATGCAAACCGTAACCGAACTGACTAAAATCAAACCAAAACCGAAATAAAACCGAACCGATCGACTATTTTAAACATATTGTATTATTTATATATAAAATATATATTATTTATTATATATATTCGGTCGGTTCGGTTTGGTCGGTTAAAAGCACATAGAAACCGAAAACCGAACCGACCACTTGGCACTACTACAAATATTAGCTTAGGTAACGCCACTTAGATAGCGCTTTTTTAAAGAGCTATCCAAGTGGGCGCTAGGATAGCGCTTATTTGTCTTTAAAAAAAAAATAATAAAAAAAAACGCTACAATAGCGCTTTTAAATTTTTTTTTCAGTTAAGCGCTATCTTAATTATGTCTTAGATAGTGCTTTAAAAAACGCTATGTGAAAAAACGTTACCAAAACTACCATAGCGCTTTTAAAGTGCTTGCATAGCGCTTTGAAAGCGCTATGCTACTTTCCTCTTGTATAGCGCTTCAAATATCAAATTAAATCTCGTTTTTTAAGATCTTGATATGATCGGACGGTTAATATCAAAAGCCCTAATAAAAACCTAAATCTCGACCACATGTATTTTGGTTTTGCTTTTGCCATTTTTTCAAACACAGAGAGAGGAGGGACGGAACAGAGGCGAGGAGGCGAGGAACCAGATCGAGGAGGCGAGGAACCGAGGAAGGACGCGAGGAAGGAGGCTACTCAGGCGAGGAACCGAGGAAGGAGGCGACTCAGGCGAGGAACCAGAGGAGGCGAGGAGGCGAGGAACCGAGGAGTCGGAAGCTCATTTAAATCTGGGTATTTTGTTTCAAGTTTATATCTTTAGAACCGGGTTGGTTAAGCATGCTTTGATTTTGAATGGGTTTTCATTAGTTTGGTTTTGATTTGCCTTTTGTGCCCTAATTTTTTGATTTTCTGAAACGAAATTGAATCATGTTTATTGATTGTTTTGGTTTATTTTTATGAAATTGACAATGGACTTTGATTATGGTGCTTAAATTTGTGATTTTTTGTGAAACAGACTTGAACAATTTTGACCTAATGAATTGGGAATCTAATTTACAATGGGTTTCTTCTTATCAGGTGTTGGAGTTAGCAGGAAAAGCAGCGAGAGACAACAAGCAATCCAGAATTGAGGTGGAAGATGACCATATGTCTTGAGAAAATATTGTTTGCTCCCATCCTAACAAAACATTTTCCACAACTTCGTCGAAAACATGAGGGTAGGGACTATCATTAAATTCATGTTTTGCATTTTCTCTCCCTTTTTTCTCTTCTATTTTCTCACTTTTGGCAAGTTTTCTTGGAGAAAGTTTCTTTTAAACATAGCCTAAGAGATGAATGTCCTGTCTTGTTATACGACTAACTAAGTTTTTACATGATCGACCAAGTTATATGCTTATACATACTCATGATATACTCAAGGATACAGAAGTAAGCATGCCAAACCATCTAATATATCCTTCAGTACAATCGGAAACTAACTAATCAAATTAATAAAAAATAGTTGAATCCAATTGTTTTCCCATGTATGGCTGTGGCTACTTTCTTTGTTAATAAATATTGGTATACGAGTATTGAGATTCAGGAGTGTTTTGCATTAGATATGGTTTGTCACTGCTGTTTGTAGTACAACTTTCAGGCAGTTCTTCTTGTTTAATAGATATTATTAAGTCACAGGCTTAGCTGGGTTTAGTATCTTAGTATGGTTGAAGTCTCAAGATTGCTAATTACATTCAGCAATATGGTATTGCTATTTTGTCAGGTTGCGGAGATGGAAGCTTGTTTGCAGGAATCCAATCTTACAGTTCCAACTCGTGAAGTTCTCTACTCTATTGCTATTGTTAACTGTGTCACCTATGCCTCGTGATGATTTGGCTCCAATGAGGAATGTGACTCAAACTGCTCCTGTTCCGTCAGGTTGTTATTTTACCAGTTGCCTTTGCTTTTACGTTGTTCTGGTCACGTTTTGTCAAGTAAGGTTCTTATTTGGTTGATCTGAGTGCTTTAATGCTTTTATCTTGTACTAGTTTTTATTTGACCTTGCTTGGCGACAAAACTTAGGTTGTGTTTTTGGAGTCGAAAGTAAATGCACTTGTACTTCTCATAGAAGCACTAGGCTATAGTGATAAGTTATGGTTGTATTAGTATGGTCAACCAGACTTCTAAGTTTTGGAAATTGAGTTAGTTATTGAGACTCTGAGAGATAGAGATAGTGGTCGTTAGTTATTTCTGGAAGTTAAACTATTTGCAAGTTACTGGGCCAGGAATTTTTGCAAGAAAATAATTGCTGGTAGTTTTACGTGGCTATATCCAATAAGTAACTTCACAATGTGTTGTGTAACGCAGCCTTAGTCTAAACTTCAAGCGTGACAACTATTTGCGCTATGCACACTCAGATAATCCAATTGTTCAGCTGAAATGATCCTCTTCCTAACTCCTTAAATCATTTTTAAGCTGATGATAAAACTATGGTTTGAAGTTATACTAAGATGTAGAAAGTGTTGTTTTCTTTATGTTTGTGATTAAATTGTTGAATCTAAAAGAGGGTACAATGTAACCTTGAGTTAGTTTGCGTTTCTATAGCTTTGATTGGGCTATACTGGTTGCTTTGATTTATGTAAACGTTTGATTGGGCCGTAGTTTTATTTATTAAGGATTCATCTTATAAGATTTGTAGATAGATTTTCATTAAAAAAGAAGTTGATGCATCAGATATGAGAATATGGCGAGGCCGATTGTTGTTGAACTGAATGTGCCTCAAAATTTGTATTTCATTTCTAATATTAGTGAATGCAGGAAGGAGTGCTTTGGATAACCCTCATCATATGGAATTTGAAGCCAAATCTGCTAGAGATGGGGCATGGTAACTTCTAACTTGCAGGTATGATGTTGCAACTTTTATCTCTCATAGGTTGTTTAACACACATGATCCGGTAATTATCAGCTCATATTGAATATGACTGATCTTTGATATAATTGATTAGCTTGCTTCACTTCATTTTCTGGGTTGATTTGTTTCTTGATTGTGATCATTGTTTGAGTTCTTTTCATTGTAAGACATCTCACAGGACTGCACCTTCTTGTTTCCAATTTTTTTAGGCTCGTGAAGTTGACATTTTTTAATGAATGAAAGAATGAATACACACCTGATAAACTTCAGGGACAATCTGCTTCATGTTAGCCATATCAAGTTTGATTTGCTGTCAAAGGTGTATTATTAGATGATGCTCCTTGGTGCTCTAAACTTTGACAGTACACTACTCAAAACCTTTGCTAGCTTGACATTTTCAATGAGTTAGGTAAGCTATAATAATATAAAAAATATCAACTATATTAGTGTTCTATTCTTTGTTCCAAACCTTTGTCTCAAATGACTCAGTATAAATAGTGAGCTCTACAAGCTTATCTTTCACAGCTAGAGCTCCTACTACTTCAGTTTAGTTATAAAGTACTGAAATTGTGAGGAGATAGCTATAATGGCAAACATCATTATCTTATTTGCTCTAATAACCATGGTGTTCACCTACTCTCCTACCTTTGCCTTTGATCCAAGTCCCCTGCAAGATTTCTGCGTAGCTGACCGTGCCAACTCAGGTACATTTCCATTCAGTTTCTGATACATGGAATTCTTGCATTAAATGTTTGAGAATGTTGTCAGTTCTCGTTGGCTAATTTTTGTGTCATTATGGATCTGACGGTAATTTGTTATATATCCTTGATTAAATAGTGGTTTGTGTTTCTGGTGCATTGCAGTAAAAGTTAACGGCTCTGTCTGCAAGGACCCGAACATGGCTAAACCAAGTGATTTCTCTTTCTCGGGCCTAGACAAGGTTGGAAACATTTCAAAAACCACAGGATCTGCTGTGACTCCTGTCAATGTAGCTCATATAGCAGGGCTCAACACTCAAGGAATTTCACTGGCTCGTATTGACTTTGCACCCTATGGGATCAACCCTCCACACACGCACCCACGAGGCAGTGAGATCTTGACTGTACTAGAAGGTACTCTCTATGTTGGCTTTGTCACCTCCAACACCGAGAATCGCCTAATTACCAAGGTACTTAAGAAGGGAGATGCATTTGTCTTCCCAATAGGCCTCATTCACTTTCAAGCCAATGTTGGACATGGAAACGCAGTTGCACTCGCTGCATTGAGCAGTCAGAATCCTGGTATGATCACTATAATGGGAATTTTTTTTCCACCACTCATTACTAGTTTACTACCACTTTTACATAGAAAGAAAACTTAGCTCTTCTTCTCATGAAATTTATATCATGTTGTTCTTTACCTCACCCTGCAAAACCACACATTCAGTAAATATTTGATCAAAGTATGAAAACATGGGTTAAAATAGTAACAAGAACAAGTTGAATGGCTTACTTGGAGCAGTCAGTGGAGGGGCTGATTTGGTAAGGAATGTTAACACCACACTTCCCTAGGAGACTCGCGCTAAGAGCGGGCTTGAACCCAGGGACGCTGCTTGTGGCTGCTTTCAAGCAGCCGCAAACAGTCTGGCGGTCTGGGGTGGTTTTTACTAGTGCATTTAGTGATCTCACCCCAGCGCAACAGGGTGACAGCCCCACGCTCTACGTATGGGATGCAAGGGGAAACCTTGCTGACCACTGTAGTGCAGGAAATGACAGCTTCAGCTTTTGGTGTAAACACCACAATGTAAGCTAGTAGTGCACAGGAAAGCTTGAGGATTAGTGATGCTGCCATTGTTGTTTCTTCTCTGTTACTACGACTCACTTGAGATTTTGCAGTGAATTGTTGTGTGTTTTTTTTGATTTGCCTTTTGTATAAGCTCAAATCATCTTCACCGTTGTTTTAGATTTGATTTGGCCTTTACCTTTATGTTTTGAAATTTGTGAGTCATCTGCTAATAATTCTTCTTCGGTTCTGTTGCAACAGGGAAGCATGCTTGCGGTTTGTCCATCGGCTGTTGCTGCTGATGCGCAGTGCAGAGCTGTTGCTGCTTTGCTGCTTGCTGCCTGTTGCTGTGCCTATTGCTGTTGCAGTGCAGAGCTGTTGCTGCTTTACTGCCTGTTGCTGTGCCTATTGCTGTGCCGGTGTTGTGGTGCTGGGCTGTTGCGGAGATTCAGTGTTGAGGCTGCCGTGTTAACGTTGTTTTGGTGGTGCTTGAGCTTGTTTTTAAACTGTAGAAAAGGTTTTTACAATAGTATATTAGAAGACTACAATTATTATTCTTTTTTCTTGTTTGATGTCACTTCCATATCTATATTCTCTGTGATTATAACTCTAGGCTTAGTAACTCAAAGAGTATAACGATAGTCATCTTTACCTTGTGCTTGCTGAAAAATACAACTGATCTATTTAGCTATTTCTTTCACAGAGATTCTGATTCTTGGAACTGGGAGGTGTGTGGATCCTGAAGTTCGACGCTTCGTTCGTTCGACTGGCATGAAATTAGAAGAGATAGATTCGGTATACTCTTATTAGCCTACCCAAGTTTTTTTGGTTTTTGGTTTTTGGTTTTTTTAGCTAGTCTCCTAGTTGCTCATTTCTAATTATTTTGATTTCCGAGTCTGTAAGAGCATCTTCAGTAATAGTCCATCCTCAAACACAAAGGGCTTGAATTGAGGGACTTCTTTTGAGTTTTAGCAGGACCTCCTCCATTGGTGAAATTGACATATATGTTTGATATTGTTGTTGAGAGCTTCCTACGCCATCAATATGCTATTTAGCACGGGTAGCTCCACCCATATTATTGACGTGGATTATTTGATTCATGGAAGTATTGACAAAAGGAGGGCCTTATGACATATCCTGAATTGTTTCCTTTTCTCATCTACTTTCAACATATTGAACGAGGAAGGAAGGATCACAGCTGCTGCACTTCTTCCCTATGGTGTTTCTTCATAACTTGAGGTAAAGTACCAATCGAAAACTCCCTACTACTTGTACATTTCTTTCAATTCTTGGCCACTAACTGCATTTTCAATGCCACATATTTGTGTATTTATTCATTTAATGTGTATGCCACGACTTCACTTGTAGTTGCTGGTGGAGTTGCTCTATGGGGCTCTACAGGGATGATTTCTGTGAGCATAAAATCTTTCTAATATTTACTGCCCTTCAGATTTCATTGCAGTTAAAAGATTAATACTGATCATATCTGTTATATGCGAGCTTAAGAGTTGTTGATAGCTTGTATGATATTTATTGAACGAAAGTTTAATTTGTGCATTCTATTTCTGCAGGCCATTGATAGGCTTCCTTTAGTTCCCGGAGTTCTTGAGCTCGTTGGAATTGGTTATTCTGGGGTAAGTTCCACACCTATTACTGCTACTATATATATATATATTAGTTGAGAAGGCTGCTATCAAGAAAACCCTTTGTGTTTGGCAGTGGTTTGCATATATATAGTAGCAGTAATAGGTGTGTTCTTGTATTTCAGGTTAAGATTTATATACCGACTTAGTGTGTGTGTGTGTGTTGTTATACTTATACAATGCCATGATGCAATTTCAGGTTATGCGAGGATACAATTTGAAGTGGCGGTGGAATCTGAGAAACATTCAGCGGTGCCGCAATGTACAGACGAAGTTAGGACTGTAGGAGAAGCTGTTGGCCATTTCATTTCGTGGCCAAAAAAGCTGGTGTATATATATAATAGCATATTAACAATTTTGTATGAATGCTTAAATTATATTTTGAATGAATGAGAAACAATTAGTTATCATGTTGTGTCTTTATTGATTGATTGAACGTTGTCATTATTATATTAAATATTATATAAAAAAATATTATATGGTAGTTAATAAAAAAAATTCACCGAAATTAAATAGCGCTTTAGAAGCTAATTAAAAAAAAAAATTTTAAAAAAAAAAAAAATTAAAAAAAAAATGAACAAAATTAAATAGCGCTCATAAAAGCGCTATGCAAGCTAATTTAAAAAAAAAATTTAGCGCTTACATAGCGCTTAATAAAGCGCTATCTAACGAAGCGCTATTCAAGTACGCGCCTTGCATAGCGCTTTTTTGAGCGCTATCTAAGCTACCATAGCGGTAGCTTAGATAGCGCTAAAAAGCGCTATCTAAGCCTATTTTTAAGCGCTATGCAAGCCTATATTTGTAGTAGTGTGGGTTTTGAATTTTTTAAAACCGAAACCGATCCGAACCGAATTTAAATCGAACCGATTGGTTCGGTTTAGATCGGTTTAATCGGTTTGATCGGTTTGTTGTTCAGCCCTAGGAAGGGGAATAAATATGTGTTGGTTTTGGGCGTGGGCTTAGGTTTAAGTTTGATTTACATGGGTTTGGTTTGGATGGGCTTTGGCATGCGAATTAATGTGGTGATTTGCAATTTCACCTGCCACATTGTACCGCCATTCGAACCTGTCAAATAATTATTCTCTGAAGTGCGCATTTATACGATTTCATCGTTTAAGTTTCAAATCCTACAAAACATGAAAATAAAATAAAATACAATATTTGAAACACAATCAAATATAAATTATAAGGAAATTTAAATATAAATTAGGTGAATGTCAAGATCATTAGAAAACTTCAACTTTATTGTCTTCCTTCTTGCAACAAGATTATACATTTTCATAATGGACTCTCTTATATTTCTTTTGCCACTATACTGCATGGCTAACAAGTTTGCTAAGAAGCGTACTTGCCTCCATCTTTTCGATGCAACAAATCGGTCTGCAACTTGGCGTAGGGAAGTTTTAGCATTTTCCTCCTTAGATATTACAACACGAAAAGTATTAGAAATAGAGTACGTCATTATCATAAGATTAATGCAATTAGAGTGCTCCCACTTTCCATAAGAAGCCTTATCTTCAGCTGAACTAGAATCAGTGGGCTTAGTGGGTTCATCAATACGAAGTGCATACTCCAAATCCATACACCCTAGAATGATCACAATCTGCTCTTTCCATTTTTTAAAATTTGAAAAAATATGAACTGGAATGTTATTTAAATTGGCAAATATCAAAGAAGCATTCAGTAAATAACACAAAAGAACAAACTCGCATCAATATATATACACCCAATCAATTGTAATACAGTGACAAAATAAAAATAAAGAAATAATCACATCATGCAAAATTTGGTTTAATTAAGGAGCAAACAAATAAACTAAGGGTAAAAAAGTACATATAATTACATTTTTAGTAATGGGCCTTTATGAGAAACTAAACACACAATTACAATTCAAGTCTTTGGACAAACATAGTAACGTGTAAATGGTTCTCTGAAAACAACTAAGACGAATTAATGTAAATAAAATTGGGATTAGCCACCTTCCTTTGGCCAAGTCATTGAACACATAAGTAGATCCCAATAATATTTTACTAAAATTAATTTCCTTAAGCCGTCTATGAACCAACCAAAATCACAATCTTCCTTTGGTTCGATTGTTATTCGCATTGATCATGACGCAACCATATGCAATCCATTAAAATACTGAACTTAAATTTAAATTCAAATTATTTTTCATGAAAGCAGTCATTTAGGCGATGTCACAAAAATTTACCTAAATTTAAATTCCAGATTGCTAAACAAAAATATACATTAATTGTTCCTAAAAAAATGCAACTAAATTTGTATTTCACAAAATTCAGCTTCGGCTTATTGTACTGTGTTTAGATTGTTAAGTTATTACATGCCCAATTTAATTTAAACCCATTAGGCCAAACATGCCACACATGCCCTACAAAACAAACATGCCGAATAGAATAAACCGGTCCAAACAGGACCGAGCCCAATAATTGGAACCGGTGAACTGAACTGAAACGGCGAACATGACCTAAAACAAGCCTAAATAAGGAACTCCAATGAACGAGGCTCAGGATCCAACAAGCCCAAAATAACATCCAGGCCATAAGAAAACTTAGACAACTAGGTTGAGTCAGCCCAGTTGACTCATCACCTTCTTCATCTCTCTCTAAAGACTTGGAAAAAAATAGAGACCAAAGCGATCAAGATAGAGCTGGTTTGCTCGAATTTGAAAAAGGAAAAAAAATATGTTTTGGATTTCAAAACGATGGAAGAACAACATAGATCAACCGCTTTCCATCATTGAAGTCAATGAAGAACAACAAAGATCACCGCTAGTGCAACTTGTTTTGATCGACTAAAGCCTCGACGGATGACGACGTTATGTGTAGTGAAGTCGATCGACCAGAAGGGATCGTGTAGTGATCAAGAGCAATTATCAAATCATCGAACGAATTGATGGGTGTCGACCGACCCTGTCAACCTAAAGGTAAAATTTATTTATTTTATTAACAGTAAAGTTAGAATTCAATGTTTTCTCATGTTGTTCAACTCCCACTAACCACCCAAAATATCCTTATGGGGTCGATTATGGAACAACCAAACCACAATTTAGTTGTCGGGCGAGCCGGATCGGGCGTAATAGATTTATAGGGTTTGGGTAAAATTAATGTGATGATTGATTAATTAATCAAACAATAAAAAAACCCGTAAACCTATTTTTTCTTCAATAATTCTGACAAGGAGGCTGATACCACTTGTTGGAATAATATTAGATCCGCACCACGACCTCATGTTAGTAATCAATAAATAACAATTTAATTAGTGCGTATCTGAAGACATTGATGAAGGGTACGCATGCAGCAATCCCTACAAACCAAGCAATACACAGAACCTTTCTTCTATGTCTTTCAAACCAGATGGGAAATTAAGATGTAGAGAAAATTAGGTTTGGAGTGGGGATCTCAATCGAAATATATAGAGCCCTAATTCTATTATTAGCCCATCATCAATAATAGAATTATAATAGGGCTTAAATTGATACCTACACATAAATAACCTTCATAATCAATTTAGTAGCACATGTCAAGACATATAATATGTAATTAGAAACGTGTTTATGACCCTGGTCTTGATTTTTAATGATCACAACTAATCGGGTCCAATCAAACATCACTCACCTATAGTTCGACAGTCTACAACGTATAATAATATAAATTATGTAGGTTTTTTTTTTTTTTTTTTTTAAATAAACCTCCAGGAGGGAGGGGCAGCTATGGGATGCCAGACCTTAATTACTTGTCAAAAAATTGATATACAATCTAAATGGGAGTACATTACGACTTTACTCGCTTTAAAACCAAAACTAATAAACATAACATGATAACTAGCCAAAAGCAAACATCAAGTAAAACAGAACTGACCAGTCATGTCAAATAAATTTAAAGCAGAGCAACGACAACTCTGTGTCAGCAGGAGCAAAACATCCCCTCGAAGCCTCGCATTTCTATTGTCTTCCTCATAAGAAACTAACATAACCAAATTGTTAGCAATCTGTTGCTCAATCCAGGCTGTTACAACTTGAAGGCATCAACATAACCACAATACTCTACTGCCTCGAAACAAAGTAAAAAATAACTTTGCAACTACAGCACAATTCTCGCACATCAAATGAAGAACGCTGAAACTTGCAACCTGCACCACCATCGAGTCCCTGCCGGCTTGCCATTCTACAATCATGGCACCGTATATCGATGTTTCAAAAACACAAGCAATGATCAATACTGCCCCAGATGATAACCATGTCATCGAACTGCGTCCTGAACAGGGGCGGAGCCAGGATTGCAGACAAAGGGGGGGGGCAAAAAATAAATCACAGATAATTTAATTCTTAAAATAAATAAATATGATTAAAACAAAGTTTCAAAAGTAGTACAAGAGAAACATATTTTATTTGTCAATGTTGTTGCACATTGGATTTTAGTAGAAACTCTCTGCGAGTTCTCATGTTCATAGGGTTTACCAAACCAAGCCCGAAGGCTACAGTATTGTAATCCATGTCCGAAGGCTACAATATTGTTGCCACTTAATATCCTCTGTGTTGTAATCCATGCCCGAAGGCTATATAACTGAGGGTTTACCAAACCAAGCCCGATGGCTACAATATTGTTGCCACTTAATATCCTCGTCGCTTCTATCTCGCAGGGAAACTTGCTTTCAATCCGATTCGTTGTCTCCACCTTGCATGAAGACAACTTATCTGAAGCACATGTGCTTCTAATAATCAGGTGAAAACTCACAAAATCTTAACTGGTGAGTCTCGAACCTGCGACCTCTTACAAGGAGAGTTGATGTTCGATCAACTGAGCTACAATTGGTGGACAACTGTTAATATGAATGTTATCGTCCAATTGCTTAACTGAAGCAGGCTACTGTGAAGACTGAAGAGTGTCGATGAGGAGCAAACAAGCAAGAGAGAGAATAGACCACCTCCATAAATCGATCTATGTCTAATCGAAATCTTATTGTGCGATTGGAGAAATCAATCTCCGTTGAAATCGTCTTGTGCGATTGGAGGGGATTGGAGAAAATCAATATTTGTCAAAATCGTTTTGGGCAATTGAGAAGGCGGAGAGGTGAACTTGCGAAGGCTTGCGAAGAATTTGCGATTTTGTGTATATTTGTATTTTATTATCTATGAGAGGGGGCAATCTAAAATTAAAAGGGGCTAAAATAGCAAATATTGTTAGTTTGGTGAGGTTTCTTAAAAAGCTAAGGGGGGCAATTGCCCCCCTTAGCTATAAGGTAGATCCGCCCATGTTCTTGAACCAACAGTCACTCAGCATCAATCCTCCGCAGCACCAAGCCTCCAACACACGCCCAGCAATCAACCTATAAATCCCCGCTGCTACATAACACCCAAACATCGCTTCATTCACCAAAGAAAGTAGCAAAAAATATCACTGGCACAACACCTCAACAACCCTCCTCACTGCTAGGGCGCATAAAATAGTGCAAACACCCACTAGCACAACAATTGTTCCGCACCCACATAATTCCAGCATCCGCCCACTTCAACCAAGTGCGGTTGCATCCCACACCCCTGACTAGCAACCGACAATAACAACCTGGACACCTAGCCACACCACCCCTGCAAACTGGCTTAAAACTACACACAAGTTCATTTAGCAATACGAACATAAGGAGTATGGATCCTATCTAAGTGAACCAGACCGGCAATCCTGTTAGGAAGATCAAAATTACCGTATTCTCGACTAACTCCTTCCTTCTGAGCTCTATCCGCAAGTGCATCCGCCACCGCATTCGCTTCCCTGAAAATATGAACACAACTCACCTCCATTTGGGAAATCAAGTTCTTAATCTCTCGCCAAGCATTTTGCATGAACCAAGGAACTTTGAAATCCTCATAGAACCAACCCCGCACAATTTTAGAATCCGTTTGGAGAGAAACCTTTACCAACTGAAGCCTATGACACAAAAGAAGACATTCCATTACTGCTCGCACCTCCACAAAATTATTTGATCCTTCGCCAAGAACAACTTGCTTAGCCACCAGACACTCACCCAAACTGTTTCTGATAATAATTCCAGCTGTTGCCTTGTTATTTCTTGACGACCCATCTATATCAAGTGCCACAAAATCCGCTTGGGGGAAGTTCCAATAGACAACTCACTTCTTAATAATTGGAACGATAGGCAGACCAAGGGATAAAAGAGGCTTCTTATTCTCACTAACTCGTTTGGGAGACAAAAAGGAGTTTGCCAGTCGAAGATTTCTCCTAACTAGCAGAATAATTGTCATCATACTTGGCTTACCATTGTCAAAAACATCCCGACACCTCTATTTCCATATCTCCCAAAAGATTAACATTGGCATTAAAAAGTAAATTAGACAAATGATGCAGGAGGATTTCTAGGGTTCTTAATTAGGGTTTCTAGGGTTCATAATTTGGGTTTCTAGGGTTCCTAATTTGCTCTTTCAATTTAATTAGGAGTATTTTTAGTTTCCTTTTAAGATTAGGTTTTACTTTTTCTTTTAGAAATAAACTGCTTGTTATTTTAGTATTTGATTCTAATTTTTCTTTTAGGAATAGGCTATTTATTATTCAAGTTATTTGAGCACTATAAATAAAGCTCTTCCTCAATATTGTAATAGACATTTGATTTGAGTAATTTGATTGAACATTATAGTTATTTCTTTGTGTTTTGGGCTATTCTCTTGTGTTTTTCCCTGTCAATTATCTGTTGCTATTAGCCTACAGAATAATCGCTATTCTGCCCGGCGTCAGTTGGTATCAGAGCTTCAACACCTTCTTGGGATGAGATTTCATCAGTTTCTATGGCTGGTGGTCGTGGTCGTCGCGGGCAGGTTCCGAACGAGGAAGCCTCAAACCGTGATCGTAACGTTAAGGATGTGATGATTAAGGATTTATAGAGGCAAGTTGCAGAGTTAACCCAGCGTCTAACGGCGCGAGATTTCGGTGATCGTGAGATGGAAGATCACGATTCTGATTCCAGTTTCAAAAACCCGTATGACCATCGTGCTTGAATCTGGGAGCGCCGCGGTCGGGAGGATCGTCATGGAAATATCGGTTTCAAAGTGGATCTACCCGAGTTTTCTGGTACGTTACAGGCCGAAGGATTTGTGATTGGTTGAATGAAGTAGAGCGTATTTTTGAGTATAAGGAAGTCCCAGATCATGTCAAGGTGAAATTGGTCGCCAAAAAACTTAAAGGCAGAACATCTGCGTGGTGGGAGCAGTTGAAGCAGCACGAGACAGGCAGGGCAAGGCCAATATCACTGATTGGGAGAAGATAAAGAAGAAGATGAAGGGTCACTTTCTTCCTCTTGGCTACACTAAACCCTTATTTCAGCGACTTCACTCCTTGAGGACCGTTTCTGAAGAATACCAGCGTGCACTTGCTGTGGAAAAATAGCAGAACATGAGGCTTATGATCAGAAGTGATCAAGGCAGTCGGCCAGTTAACCCTCAAGAATCCCGTCCTACCCAACAGCCACCGCAGAGTAATTCTACTATTAGATGTTTTAGATGTGGTGAACAGGGATATAAAGCGACTGAGTGCAGGAAGCCTACTATTCAGAAGGGTAACAATTTCCTGATTGAAGAAGACGTGGTCGACGAAACTGAGGAGCTTGGAGAGTCTGTGTATGACACTGATGAAGAGTTGGATATTGTTGATGCAGATGGTTTGCAGAATGGGGATGTTGGAGTTGTTATTGAAGACGGTGAAGTACACACCTTGATTGGAGCCAAAGCTGCTGAGGGTGCCATTGATGCTGCAAACATGTTGAAACTAGCTCTCACTAGAGGTGAACTACAGTGTATTGGGGCTACAACGCTAGATGGGTATAGAAAGCACATTGAAAAGGATCCTGCTTTAGAAAGGCGATTCCAGTCCGTAAAAGTGCATGAACAAAGTGTTGATGAGACCGTGCAGATTCTTAAAGGGCTTCGAGAACGATATGCGATTCATCATAAGCTTCGTTATACAGATGACGCTTTGGTTGCAGCTGCACAGTTATCATATCAGTACTTCAGAGATCGTTTCCTCCCTGACAAAGCAATTGACTTGATTGATGAAACTGGTTCTCGAGTACGGCTTCGTGAGGCACAGGTCCCAGAGGAAGCCAGAGAACTTTTCTATCAAATGACTTTTTATTACATCTTATAGGTAAGTATAATTCAGCACGTGCATCAATTCTTGCATCAGGTAAGTAAAATTTAATATGACTTTTTATTAAATTTAAAAACAACATTTACAACCTCTGATCAGCAAATTCCAGCAATTGCTTTCAAGCAATTCATTACAGCAACAACATTTACAATTCATTACAGAAGAAATTTAGATCATTCACAATTCATTACAGCACGTGCATCAATTCATATCATTCACAACCTCTGATCCGCAAATTCCAGCAATTGCTTTTTCAGCAAATTCAATAATGCGCCCTTCTTCGTCAATTTTCATCAGACCAAATGCAATGGCACGTTGTTCATCCATTGGCAGCGCAGCAACAGTGATGTCAGCATTTGTTTCTCTATGAGCTTGAATAAACTTCACATAGATCATACGGTATAGATGATCTCCAGCAAGAACCAAAAACTCCATCACATTGCTTTTTGGCAAAAAGAATGGGAGAAAACAACCATATCGGGAACATTCTTGGACTACTAACAACAAAGTAATACCTCTAGAAGTGATATCTCTTCATCTGCATTCCAGTCTGGACATATAAGAGGGAACGACAAATTGTCCTGTTGAACAAAATATACAGAAACATTTTAAGAAACCTAGCAAGTAAGAAATAAATAAACCTTCTTTGTTTAATCTCTTTCTTGAAACAATATAACTGGATGAGAACAAAATAAGTTAATAAACCAAACTAAGACAGTTGTATTAAAAATGTCAAGCATACATCATCATAATCGAATAAGCAATGTAAACCGCTAAAATCAACAGAAAGAAAATAGTTAAATAGGAACAATGTCTCTTCTTATAAAGAAAATAATAATAATTATAAAAGAAATCAGTATATCATTGATATCAATGGTTAGGCAATGTTATGAGGCAGCAATTTATATGAGTCCGTTTGATGTTTATTTCCTTTTTATTCAACGTAAGGAGAAATTTTCAAGATGTAAATTTTCTAGGAACCTGTTATTTCTTCTATCATGACTCCTAAAAATTGAGGATTCACGTTCAGTTAAGGTGGTTTTCTGTGTCTTCGGTGCTGCCTACAGATGGATCATCTCCAAGGAGAAAAGTGCATTTTTTGCTTGTCATGCACTTTATAAGAAAGATGAAAAATTAGTAGATCATGTACTCATTCATGTGACTTTGCTTATTGATGGTATGTTTGTTTACATAGAATCATATTTCATGGAGTGTACCCCACATTTGATGTCAAATGTTATCAATGAGATTCATCCTCATTCCCAGACTGTCAACATTGAGAATGCAACTAAGTGACACAGACCAAACACTTGTGACTTTAGTTCATTCTTCACATATTTCTTCGACCATCAGACGACTGCTAACATCCATACATGAACGTGTGTCAAAATATACTAAGAAGACAAATACTGTCAAAATTTTCTTTGAAGCACTCACCATAACCCTGTAAGATTGATTGCTTTTGTGTGGCGTAACTTCAGCCCCAACAGAAAACCACTCTACACACAGGTCAAAATCAGGACACTTTACACACTTGATACGAATCTTTCCTGAAATGTCTTTGTTGCAGTAATTGCAGTGGTACACGGCTTTTTTCCCTTCGCCTATTCATAGAGCTGTCCCATAAAATTTGAAGTTACTAAAACCGATAAAATGACAAACATAATAACTTGCCAAATATTTGAATTAAATTCAATGAAAAAACTAACATGTTAACCAATAGAATATCAATAAATTGCTTCAGAACCCGTTCCCCATTAATACAAAGGCTGTGATCCAATGACTTAAGCTTTCCTTTAAAATACTGTCTTAAACCTAATTCGTTAGACCCCTTAGATCCAAACTATGTTGATTTGCTTGTGAAGATGATCTTACTGGCATTTAAACCACTCCACAAATTTAGTTCATACCAACCAATTCCTGATGGGTCGAGATCCTTAAGTAATGACTCAGCTTGCAGACTGATGTCAAAACATCACAATGTAGATGTCCCCATGAGATGAATGGTGTACCTATTGATATATGCTAATATTGGGAAAGATCCTAAAAACGGCCAGGTTATTGTCATTGGAGTGGCATGGTAATCTACATTAGGTAAATGCAGCAGATGGACCTATCACGGACCACAGCAAAGTTAAAAGCCACTTGGCACTCAAACTATCAAAGACTACTAGATCAACACAAAAAAATACGGTGATCAACCAATTCCATGACACTAAAAATGAATCAAGGAACATGTCAGTTGAACCTATACGCATAAACCCTCCTGCTGAGCTGGTTAAACACATCTAACAACAACTAAACCCAATAACGCCCAATGTTCAACCATAATGCCACATAGAATGAGCACAACAACACTAATGGAGAAGCTTGTCTACCAGTTTAACTAATCATTCAGATTATGTGATTCCAGAAAGATAGCAAACTGGATGTAGTTATGTGTGGTATGTCAGAGATGATGCAGCACAGATGTGGATATTGACGAAATGACAGCAGGTCTCTTTCGAGAAGCTTTTTGATTCTTGAGAAAGGATATACTTTTATTAACAAAAGAATGAAGTTACACTGGATACAAAAGATGTCCAAACAGGGATTAGAGATTATCAGCATTACACGAAGAAATTTAATATACTACGAAAGTACCATGTTGGGAGTTTTCACACGTTTAAAGTAGTTTTTGTAATTTACAAGATTGTTTGAATAGCCTGCCAAATGACTCAAAACAAACATGAAATGCTTCAAATAATATCTAGAGATCTACTAGCAGTAAAGAAGCAACCTTTGGGTTCAACTCACGCTTTGTTGCCTTGACTCTCTCATTCCAATAATAGCTGCCTGAATCCTTCCCTAAAATATAAAGACAGTAAATAATGGTAAAGATAGGCTGTCTAACATACACAGTTGACAGCTAATTAGAGCATAAACAACAATGCAGAAAATTATAAGAAGGTATTAAACTAGCAAGCCAAGCTGCTGAATGCATACCCAATGGACGACCTGGAATCTGCCATACAGAATACTGTGGAGCAACTGCATGATGCATGCCATTCATTTGAGTGAGAAATCCCATAAGTTGTTATTCTGTAGCCATCATTATAAAGCTGCCAACTTGAGTTGGATGGTGCATGGTCTGTCATGATCGTCGTCTTTGTATGATTCAACAAACTACAAGGACCTTCACTGTTACAATTATTCTGTTAGAGACAAATGAAGAGAAATCCGATGAAATTCTATACAAGTTCATCAGAACTCCCCCCAACCACCAAATTTTCATAGTTAAAATGAATTTTAAATCTTAAGAGTAGTCCACTTTTCATATTAAAATCGAAGTCTAAAGCTTAAATTTTCCCAACCCATGGATACAACATATTGCTATTGAGGCCAATTGAGTATATGTTTCTTTGTTTCATTACCTCTTTTGCAATTAAGCTAAAAAACATTTAAACCAATTAAGCTAGAATACCCAAATGATCATGCTCATAACAATACAAACACACAAACATGGCTAAAGAAGACTATTGAGTAAATCATGTTGATGGCCTATACATAGTAGCAGACTCAAATCCCTCCAATTGAAATGCTCCCTTGTACATAATAAACACTAGTGCTTAACAAAAGTCTAAAAAAATTAAAGAAGACCCAATACTCACCAAGTAGTTCTTCTACTGCTTCTTCAATAGCAAAGGACCAACATTATCTCCAATGTCTTTTGCACCTGAAGCTGATGTTTGTCACTCAGCTCTGTCAATCTGGCTTCATTTACGGCCTGATAACCCATACATGCAGTCAATACAAGTTGGCTGCTGTCAAATGTTGCGCTAGCAAGGGACTGTAGCAAGGTAACTGCATCTCCAACGTCCTTTGTTATCAGTAATGCAGGAGCTACAAGAAAACTAAATAGGATTAAGCTCTAATAATTACCAGCAGAGCATAGACAATTTGGATACTGCATATGCACAAACAACAAAGAAAATGCGGTTCGCTCTGTACCGTATAACTCCATCAAAGCAAGTGCAGTTCGAAATTGCATAACACGATTTCCTTCAAATAGAAGCACATCCCATATTCTAAGAACTGAAGTCAGAGAAAAAAATTAATTGTAAAAGTTAACACAAAAATTTCATTGTGGAATATACTATGAGCATTAAGGGATTTGCTCTAGGAAGAGTATAGAAACTCACCAATTTCCCATGGAAGCATATTTACAAAAATGGAAAGGAACCAGGGACCAGTGCAATACCCTTCTTGTCTGGATTTGCTTCTTTGAATGACTTTCTAAAATCATCCCTACAACAAAATTCATTCCAGTTAGAGTTGAAAACAATGTTCTTAGCCAATACAATCTATCAAGGAAATACTTACAGAAACAGAAAGTAAGCAGTCTGAGGACGCTTTGGCATGTTGGGGTCTTTTGATTTCCTACTCTTCTTTGCTTTTGATGATGATTTCACTACCTTCGCATTCCCTACCTTGGCTTTAGTCCTAAAAAAATTTCGCACAAATTTTCATCAAATATCTCACACTCACAAAACAGACTATAACAGAAGAAAAGCCTACTTGGTTTCTGCAGTTTTTTCAACAACAGTAGACTCTGAAAATCAAATAGAAATAGAAAATTAGAACAACAATGTTCATATACTGTTTTTTTTCAAATCAATGATCAGCATATTGACCTGTATGCTTGAATCTGTGCAGCCAATGTTAGAAAAATAGTTCAAAATTTTCAGCCAATGTGGTGAACAAAGAATGTGCATTTTAACACCTGAATGGAGATGTTTATTCACCTCGGGCACTTCAGATAAATCTTCTGAAGTGGTGTTTACTACCTATTTTGAACAAGTACAAAATTAGTACAACGCACTCATTCGAAACAAAGACACAAACTGATCATTTTGCTTATAAACTAGCAACCCTAACTTCACCAAGGATAAGGCCTAAAACAAAAATAAGTTTAGACCTTAAAAGACCTTTATCATGAACTAGGCCAACCAAACTTTCAAAACCCAAATTGCAACCATAAACTTGTAAGCAATAAAAAAAACCATACCCAGCTGACTCTAGCCCAATCCCCTATTGAATTCCAGCACACCATCACGCTAACAGCAGAAGAAAAAAAAAAAGCAACAGAGTGCATCAGGACAGAGCACTCTGTCAAAACAGAGCGTGTTGTCCAGTGTATTGCAGCACCGAAAAAAACTAGACAGAGCAGCTCCAATTCTTGGCAGACCAACCCTGCAAGCAAACTTCGCTGCTCCGAGTCCATGACACTTCAAGTTAATGTCAAAACCCTGCATATTAACATCAAAACGACACACAAGAGAACATAACACAAGCTTGATCAATCTCTTACTGCAACACCCACACACAAAAACAGAGCAAATCAATGAAACCCAATACAAGAAAACAACTCATTTTCATCCAAACATATAACATAACACAAGCTTACCATCTGTGTGCTTAAAGTTTTTTTTACTGGGAGGCAACATAAAAAGATTTTAGATTATAACGATAATCAACAAAATTGCTTCTCAGAAACTAAATTTAGTCATACAATTGTATTAATAGAAATGTCTTGAAAACAAATAGTAGTTAAACTACACATCAACAACATTGGTACTGCGTTAATAATGGTAAACCTTTCTTCAATAGTTTCGGTACTCAATAACCTATAGATGTATACTCTCTTCATTTGATAAGCTTATCATTTAACAATTAAAAAGAGAGATCAAGCATGTTACGTAGGTAAAATAACAGAAGTATAAAGGATCATTAAAACGGTTGACTAATTTCTATCGTTTATTGATAGGAGTGTTTCCATCAAGCCTAAAAAATGGATATCTTCTTTCACGGCATAATTGACCAAAAAGGTCCAGGGTCTGATTTAATACCATAAAACATCATTTACAGATCATGTATTCATTAACCCTCAAATAAATAAGTAAACTTAAAAGAAAACTATTCTATAAAACCATTTTTGTAAAGTAAATCATCGATGACAATGTAGGTTCAGTGGGATACAGGTCCACTGGATATCCTGATATAAACTTGTTAGCAAGAATTAATTACACACTTGAGTTTAGTTTGAAACGAGAACTATTTGGTCATTAGTTTGCCCACGCAAATTTGTCAGCAATCGAGCTAAAACGTGCATTTTCCAGAAAAGATAGAAAGGATATCCCTAGTCACTACTCATCAATCTTTAAATATCTGACCCACCATGTTCCCAATATTTACTTAAAAATTGTGTTTTAGAACTTCTGTATTAATGTGTTCATTAGCTACCTATATCGTACTATATGCCACTAACAGTTGAAACAATAATAGTGCATCAAATCAGATATTTCCTCGCCATGGAGGAAACAAATAAAAGAGTTGCTAAACATACCTTCATGTAACCTTCATGTAAGAATCTACATCGGCATTTGGGACAATTCCAGCCTCCTTCTCCCGTCTAGTGACCTCCATCATTATCTCTTGACAAGCAAATATAGAAACCACTTTCATAAGTTATAAAGTTTCAGCTTTTAACGCCCCACAGGCCACAAGAGAAACAGTGACTGATTTGTGCTCAATAAAATATTACCTTTAAATGAACACAACCATATGAGATAGAATAACCAAGCAATAGCCATGAGCACAGCCATGCGAAATATGTTGCCAGATTCAGTTGGACATGAATTGGTTCTGCTGCAGAGCGGCAGCCATAGAATCCTGTTGTTTGGTCATGGAGATGATCATAGAACTGACCTCTAAGACCAGTCCAAGGATTCTGAGTCTTCCATATTAGAACACCCATATATTTTGTCCACATACGAGAAGTCCATCCCTCCAGCAGAGCTCTATACTGGATGTAGTTAACAAGTTGTGCCTGAGACAATAATCAAGCTAAAGTGAGAACAAGACCAAGGGAGAAATCATGCACAAATGCAGGCAAGATGAAGATATCTGTTGTTTTACCTTCTCACAAAAATCATCAATGTCAACACTGCTTCATTAACATCATTGGGCAAGTCCCTCAACAATTCACAATATGGATCAGATTATGAAAATCCTTTAAACAATAAAAGACTCAAACTGATCCAGTCAATGCAACAATCACAAATAAAAGACTCAAACTAATTCTTCATAGAGTAACCATCTGCGGCTCCTCCCATAGAGCCTCCTATAGAGGACTCAACCCCAATGCCTTTATCCCCCAGTCAAACTGTACCCCACGAACCAGGCCGTAAAAGTTGTGCAGTCGCAAAGGGGGTTCAGAAAACACTCTGTAAAGTGTCTATGCTTGTAAATCAACTGCCCATCTTGTTCACTTTCGATTTCAATTATGTCAAAATGACGTGTGCTTTCTATATATATCAAAGCGATGTGAAAATCTAAATACAATTTGGTGAGTTACGGCACAATACAATTTGGTGAGTTATGACACAGTTATGTAAATTGTTCATTCCTGAAAAACTAATACTGCTTCTAAGTGAATGTCTTAAAACCAAATGTTGCCTAAAGAGTTGCAAGGTGAGTAGAAAGGCAGATTCTACAGTTTTCACAGGAGGAACAAATCTAGACTACAGAAACATAAGAACAATCATGAGAGAAACTACACACACATTATAGAGACTTGTATAATCAATTATTGACATCTACTAAAAGAGAGGACTTTTGGTTGCTATAAAATTATATGCACTGTCCAAATTTTCATAGTTAAAATGAATTTTAAATTTTAAGAGTAGTCCACTTTTCATATTAAAATCGAAGTCTAAAGCTTAAATTTTCCCAACCCATGGATACAGCATATTGCTATTGAGGCCAATTGAGTATATGTTTCTTTGTTTCATTACCTCTTTTGCAATTAAGCTAAAAAACATTTAAACCAATTAAGCTAGAATACCCAAATGATCATGCTCATAACAATACAAACACACAGACATGGCTAAAGAAGACTATTGAGTAAATCATGTTGATGGTCTATACATAGTAGCATACTCAAATCCCTCCAATTGAAATGCTCCCTTGTACATAATAAATACTAGTGCTTAACAAAAGTCTCAAAAAATTAAAGAAGACCCAATACTCACCAAGTAGTTCTTCTACCGCTTCTTCAATAACAAAGGACCAACATTATCTCCAGTGTCTTTGTTGTGCTTCACATGAGTTCCATCACATAGAGGAAATGTACCTGACCTCCAACACCTGCCAAACACACAAACACCCCAACAGCCCAACACCCCAATTAGAATCTCACCCATATGTTGTTCACAATCCAATGAGGCAATGAACAAAGACAGGAAATGAGAAAATGTTGAATAGCTTACCTGTTGTTTTGAGTGGTTCTCTTAGTCTTCTTCTTCTCCTCTTCAGAAATTGAGCTGGAGAAAAGAAGAAAGTGAGTTCTAGGGTTTGCTTTGCTGAAAGAAGAAAAAAAAATAAGAAGAAGAGATCAACAAAAAAAAATCAAACTGTTTTGCTTTGATGAAAGAAGAAATTTTTTTTGAAACAGATCTGAAGAAGAAGAAGAAGAAGAAGATATCTAAAGAAGAAGAAGGATCTTACCTGGAAGGAGATCTGAACCAATTTCATGTTCTTCTTCAGTTTGGTTCTCTCAAGATCTAAAGAAGAAGAAGGAGAAGAAAAGTTTGAGAAGGAAAAATCTAAATAAGAAAGAGATCTAAAGAATAAGGAGATCTAAAGAAGAAGAAGGAGATCTTACCTTCTCAAACTTTCTTCTTTTTCTTCTTCTATCGTCATCTCCTTCTTTCGTCCTTCTTCTTCTCTACTTCGAGAATCAGTAGTGCTTGTGAAGATGAGGTGTGGAGAGAGTGAGAATCTGTTTTTCCCCAAAGCGCGAAACTGCTCCCTCCAAAGCGCAAAAGTATTTTCGCCAAAGCGCGAAAATGATTAGTCTTATAGCTACGATTTTAAACCGTTGGCAGTTTTAGCCATGGTTGTAAACCGTTAGCAGTTATAGCCACGGTTTAAAACCGTAGCAACCCTTTTGGTGTAGTGTTTTTTGGCCACGGTTTTATTTTTTAGCCACGGTTTTAAACCGTTGGCCGTTATAGCCACGGTTGTTAGCCGTGGCAAATAAACCAACGGCTTAGAGCCGTGGCCACCTCCCCGTAGCTAAACAGGCCTTTTGGTGTAGTGTATGCTCAAGTCCCACTTGTGTAGGAAAGTTGGAATTAGCAAAAGCACTGGCAACCTACTACTTCGATTCCGAGGAAGCTATGATTCGGCTTGATATGAGTGAATTCATGGAGAGACACACTGTCTCCAAGCTCATTGGGTCACCACCAGGTTATGTTGGGTCGATATACAGAGGGTAGTCAGCTTACTGAAGTTGTTCGTCGCCGTCCCTACACTGTTGTCCTTTTTGACGAAATTGAGAAGGCTCACCCTAATGACTTCAACATGATGCTTCAGATCCTGGAAGACGGAAGGTTGGCAGACAGCAAGGGCCAGACTGTGGATTTCAAAAATACCCTTCTGATAATGACATCAAATGTTGGAAGCAACGTAATTGAGAAGGGATGTAGATGTTTAGGATTTGATCTTGATTATGATGCGAAGGACAATAGCTATAACCGAATAAAGAGCTTGGTGACTGAAGAGCTGAAGCAATATTTCAGACCGGAGTTCCTTAACAGGTTGGATGCGATGATTGTCTTCAGACAGCTATCAAAGTTAGAAGTTAAGAAATTGATTATTATAGTAAAGGAGTATATGCTAGGTTTGCAGATGGAGATCAAGAGAAAGGGAAATTAAAGACAATCAAGTATGCCAGCAGCTAGCAAAGTTTTCTTACCTAATACCAGAGGATCTTCCTCCTGGGCTGCCGCCAGAGGATTCCGATGAAGCTGTTGTGAACTTGAGGATGAGTTCTTTCCAACCCTGGGCGACTGATGCAGGAGGATTTCTAGGGTTCCTAATTAGGGTTTCTACGGTTCCTAATTTTCTATTTCAATTTAATTAGGAGTCTTTTTAGTTTCCTTTTAAGATTAGGCTTTACTTTTTCTTTTAGGAATAGACTGCTTATTATTCAAGTTATTTGAGCACTATAAATAGAGCTATTCCTCTATATTGTAACAGGCCTTTGATTTGAGTAATTTGATTGAACATTAGAGTTATTTCTCTGTGTTTTGGGCTATTCTCTTGTGTTCTTCTCTGTCAATTATTTGTTGTTGTTAGCCTGCAGAATAATCGATATTCTGCCCGGCGTCAACCAACTTGAGAGTGCTTATTAGCTCTTCTAAATCAAATAGTCAACACGGTCGCAATTTCTGCTGGTCTCCTAACGTGAAAATAAAAAATAGCCTCAAAATGTTTCCAGACTCCCTTAGCCAGAGAACCATCCAGGAAAAGATGACTTAAAGATTCCACACTTGGTGAGACACAACAATGAAATTTAGAAGCTAAGCTAATCCCACATTTATGGAGTTCCCCATCAACTGGGACACCTCTTAATAAAAGTTTCCAAACAAAAACTGATATTTTAGACGGCAAAATAGGCAACCAAATCTTTTCAAAAAACGAGGATGTACCCTTCTTGTCCTGTTCACTGCCCTTAAATCTGTCATCAAAAAGTGTTCTCGCCAAGTCTTTAAACTCTGGCAAGACCTGATCAAAATCCCCATTACGAACCTCCGTAATCATAGGCCAGCTATCTCGAATCTCCAAATCTTCTGATCTCAAGAAAACAGTCGTAAGATTCCAATTATTCGCAAAAAAACTCGAGTTCCCATTACTAATCCGCCATATGCTTTTGCTCACAAGGACTGCTTTGAACTTCATGATCTCCTTCATAAGAGGCGAGGCATTATTTTTCTCTACCTGAAATATCAGTGGGACCTCCTTCTTCCAATATTTGCATCCCATGAAATTTGCCCACAGCGAATCAACATTAATCATATTCCATAGGGATTTCATGCAATAGGCCCTAGAGACTGTAACAAGGTTCCTAGCTCCCAATCCTGCTTCTGCCTTAGGAAAACAAATCTTATTCCAAGATATCCATTTCTTTTTCAGTCTGCCTTCACAATCTCCCCAAAAGAAATCCGCCAACAATTTATGAATTCTATAGAGCACTTGATGCAAAACACACATGGCGCTAAGCGTATAAATAGGAATAGAGTTCAAAACATGCTAAACTAAAATCAATCTCCCACCAGGAGATAAAAGTTTTGTTTTCCAGCCACTAATACGCTTTTGGATTTTGCTGATCAGCGCATCAAAGTAGATAATCTTACATCTGCCTTGATAAATATGGACACCCAAATACTTCATCGGTGAGGCTATGAACTAGAATCCTGTATAAGATTTAACCGCCACCACTTGTTCCACAACAACCTTTTCCTCAACTAAGAAAGAACTTTTTCCTGCATTAATTGTTTGTGTCGAGACCCTAGCATATCGTTCCAAAAACTTCATGCAACCAACTAGTGAATCCTTTCTCCCGTTGAGAAAAATCAGAATATCAATTGCTTACAAGAGATGCATAATAGGTTGATAATATCTGGGCGTGTAATAAAAGCAAATCTCACCTCTAGCAAATTCGTTAAGCAATCCTCTGTTCAGGACCTCCGAAGCTATGAAAAAAAACAATGGGGACAGCGGATCCCCTTGCCTCAGCCCCCTAAAAGATTTGAAATACCCATTATAAACTCCTTGCATCAGCACCGAAAATTCGCAATTAGCAATACAATTAGAAACATGATGACAAACTCTAGTCGAGAACCCAAATATTTTGAGAACAGAAAAAAGGAAAGGCCACTCCAGTCTATCATACACTTTCTCCATGTCAATTTTGATAACCACATTGCCGCCTGTGACCTTTTTATTAATGTCTCGCACCATTTCCTGCGCCAAACCGATATTTTCAACAATAGATCGTCGCCTAATAAAAGCCCCCTATTATTGGGCTATAATATCTGGAAGCACTAAAGCCAGTCTATTGCACAGTAATTTACTGAAGATTTTATAAATGACATTGCAAAGACTAATAGGACGAAAATCAGAAAAAGAACCTGGCGAGTCCACCTTAGGAATCAACGCAATAAAATTCGCCGAGAAGGCCGCTGGTAGCGCCTCACCCTCAAAAAATTGAATAGCAGCTTTCCAAATATCAATACCAACAATCTGCCAGCAAGACTGAAAGAATCCAGCTGTAAACCCATCCGGACCTGGAGCGCTATTTGCCGAAATGTCAAAGGTCGCCTGTTTCACTTCTTCCAATGACGAACATTTAACTAATTGATCACAATCCGCCACCGAGATTAACGAAGTAATGCAAGCCAATAAGTCACTATCCTGAATTTGAACTGCCTGAGAAGTAAGTAGATGCTGAAAATAGCCATTGGCTTCACGTATAATATCCCCCAAATCAGATATCTTTCTGCCACATTGCAAAGTAATAGAAGAAATAGATCTTTTTTGTTTAGCTTTGACAAAAACTTTCTAGACATGAAGATCAAACAAACAAACAAAAACTTTCTAGACAGATTCATCACTCAGGTGCATAGTGAAAGGGACACTATCTGACATTTACTTCTAGTTCGGTGGTAATCTATAGCAAAGGAAACAAACACCTTCAAGACTATTTTCACCACTTATCAATAGCCTATGCTCCTTCACAGCAATCGGCTAAAGCTATATATTATAATCACAAAACTTTTGTTCTCCGGATGGAGAAAGATCAAAAACAATTATTTGGGGCTTTATATTTGAAAATGAAAGCGAAGGCGAGAAGAGTTAGTTTAGTTTAGGTTGAGGCCTGAGGTCGAGGTTTTGGTTAGAGAAGAAGGGAAAGATTTAATTAGTTTATGTTGGGTTGTGACTTGGGTATATTTGGAAAACATGAGACCATGCACGGGTAAAGTTTTAATAATTGACTATTTTAGTAAAATAATATTTGGTCAAAATAGCAGCACTTCCTCTGAAAAATTAAAATAAGTAATTGCACTGGGTAATTTGGGACTCTTCCAACCCATTTATAATGGACACCAAATTCTCGATCCTAGCAGGATCTCTTCATAGGGATAACGTTGAGAATCTTGGTAACCAGCAACAAGATGATAAAATATCTAACTGCTGAAATGCATATGTTGATCTACAAAGACAAGTTTTTGAGAGGACAACATTCTTTCAAGCACCTTGGTATTTGTTTTCCAGTACAAACATTGTATCATAACCCTTATGTTGGCCAATCTTTTCTGGGCGCCATGGGCAGATCTACCTTATAGCTAAGCGGGGCAATTAGCTTTTTAAGAAACTTCACCAAACTAACAATATTTCATATTTTGCCCCCTTTAAAATTTTAGATTGCCCCATCTCATAGATAATAAAATACAAATATACACAAAATCGCAAACCCTTCGCAAGTTCACTTCTCTGCCTTCTCAATTGCCCAAAATGATTTTGACAAATATCGATTTTCTCTAATCCCCTCCAATCGCACAAAACGATTTCAACGGAGAATGATTTCTCCAATCGCACAATAAGATTTCGATTAGACATAGATCAATTTATGGAGGTGGTCTATTCTCTCTCTTGCTTTTTTGCTCCTCATCGACACTCTTCAGTCTTCACAGTAGCCCTCTTCAGCTAAGAAATTGGAAGGTAACATTCATATTAACAGTTGTCCACCAATTGTAGCTCAGTTGATCGAACATCAACTCTCCTTGTAAGAGGTCGCAGGTTCGAGACTCACCAGTTAAGATTTTGTGAGTTTTCACCTGATTATTAGAAGCACATGTGCTTCGGATAAGTCGTCTTTATGCAAGGTGGAGACAACGGACCGGAGCGAAAGCAAGTTTCCCTGCGAGATAGAAGCGACGAGGATATTAAGTGGCAACAATATTGTAGCCTTCAGGCCTGATTTGGTAAACCCTATATGGTCAGTTATATAGCCTTCGGGCATGGATTACAACACAGAGGATATTAAGTGGAAACAATATTGTAGCCTTCGGACATGGATTACAATATTGTAGCCTCCGGGCTTGGTTTGGTAAACCCTATGAACATGAGAACTCGCAGAGAGTTTCTACTAAAATCCAATGTGCAACAACATTGACACATAAAATATGTTTCTCTTGTACTACTTTTGAAACTTTGTTTTAATCATATTTATTTATTTATTTTAAAAATTAAATTATCTGTGATTTATTTTTTGCCCCCCCCTTTGTCTGCAATCCTGGCTCCGCGCCAAGGTAAACTTACATTATGGGAGTTGGAAATATTCTCATGAAATATAATCCCATGAGCTCAATTCAATGCCTTCTAACAAGGTGGTACTTGGTCGACCTTCATACCCTTTGGTTCAAACATGAACTTGCCTAACAAATGGTTGTTTAAAATCAAAGGATGATCTGATAATGTTTTTACTTATCAAGATACTCTCTTGTGAGAACTTAGGGTGTATTCGGTTGGATGAAATCTTATTCTATGAGAATCGATGAGGGAACCTCTACATTCACTACAACAAATTTGTTTGTACCGACGCTTTGTGAAGCGCCGGTATAGGTGAAAATATGCTGGTTTAGATCATTGACGGCATTTTAAAAAAGCACGACAAAGCGCGGGTAAAAGTATGTGCCGCCAAAAGATTAACGTCGCTTTACGTGAAGCGCCGGTATAAGTGAAAATATGCTGGTTTAGATCATTGACGACATTTTAAAAAAAACACGGCAAAACGCCGGTAAAAGTATGTGTCGCCAAAAGATTAACGTCGCTTTAATCTTATAAAGCGCCGATAAAGCTTACATAAGCGCCGCCAAATAAATGGATACTCAATTCCCAGTTTTATAGAAACACCGTATGTATTACCTTTTAATGGCGCTTTAAAGCGCCGGAAAAGATATTTTGCGACGCTTTTAAAGCGCCGGTTATGTTAACAAACTTGTAAAAATAACTTTCTTACCACCTTTTAATGGCGCTTTGAAGCGCCGGAAACGATTTGTTTTGCGACACTTTGAAAGCGCCGGTTATGTCAACATATCTAAAAAAAAAAAAATTCCAGCTGAGCTTGTGCTTCCTGAGCCCGATGCTGGTGCCCTAACTGAGCAAGCTTGTTTTTCCTCCATCTTAAAAATTCGACAAGAATTGAATTCCCACTAATTGCAAGTTCAGTTATCCAGGACAACACCCTGATGCACCATTCTCAAAAGTTTGAACCAAAATCAAAACATCTGGACTATACAGTACCTGAGGGGTATATACTAGGTTTATGTTTTGAAGGGAAACCATCTTCTAATTAGATATGAACCTCACAGAAAATGTTGTTTTAAAGCTCATATAGAAACTACCCAATATCCACTTCATCATCATCAATATCAGCATCTCGTGTCTC
The DNA here is from genome assembly GCA_963556465.1 of Berberis vulgaris. Classification (NCBI taxonomy): domain Eukaryota; kingdom Viridiplantae; phylum Streptophyta; class Magnoliopsida; order Ranunculales; family Berberidaceae; genus Berberis; species Berberis vulgaris. The sequence goes on along the minus strand of OY747131.1, from coordinate 65,911,310 downwards.
CAAATCCAGATCTACTACATCAACATCCTCGTCCTCCCCCTGATACTGCAAACCCAAAAGTACAAATTTTGGATTAGAGGAATTGTGTAATTAGAACAGTTGACTTACATTTGGAAAACCACCATCAAAATTTAGGGATCAAACATAAATTTAATTCATTAGCTAGGACAGTGAAGGAGCTACATACCAAAAGGTTAGTACAACAATATATACCAAAATATTGGCTAAACCAGTATAAATAGAATTAATAGCATTTTAAAAAGAGAGAAAGAGAGAGGCCAACCTGCTTGTACACATTTTTGGGGGGTCCTGGTGGTGGGGGCGGTAGATAAGGAAGGCCCGACAAGCCTCTTGTAGCGCCTTCCCTTAAAACTGGAGTACCAACATCTACAACATCAACTTTCTCCTCCATTTCAATCAGCTCATCAACAACAGCATGGGCAGCCATACTAGTTGGAGGCAATGCATGTCCTGATTCCAGACCCTTGACCTACACATTTAAACACCAACTGGTAACTTTATTTTCTTTTTTCATCACAAATTGATAGAAACATAAACTGAAGCTACTTAAACTATGAAAACACCATCAAATTGGACCTTAAGGTTACCATTTCCCAGTGAAAATTTGATCTAAATATGCAAGTTCAGTTTATGTCGTCGACTCATTTACTCCAATTATCAGACAAACTTTCATTGCAACCTGGGAAGGGAAGAGGGTGAAAGTCATTTTCATTCCAACTAAGCATTACCATGTTCGTACACTTGAATTAGAAACACATTCTACTTATTACTATGGTAAATTTACATGTAACCCTAGAAATTGAAATAGTAAAATAATAACACTAAGAACAATAAGTTGATAGTTTATACTTCAAACTGTAGAAGAGAATTTTTTTTTTCTGTTACATGTTCTTATTTCCTATGGCTATTGGAATCAACCATATCAACCTTCATTCGTGTCTGCAAAAACACAGTCATTGTGACAGAGAACCCAAATAGTAACTGGAATCAGTCAGATCAACCTTCATTCGTGTCTGCAAAAACACAGTCATTGTGACAGATGCAATGAAGATAAGCTACAGAGAATGATATGAGAATTCTGTCAGTGGCCTTAGACATTGTTGAATATAACTGTATGAAATATGCATGTATTGCTAGGCTGTTACACACCTGCACTGATTTAAATACATATATAAAGGAGTTCCTCCTCATGAGAAGAAATTCTATTTTCATGCAAACTTTAAAGAGTTCCCACTTAGTTAAATAGCACTTGCTAAAGGATAAGGCAACTTTATGGCCTAGGGACCTATCATACAGCTCTTCGAGCTCATCACTCAACTTCTTCCCTATAGGGACCTATCCTCAACCATCTACAGAAAAAAAAGAAGTTTCTGTTACCTGTTCTTATTTCCTGACACCTCAACCATCTCATTGTCCTTTATTTCCTGCATCCACTTTACCTGCAAAATTTAAGTGATTGCCGCGCTATCTCTTTATAAATCTCAATAGCCATTGGGTACCTGTGAAGTACAATATCATTAATGGTGATTGCATCTCCAAGCAAAAAATATCAGGAATCTCCCTAACACTTTCAATTGAGTTTCCCAATTGAGTTTCCCAGCAGACAAGCACTGATGAGCACAGAAAGACACGATTTAGGGTCAATTCAATAAAAGACCTTAACCCAACATATGACAAACCGTAAATATACAACATCGCAAGTAGGAGAAGACGGTACAAACCTGCTCATCTTTCCTGAATGGCCTTCTTGTCACCAGCCCCATGACAAATGACGTTGTCATCCTTGGAGACAGTTACCTGCAAATTCTGTCGCATGTTATGGCATATTCTGCAGTGAAGTTAGGTCAACATGGAAAGGGTGCTACTTTACACCTACTAAATAATTCTACTATAGCATTTCACCAGAAAATGTGCAAATGGCATTGGTCATCTACCTCTTTCACAGTGCTAGAAAGAAACAATCTATGAACCAGGCAAGAAAGGAATCTCTGCTAGGGAAATAAGAAGAGATCATGTGTAACTAGATAGGCAACAACACCAGGTGCATAACCTGCAAAAGCAAACCCACTCACCTGCACAAAAGTTAATTCTTCCATTAACAGGAGACGGGCCATATCTTTGTTATACATATCAAGGCAGTGATCTGCTATTTACCTTTCGCAAGTACCAAAAGAAATCCACCTTTTCCATCCCCATAAACGCGATCCCAGCGGCAGATCCGATAATTAACAATGATCCACCAGTACCAGCACAATATGCAACTAGCTGCCAGAAATCAGAATCTTGTGGAACGGATGACAGATCATACATTCCCATTGTGGCAGCTACCAGTGGAACATTGTCTATAATTACATAAACTACACCTATTGCACTTGCAATCAGCTCAACACTTGCAACAATTTCAGAACATGAGATCGCGACGTGTAGATTTGTAAAAATGTGGTTAAATGATATAGTTAGAAAGAAATAGTAGGTGTTTTGAAGGGTCCTTATAAGGACATTCCTTTATGGATAATACTTTTTGTACGTATGAGTTGCATAGTTGCAATTTATAGATAATATTTTTTGTAAATTGGTGAGGTGAATTCCTCTCACCTCTCCCATCTTTTGTAAGTAATACAATATCTTATTTTATGACTTAACATAAGAAAGTAAATAGTAGTATTTAAATTTGTCACTTAAATTTTTTTTTTTGGAAAAAAGTTATTTTAGTAAATTATTATTATCAACAAATATTACTTTTTCATTTCGCCCCCCCTGGAGTGAAATCCTGGGTCCGCCCCTGGACAGAGATTTCATTCAAATTGAACATGCCTACTTTAAGCATATGTTGGGTATCGCTTTAGTAAGGAGAAGTTTTGAAAAAGTAAGGCTCTAGTTCTTTGATTTGGATAGCATAATTGTAGACAATCCTTGCACAAACCTTGAAAGCATTACTAACCAATCTATGATTTCTATGACAAAGAATTTCAGAGCAGCTGCATGTCATTCTGCACAAACCTTGAAAGCATTACTAACCAATCTTGTGATGGAATTGGGTGTTGTCAATCTGCAATACCAAAAGATGTTGATATTGCAAATGTGACACAGTTTAGCCCATTGAAAGACCATAATTTTAGCCCATTGAAGATCATAAAGCACAGTTTAGCCCATTGAAAGACCATAATTTTGATCATGCAAATGGGAAGAACTTATAATATCTTTACCCAAAAAAGTTTGCTGTTTCTTTATTTTCAAATCGCCCATAGCAAGTCTTCCCAAATCCATTTTCTTCTCAGATGCAGATTTCTATTGTTCCATAGGTCAATCCAATGGAGTAACTCATTCTCTGACTGGCATAACCACCTTGACTCATTGCAAATGGTGATCCAAACTCTCTCTGTGAAGTGACACTGAAGAAAGAGGTGTGGGCTCACTTCAGTTTGCCTCTAAAATTGGGATTGGTCTACCTCTAAAAAGAAGATTGTATCTTCTGCAAATTGTAGAATATGAACAAAGATTCCATTCTAAGATGCTTGAAAACCAGTGATGATGTTTGCCTCATTCTCTTTAAGGGTCAATCCTGTAACTGTAAGGCTTCACCAACTAAGGAGAAGATCAATGGAGAAAGGGGGTCCCGGGTCAACTTGTCAAATTCCTCTAGATACTTTAAAGAAACCAACACCATTAAGGTTGATGAAGAAAGGGGTTGTTTTGATAATTCTCAATCTCAAAACCCAGCTCCAAGATGTTGCACCCAAACCCATTTTTTCTAGCACATGATCATAAAGTATCAACTTATGATGGAATCGAAAGTTTTAGAGAAATCAATTTTAGAACAATTAGTTGAATGAAGTCATGAACTGGATGCAGTGCATTTACTGCATTATATGATTCAAAAAAATTTTAAAAAAATGAAAGGAAGATAAAAGAAGAGTAGAAGACTAACCCTAGTTGCGCAGAAATGGACACATAGCAGAAATTGAAGCAACCCAGAGCTGTGTCTGTGTGAGCAGAGACTCGAAGTCGAAGAAGGGGAAGCCGAAACCCCTAGTTGCGCAAACTCGAAGAAGGGGAACCCTAGACTGTTGTTTGCTCTTTGTGCGGCTGTGAGGAGAGACTCGAGGAAGGGTAGATGTAATAGTCAAATTTTTTTTTTTTTTTTTTTTAAATATGAACCAAAATTTTATTTTTTTATTTTTTTTTTTTTAAAGTTCAGGGGGGGCAGCTGCCCCCTCTGGTCCCTGAATAGGTCCGCCCCTGTCTCTGTCTGCTGATTAATTATTCAAAATTATCCCTTTTGATCCCATATATTTTCTTCAGTCTTTCTTGAGGTACATATTTTTTGTGCACCTTGCTTTCATAATTTCATTGCTTTGAGCTGTAATTTTTGTACAATCTAATAGTTTATCCGTGGTCTAGTGGACAAGTTGGGAGCTGGATTGCTTTCATTGCAGTTATATTGCGGCTCTTCTTTCCAAAACATTTCCCAGGTAAGAGTTCTAGTCTTTTTCTAAACATTCTTCTGATTGAAGTATAAATATATAATTCTCGATATCTATGCAGGCATGAAATTTGAATCGTCTTTCTTTAATAACTATGTCATCTTTCTTACAGTTACATATTGGTTTCTGGTAGTATTTGAAACTTATTCTCTTGTGATGAAGTTATTGACTAGCAATAACCTTTCTAGAAAGTATCCAAACCCCCCATTTTGAATTTTTGGGTTGACATACACTAGTAAACACTAGTAAACTTTTCTAAGTTACTTAACAACTTTTCCATGATAACAATGTTTGAAAGTAAATATTATATATTTATTTACTTAATTAATATTTTATCTACTTATTTAATATATTATTTATTTTTTCAGCTATGGACAAGTTTTTGAAAAGAAAGTCTGTGTCAGAGTTACCATCCCCTAACTTACAAAACAATGAGGGTGGTCAGTTTGATCCAATCTCAAAGCCAATTCATGTGGATTATGATATGTCAAATCTTCCAACAGATCCCGGATCAAGACCTCGAATTTCAGACTATCATCCTAATGATCAGGACATAATTAGAAGAGCATATTTACAAAGGGGTCCATGTCAGCCTAAGAATCACAAATTTCCACAAAAGAAAATGGGAGGTGGGATGAGACGTTTTAATGTAGCTTGGTTCGACCAACACAAAGATTGGTTGGAGTATAGCATAGAGAAAGATGCTGCATACTGTTTGCATTGCTATCTCTTCAAACCGAATTTCGGGGATCAAAGTGGTGGCAACACTTTTGTAGTGGAAGGGTTCGATAATTGGAAGAAACCGGATAAATTACAAGGTCATTTGGGAAAGACTCATTATGAAGCTTATACAATGAGTCAAAATTTGATGAAGCAAAAGCAGCATATCCAAACATTTTTTGTTAAGCAATCAGACCAAGCTAAACTTGAGTATCGGACCCGTTTAAATGCTTCAATTGACTGTATTCGATTTCTTTTGCATCAAGGATTGGCTTTTCGTGGTCATGATGAATCTGAAGACTCAAAGAATAGAGGAAACTTTCTTGAACTTTTGGAGTATACAGCTAATCACAATGAAGACATAAAGAAAGCTGTTTTAAAATATGCTCCTGAAAATCACAAGTTGATTTCACCTAAAGTTCAAAAAGACATTACAAAAGCGGTTGCAATTAAGACTTCCGACGTTATTCTTGAAGATCTTGGTGACGCATTATTTGCAGTTTTGGTTGACGAATCTCGTGACTTTTCAATCAAAGAGCAAATGGCAGTTGTTTTACGCTTTGTTGACAAAAATGGGTGTGTTATTGAACGATTCTTAGGTATAACTCATGTTTCTAATACAACTGCAATTTCACTGAAGAAGGCGCTAGAAAAAATTCTTTCCAAGTATAATTTGAGCATAACTAGGTTGCGTGGACAAGGTTACGATGGGGCCAGTAATATGCAAGGTGAGTTCAACGGACTTAAAGCACTGATTATGAAAGAAAATCAGTCTGCATTTTATGTCCATTGTTTTGCGCATCAGCTTCAACTGACCCTGGTACATGTCGCAAAAAACCATCCTCGGATCGCATTATTCTTTAACTTAATTTCGACAGCAGTGAATATTGTTGGGGTTTCATGCAAACGCAAAGATATTCTTCGAGATAAAGTGACTATTGACCTTATTGAGAAACTCAATAGTGGTGAACTTTCAACTGGTAAAGGGTTGAACCAAGAGACTACTCTCACACGAGCCTGTGATACTCGATGGGGTTCTCATTATACTACGATAATAAGGTTGATTCTTATGTTTTCTTCGGTGATAGATGTACTTGAAATTGTCATTGGAGATGGCACCAGCTCAGAACAAAGGGGTGAAGCTTATGCTTTACTAGAATCAATGCAATGTTTTGATTTTATCCTGATTTTACATATGATGAAGGATGTATTAGGAATTACCAATGAATTATCAAAATCATTGCAAAAAAAAGATCAAGACATTGTGAATGTCATCAATCTCGTTGAAATATCTAAGCAAAGGTTCCAAATGATGAGAGAAAATGAATGGGACTCACTCATTGCTGATGTATCTTCATTTTGTGGGAAACATAATATCACCGTTCCTCGAATGGATGATGACTTTGTACCTCGGGGGCGATCACGGCGTAGACAAGAAGTAGTTACAAATCTCCATCACTATCGAGCTGAATTATTTTATACGTGCATAGATATGCAGCTTCAAGAGCTCAATAATCGTTTTGATGAGGTGAATACAGAGTTACTTTTGTGTATGACATGCTTAGGTCCAAACAATTCATTTTCAGCATTTGACCACCAGAAGTTGATCCGTCTTGCTCAATTTTATCCGATGGATTTCTCAGATTTTGATTTGATGGTGCTTCAAGATCAATTGAAAACTTATATTATGGATGTGCGATCAAATAGTGAATTTTCAAATATAATCGGTATAGGTGGTCTTGCTAAGAAGATGGTTGAAACAAAAAAGGATGTCGTATATCCTATGGTTTATTTACTCATCACATTATCATTGATTCTACCTGTTGCCACTGCTACAGTTGAAAGGGCATTTTCAGCTATGCATATTGTGAAGAGTCGCCTAAGGAATCGAATGGGAGATGATTGGATGAATGATTGTTTGGTGGCATACATTGAAAGGGATGTTTTGGATAGCATTGAAAATGAAGCCATCATGCAACAATTTCAGAACATGAGATCGCGACGTGTAGATTTGTAAAAATGTGGTTAAATGATATAGTTAGAAAGAAATAGTAGGTGTTTTGAAGGGTCCTTATAAGGACATTCCTTTATGGATAATACTTTTTGTACGTATGAGTTGCATAGTTGCAATTTATAGATAATATTTTTTGTAAATTGGTGAGGTGAATTCCTCTCACCTCTCCCATCTTTTGTAAGTAATACAATATCTTATTTTATGACTTAACATAAGAAAGTAAATAGTAGTATTTAAATTTGTCACTTAAATTTTTTTTTTTGGAAAAAAGTTATTTTAGTAAATTATTATTATCAACAAATATTACTTTTTCATTTCGCCCCCCCTGGAGTGAAATCCTGGGTCCGCCCCTGAACCGGCCTCGTTCGGTCCAGTCTCGGTCCCCGAAAATCAAATTTTTTTTAAGCTCAGTCTTTTTTTTGGGTTTTGGTTGTTCGGCCAGTTAACCAGACCGGCCCATAACCCTTGTGTTGGCCAATCTTTCTAGAATGATCTCATGAAATATAATGCCATGAGCTCAATTCAATGCCTTATAACAAGGTGGTACTTGGTCGACTTTGGTACCTCCTTGTTCAAACATGAACTTGCCAAACAAATGCTTGTTTAAAATCAATCGATGATCTGATGACGTTGATACTTATTAAGATATTGTCTTGTGGGAACTTAATTTCATCACAAAAGGCTTGATTAACACATGAGGGTGGACACTAAGACTAGGATGGTGTTTTTTTTTTTTTTTTAATATTGTTAGAACCTAACTTTTAACTGGAGTTCGAAGTTTTGAATGAGCTTCTAAATGAACTGTTTGTTTTGCTTCTGAATGAGCTACTAATTATAAGTTATAAAATTAAATAGGGTGTTTGTTTTTAGGTGCTGAATTAAAAAAAAAATTTACATGTTTACCCACCACCACAACTCCCACCGTACACCACAATCCACCAACATTAACCCCCTTTTCCACTTGTTTTCTCTCCTTCAAATACCATTGAGATTATTTTTCACCACTGCCAAAAATCACCGTACATCTCTCTCCAATCCTCATACAATCTTCAATAGAGACAAAGAAAAAAAAATGGGAGGAGGAAAAGAAGTTAGGGAGGGTGGTGGCAACAATGGCGGCATTGCTCGCATGATAAAGAGGATATGGAGAAAAGATGGGATAGTTGGTAGAGGAGAGGGATAGTAGCAATCATTATGAATTTATTGTGAGGTTATTATTGAATAAATTATTATTAAGCACTCAGTGCTAAGTGATCAGCATCCCCATGGTGCTTACTCCAATCAAAACTTCAACTTTTGATTAAGACTAAAAACAAACACTCGTTTTAAAGTATCACACTTCTTATTAAGACTTTTGAGTCTATTCAGAACAAAAAACAAACACCCACTTAATTACGAAGTAGATGTAGACAACTTCTTGTGTCAATTTAATAAGCAATAACACATAAATCAATAGTTCAAATGATACGTTTTTGCGTAACAACTGAAGATACTGAATGGCCAACGAGGATAATTAACGTGCAACCCTAAACCCAGATTGTCAAATATCTACAATGGTTTGTGATACCCAGTCACTCGGGTTACACCACCATTTGGACCCTTTACAGTTTAGAAACAAACAACCCATAATATCCATCTGAACTACATATTCAGGTCTGCAAAATGGTCACCATGATGGACACCTTACCATAAACACAATGAAAGCTGACAATCTTCTATGAATTTCTTCAAGATTAAATATAAGAACCCTCTGCGGAACTATCGGTTCCCCTTCGATCCCATTAGTTATCTCTATTACTTGTTGCCCCCTAAGGTTTTTCTAATCCTGTCTAACCCTCGGGATTGAGAAGTCAATTCCGAGGACTAGCTTTTTCTATCCAACAATTTTCAAATGACCAAGCTACCCTTCATGTAACGCACATGTGCAAGGTACATTTCAAAATTCATCGAGATTGAATTAAATCTAACCACCTATCTAATGCTAAACAGATGATGGGGCATGCCACACCAAACCCATCTTCTCCTCTTCATTGTTGTTTCTTCATTATGCTTTTATTACTTGCAGAAGTTTTACAAGAACCCTAGAACACCAACAACATTTGGTCATTTAGAGGGATGACGAGTCATGGAAGACATTCAATCCATATTCTCTTGAAATTGATAATGAGAAAAATCAAGTTTTTGCTTCTACAAACCCCAGAACACCAATATTTGGTAAAAATCTATCCTCCACAACCGTATCCTACCCAAAATCATTCTATTCCAGAAATTCAAACCGAAATTTGGAGTAAATGATTTTATAATAGTGTAAAAATTAAACTCCCAAGATGGTAACAACCCTATATAAAACCCCAAATGAAATCGCGAATTCTTCAACGAGGTCTTTGAACTATGCGTTGCTAGAATGAGGGGTTAGGGTTAGATAATGATAGGTTGTAGTGGTGATGAGAAGATTGAGAGCTAGAATGAAGAATGACCGATGAAGAGCTCTACCATTAGAGAGGCGCGAAAGCTTCTTTAATGGTGTTATTATTTTTAGGTTAAATTATGTTTTTTCAATGGAAAAGAAAAATATTTAAGTGTGGCATGTCTCAATATCTGTTTGATTATAAGATTGGTGGTCAGATTTACTTCAATCTGGATGAATTTTGACATGTGCATTAAGTGAAGGGTAGCTTGGCCATTTGAAAATTGTTGAATGGAAAATGTTGGTCCACGGCATTGACCTGACAGTCATGGGGGGTTAGACAAGATTAGAAAATTTTTTGGGGACCAACGAGGAATAGATACAAACTAATGGGTTCAAAAGGGAAATAACCCAAAAAAAAATCATAGCATTTTCTCTACCAGTTAACTAACTGAAACTCTTTCTCCTGACTTTGAAGTACGAGACTAGGGGGGGTGTATTGTATATGGATTCTTATGGAATTGATAAATAATTTGAAAAGTCCATGGACTCTTTAAATTGTCCACAGACTCTTTAAATTGTCCACGGACTTCTGTTGATTTCTTAAATCCATAGACTTTTGCTACAGATTTTCTAGAGATTTATGAAAATCCACGGACTTTGTATGAACGACTTTTACAGATTTCTAATTATTTGCAAGATAAAAAAGAAGTTGATAAATAGTGATGAAACAAAAAAACGTCCGCATATAATTAACAAAAGTGAGAGATACATGTGCTAAATGGTTTAACAACAAGGTAATTTGTGGTTCACACCAGGTGGCTCGAGCACAAGCGACTTGAGTGATTGAAGGGCTTCATCGGAGATTTCATTAGATTGTATTCTCTTTCTCTCATAGAGAAGGTCCTAACTTTCATGTCATTAATTGTTTTGAGAGATGATGTTATCTCTGTTTCTGCTGCACTTTTATGCATTAATTCAATGCCCTTTCTTCTGAAACAATGATTATTTGTACACATAACAAGGATTTTATATTTCTAAAGAATGTGTATAAGTTTTTTAATGTCATTTTCTCAAGCTTTATTCGACAACTCTGTAATCTTACCAAATGTGTTCAAAATAAATTCAGGATCCACAGAAATTACAGATTTTTGCAAGGTTGAGATATCAAATTTCATAGATCAAAATGAAAATTTTGAATTGCACTGAAGGTGATAAAAATAGATCCACTTTCACTCATCCATAAGTCAAAACTGTGCATATCAGCGACCAAATCAAAACAAACAAAAAGCATAAAGTCTCAAACAACCCAGAAAAAAAAAATTTAGTTCGAAGAACCAATCCATGTATTTGCTTCATGAAAATTGAAACTCTACTCTATTTCCAACCCCTAATGTAAACCCAATTTTGCAAAAAATAAATGGAAAAACTTATGAATAGCTCCACACAGATCTTGCATTTCTCCAATTAGAATGAGTAAGATGGGAGTGAAAGAAATGGAAATAATGTTGGAAGAGTAAGAGTAACCTCCTGCATCGTCTTTGATTCCACCGGGTGAGCCTCCAAGAGAGGGACTTCGACGAGCTCCTCCACCGGATGCTTGAGTTGAAGTGGACTTGGACTTGATGTTTGAAGACTTCACATTCGAATTTACTGAAAGTGGTCTCTCTAACTTCACCGATCCCTTCGAACTACCACCATTTCTCAAACCACTTGAACCCATGATTCCTTCCTTCCTTGCTTGCTTATTCTTTCAAACTCTTCACACCATTAAAAGATCCAAAAACCAGAGCAAGCCAACGAGAGGTTTTGATTTAAAGGTGAAATTATTTTTATGAGAGAGAGAGAGCAGTTTTTTAAAAGAAATACGAAGAAAGAAAGAGAAAAAGGGGTCCACTGATGAGTCTGCTTTATGAAGACCGGAGGGAGAGAATACTTATGCAAAGATAGAAAAAGAATCAAGAAAATAAGAGGATGGGAACCAACCTCTTCGCGGTTGGCATAAGAAAGAACTTTGAGAGACTTTTTTTCATTTTGAAATCTTTGATATGAAGGCTGGCAAATTAATGAACTTTGTTATTTATACTTAACACTACAAAGTCCATGAGAATCCATGATTTTCCAAATCCATAAATATGAATGATATTTTGAATACCCTAAAACTTTTGTGGACTTTTTGAAATCCATATTGAATACCTCTAGACTTTGTGGATTTCAGAAAGACTTTTTAAAATCCTGATTGAATACCCCTAGACTTTTGTGGACTTTTTAAAATCCAAATTGAATACACTTGGATTTTCAGAATCCATGGAATTTATTAAATTGCCCACAAAATCCAGATACAATACACCCCCCTAGGTATACATGAGAATCAGAGATGTAACTTTCCCTATATTCTCAGAAATGGACTTCGACCCATTTTATCTTTGGTCTTCTTCAAGATGTAAACCACTAGGTACCAAAATATGGATCCACTCTGATTCAGCTATGCAGTAAATATTCTTACTGGTCTGAGAACTGCTCCTTGTGATGTGAATGCTGGGAGCTTCTGGAAAGAATAAAAACGGCAATGTAAGTGGATTGATGAATTCAACTTCTCCTATGTCTATGGGGAAGCTAACTGGCCTCCCTTTCTCTCCGTCTCTCGTGTTTTTTTTTTTTTTTTTTTTTTTTTTGTTAAGAGCTTGTGGAAGCTAACTGGCCTCCCTTTCAATGAGAAAGAAGATAAAGGAAAGAGCACGAGATAATGAAGAACATGAACTTTGTGATGTTCTTTACCCTCTTGGTTTTATACACAATTGTGGCAAATGCTTTTTAGGCCACCTCCTAAGAAAATGTTTGCAAAAGACATGGCCATCATGAACCTCAAGGTAGAGAACTTTCTCCTCCATATCTTCTCATTTTTAGTCGTTTCCTCATGGCAAATTTTCTTAGAACCAAACACCCTAGGTGATTTGTTTTCTCAAGTGTATTGCTATATCTGCCTCTTGACTGTTCTTCTCGTGTAACATCGTGTGGGAGGGGGAGCCCTAATCCTCAGTCCTTGAAAATAAATGATATGAATGGAGCGTGTACTTAAAGATGTGGATCCATAAAGGTTTGCTATTCATCAGCTTGAGTGACTTACTTGCTAGTCACTCAGTAAGTAGAATAGCGTAATACATGTTCATCAAAGGAACTAGAATACTTTGATCATCAATTAACAATATTAAACCATGTACAGTTCATTTAGGGAATCGTTAAATGATCAGCAACAGGAAAGTAATATGCTAACTGACAAAGAATATGATCCATTACCAAGGTCAGTTGAATTTATACTTTTATTTTACACTCATGACTCAAGACATCGGTAAACAGTTCACAATACACAACATCTATAGTTGCACGAATAACAAGCTTCCATCAGATTGCAAAGGGTTTTAATTTTTCAAATGCTATAAGTATCTGATTGAAATCAACAACACGCCATAACTGAAAATCAATCCTAAAGGCTTTAGATCAAAAGAGAAAAAATTGAAAAGGCATTTTTTGACTGTTACAGGAATTGAGTCCATTAAATGATGCTAATGCTAATGCAAGTATAAACTACAGCTATCAAATGAATTCACCCGCTGCCCCAGCTCCGCCCCCTCCAGATGTACCAGGACCCAACAGAACAATAAGGCCTCGAGCCCTCCACTTATCACAGAGTTGCTCCATCTCGGAAGGCTTTGGCAATTGTTTGAGCTCATAGAGCACACCTTTCCAGGCGCCAAGATAACGACAGAACATCAGGTTGCGGCAGCGAGAAAACTAAGAACACGTGTATTGACCAAGGGCCAATGCCCGTGACCATAGCGAGAATTCTGAAGAGGCACTTATTATCCGTCTCCAGAACTGAAGATCCAATAGAATCCCACTTCAGTACTTAGTAGCTAGGTCATGCGAGAAGCTGGCTCGGGCAGAGATGCCTACTTAGCAAAGCTATTAGGGTTGAAGTTTAGCTCCATTGTCAAGAAACAATTCCTTCTAAACTTATATCTAGGTTCAAAAGGACAGAATGTCTTTATTTGTGTATGGATTGGAGTTTAGAGAAGTTTACCTCAAAACTATAAAAGTATTCTTTCAAGTTGAAGAGATGATCTAATTAAAGTATTGCAATGCTTGCAAAAAATAGTAAGGATCCAGGTTCTTCACAATATTGAGAGTGTTCAAAAACACAAGAGCATAACCATAGCAAGCTAAACTCAGTGATCATCCAAAAGATGTGGTTCCAACCTTCAAAATATACTGTCTCTATTAATGTAGCAGTCAAAACAGATTCAAACAGGCAGCTCAAATCATTATACGTCATACCTAAATTGATTTCACGAGGAAGCTTACACAAGATGGAGTTGAATACTACTGGAAGTGTAGCACATACTAGTAGTCTGCTATCAGGTTTGTATACGTCATATTGGTGTGTATCTTGATCTCACTGAGCTCAGCTCAAGATATGTATGATCATTACGTTTGCGTGATTCAAACATCGTGTTGTATTTTCTAGGCTTTGGTGAGTGTCACCCTCACTAAAGTCTATTTTTCCTTGTTTAAAAAAAAACAAAAAGAAAATTCTGTTTTCCTTACTAAAAAAGAAAAAAGTTGTGCAAGCCACATATCACAAAATAACAATGATTTGAGGTTGATGAGGTTTGTTATGCATGTGCGAACCTCCTTTAACTAATGACAATTATTTGTTGAAAATTAGGGATACGATCACAACACTAAGCCTATCTAAATTAAGACAAGGTTAAACTCTTGAGTTTCTCAAAATTTTTACCTGGAAAGTGTGATTCCTTTCCATCATAATGCCTTGAAGAAGCATGGTCAGTCCCTATTAATTTAGGTAAACACTGTAATAGAATGGATCGTCTCTTAATCTTGAAAAGGTTAAATAAAATATTTTAAGGTTATTGATGAAGTTTATCAACTCAGGTACTTGACCTTTTCGAAATGTTGATCCATAAACAAAACCGTGAACGAAGCTTGGAGGTGATGCAAACTAAGTCTAAATATCAAGAAATTTTGTTTCCTTCTCAAGAACCTACATAACAAGCTTAGAAAGAATTGCATTTTGGCAAAGGAAAGAAACTCCATCTTCGCAACACTTTTGTATATGTAGCCTCCCCAACATTCTCATAATCGAACTTCAACATGTTACTAGCTTTGGCCTTCTATAAGATGTAAACCTAGTAGGTAACAAGATACAGATCCATTCATAGCAACTTTAGATAGATATTTTTTATGTTCTGATAAGTGCTCCTGAGACAGTTGGGAGCTATTTACTTTAACGACTCTAAACTGAGGAGTATACATATGATTGATCAAATAATTTCGACCCAACGCAATATTTAGAATGCACATATGAAGCAGTTAGTGTGTATCCCACAAGTGGGATGCATGCTTAATAGTCTCAAAACCTACAGTGTTTTGAACCAACAAAAAAGCTTTCTAGTGCACATTTTGCCCTGTAAAACCCATAGTAATGCACCAACCTGAAGACCAGAAAATTATTCTTTCCACTTTCCATCAAATTACACCTTTCTTTACTCAAAGTAGCCTTCATAGTAGATTTCGCAGGGGATCTAATCCAAAAGCAACCTTACTGACAATATGGTGAGCACAATTTCCTGGCTGCAAAAGTGAGTGAAAGAGCGTTCCTTTTCCCATAGTTTGATCTTTCCATATGAGCAAGGTATTGTAGACAGGAGCTAAGGAATCCAATGATAGAAAGATCATAGATCTTAAAACATGCCCTCCTATTGAAAGAAAAAAGTGTTCTTTGAACAAGGCTGCCTAACACGAAGAAAAAAAAACACACCACACAAGGGTTTTAGGATGTTTAGTCCATAAATCTTTTGACTGGGAGATGGAACTCCCCAATATCACTGACAATGTTCAGTTGGATGATGATCAAAACAAGTGGTTGTGGGGAGGGAAGGACAGCAAATTCACTGTTAAAGATTACTATGATTCTATTGGACCTCACCTGCTCACAACAACAATAACCAGTGTCCACCAATTTCACAAAATTATATTGATGAGAGAAGTTCCCCGAACAGCATATTTCTTTCTTTGGACTGTTCTACATGGTAGAGTTTTAACACTTAAACACTATCATGAGACATGGATTTGATCCCTCCAAACCATTGTGTTATCTGTGGGGAGTCATTAGAGCACATTATGCTGAATTGTGAGCTTAAGGAAGCCATTTCTGTTTATAATGAGCACCGTGACAGCCCAAACCTCGTACTTTTAGACATCAAATATTGACATTTCAAGTTATCAAGGCTACTCCCATAAAGTTTTTCTATATATCAGTTTGAATGAAAAAGCTGAGACACCCAAATGACAATACAATAGAGTAGTACAATTTCATGAAAGGAACAATAATACTATAAAGCAACAGGAAAACATTACTTAAACTGACAATTAAGAAGGTTCATTACCAAAATCAGTCGATTTTATAACTCTTCTTACATTCATGACTCACAACATTAGTTAAAAAGTTTCTACAAGATGACAAACTATTTCAATTTAGGCATGGTTAAAGCATCTAATTGCAATCAACAACTACTATGCTGTAACAACAAAAAGCAGTCATAAGGGCATTCTATCAAAAGACTTGCAAAGCATTTCTCCACAATGCCGCTACTAACAGAATCAATAATTCGTAATGCAATTATGCCTCCTGTTCTCGGGTAGGAATAACCACGACTGCTCCTCCCTCCCCCTTAGCTTCCGCCATCCTCCACATGTACCAAGACCCAACCGAACGATAAGGTCGCCACTTCTCACAGAGCTGCTCCATCTGCGAAGGCTTTGGCAATTCTTTAAGCCCATAGAGCAGCTGCACCCCCTTGCGAACACCGAGATCACCAACGGGCAGCACATCTGGCCGCCGCAGGGAAAAGATCAAGAACATGTGCACAGACCAAGGGCCAATGCCCTTGACCATAGTGAGCATTGTGAAGAGGGAGTTATCATCCATCTTCAAAATGGAAGAATCGGAAAGAATCCCAGTTTGGTACTTGTTTGCGAGGTCATGGAGGTAGCTTGCTTTCCGGGCTGAGACCCCGACTTGGCGAAGCTGGTGTGGGGTGAATGAGAGGAGGGTTGAAGGGGTGACGGCGGTGGCGCCACCGCAGAGGGTGGTGAATTTGTTGTAGATTGATGTGGCTGCCTTGGTGGCAAGTTGTTGGTATAGGATGCTTTTGGCGAGGGATAGGAATGGTGGGTGGAAGGAGTTGAAGGTTGGGGGGAGGTGGTGATCGATTAGTGGGGCCAGGAGTGGGTCTGTGGACTTCAGGTGGGCCAGTGCTAAGTCGATTTCGCCTTCATATGATAGGTTCCTTGGGAGATGAATGATGGTGGTGGTGGGTTTTGGGGGTGGTGGGGTGGTAGAGTAGAGTTTTCTGATTTTTCTGGGGCGGAATGGGAGTTTGGAGGAGGTGGGGTAGCGGTGGAGGTGAGGAGGAGAGGGTGGTGGTGGTGGAGGTGATGGGGTGGGGAGGGTGACGGCCTTGGTGGAGTCATGGGTTTGGGAGTGGGACGCCATTTGATGTGATTGTCATGAAGTTGAGGAAACTTGCGTTCCAAGTTACTCTTATAGCATACTAGTGTACCAGCCACCCGTTGGCACGAGTACATGACATATTGGTCTTTAGGTCGTGCTTTCGGCACTCCTAAAATAAGTCACTATTAGATCTTTGTCTTCGTATGTAAGATTAAGTTGACCTAGTCTTATAAGAAAAAAGAAATTGAGGCATTCTTGAAAAACCAAAATCTTGAAGAAGGACATTTAGTAATTTGGCGAATGAAAATGGAAGAGACATTTTCGGGATTTGTTGAATAGGGGAGGGGCAATTTTGAAATTTTGCGAATAGGTAGGGTCAATTTCATAATTTGTCGAGAGATGAGCATTTTCATAATTTAGAGAATTGGGAGGGCATTTTCGAGATTTGGTGAATGGGATAAGTTTAAAATTTTGCGAATGTGCAAGGGCAGTAACATAATTTGTCGAGGGAGAAGCATTTTCGTAATTGAGCAAATGGGGGGATGGGAGCACGTTTTTGGGATTTTGGTGAATTGGGAGGAGTAAGTTTAAAATCTTGAGAATGGGTAGGGGCACTGTAGTAAGTTGTTGAGGGAGTGGCATTGTCGTAATTTAGCTAATGGGGTGGGAGGGGCGTTGTTGGAATTTGTTGAATGAAGATGGGCAAGTTAATTGATGAAGGAATTTGGAAGGCAATTTCGAGATTTCAAATGTCACAAACATACAACCAAGCACATGTTGAATTGCACTTATAAATTAGACGACTATATTCACCAATTCCAATTTCAAACATCATTGCTAAAAGTGTACCAGCTGAGTTGGTAGAGGTGTGACGGATAGAATCACACTCGAGCGAGACCAGGGAGAGGTTGTCAAATGTGTCTTAACTAACAACACTTTTTTCCGACTCTTTCAACCTCAATCACGGTTGGTTCGACCTCCCTCTGCATTTTTCTCTCATTCCCTAAACATCAGTTTTCTCAATTTTAAAATCTTTGAGGTTAGGGCTTTGAAAATCAAAAAATTTAAGAGTGATTTAGAGATGAAAAAAGAGATCATGAAGATTAAACACAAACAAACCAAAACGAAGAGAACAAATGAAAGTGAAAACGTTAACGAAAACAACGAACTTAAAAAATAATAATAAATAAAAAAATAATTCTACACTGTCGAAACTGCAATTCGTGCGAGATTAAGGTTTAGCTGCGAAATCAAAAAAGGGAAAGAAAAGAGATGAGGAGAGAAAGAAAGAAAGAAAAATCCAAGAATGGTTGCCGAGAGCGGCGGTGCAGTGGGCAGCAACGTAATAATAATCTCCACATATTATTACTTTATATAATATTGTTTGGTCACTTAATACAGGTAAAGTTGGTATAAAATGGTCGATTTTAGGTGTTGAAGAAGATGTCTGACCAACTGTAAAATATTATCCGCCGGTAAATGAGCTACTAATCCCACAATAGATAAGGGATTTTTGGTGGATGTGAAAGTTATTGAAGGGGAGTGGAGATTCAGGGTGCTTCATGAATATGAGATTAAGCAGAAAATACGACAACGAAAATCATTGTTGGGATCCCAAGGTTCATGAACCTCCAAATCAGGTAATCAATTTGATCTCACTTCAACCTTTAGTTTAGTTTAAGGGTCTTTTAATTAATTGATGATTGATCCTTATTTTCCTATTGTTTTGTTTTACAATCGCATACAAAATTAAGTGTTTTCAAAATGTTGGATAATATTTTTGTTCATGACATCTAGGATCATACACTAAATAGGAGGAACGTAAATGACTTTGAGGGAACAAAGGTTTGGTTTACTCAACTTTAGACGATTTTGTTCTAGTTTTCAGGGAGGTTTTAGACCTGAATTTGTTGTTAAGAAGAGAAAACATGAGTATGCTGATAGTGAAGGAGTTTTGTTCAAAGGAGTTTCATGTCGCAACACATCACATAAGCAAACTATGACACTAAGGGTGTGTTTGGTTGCACTCATTCCATGGGAATAGGAATCCTATTCCCACTTGGAATAGCATTTTGGGTGTTTGGTTGAGAGTTTACTAGTGGGTGAGGGATGCCAGCACGTGCCACATATTCATCGGACACCTCGGTTCACCAAAGGAAAACTTTTGGCGATCCTAAAAACCTCTCGATTTAATCCTCCCTCGCTGCCTCGCCTCTCTCCACCTCTCTTCACATCAACTGAAGCAAGTTTTTGAAGCGAAAAATTGCAAAAAACCCCAGGTACGTCTCTCATCTTCTTCCCTCTCTATTTCTCGATCTCTACATGTTAACTACCATTGATCTCTCCACTGATCTCTCCATTGATCTCTCCACTGAACTCTCCACCGATCTCAGCTGGTGGTGTTGATCTCTACAAGTTGATTACTGGTGGTGTTGATGGAGGAGTTGAGAATCGAAGAGGAGCATAAGAGACTCACGAATATCTCTTCTTCCTCGTCTCTGTGAAGGGCTGATCGAAGATCTCTTGATCTCCATCGCATCAGAGGCTCGATCTCACCTCTTATCTCTGTAATTCCCTCTCTGTCACAAACCTTGTTGCAGTCTCTGAATAAGATTAAGTTTTCATTGATAAAACCATTTACTTGGTTTACTTGACTGATGTAGGATTGGAATGGGTCTAGCTTTGCTTTTTGAAGGAGGGAATTCTTCTTCTTCGTTAGCTCATTTCAAGTGAGGTAAATTGTTGCTTGTGGAGTCATTCCAAAATGCTTTACTGGCATTTAATCATGTTCATGAATCTGGGTTTCTTATGATCGTTTGGTTTTTTTAATCGAGTGAGTGATGAAAATAATTTGTTTGGTGAAATGCTGCAATGAACTAATATGTTCGTATGGGTTGTTTAAGTGGGTTTGGGGTTTGATGAATTATGTCTTAGGACTCACTACTCAATCATATAACTAGGATTGGTACTGAATTTATTTTTGTTGATTTTGTTGGTGAAATGCACCTATTGGGTGATGACCATGGTAACTGTTGCACATTTGTATGTTGATCTCTCTCAATGGGGTTGCTTCTTTTGACTTCAGATTGAATATAGAAACAGAAACCAGAAATGGGGTTGCTTAGTTTTGTTTGAAATTTAAAAGTAGAGATGGAAACAAAAAATGGGGTATCTTGGTATGGCTTCAGATGAAAATGGGGTTGCTATTTTTTGGATTGAAATTTGAAAGTAGAGATGGAGATAAGAAATGGAATTTTGTTTTTCTTAAAAATGAAAGTGGCGATGTAGACAAGAAATGGGTTGGTTTGATTTGTTCACTAATCCCCTAACATTTCAAACACAAAAGGAATGTGTTGGGTTTAGTTCTAATTAGAACCCAAAATTTTGAATGGGGTTGCTATTTGGTTTGATATGATGCTTGTTCAAGGCACTTTTGGATCTGCAGGTGGTCGAAGGAGAAGAGGCATCATTTTTTGCCTTGGTTGATGGTGAGAATGCCTTACCTCTTGAATCTGCACAAGACCATAAACGAGTTGGGGATGGTGACACAGGATCCAACACAGGTGGAATGGGTGCATATTCTCCAGCACCTGTATTAACTGAAGAGCTTCAGTCTTTGGTCATGAAATCTATAATCCTCCCAACTGTGAAGGGAATGCCTGCCGAAGGTTGCAAGTTTGTTGGCGTTTTGTATGCGGGGCTCATGATTGAGAAGAAAACAGGGCTACCTAAACTCATCGAGTATAATGTGCGTTTCGGAGATCCAGAATGCCAGGTAGGTCATTGTTTGGAGTGAACCTATTTATTTAAGTATGATGCTGGTGAAAAATCCTGGTGCTCACTATTCAAACCATACTGGTAAATCCATAGGAATAAGCTTGGTTATTTATAGATGATTTCTGATATTAATATTGGTTTAGTATTGATGTTTTGAAAGCCTCTTCCCTGTTTTAGTTGTATTATGTTGTTGTGAGGTTTCCGTGTGCTTGTTACATGTGCTGATAAATTAATTGGTTGCTTCGTTTTTGTCAATAAAAAGTGTAATGGAAGTTACAAGTGTTCAATCTATTGTCCGAAAATTTGAAATTCTATTTTTGGTACTTTGTTCTCTAACATGTCTGCATACCTAAAGATGTATTTTGATATTGCATCCCTAATACATCTATTTTTGGTTCCCTAGTATTTTTGATAGGCAAAAGATAAAATGGTAGTCAGCATAGTTTATAATGGTTTATAATAATGAGTTCTAATCCTGAACCCATTAGATATGTATTTTGAGATTGTCTCTTTGTAAATCTTTGGTTCCCTATAAGACAAATGATATGACATCTGTTGATTTCCTCTTCATGAAACTATCTATGCTAACAGGCTTTGATGGTTCGCTTGGAGTCTGATTTAGCACAAGTACTGCTGGCAGCATGTAGAGGAGAGTTGAGTGGAATTTCATTAGAGTGGTCTGCTGGCTCATCTATGGTGGTGGCAATGGCAAGTCAAGGCTATCCTGGGGTCTACAAGAAGGGGACTGTGATTCAGAACCTGGAAGAAGCAGAGAATGTTGCTCCATCAGTGAAAATATTTCATGCTGGAACCTCACTCGACTCAAATGGTGACTTCATTGCCATTGGTGGTCGTGTTCTTGGTGTAACAGCAACGGGTAAGGACATTGAAGAGGCTCGGAATAGGGCTTACCAAGCTGCTGATCAAATTGATTGGTCGGGAGGGTTCTTCCGGCGAGATATTGTTTGGAGAGCACTTCCTATAAGCAAACTGCTAGCGATAAGTTGGGCTTGTTTTGTTGTCACAACTTGAATTGTTTGCAACAATCTCTAGAATTAATACATCATAAAGAATATGTTTTTGTCATGAGGGTAGGATGGAATCATACTTGGTTATACTTGTATCACTTTCATTGAACACTAGGAATAAATTAACTAAAATTGGTAATTTAAAAGCAAAGCAGGGTCAGTCAGAAGTAACTTGTGTAAACCATTTACAACAATAAATTGAGTTTAGAAGTGAAAATTGGCCATCACTAGGGAGTATGTGGTTTAGGACTTGTTATGTTTATGCAGTAAACATGATTTTATTTTGAAAATTTTAGTCAAAATATATATTGCTAAATTTTTTTTATTAGAATTCTGAATACCAGTATTGAACGTTGATTTCTCATTGAAAGATTTAAGCAGACGTCGAGTTTAAAATTATGCTGTAAGGATATTTTGTAGGAAGCAAAATCAAAACCATATTCTAGTTTATATATAAAAGTAGAATTGTGGGATCTTCAAAATGAAATAAAAAAATTAAAAAAATTCCCATGATTAGTTTTGGGCAACCAAACACTCACAATAGAAATTGGAATCCAATTTCTATTGTGAGTGTTTGGTTGCCCAAAACTAATCATGGGAATTTTTTTAAATATATATATATATATTTTTTTCATTTTGAAGATCCCACAATTCTACTTTTATATATAAACTAGAATATGGTTTTGATTTTGCTTCCTGCAAAACATCCTTACAGCATAATTTTAAACTCGACGTCTACTTAAATCTTTCAATGAGAAATCAACGATCAATACAGTGTCACGCGTTCGCTTGCGTTTGCGAGACGATGTAGTAGAACCCGAGGCAACATCTTCCCTGTCTCCAGTGTCTGTATGGACACTTTCACTTGCTTCAACCATGGGTACATTGTCATCATCACGACTTGCTATTCAGCGATCGCCAGTTGCTTGATCATTTCCTATGATGATTGCAAGGTCGCCATAGTATGGAAAGATTTTGCCACAAACTTTTTTTGCTTCCTTGTGTGCCTAAACAATGTTAAGAAATATAATTGAGAAAACAATCTAATTTAACAAAAAGATTAGAACAATCAACAAAATAAAAATAGTTGGAGAAAAGTTTTCAATAAAGATTAGAAAACTAACATTCTCAATAAATTCTAACTAGCATTCTCGATGACATTGAAAAATAACTCGCATGAGGTCCTACCGAACCATATTGAACCATGCTTAAGAAAGCTTACCACAACATAGTCTTCCCACACTTCGTTGTCTGCAGTGATGAGTACGCTACTATAGTCGAATCCAAACCCACTTTGCTTGTGAACTTCTCGGACTGCCAAATATTGTTTCTTGAAGGTCTTCAGCCTCGACCGGACATGATCGTGGGTAATTACCATATTGTGAGATTTCTTAATTTCTTCCACCACGCGCTCTAGTGCGCTTGACTTCCACCCATTATCTGCTTTTTTTCCTCCGGTATTACTCTCATCCACCAATGTTCTAATCAAAACCACATCCATCGAATCACTCCATTGTAATTTGGATGCCATACCTACAAAAATAACTTATTAATTATCAAAAGCAAGAGAAACATATACTAATAGATATCAATTACCAAATGAACATAAGTCACAAAACTAAGAAAGGTAAATAGGTTCAACCCATACACATGGACTTTGTATAAAAAAACATAATGTTAGCACTCTGATGTATCATGGACTGGTTCTAAATTAATGAGGTTTAGGATGTATAAAAAAACATAATGCTTCAAAATAATATAAAGTAAATAGGTTCTGAACCAGTAATCCACCAGCCTGCTTCACAACTAAACCTACTGATGGTCACATTCTTAAAGACATACATCACACATGATTTCCATAGCTAGTACTAGCCACAAGTAAAAATTTGACCACAAAATCTCAAGGCTACAAAATCTCAAGGCTGAACCTAGTTATGATCAGTCTCCTGCTCATCAGCACCTAACAAGAAATATTCTTTCAGTCCATCTCTTCCACATATTACCAAGCATGTAATGAAACGAGGGAATTACAGAGATAAGAGCATAAAATGAATCCAATTTATGAAAGAGAAAGAAAAACCACTTTATTATGAGAGATAAGAGCGTAAAGTAGATACAAGATCATAAAATGAAAGATTACTCACTTTGACAAAAAACAGAAATGAATCCACTCAAACCAGGATTGTATGCATGAGAAAGAAAAACCTAACTTTAGTTTGATTTGCTTGCTTGTTGACTCACAAATAACACAATCGAGAAAGAAAGATTGGACTTTCTCTTTTGGTTTAATTGACTTCAAACCAAATGAGGTTCTCTCGTGAAGTCTAGGCACGCTTTGAAAGCAAAACAACAGCAAGGAGATTGGGAAATCAGTTAGAGAGAGCAACGCTGAGAAGGGATGACAAAAGAGAGAGTAGAGAGAACTGGCGGTGTTTGATTTTTTGTGTGAAGGTAGAAGGGACATTATTGGAATCAAATTTTCGTTCATGTCACTTTTCTACGATTCAAAATTTTGGGTTCTAATTAGAACTAAACCCAACACATTCCTTTTGTGTTTGAAATGTTAGGGGATTAGTGAACAAATCAAACCAACCCATTTCTTGTCTACATCACCACTTTCATTTTTAAGAAAAACTAAATTCCATTTCTTATCTCCATCTCTACTTTCAAATTTCAATCCAAAAAATAGCAACCCCATTTTCATCTTGAAGCCATACCAAGATACCCCATTTTTTGTTTCCATCTCTACTTTTAAATTTCAAACAAA
This sequence comes from Berberis vulgaris, assembly GCA_963556465.1. Classification (NCBI taxonomy): domain Eukaryota; kingdom Viridiplantae; phylum Streptophyta; class Magnoliopsida; order Ranunculales; family Berberidaceae; genus Berberis; species Berberis vulgaris. Next base: position 65,886,558 of record OY747131.1, on the reverse strand, counting down.
ACTAAGCAACCCCATTTCTAGTTTCTGTTTCTATATTCAATCTGAAGTCAAAAGAAGCAACCCCATTTAGAGAGATCAACATACAAATGTGCAACAGTTACCATGGTCATCACCCAATAGGTGCATTTCACCAACAAAATCAACAAAAATAAATTCAGCACCAATCCTAGTTATATGATTGAGTAGTGAGTCCTAAGACATAATTCATCAAACCCCAAACCCACTGAAACAACCCATACGAACATACTAGTTCATTGCAGCATTTCACCAAACAAATTATTTTCATCACTCACTCGATCAAAAAAACCAAACGATCATAAGAAACCCAGATTCATGAACATGATTAAATGCCAGTAAATCATATTGGAATGACTCCACAAGCAACAATTTACCTCACTTGAAATGAGCTAACAAAGAAGAAGAATTCCCTCCTTCAAAAAGCAAAGCTAGACCCATTCCAATCCTACATCAGTCAAGTAAACCAAGTAAATGGGTTTATCAATGAAAACTTAATCTTATTCAGAGACTGCAACAAGGATTGTGACAGAGAGGGAATTACAGAGATAAGAGGTGAGATCGAGCCTCTGATGAGATGGAGATCAAGAGATCTTCGATCAGCCCTTCACAGAGACGAGGAGAAATAGATCTTCGTGAGTCTCTTATGCTCCTCTTCGATTCTCAACTCCTCCATCAACACCCAAAATGTTATTTCAAGTGGGAATAGAATTCCTATTCCCATAAAATGGGTGCAACCAAACACACCCTAATAGTTGTAGAAACACATTCAAAGTAAGATGACAAAAAAAAGTTGAAAGATGTAGACTATACAACAAAGTTTTTTTTTTTTTTTTTTTTTTTTAATGGAAAAGATGCAGCAAGGAACTTGTGTAAAAACTGTTGTGTTTGTCATTAAATTATTTTTTCCTACTTTTCGCTTACTTTTTGCAAATCCTTTACGAGACCTATTTCACTGTCACGACATTGCATTATGTGAAAATACTCATGTAGTTTTTTGCTACCCAACCCTATACTGTTCACTCTTGTTATTCTTATAATTAACTTTTTGGACCTATCTTAATCCACTATGAAAGAGGAATTATCAAAATCCATAATTTTTTGCATGCATCTATATATAGTTGAGAGAGACTTTTATCGCAATTTATTAATAACATCCTCTCTCATTTCTTCTACAAATCCATTATTTTTCTTAATGATTTCTATCAACACTTCGGAAGTCTTATGTGCTTAGAACCTTTGATCCTAAACTCTATTCCCAATTGGCTTCCTCTTTCAATAATAACAAATACCATGAAACTTGAACTAAGTCTCTATAAACATGTTCTTTTACCTCCGACTCATCATTGATTTTAAAGTATGATACCTCTATTAGTCCAAATCCATTATATTCTATTATATCTCTTTACAACTCATCAGTTATTCCACATACAAAATGATTATCCAAAAAATTTGGCATATACTAGGAGTTCCCTAGTGACACCATACTTTTCTAACTATCATAATATAACACAAATGCAACCATTCTACAAAAGTTCCTTGTTGCACCCTCTCCTTTGTTGTATCATCTCAATTCTTCTAGGTATCGAGGGAGGGAGCGAGGATGCTCCCTCGCACGTGAGTTTTTTGGCTCCAAAAGTGAAAAAATCCCCAATTTTTTGGCTCCAAAGCAAACTCTTTCTCTTTTCCCTCAATTGCCCTATCAGAATTGTTCTCTCCAAATCAAACTCTTTCTCTTCTCCCTCGACCCCTAGCAAAGCTCCCTCAACTCCTAGCAAATCGAAGAAATCGAAGAGAGAAAAATCAGTTGTTTCTCTCCTAGCAAACCTCCCTCCCTCGACTCCTAGCAAATCGAAGAAATCTGGAGCATTAACTCCAGCGAAGTCGAAGAAATCTGCCTTTTCTCTCCACCCTGAAATCAGTGAGTTTACAAGGTATGAATCAGTGAGTATTGTATGCCATTAGCTTGCCTTTTCTTCTTAGCTTCATCGACGAACATCAGTGAGTATTGCATATATGGCAGTATAATTTCTTCTGCATTATCAGTTTTTTTTTTTACGTTTTGTTCCTCATTATCAGTTTTTTTCACGTTTTGTTATGTTTTAGCTAGCTGGATTTTTCCCTATTATTCTTCTGAATTTAGCAATGTGTTATGTTTTAGCTAACTGAATTTTTTTTTGTTACTGAATTTAGCTAACTGAATTTTTTTTTTTTGTTACTAAATGTGTTATGTTTTAGCTAACTTGAATTTTTTTTTTTTTGTTACTAATGTGTTATGTTTTAGCTAACTCAATTTTTTTTTGTTACTGAATTTAGCTAACTAAATTTTTTTTTTGTTACTGAATGTGTTATGTTTTAGCTAACTGAAATTTTTTTTTTGTTACTGAATGTGTTATGTTTTAGCTAACTGAATTTAGCAATGTGTTATGTTTTCTTCTGATTTTTCCCTATTGTAGAGTTTTTTATTGCTTTTCTTAGGCTTTCATCGTACTTTATTGCACATTTAGGAGAAAATTAAATGTATAGTTTGTTGGGAATCTCCTCATATCCTTGCTTTTATATATGAAAAATCATGATGTCTGGAATGTTGAGCTTACCCAATATCATAATTTTAACTCTCATTACTTGAAAATTGTAACTTTTGGGAAATATTTGGTTGCAATGTATGGATAAAATGCCATTTACTCACAAACGTGATACTCATTTGACTCACTTTTATTGTTTACCTAACTACTTCATGAGTGTTGCTTGCTTGAACTTTGGGTGGGGATGGAATTGATATTTATGATGACAAAGAAATTTATGCATTTAGCCAAAGAAATTTATGATGACAAATTCAGTTTCTGATTACATTGATTACATTTATAATACATGTTTGGGTTAACTCATTTATGTAATCTTCAAACAAACTAATATGTATGTCACATTGTAATCAATGTAAATCAGAAGCTTGAGTGCAATGTAAAAGATAGCCTAACTCATTTATGTAATCTTCAAAGTGGAGTGCTTGAAGATGCTTTGGCTACAATTTCATTGGCTAAATTTATGTAAATAGAATGTTTGTAATCATAAATTTGTTTGGCTACAAGCTTGAGTGTACACTATTTAGTTTGTTTGACATCAATTATCTTTCAAACTTGATGATGCTTGTGATTTCTTCTTCTTGTTATCAGAAATAAAATGCCATTTACTCATGAGTGGACACTACTTCATGAGTGTTGCTTGCTTGAACTTTGGGTGGGGATGGAATTGATATTACTTTATCAAAGTGTATTGATATTACTGAATTGCTGAAAGTTCTAATATCTTAATAAGAGTGACAGTTGCTTGTGATTAAGCTTTCCTTAATTGATTAGACTTTTTGCCTTATTCTTAAGGAAGCAACATACCTTAATCACAAGCAACTTTCAGCTTATTTAAGCAATTGCTTGAACTTTGGGTGGGGATGGAATTCAGCAAGTCAGTCAATTGAGTGTTGATATTACTTCATCAAAGTGTATATAGGAAAAGGGTAGGATTCATACCTTGATTCTGTGAAAGGTCTTGATATTAATTTTTTGTCAAAGCAGGAATGACGTACGAAGCTTACGTTGTTTATCATGGGCATGTTCCTGGTGTTTATGTTACGTGGCCAAATTGCGCACTACAAGTAAACAGGTACAATGGTGCTGTCTACAAGGGTTTCAATTCAATTGAAGAAGCCTACGAAGATTATGAAATGTGGAAGGAGCACGAGGCGAGAAGAGAGCACCAGTCAAGAACATACGAGTCAAGAACAAACACTGAAGATGTAGTGGACCAACCAAATAATGGTCGTGATCAAGCTCATGAAACCCAAGTCAATGATCCTTTGGCTTTTACAAAGGACCTAATTAACAGTATATTAGTGGTAATTTTATTGATTCTTGTACTTTTGTTTTTTAAGATTTTGGATGGTATGTGAGATGTAAATGAATTTGTGAAGATATGTAAATGATTTTGAGATGTAAATGAATTTGTTCACAGATGTAAATGACTTTGGATGGTTATCTGAATTGCTTCTGAATTGCTTCTGATCAGCATATCTGAAAGTTGAATTGCTGATCTGAATTGAATTGCTGAAAGTTGAATTGCTCAAACTTAATTGCTGAAAAACTGAATCTGAATCTGAAAAACTGAATCTGAATTTGCTGAATAACTGAAAACTTGAATCTGAAAAACTGAATATGAAAAACTGAATCTGAATTTGCTGAAAAACTGAATCTGAATTTGCTGAAAAACTGAAAAATTGAATCTGAATTACCAGACCTTTATTACTTATCAAAAAATGACTTACAGACACTACGGGGGTACATTACGACGTTACCCGTAATTAAAAACCAAACAAAATTAAGAACAAAACTTGTCCTTAACACAGTTGCCAGAATACAAAACTAATACGAACAAGATAAACTTAAAACACCAAAAAGAATTGAATCCAACCCTTTGCATCCTGAAAGGAAACAAAATGCAAAACGACCCATCCGGTTTGAGAGCAAATCTGCCCAAGCAGCCAGCTCGCAAACACATGAAGAACACGATGAAGAGCAGTAGCGCACGCTGAAGAACACGTAGAAAAACACGCTGAAGAACACACTGAAAATCAGCAGAACACGTTGAGGAACCAGCCAGGACAGCACGCTGAAGAGCAGCAGCGCGCACTCTATAATGACAGAGCGCACTCTATTTTGCAACAGAGTACAGAATTCGTCCCTCGCACCCGCCATCTCGACATTGAGCAATGTAGCACCCTGCCGCCACTCGCAGCCGCAGCAGCCGGCATCATGTATGCGTCTGACTGCACCTTGGTTCGCAGCAGATCTGCCCAATCCGCAACACCAAGCAAGCATCCCCTGTTTTACAGAAATTCGGGAGCACTTCCTGTAGACAGCACCCGCTCCCAGACAGCATGAAGGCGAAACTGTCTCGACCACAGACTGCCCCTGCAACGCGCTGCTGTTCCAGACCACAGACTGCCCCTGCAACGCGATGTTGTTCCAGACCACGCTGTCTCGACCACAGACTGCCCCTGCAATGCGCTGCTGTTCCAGACCCACTTTGTTCCACAAAACCAACCGGGGCTCATAAAAAACTGAATTGCTTCAAATTGATACAAAGTCAGAATTTGCAGTAAAATCTGAAAAACTGAATCTGAATTGCTTCAAATTGATACAAAGTCAGAATTTACAGTAAATGAATCCGAAAAACTGAATCTGAATTGCTTCAAATTAATACAAAGTCAGAATTTGCAGTAAATTGATACAAACACATCTCAAAAAGACTGTCAAACCTTGTACACAACACCATTATCATACAAAACATACAAAATACATCTTTCAGGTCATAACACATCCCAAACAAACAAACACAGTGTTTTGAATATAAAGACTGACATTCAAAACACATCTCAAAACCATCAAAACAACCACATCACAAACAACCAAACCTGGTCATATAGACCATTTCTTCCACAGTTGAGTATAAAGACATTTCTTCCACAGTTGAATATAAAGACCATTTCTTCCACAGAGCCACAAACCATTTCTGCCTTCCTACCTGATCATCTTCAAAGGTATGTATAGTCCATTGCGTTGGTTGAACCTGGCGGCTGCAAAAATTAATAATAAATATTAAAAAATAAATAATATGATGCATACAAAACACATCAAACAAACAAACCCTACAAAGGACAAACATACAAAACACACATTACAAAATATGTACCTGTGACACTAGCGAGTACAAAAGATCAATTCTTCCAGGTTGTATATGAGCTGACCCCGTATTATCATCCTTAACGACGAAAAATACATAAATCATAAGTGGGCAAGCATACTCACTGATTCATACCTTGTAAATATTACAAACAAACATGTGTATTGCTTTGAAGATGCATCGCATTATTTTCATGAGGCATAACATAAGGCATACACTGTAAACCCTACAAAATACATTTGTATAAATATAAGTCACTAATCACTATTCTTGACTTAAGAAAATATACATTCATAAAACACATTACAAAACATACCAGATTAGTTTCAATGGCCTGATCCTTTTGCATGTTTTTTTTTCTTTTGTGTCCTTTTACATATCTTCTCAACTCTGGATTTTATCCTTGAATTAGACCGTCGTCCTTTGCTACGAACCGCTAATGGACTATGAATTTGGATGGCAGAACTAGCAGTAGTGGTGGCCACTTCCAAATACCCCTATGAATCAACATGCTCATCACCATGACTCCTTGTAAGTTGCATCATCTTCAAAGTAATCCATTCTTGAACTTGGCACGTCTTCTTTTCATCCTCAGCGGTGAAGTCAGCCATTTCATAGAAGGCATTGCACATCTTTTCAAATCGCGCATTTTCAGGCTTCATTCCCCAATCTGAATAAATAATCTTCACCTTTGTATGAGCCCTCTTAACATCTTTCCTCCACCTCCGAATAACATATTTATCAGGTATATCATGAATCCCTCTTTCAAACAAGACTTTCAATACATGTTTGCATAAAATCCCCCTGAACTCAAACAATTGACAATTATACTTGATGGCGAAGTCGGCAGCATTAAAAGAGACTATAAAATTGACCGATCGTTGCCTATCATTTATCACCATGTCTTGTGTAATAGTGTACAACTGAAAGCCACTTCCATCCATAGCTTCACCGACAATTCTACAACATGGATTCTCGGCTATCTCTTCTTGGAACTCCCTGAATTTATTTGTAGTGTAGGCATCCCGAAATTTTATCTCAATTGCATACGGAGTAATGCAAGGAATCCTTCGGCTATAACATTTGAAGTCCTCTTCAGATTCCTTTTGGACCTTACTACGTAGTGCATTCTCATATTGTTCTACAAATTGCTTTAAAGTGGTCTTCGGATTCACATAACCATCAAAAAAAGCATTCATGCTTTCACTCCTTTGAGTTGAAGACATCCCCGCCCAAAAAGTATTTCGTTGAAATGCTGGCACCCAACGCATCCTTTCGTAGTATAATCCACTCAACCAATCATTTTCATCCAGATTATATTTATCAATAAATCCATGCCAATTTTCTTCAAACTCTTCATGAGACAGGGAATCATAAACTGCTCTTTGCATTACAAACTTGATCGCCTCATATTCATTGCAACCTGACAGCTTTTCAGGCAACTTCTTCATAATATGCCACAAGCACCATCTGTGTCGTGTGTTGGGAAATACAATTTGAATGGCCTTCTTCATTGCCCTATCTTGATCAGTGATTATAGCAGACGGAGCATTGCCATTCATACACACGAGCCAAGTTCAAAAAAGCCAAACAAATTCTTCAACCGTCTCACCACATATCAATCCACATCCCAAAAGAATTGACTGACCGTGATGATTCACCCCAACAAAAGGAGCAAAATTCATGTCATACTTATTTGTTAAGTATGTAGTGTCAAAAGTAACAGCATCCCCAAACTCCTTGTAAGCTGCTCTGCTCCATGCGTCAGCCCAAAAAATATTTCTCAACCTACCTTCATCATCCAAATCCATCATATAAAAGAAATCAACATTATTAGAGAAATCAACATTATTAGCTTGCATTTTTTGGAAGTAGTTATGAAGTGCCATCGCATCCCCCTCACCAAGTCTCAACTTCCTCATTTTGTCCAAATAATTATAACAATCTTTTTGGGAAAATGATACAATATCATGCCCACCAGCTTCAACCACACATGCCGAATAACTCTTATTTGGTCTAATACCTGCCCTATCATTAAATTCAAGCTTCTTCTTGACATACAAGCTCATAGTTCTATTCTTTGGAAAAAATTTTGATTTACTAGGGCTTAACTGATGATTGTGATCAACTGTAACTCTATTCACTACAACTGTTCCATCAGGCCGTATATGAGCTCTAATCTTAGCCAGACAACCACATTTGCTCGACGCACGCAAACCCACGACATTTTTTGCTCTACTTTTTTGTTTCCCAGCCCGACCACATGAAAACTGAATGAATATAGGTTTTCCATCAACATCTTTTTCGGTAGTCATTACTTTCACTGGAAATCCCTTTTTATTACCATATTCATGATAATAACGTTGGAACTCATCAAGGTTGATGAATTCCATCCCTTCTGTAGGTTCCCTCGACACTTCTGAATTTTCTTCCAACAACATACATTCATTATCCTCTACACTATCCATTCCTGAAATATGTTTATAATATACAACATCGGTTAAAACATAGAAGCATAGATAAAAATCAAACTACAGTAACTCGTAGCATATTCAAGTTTGGGCAACTATTCAAGTGATATTCGAAGATTTTGTGAGATGTGTAGATGATTTTGTGAGTAATGAGATGTTGTAACATTGTATTGTAACAACTAGAATGGATACTTTTCATCATGATGCATGAGCAAACCTAGCAAGGGTCAGTCCAACCCCAGCTTTCTCTTAAAATACATAAATCTGTGATTTTGAAGTCATCATGTATTGATTCACAACTAGTAAAACTTCCATATTCAAATGCTTTCATCATACAATAAGTACTAAATGGCATAGATATGCTAAGTCCTAACAATAAGCATCCTCCAAAATCACTTGGTTTTTAGTCTTTGGACTGTGATGGCCTAAATGACCAGGAATCCCTGTTAATAATCTGACATTCCCTTTATCAATTAAGAATGACTGTTTATCTGAGATATAACACAAAAGAATCACACCTTATCGTCTTTCCAATTGTCTTAAAGCTAGCACCAGCCTTGCATATAGATATGGCCTTCTCCAAGCACTCCTCTGTTACCTGATATACAATAAGTTATAGTTAGATCAATCGTTGTGTGCACTCATATAAAAGAGAAACACATTATTGACTACAAGGTAAGGCTTTTTCTTTGTCCATTTACATGTGACTTATAGATCAAGATTTTGATATATTTAATTCACAAACATGTTATGTGTTTTAGGGATAAAAAATCGGTTATGAGTCTTAAGTCCAGCCATTATATAAAAATGCCAGAACTACACGTTTAAAGAGTCGACAAAAACTTTCAACAAATTGCACTACGTATATCTGTGAACAAGATATTTGTGACTATTTGTAGGTTTGTTCACAGATAGCCATTATATTGTTGAAGGCATTGCACTACAAATTGCAAAGGCACTACAAATAGGCATTGCACTACAAATTGCAAAGGCACTACAAATAGGCATTGCACTACAAATAGTCACAGATTACATTAACCAAAGAAATTGCAACTATGACTATCGACAATAGCTTTCAACAAATTGTAAAGAAATTGCACTACGTAGAACTACATGTTTAAAGAGTCGACAATAAATTAGCCATTATATTGAAAATTACATTAACCAAAGAAAGCAATTTGTAGAACAAGATATCTGTGACTATTTGTAGGCATTGCACTACAAATCCCGTAATCTATGAACAAGATATCTGTGACTATTTGTAGGTTTGTTCACAAATTACAAATTGCACTACGTATATCTGTGAACAAGATATCTGTGAACAAACCTCCCAAATAAAGACATTTAACAGCATTCAACAAATAGTCTTGTTACTAATGGTCCCCAATAACTTTCAGTCCCAACCTAAATGGTATAATAATGAAAGGCATACCAAAGAACTTACTTCGATTTCTTCGATTCAGAGAGAAATAGAGAACTTTGCTTCGATGGGGAGAGAAACAGCTTCGATTTCTTCGATTCAGAGAGAAACAAATGGGGAGAGAAACTCTGTCGAAATATGGGGAGAGAACTTTGCTTCGATGGGGAGAGAAATATGGGGAGAAAACTTTGCTTCGATGGGGAGAGAAACTCTCTTACAAGTTTTCACTTTAGAGCCAAAATATTTCACTGGACGAGTTGAATCCCGCATAAAACTCACGTGCGAAGGAGCATCCTCGCTCCCTCCCTCGATACGTAGAAGAATTGGGAGAATATAGATCATGAGTAGAAGAGTTGAGACATTTAAAAAACTTTTGGTTCGAATACTTCCAAACTGAGCGGCAAAAAGAGTTATCTAAAGCTTGTTCAGGGTAGACTGCTTTCTATTTTGGAGCATGAAGTTAGCATAATTGTGATTTGGATAATGTAAAAACTAGATTGAATAATATATGTTCAAGATTTGTAAGAGATTATATGGTGTGAGCTTTTGCATGTAACTGTACTTTCGACCGTGGTGTGCAAAGATTTATAAGAGATGATATGGGGCTTTTTGCATGTAATTGTTACTTTCGAGCATAGTGTGGTCAATATTAGCGAATATATTGGCTTAAAAGGTGTTTTTTTTGGAGTAAAGCTAGCTGTCGAGGAAACCAGCGAGGGAGGGAGGACCCTCCATCCCCTCGCGATGCGTGCGTCCCATCCCTTGCTCGCATCGCGAGGGGGATGGAGGGTCCTCCCTCCCTCGCTGGTTTCCTCGACAATTAGAATTCCCCTTTTTTTGTTATGAATAGACTCAAAAGTCTTAATAAGAAGCGAGATAATTTAAAAGGAGTGTTTGTTTTTAATTCTGATAAAAAGTTGAAGTTCTAATTGGAGTAAGCACCATAGGCGTGTTGATCACTTAGCACTGAGTGTTTAATGAAAGTTTATTCCAAGAATAACCTCATAATAAATTCCTAGTGATTGTTGCAATCCCTCTCCTCCACCAACCATCCCCTCTTTTCTCCACCTCTTCTTTATCATACGAGCAGTGTTTCCATCGTTGCCACCACCATTCCTGGCTTCCCTTCTTCCTCATCTTTTTTTTATTCCATTTTCACTTTTTCTTGCTCTGTATTGAAGTTTATATGAGGAATTGAGAGGCGTATAGGGTGATTATGGTAGTGGTACATGTAAAATGATCTCAATGGTGTTTGAAAGAAAGAAAATAGGTAAAAAGGGGTTAATGTTGGTGTTTGTGGTGGGTGGTGAAAGTTGTAGTGGTGTCAAAAATATAAAACAACTTCAAGTCAACACCTAAAAACAAATACTTTTTAATTTTACTACTTCTAATCAACAACCTATTAAAAAGCAAAACAAACAGTTCATTCATAAGTTCGTTCAGAACTTCTAACTTCAGTTAGAAGTTAGCTTCTAAGCACTTTAAAAAAACACCACCTTAGTTATTAAGACCATGTGTAATATAAAAAATTTATATTAATTTAGGGGTGGGGCACTTGAACATGGATCCATTTATAAATTTTGCAGGAACCCAAGCACATGTCTATATATCATGATTTCGTAGTCATGATGACGAGGGACTTTTGTTCATCTTGACTGAACAAAATATCATGTAATATAGGTAGTTGTTCATCTTGACTGACTTTTGTTTTGGGACATCGTTACTCTCTATATATAAAATAGAGCTTTGCTAGGGAGGGGTCGAGGGAAAGGAGCAAGGGATGGGTGTAACCACCCATATTTCTCGAGATGAGTGCATCACCATGGAGATGCGCGCTTGCACTCATCTCGAGGAGGATGGGTGGTTACACCCATCCCTCGCTCCCTCGCTCCCTTTCCCTCGACCTCTCCCTCGACCCCTAGAATTTTCGATATAAAATAAGTAAAAACATTGAGAACAATAATGACAAAGTTGGAGCTGAATTTGCTGAAAAAATATTTATTTTTCAGCAGCCCATGGGTTACGAGCTTTTGATGAATTTGGGAGTAAACTTTTGCAGTAATCGGGGTGTGACAATCTAAACATAATATGTCGGTGTGACAACATTTAGTATACATGGATTTTGAGATTATTTTGTGGGGTCTAAATAAGATTACCCATTACCCAATTTTAACCGGATGATAGACATATTTCACAATTTCCTTGTAGAGTTGTTTTTAATGTTAACATCATGGGAATTGTTGGAATTTGTGAATTGTGAGCTCCACATGATCACAGGGTCGAGAGAGATTAGTGGTTAATCTTTACTAAAATAGGAATAGGATCTCAAGTCTCCCACTTGCACTAATATGCACTCTGTAGGACAACCTAATAATTTTTCCAATTCAAGTTTGTGAAACTGCATATCTTTTGTAGTTTACAAAATACGTTTTTAATAGCCTTCCACTACTCCATTTGAGCTGAAATTTTTAAAAATAAATTTATATACCAAAATTTGAAAACAATGTGTCAAATTTCAACTCATTTTGACATGTGAGCCTCGAGATCCGTACTAGTGGGATAAAGGAAATTTCTCTATAAGTATCACGAAGCAAGCGAGGACCCACCATAGGTACGACACAAATCGGCCTTAAACACTGGAAATATTTAATGGCAGGGACCTCAATAGCATCTCAAGGAACGATGTTAAAACGGTCTGGATCTTTGAAACGTTATTTATCTTGGTAATCTGTAATTTTCCTAAAAATTTCAGCTCGAATGGAGCTCAAACGAGTTATAAAAAAATTTATTTGTTTAGTTTGCTATGGATCTGAAATGTTAAATTCTGAAAGGGTGTTCTATTGCGTATGATATAAGAATTTGATGGGCTTCAAGCCCAATCCCCCTATTAAAACTTCGCTTAGGAAACCTATTAAAACTTCGCTTACGAAAAAGAAAGAAAAAAAGGGGTAAAATTCTATACCAAATTCCCAATAATAAATGTCTTTATTTAGCGGGACTATATAACACACGAAAGCGTGGATGAACAGTGCACATGTCTTCAACCTGACTTTCAGGTTTCAAACATGCCATTCCAATTTCATAATTTTTCAAAACAATAAAACCCAAGATTTGGATGAGCAGTGACCATGGTAGTTTTGTATAAGACTAGTGTAATACCCGTGCCGTTGGCACTATCGCAGACTACATCGGATACCTTCACGGCTATGTCGAATACTCACATTTCTAAGAACACTTGCATAATTTTGACAGAGCTTCCCTTTTTTCAATATTTAAACTTGTCATAAGCATTTGTACCTCACATAATTTGGCATTCACAAAAAATTGCTACCTCAACGCAATATATAATCATCTTTTTCAGTATTAAAAGAGGTTTTGTAGTAGAACATGGTTTTAAACAGTCGAAGAGACATGCACAAAATATCATTATAACAAATAAAAAATGTCATTTTTTTGAATAAAATAATTTATCTGAACATGACATAAGAAATTATACTTCAAGTGACTATAATGACAATCAATGTCATGAACAATTAAAAAATCAAAATTTCAACAGAGTTTCCTCTGTATTTTTCAATATCGAAACCTGTCTAACCTGTCATAAAAATTTATAATGGCAATCAATGCCATGAACACCACATAATATCTCCACACACCAAAATTATCATTTAATTAAGGCATGCATATAATCTAAATAGATGAAACATTTGTAGGAAGAACTTACTTGGGACTTCCCAATGTGAAGCTTTTAGAACTAAGTTGTCCATAATTACGGTCAGGCACATAATTGTTCGAGCTCTTGCTGCATCATAATTGTCTCTCTGGAAGATTGTTTATTCACCTTCTCTTTCAACTTCTCTATATGATACCACAACAGTTGCAAAATAGACCTACCCCTAACATTGAAAGATGAGTACTCCTATCAAGGTACAAACACACTCTGATGTGCAAAGAGGTCAAAGTACAAAGCTTTTATTTTCTATATTTTGCGAGTATTAACAATTTTCAAATGATACTTAGAAGACTTCTAAGATAGAGTCCAGTGAGGGATGGGGCTCGGACATATTACTCATTCCCATAATCAATTCTTAATCTAAGTCATGTATTCAAACTGAGTCATGAATTGATACCCCCACCCACCATAAAAATATGATCAGCATTCACATTTTCTAAAACAATAAATTCACCTGTATTCACCTGCATCAATAACAGAATCCCTAGATAAATAAATAAATAAATAAATACACAAAAATTGAAGAAATAATTTCACCTGTATCAATAATAGAATCCCAATTGATTTTCCCATCTTTCTCAAACTGCTTCAAATCCCAAGTTCCTCCAACCCACCCGGGGTCTCCAAATTTAGGGGGCTCATTGACAGCAACGTGAGCAGCACCATTAGACCCAAGAGAAGCCTCCTCTTTCTCCACCTTCTTCACCTCCTCTACAGCAACAGCACCTGCAGCTTAGAAGTCTTCTAGAAAGCTGCAATAGCAGCCAGCTTGATGGATCCTAACCCCGCAACTTCGAAAGTTGATGTTCCTTCTGTTTCTTCAGGTGCTAAAACAGAGGTTTCAACCCCCCTGTCAACTCTGAAACAAAGGTTCCTTCATCACCAGGCAGCAGTGAAACTGGTACTCAAGATAAGAAGTGTGAATAATACTCAATGAAGGATGTAGAAGAACATAAAGGTTTTGCAAGTTTGTGGGGCTGAATTGGCTGCAGATTATACCATTGTTATGTGATAAAGGGTTTGAGCTTCTACATTTGGTTACTTCTGCCATACACTGTTCTTTCTTTCCATTTAAACTCGTTGATGTTTATGCATGTTACATTTTATAACATGGTTTGTTTTGAGAGCTCAACTTTATAAGAAGCAACAAATACAAAGTTTTGTTCTCCAAGTACAATAGTTTACTGAAGACAGTCAGTGAGCAGTTGAATTACTCATTTTATTACGGAGATGTAGATGATCTTTGAAAACACAACAAGTCGTCTCATTCCAGTATTAGCAAGGTAGTAATATGGGGTTTGGAAGATAAGGTAGTAGAAAGGGTTGGAAGATGAGATGAAGGAAGAGAAGGAGAAAACAAATCCATGGATGTTGTTTGGTGTGTGAAAAATCACAGCATAGCTTCAGCTTGGGTTGGTTTGAGTGGAATGAAATCAACAAAAAATAAGAAGAAGAGATAAAAAATAAATAAAAAATCAATGACTGAACTTAACAAATGAGGAAGAGCTTACACTGACCTTGAACAGGACCAGTAGGAGACCCAATGACTGAAGAGCCTGCAACAACAATTATTTTCAAAACCAAATCACTTCTAAGAATTCCACATTTGGTTTCTTCAAAAATGAAACAGAGCAAACATATGAATCAATTAACCCACTTTTGCAATTCTATTTGAAATTGGGGGTACTCACTTTGTATGGGAGATTCACCTATGAACTGGTGGTAAGGAAGGGAGGAGCATTTAAATCAGCATGTTTAGGATCCCAACATAGTTGATCCACACTATCAGTATGCCCCTTCAATTCAATCTCTTTAACCTTCCCCTGCAACACATCCTTCCAACTAAACTCATACAATATTATTATCCTTCCAACTAAACTCATACAATCTAAAATAATAGACACTCCATTAGATGCAACATAGTAACAAATATAAAATTCTTGATCAGAAATTGAGATCTTGAACCCTAAAAAAAGACCTAATTATTTTGAGATGATAAGAGAAATTACATGTCCGTGGGGCTCAATGTGCCAAATTCGAGCAGTTTGATTGACAGACCTGGAAGCGAGCTTGGTCCCTGTGTAATTCCAAGCCACTAAATGCGCCTTTTTAGATCAAAAACATGGAAGAGGTAATAATCAAAACATTTGAACGAATGGGTTTGAAAAATAAAAATTAGGGGTTTTTAGTGGAATTTGAACAAAAATTTTAGATCAAAAACATGGAAGAGGTAATAATCAAAACATTTGAACGAATGGGTTTGAAAAATAAAAATTAGGGGTTTTTAGTGGAATTTGAACAAAAAGAGAGAATTTTAGAGGTTACCTTCTTCTTGTGACCTGGGTATTCTCGGTTGTGGAGGTTCTTGAAGGATATAGGCGTGGCATCTTCCATTGAAGAAGAGCTTGCTTTACATTGAGGAGGAAAGCTCACAATTACCCAAAATGATGCACTACATTCTTCATAGCTGACACATCAAAATAAGAAGAAGAGACCAACCAAAAAAAAATCAAACTGTTTTGCTTTGTTGAAAGAAAAAAAAAATTGAAACAGAAACCTATAACCCACACAAACGAACAAACAATTGAACAAAATAAACAACACACACATACCTCAACTTGCTTTTTTGCAGTTTGGGAATCAGAAACCTTTGCTATGATCAAAGCGGTTAAACAAAATTGCAACTTTTTACCAAAACTACAATACCCATGTCTCCCAAATGCAGAAAAAATGGTTTTTTAGGAGAAATTAAAGGAAGTGTGAAGAGCTGAGATGCAGAGGAATTGGAAATGATGGGTTTTTTTATGCTTCGTTTGTGTCTCTAATCAAATAAAAAAACAACAAATCAAATTAAATGAAAAACTGTCTTCAACAAAATCACAATTGCACCAAAACACAATGCTAATCCTCAATTACCTATTTCTGTGCATTTCATATCTGCAGACTCCAAGAAATAGCGAAGCTTTTTCTGCTCAAGTAGATAACTTTCTTCGAGCTCTAGAAACGACCGAATACAAAGCCTCAACTTTTTTATATACTCTGCCATCTGCTCACATTTTCCTGCAAATTCAACAAAACCCAAACCCAAACCAATCAATTACCAAAAAAAAAAAAACCCAAATCTAATCAAAATGTTGCACTTCCCCACATACTCTGACTCAAAATCATTCAATTAATTTCAAACAACCACAAAATCTAATCAAAATAAAGCAATGAAGCATTTTAACTCCAAAACAAATAACCCCATACTCAAAAACCAATCAAATTAAAAAAAAAAATATGAAAAAAAATATGGATTTTGAAGAGAGAGCAACAGACCTTGTGATCATACTTGTTCTTGCCTTTCATCTTCTCCACCAAGAAGGCAAATTCATCAAAACCCAAACCCAAACCCAAACCAATCAATTACCAACAAAAAAAACCCAAATCTAATCAAAATGTTGCACTTCCCCACATACTCTGACTCAAAATCATTCAATTAATTTCAAACAACCACAAAATCTAATCAAAATAAAGCAATGAAGCATTTTAACTCCAAAACAAATAACCCCATACTCAAAAACCAATCAAATAAAAAAAAATGAAAAAAAATATGGATTTTGAAGAGAGAGCAACAGACGTTGTGATCATACTTGTTCTTGCCTTTCATCTTCTCCGCCAAGAAGGCAAATTCATCAAAACCCAAACCAATCAATTACCAACAAAAAAAAACCCAAATCTAATCAAAATGTTGCACTTCCCCACATACAAAAAACTCAAAATCATTCAATTAATTTCAAACAACCACAAAATCTAATCAAAATAAAGCAATGAAGCATTTTAACTCCAAAACAAATAACCCCATACTCAAAAACCAATCAAATTAAAAAAAAAAAAAAATGAAAAAAATATGGATTTTGAAGAGAGAGCAACAGACCTTGTGATCATACTTGTTGTTGCCTTTCATCTTCTCCGCCAAGAAGGCAAATTCATCAAAACCCAAACCAATCAATTACCAACAAAAAAAAACCCAAATCTAATCAAAATGTTGCACTTCCCCACATACAAAAAACTCAAAATCATTCAATTAATTTCAAACAACCACAAAATCTAATCAAAATAAAGCAATGAAGCATTTTAACTCCAAAACAAATAACCCCATACTCAAAAACCAATCAAACTAAAATATATATATATATATATATATATATGAAAAAAATATGGATTTTGAAGAGAGAGCAACAGAACTTGTGATCATATTTGTTCTTGCCTTTCATCTTCTCCGCCAAGAAGGCAAATTCATCAAAACCCAAACCAATCAATTACCAACAAAAAAAAACCCAAATCTAATCAAAATGTTGCACTTCCCCACATACAAAAAACTCAAAATCATTCAATTAATTTCAAACAACCACAAAATCTAATCAAAATAAAGCAATGAAGCATTTTAACTCCAAAACAAATAACCCCATACTCAAAAACCAATCAAATTAAAAAAAAATATATATATGAAAAAAAATATGGATTTTGAAGAGAGAGCAACAGACCTTGTGATCATACTTGTTCTTGCCTTTCATCTTCTCCGCCAAGAAGGCAAATTCATCAAAACCCAAACCCAAACCAATCAATTACCAACAAAAAAAAACCCAAATCTAATCAAAATGTTGCACTTCCCCACATACAAAAAACTCAAAATCATTCAATTAATTTCGAACAACCACAAAATCTAATCAAAATAAAGCAATGAAGCATTTTAACTCCAAAACAAATAACCCCATACTCAAAAACCAATCAAATTCAAAAATGAAAAAAAATATGGATTTTGAAGAGAGAGCAACAGACCTTGTGATCATACTTGTTCTTGCCTTTCATCTTCTCCGCCAAGAAGGCAAATTCATCAAAACCCAAACCCAAACCAATCAATTACCAACAAAAAAAAACCCAAATCTATAACCCACACAAACCTATAACCCACACATACCTCAACTTGCTTTTTTGCAGTTTGGGAATCAGAAACCTTTGTTATGATCAAAGCGGTTAAACAAAATTAAAGGAAGTGTGAAGAAATGAGATGCAGAGGAATTGGGAGGTTGCCATGGAAATGATGGGTTTTTTTATGCTTCGTTTGTTTCTCTAATAAAATAAAAAAACAACAAATCAAATTAAATGAAAAACTGTTTTCAACAAAATCACAATTGCACCAAAACACAATGCTAATCCTCAATTACCTATTTCTGTGCATTTCATATCTGCAGACTCCAACAAATAGCGAAGCTTTTTCTGCTCAGGTAGATAACTTTCTTCGAGCTCTAGAAACGACCGAATACAAAGCCTCAACTTTTTTATATACTCTGCCATCTGCTCACATTTTTCCTGCAAATTCAACAAAACCCAAACCAATCAATTACCAACAAAAAAAAACCCAAATCAAATCAAAATGTTGCACTTCCCCACATACTCTGACTCAAAATCATTCAATTAATGTCAAACAACCACAAAATCTAATCAAAATAAAGAAATGAAGCATTTTAACTCCAAACCAAATAACCCCATACTAAAAAACAAATCAAATTCAAATTAAAAAAAAAATATGAAAAAAAATATGGATTTTGAAGAGAGAGCAACAGACCTTGTGATCATACTTGTTCTTGCCTTTCATCTTCTCCGCCAAGAAGGCAAATTCATCAAAACCCAAACCCAAACCAATCAATTACCAACAAAAAAAAACCCAAATCTAATCAAAATGTTGCACTTCCCCACATACAAAAAACTCAAAATCATTCAATTAATTTCAAACAACCACAAAATCTAATCAAAATAAAGCAATGAAGCATTTTAACTCCAAAACAAATAATCCCATACTAAAAAACCAATCAAATTCAAAAAAAAAATTTGAAAAATAAAATATGGATCTTGAAGAGAGAGCAACAGACCTTGTTATTGCCTTTCATCTTCTCCGCCAAGAGGGCTTCGACCACTTCTCTGGTAAACTCCATTCCCCCACACTCAGAGCTCCCATTACCCACTGATTCAGCTCTCATTGACTCTTCTTGATCCGAATTGACCACGGAGAAGGCCTGCCGAGTTCTTACACTCTTCGTGTGTCCAACCTCTTCATCACCACACACAACCTCTTCTTGATATGGAGATGAAGTCTGATTGAAGGTGATTTGGGCCATTTATGAATCATTGTTGAAGGGAGTTCCATCAAAGTTGCATCGAAGTTGGGGTTTCAAAAAGTTTGGATTTGGGATAGAAAGGGGTTTCAAAAAGTTGGGGTTTCAAAAAGTGTGGATCGAAGTTGGGGTTTCAAAAAGTTTGGATTCCTGTTGAAAGGGGTTTGTTGAGGAGATGTGAATAGAAGAACCTTGTGGAGACTGGAGAGAGAGGAAGCATCGAGTTCTTCTTCAGTTTGGTTCTCTCAAGATCTAAAAAAGAAGAAGGAGAAGAAAAGAAGAAGGAGAAGGAGATCTATTGAAGAAGAATGAGATCTTACCTTCTCAAACCTTCTTCTTCTTCTTTCGTCCTTCTTCTTCTCTGCTTCGAGAATCAGTGCCTGTGAGGAGGAGGTGTGGAGAGAGTGAGGAAAGCATCGGGGGTATGATTTTTTCACTTAAGTTCTGCCACAAGCTTAACTTTGCCACGTAGGACAAAAAACCGATGTGAATTGTAATAGAGATATTTGGATGAGCAGTGACATGGTATTTTTCACAATCAAAGCTACCATGATCACTGCTCATGAAATTGGAAAGGCACTACTTTATAGATATTTTGGAATTACAAACCTGCCCCCATGAAGCCCAAGATGACATGATTATATTCAAGATAAATCTTATGTACTCTCAAAATAATTATGGTGGCCAATTCATAGTGGAGCCCACACCCTGTGGCACTATCCTGTACAAGTGAAAGTAATTTTATATAGCACTTCAGCCACGTGGCATCTTCATCCATGCACACTAATATTTTGAATCTTAATTTGGAATTTTGAAGTGCAAAAGATTTATAAAAAAAAAAAAAAAAAAAAAAAAAAAGGTGGAATAGGGTAATGTGGCTTTGAGTTGGACTTCAAAATCCATGAATGTTTTTCTTTTCCTTTTTTAAACATATATATAATGAGATACAATTTAAAGTAATTCCTACATATTGATTAGGGCTGAAAACCGAACCGACCTAGGTCGGTTTCAAAATTTTCAAACCGAAATCGAACCGACCATTAACAAAACCGATCCGAAACCGAACCGATTCTAATTTATGCAAACCGTAACCGAACCGAACCGACTAAAATCAAATCAAAACCGAAATAATACCGAACCGACCGACTATTTTGAACATATTATATTATTTATATATAAAAAATATATTATTTATTATATATATTCGATCGGTTCTGTTTGGTCGGTTAAAATCACATAGAAACCGAAAACCGAACCGACCACTTCGGTTTTGAATTTTTTAAAACCGAAACCGATCCGAACCGAATTTAAACCGAACCAATCGATTCGGTTTTGATCGGTTCGGTCGGTTTAGTCGGTTTGATCGGTTTTTTGTTCAGCCCTAATATTGATGCATGCTAATATACACTTCTCTATCATTAAATTTCCATAAACTCATTAGAATATTAAACATTTGTGAATTGAAGGCCAAATTCTCTTCTTAACATTTTAATTTGCACTTATTAAATTTCTGAATTCTTAAAAAAGAATACTGAATTTACGCGCAGATGTGGATCCTGGTTAAATAGTAATTGAAATAGAAATGCAACTATTGGTTCCTCTTGGACGAATTTCCACATATTTCTAAAAGCAAGTTTAGAGTCCGAAAGAGTTATTTAAGCAAAAGCGAGTGTCATTCTTCAATCGTCAATAGTCATTCGTCACTCGTTACGCTCAACGCAAACACTGCATTGATTTGCTTTCTCTTGTTAAACCCTTTCATCATAACCCAACATTTCCTAATTTTTTTCTCATCAGAATAGCTCTGATCATCATGGATTCTCCGAGAGCTTTTCTAAAAGACGTCAGACGTGTTATTATCAAGGTTCGTTCTTCTTGGTTCTCTTGTACATCATCTCTGCGTTGCATTGCATTGTGTTCTAGTTTGATTGATTTTCATTTTTGGATCTGTGTCTTTAGATCTTCATTGATTGGAATTGCATTGCATTGATCTGTGTATTTAGATTTTCATTGTGTTCTAGTTTGTATTGATCTTTCATTGATTGCATTGATATTGATTTTCATTGATTTTTGGATCTGTGTATCTTGATCTTCATTGATTGATTGCATTGCATTGTGTTCTAGTTTGATTAATTTCAATGTGTTCTAGTTTTATTTGTATTTTTGGATCTGTGTTTTTTTTTTTTTTATTGTATTGATTTTCATTGTATTTAGATCTTCCCAGTTTGTTTTCTTTTGATGATCATGATATCCTAACAATGCTGCATTTCAGTGAGTTTGATCGTTTGAATTCGTTAATTCTTGACTTTTTTTTAATCCCGAGGTTTGTTGGAAGGTGTTGATGTTTCTTTTTATTTATAAAGCTCCTTGGAATGTATGGAATTAATGCATAGATCTCCACTACCATATTAAGTTTCCAATTCAATTCATAATCAGGCCGTTCAGGTCCTACGTGTTGTGTTATCAGATCAGATTCGCAAGAAAAAAAAGAACTCTTTGGCATAACAATGCACCATATAGAAAACCAACCCCATACTTGATTCACATTTACTTTGTTGTTTTTAAAATGTGGCTGCTACGTGGATTTATAACTTAGCGTGTCATATGAAGTTATCTCCAAATCAATTGGACACACTGCATGTGCATGATGTTGTAATGTTACTAGATCTGATTTTATGTCTAACTTATCTAATTGTTAATTTTTTATACTTGGTTTGAAACAAGTAAAATTCATGGAAACAGTAAAATAAGTACATAAAATCAAATAGAATAGGAAAATTTAGGTAGAAGGATTATTTGCAGTATATATGAGAAGAGTGAGGAAAATGGTAGGGATGTGGTTCAACTACTAGTAAACCATATCTATTTTGTAATGTACTTTTTCAGATCTGGATACGAAACTTAGTATACTGCCTCAATATCTGAACTATGTGGGGTTTGGTCAATTTGGAATATAAATACAAATCAACAAATATAAATGAAAATCATAATGATTTGTATTTATATTTTGCCAGTATTGATTTTTATGTAGAATGTAATAAAGGAATATCATGTGTTCTGTTGAATTAAGATCACATATTCATACCATATGACTTATGAGCTAATTTGGATGCGAATTTGAGACATATTTCAAATAAAGTCTGCACTATTTTATGCACAAGGAAAAATAAGTGAAAGAACCATGACAACTTTTAGTTCTCAATCTCGCCTTTTTTTTTTTATGAAACAATATGTCAACCTCTATTAAAATTTCCAGTGAATGATTGTGTTCTCGTGATTCGGTTATTATTCAAGTTTTAATCAAACTCTTGTTGCACTTAACATTTTTTGTCTATTTTTGTTTTCAATATCTAAACTAATTACTAATTTTGGAGCATTTGTTAATAAAGGTTGGTACGGCTGTTGTTACGCGATCTGATGGGCGGTTAGCATTAGGCAGACTTGGAGCTCTTTGTGAGCAGGTATTGATGTTTCAAATGTTATCTTGGTTCATTTGAAGCTCATACTTGTAATAAGTTTCTAAATTGAATCTTCCGCAGATTAAAGATCTTAACTCTAGAGGGTTTGAGGTTATTTTGGTAGCTTCAGGAGCTGTTGGTGTTGGTCGCCAAAGGCTTAGATACAGGAGATTAGTCAATAGCAGGTTATTCCGTTATTATGATTTTCCTCTCTCTGTATTTTATTTTCTCCACAGAGTACAACTTTCAATTTGTATTGTTCCACTTTAAGGGTCAAGCTATAAATTCTATTGTAATGCATAGAAAATTTTCTGAAAACCCAATTAGCTCTCATGCTTGGAGTCCCTGCTTGTAAGTTCCCACTGCTTAAGAGAATGATCGTTTCCTAATGCAACCTATTCACCTTCAAGCACCGTTTGCTGCTGTGTTCAATTATAAGAGGATAACATCGATTTATTTTTGTATACCAAAGAGTCTAATCGTGTGGTTATCTTGATTTCTGTGATCATGGAGCTGATGATTAATATGTAAGCCTGGAGTTTCCAATCAAGTGTGAGAGCGTCCAAACAAATGGAATGGGATTTTTTATTTTTGAAGTGGAGTATCAAAACATATGATAATTTATACTAAAAGTATACGTTATATGCTCTTTTACTAATTTCTTAGTTCCCCATGTTATTCATTATTTTCAGATTTTTTTGTTTGTTATGTATGTGTTTATTTAAAAAACGGAGTCCATAGCAGGGCTTTCCTTTCTCTCTCATCTGCAAATCTGAACAGTTATGTTTCCCCACAAGAATGCATTTAAATTTTTGATGCATCTTTTAGTTTTAAAATAGTGGCGTTTATTTATTCATAGTCAGTTGTGGAAGTATGAAAAATCTTTTGCATTAGTCATTTGGTGTACATAGAGGGAGAACAACTCATTGTAATTTATATTTTACAGCTTTAATGATCTTCAGAAGCCACAAAATGAGCTTGATGGAAAAGCGTGTGCAGCTGTTGGACAGAGTGGTCTTATGGCTCTCTACGATGCTTTGTTTAGTCAGGTGAGAAGACAACATTCTCTTGAATTTTGCACCATCATTCATCTTGAACAACTAGTTGCCATTCACGTTGTCTACATTTCTTTCATTCATAAGTAGAAACATATATTGTTTCATCAAATCTGCTTTAGGCTCTTTCTGTTACTAACATGTAGCACGTATTCTGCAGTTGGACGTGACATCCTCTCAACTTCTTGTGACTGATAATGATTTTAGAGATCCAAATTTCAGACAGCAGCTTTCTGAAACATTGAATGCGTTGTTACGTTTAAGGGTTATTCCTATATTTAATGAAAATGATGCAATTAGTACCAGGAAAGCTCCATATGAGGTATACATTGCTTCAATGCACACCATGACTTAGTTTGATTGATATGAAAGTATTGCCATGAAAGAACTCATCGTTTCCCTATTCTATTGTTTCCATATATATTTGCTCTTGTATGTAGTGATGAATTATGTCATTTGCAGTTTAGGAGTATGACCATTAACTAAGTTAGCTTGACAGATAAAAACCACGACTTAAGAAGCTATCCATGTTTGTAGATCTTACTGAACTTCAACGGCTGTGACACTTGCTTATTATAGTTGAGTTCAACTACAGCTATGGATCTTCACAAGGTTCTCCGTTAATTTCATAATACCATACTTTAGATGTTTACTCCATGAATAGAAAGCAAAAGGTTTAATAATGTGATACTAGTATTTGTTTGGTTAGTTAATTTAGATAGGCATTTACTGAATAAAAATATGTTAGATACTGCATGCATTCACTTCAACTTCTGCTTGGTAGCACTGGCATACATCTTTCTTATTCCCTATTTTATCAGTGACTTTCTGCTAATGTATTCGAATTTGTGTTTATTTCAATAATAAAATGCCTCTGAAATATTCTGATCCCATAGTCCCCTTTCTTTCAAAATATCATTCCTATCTTTTTATAAGCATGACCTGCAGGATTATTCTGGTATATTTTGGGATAATGACAGCTTATCAGCTCTATTGGCTTTGGAGCTAAAAGCTGATCTTCTCATTCTCTTAAGCGATGTGGAAGGCCTATACACTGGTCCTCCTAGTGAGCCAAATTCAGAATTAATAAGCATGTATGTTAAAGAAAAGCATGAAGGATTAATCACATTTGGAGAGAAATCAAGAGTGGGAAGAGGGGGTATGACAGCTAAAGTAAAAGCTGCTGTGCATGCAGCCGAAGCAGGCACTCCTGTTGTTATTACCAGGTATTTGTGCATCTTCTAGATGAAATTGAACAGCAATTTATGTAATAAACAAACAAACTGTATTTACACACTACTAGATCTCATGAAACCAAAATCTGCACTCTAATTCATCCATCTTTATTCTTGGGTATGGATGAAAAAATATCTAGGCGTTCACATTTTAGTCAAGATTGAGGTAAAGGTCAAGATAACAGAATTACCAATTTGAAAAGCTACTGAGAAATTTGCATTAGATGTACTAAAATGTTCCCTTATTGCATTTTTGTTGAAGTGGCTACGCTGTTGATAACATCATAAAAGTACTTCAAGGTGAAAACATTGGTACACTCTTTCACAAGGATGCACACTTGTGGTCTCCACTTAAAGAAGTCGGTGCACGTGAGATGGCAGTTGCAGCCAGAGAGTGTTCCAGACGACTTCAGGTGACATCACCAGGCTTCATAATTGCAAAGCTAATGCTTGCTTGTACAATAATCTTTTGTGATTTAGAGTTGCATCTTAGTTTTGATTATATCCCAAGTTTTGATTCTTCCATAAGATACAACACTCTTTCTTTTTTGAGAGCTCACTCATTAAGACTAACTTTAAACGAGCCTTTGCATCACAGGCACTGTCTTCAGAAGAAAGGAAGAAAATTTTATTGGGCATAGCTGATGCTCTAGAGGCAAATGCAAATGTAATAAAACATGAAAATCAAGCTGATGTTGAAGCTGCACAAATGGATGGTTATGAAAAATCACTGATATCTCGATTGACTCTGAAACCTGGAAAGGTATGTCTATTAGAGTACTGTTAAATTTTTTGTGTGTAATTAAGTCCTTAATTATGTTTTATGTTAAATATGTTGCTTCTAGAGTTATGTGTATTCTAACGCAAGTAATATATTTAGTGGCTTGTTTTCTATTTAACAGATCTCAAGTCTAGCAAAGTCAATTCGTGTACTTGCCGACATGGAAGAACCAATTGGTCATGTTACAAAGAAAACAGAGGTGAGGGTTTGGAATAAGGATATTTGTTCCTGATACTGTAGTCAAACCTAAGATGATTCATCCGCTTGAAGTAGACAACAAGGACACAAAAGAGTAACTTTTGCATACGTATATTTATAGAAGTGAGGTGATGAACGTTAAGCAAAATATCCTTAAAGAATGTTATCACTGTTATTATACATTTACCTTCAATTTTCTACTGTCTTTTCTCACTCAATCGTGTGCATTTATAAGTTAAATCATATAGAATAAAAAGTGTTTTTTATTTATTTATTATCAATTACTTTGCAATATTTGACAACTTCTTTTGTATCCAGCTTGCAGATGGGCTCATCTTGGAGAAGACAACAAGTCCCTTGGGTGTTCTACTGGTTGTTTTTGAATCGCGACCTGATGCATTGGTCCAGGTACTACATTTCCTCCCTTTTGATCTCTGTACGGAAACCCTAGATATTTTGAATCCGAAGATGGTAATGGAGGATCTCTGTCTTCTGAAGTTGATCTGTACTAGTTTTTTTTTTTTTTTGCATAAGACAAGGGTTTAATTAGAATACACAAGGCAATAAAATTTTAACTGTAATCAGGGGCGGACCCAGGATTTCACTCCAGGGGGGGCGAAATGAAAAAGTAATATTTGTTGATAATAATAATTTACTAAAATAACTTTTTTCCAAAAAAAAAAATTTAAGTGACAAATTTAAATACTACTATTTACTTTCTTATGTTAAGTCATAAAATAAGATATTGTATTACTTACAAAAGATGGGAGAGGTGAGAGGAATTCACCTCACCAATTTACAAAAAATATTATCTATAAATTGCAACTATGCAACTCATACGTACAAAAAGTATTATCCATAAAGGAATGTCCTTATAAGGACCCTTCAAAACACCTACTATTTCTTTCTAACTATATCATTTAACCACATTTTTACAAATCTACACGTCGCGATCTCATGTTCTGAAATTGTTGCATGATGGCTTCATTTTCAATGCTATCCAAAACATCCCTTTCAATGTATGCCACCAAACAATCATTCATCCAATCATCTCCCATTCGATTCCTTAGGCGACTCTTCACAATATGCATAGCTGAAAATGCCCTTTCAACTGTAGCAGTGGCAACAGGTAGAATCAATGATAATGTGATGAGTAAATAAACCATAGGATATACGACATCCTTTTTTGTTTCAACCATCTTCTTAGCAAGACCACCTATACCGATTATATTTGAAAATTCACTATTTGATCGCACATCCATAATATAAGTTTTCAATTGATCTTGAAGCACCATCAAATCAAAATCTGAGAAATCCATCGGATAAAATTGAGCAAGACGGATCAACTTCTGGTGGTCAAATGCTGAAAATGAATTGTTTGGACCTAAGCATGTCATACACAAAAGTAACTCTGTATTCACCTCATCAAAACGATTATTGAGCTCTTGAAGCTGCATATCTATGCACGTATAAAATAATTCAGCTCGATAGTGATGGAGATTTGTAACTACTTCTTGTCTACGCCGTGATCGCCCCCGAGGTACAAAGTCATCATCCATTCGAGGAACGGTGATATTATGTTTCCCACAAAATGAAGATACATCAGCAATGAGTGAGTCCCATTCATTTTCTCTCATCATTTGGAACCTTTGCTTAGATATTTCAACGAGATTGATGACATTCACAATGTCTTGATCTTTTTTTTGCAATGATTTTGATAATTCATTGGTAATTCCTAATACATCCTTCATCATATGTAAAATCAGGATAAAATCAAAACATTGCATTGATTCTAGTAAAGCATAAGCTTCACCCCTTTGTTCTGAGCTGGTGCCATCTCCAATGACAATTTCAAGTACATCTATCACCGAAGAAAACATAAGAATCAACCTTATTATCGTAGTATAATGAGAACCCCATCGAGTATCACAGGCTCGTGTGAGAGTAGTCTCTTGGTTCAACCCTTTACCAGTTGAAAGTTCACCACTATTGAGTTTCTCAATAAGGTCAATAGTCACTTTATCTCGAAGAATATCTTTGCGTTTGCATGAAACCCCAACAATATTCACTGCTGTCGAAATTAAGTTAAAGAATAATGCGATCCGAGGATGGTTTTTTGCGACATGTACCAGGGTCAGTTGAAGCTGATGCGCAAAACAATGGACATAAAATGCAGACTGATTTTCTTTCATAATCAGTGCTTTAAGTCCGTTGAACTCACCTTGCATATTACTGGCCCCATCGTAACCTTGTCCACGCAACCTAGTTATGCTCAAATTATACTTGGAAAGAATTTTTTCTAGCGCCTTCTTCAGTGAAATTGCAGTTGTATTAGAAACATGAGTTATACCTAAGAATCGTTCAATAACACACCCATTTTTGTCAACAAAGCGTAAAACAACTGCCATTTGCTCTTTGATTGAAAAGTCACGAGATTCGTCAACCAAAACTGCAAATAATGCGTCACCAAGATCTTCAAGAATAACGTCGGAAGTCTTAATTGCAACCGCTTTTGTAATGTCTTTTTGAACTTTAGGTGAAATCAACTTGTGATTTTCAGGAGCATATTTTAAAACAGCTTTCTTTATGTCTTCATTGTGATTAGCTGTATACTCCAAAAGTTCAAGAAAGTTTCCTCTATTCTTTGAGTCTTCAGATTCATCATGACCACGAAAAGCCAATCCTTGATGCAAAAGAAATCGAATACAGTCAATTGAAGCATTTAAACGGGTCCGATACTCAAGTTTAGCTTGGTCTGATTGCTTAACAAAAAATGTTTGGATATGCTGCTTTTGCTTCATCAAATTTTGACTCATTGTATAAGCTTCATAATGAGTCTTTCCCAAATGACCTTGTAATTTATCCGGTTTCTTCCAATTATCGAACCCTTCCACTACAAAAGTGTTGCCACCACTTTGATCCCCGAAATTCGGTTTGAAGAGATAGCAATGCAAACAGTATGCAACATCTTTCTCTATGCTATACTCCAACCAATCTTTGTGTTGGTCGAACCAAGCTACATTAAAACGTCTCATCCCACCTCCCATTTTCTTTTGTGGAAATTTGTGATTCTTAGGCTGACATGGACCCCTTTGTAAATATGCTCTTCTAATTATGTCCTGATCATTAGGATGATAGTCTGAAATTCGAGGTCTTGATCCGGGATCTGTTGGAAGATTTGACATATCATAATCCACATGAATTGGCTTTGAGATTGGATCAAACTGACCACCCTCATTGTTTTGTAAGTTAGGGGATGGTAACTCTGACACAGACTTTCTTTTCAAAAACTTGTCCATAGCTGAAAAAATAAATAATATATTAAATAAGTAGATAAAATATTAATTAAGTAAATAAATATATAATATTTACTTTCAAACATTGTTATCATGGAAAAGTTGTTAAGTAACTTAGAAAAGTTTACTAGTGTTTACTAGTGTATGTCAACCCAAAAATTCAAAATGGGGGGTTTGGATACTTTCTAGAAAGGTTATTGCTAGTCAATAACTTCATCACAAGAGAATAAGTTTCAAATACTAGCAGAAACCAATATGTAACTGTAAGAAAGATGACATAGTTATTAAAGAAAGACGATTCAAATTTCATGCCTGCATAGATATCGAGAATTATATATTTATACTTCAATCAGAAGAATGTTTAGAAAAAGACTAGAACTCTTACCTGGGAAATGTTTTGGAAAGAAGAGCCGCAATATAACTGCAATGAAAGCAATCCAGCTCCCAACTTGTCCACTAGACCACGGATAAACTATTAGATTGTACAAAAATTACAGCTCAAAGCAATGAAATTATGAAAGCAAGGTGCACAAAAAATATGTACCTCAAGAAAGACTGAAGAAAATATATGGGATCAAAAGGGATAATTTTGAATAATTAATCAGCAGACAGAGATTTCATTCAAATTGAACATGCCTACTTTAAGCATATGTTGGGTATCGCTTTAGTAAGGAGAAGTTTTGAAAAAGTAAGGCTCTAGTTCTTTGATTTGGATAGCATAATTGTAGACAATCCTTGCACAAACCTTGAAAGCATTACTAACCAATCTATGATTTCTATGACAAAGAATTTCAGAGCAGCTGCATGTCATTCTGCACAAACCTTGAAAGCATTACTAACCAATCTTGTGATGGAATTGGGTGTTGTCAATCTGCAATACCAAAAGATGTTGATATTGCAAATGTGACACAGTTTAGCCCATTGAAAGACCATAATTTTAGCCCATTGAAGATCATAAAGCACAGTTTAGCCCATTGAAAGACCATAATTTTGATCATGCAAATGGGAAGAACTTATAATATCTTTACCCAAAAAAGTTTGCTGTTTCTTTATTTTCAAATCGCCCATAGCAAGTCTTCCCAAATCCATTTTCTTCTCAGATGCAGATTTCTATTGTTCCATAGGTCAATCCAATGGAGTAACTCATTCTCTGACTGGCATAACCACCTTGACTCATTGCAAATGGTGATCCAAACTCTCTCTGTGAAGTGACACTGAAGAAAGAGGTGTGGGCTCACTTCAGTTTGCCTCTAAAATTGGGATTGGTCTACCTCTAAAAAGAAGATTGTATCTTCTGCAAATTGTAGAATATGAACAAAGATTCCATTCTAAGATGCTTGAAAACCAGTGATGATGTTTGCCTCATTCTCTTTAAGGGTCAATCCTGTAACTGTAAGGCTTCACCAACTAAGGAGAAGATCAATGGAGAAAGGGGGTCCCGGGTCAACTTGTCAAATTCCTCTAGATACTTTAAAGAAACCAACACCATTAAGGTTGATGAAGAAAGGGGTTGTTTTGATAATTCTCAATCTCAAAACCCAGCTCCAAGATGTTGCACCCAAACCCATTTTTTCTAGCACATGATCATAAAGTATCAACTTATGATGGAATCGAAAGTTTTAGAGAAATCAATTTTAGAACAATTAGTTGAATGAAGTCATGAACTGGATGCAGTGCATTTACTGCATTATATGATTCAAAAAAATTTTAAAAAAATGAAAGGAAGATAAAAGAAGAGTAGAAGACTAACCCTAGTTGCGCAGAAATGGACACATAGCAGAAATTGAAGCAACCCAGAGCTGTGTCTGTGTGAGCAGAGACTCGAAGTCGAAGAAGGGGAAGCCGAAA
This sequence comes from Berberis vulgaris, assembly GCA_963556465.1. Classification (NCBI taxonomy): domain Eukaryota; kingdom Viridiplantae; phylum Streptophyta; class Magnoliopsida; order Ranunculales; family Berberidaceae; genus Berberis; species Berberis vulgaris. The sequence continues at coordinate 65,855,160 of OY747131.1, read as the reverse complement.
CCCCTAGTTGCGCAAACTCGAAGAAGGGGAACCCTAGACTGTTGTTTGCTCTTTGTGCGGCTGTGAGGAGAGACTCGAGGAAGGGTAGATGTAATAGTCAAATTTTTTTTTTTTTTTTTTTTAAATATGAACCAAAATTTTTTTTTTTTTTTTTTTTTTTTTAAAGTTCAGGGGGGGCAGCTGCCCCCTCTGGTCCCTGAATAGGTCCGCCCCTGACTGTAATACACAAGGTTCGGTGTTCACTGGCATCATGATTTCAGTAATACTTCACTACAGATATGAGAAATGTTTTATTATCAATTTTGGGTTATGTTATGGGAAACCGTCTTAGTTGCTAGCATTTTTCTTTATTCAACAGATTGCGTCTTTAGCAATTCGTAGTGGGAATGGGCTTCTCTTGAAAGGAGGGAAAGAAGCTAGACGATCTAATGCAATTTTGCACAAGGTTCAGTGGGTTCTAGCTTGCCTTTTAAATAAAATATATGTTTTAAGTTGGATTTTTTTATTTTTTTATTGTTCTTTTGTTTTTTGGTTTATACAAACCAATATCTATATATAGTCTTGCTTCATTTTTCTTAGGTCATTACTTCAGCCATCCCAGAGACTATAGGTGAAAAACTTATTGGACTTGTGACTTTAAGAGAAGAGATCCCTGATCTTCTTAAGGTGGGTAATGTTCAAATCAGAAAATGTTTTACGTTATGAGTCATTTTGTATTTGTTTCTAACTTGGCATGTATGATCCAGCTTGATGATGTGATAGATCTGGTGATCCCAAGAGGCAGCAATAAACTTGTCAGTCAAATCAAGGAATCTACAAAAATTCCTGTTCTTGGTCATTCTGGTATATTTCCATTTTATATTCTTATGCATTCATACATGGTCGACTAGACTTTGTACTAAAATGCATGTTTACCATCCAGATGGGATTTGCCATGTTTATGTTGATAAATCGGCTAATATGGAAATGGCAAAGCGCATTGTCTTGGATGCAAAGATAGACTATCCAGCAGCCTGTAATGCTATGGTAATTCCCCCTCTGTGAGCTACCGATTCTCTTGCTTTGTATTTGCAAATGCTTTTCATTAAATGTGCATAAACTACAGTTTCTCAACGCTGATGTCTAATTTCAGGAAACACTTCTTGTACACAAAGATTTGGTTGAGACCGCTCCACTCAATGAGCTTATGATGGAGCTACGCGGTGAAGGTATGCCATTTTGTGCGATCAGTTCATCTTCACTAATAATTACCAAGCTCTTAATGTCATATCTTTTCATTATGTTAAACAATCTGAAGTTTCAGCGATTAAATGTCATGAAATTAGTTAGGCTAGGGTTTTTTTGGGTAGGTAATCATTACTAGAATGGTATCTCCATATCTTTTGCTAGCATATTCTTGTTGGTTGAATGTGATGAAACTTAAGTAATTGAATGAATGGATTATGGAACTTAACTGTTGATCAAATGCATGTAGGGATTTATTTACTAATTTACTTTTATTATTTTTTCAGGTGTTCCTCTGAATTATTATAAAAATAACGAGATGTAGTTAATTTTAAAGGTTTTGATTCACTATTAAATGTGCTTGACATTTGAACATTTTCTTTCTTCTAAATAACAGTACTGCCCACTTCATTCCATATCCTTGTATTCTCCATTGCCGCACAAAATACTCTTATTCTTGAACTGGATTGCTAAAATTAATGTACAGCTCAATGCTCTTTCATCCAAAACAGCTCTGACCTATTTGATCCATATCCTAGCATTATTATTCTTGTGTCAATATCCGTGTTTTGGCCCCAAAACTCATATTTCTCAAGGAAAACTTTACCTTTGAGCCCTACCTCATTCCAATGTCTTAGGGTCAAATTATAACACATAAGATATAATTGGACAATCTAGTGGACGAAAACCATGGCCACACAGGTAATAAGTGTACATCCGCTATGAAGATAAAGCCTTCCAGTGTATGGGCACCATATTACAAGAAACCCTCTATATATTCATTGGTTCCCTTTTACTCCATGTTTCAAATACAAGCGAGCTTGATTGCAAAAGTTTACTCTTTCTCCTCAAAAATGATTTTAACCCATGGTTGCTAAATGAAGCCCCCAAATCCCCCATTTCTATGACAAACCCCTCCATACAGTGATAGCAAGTTATCACATTTGATTAGGAACTCTAAACCGATTTAAAAAAAAATTCCTTTCAAGCTTCCAATCCAGATCAACATTTTTCCTTGCATTTCCTGTAGAAATTGTTGCTTCTGTCTGCTATCTGGCTGAGGATTATTGTTTAGATGGCACATCATCCGGTTATGGTGGAGTCTCCAATACGATGTTAAAATTTAAAAGTACTAGACAATGCCTGAGTAGTTAAGTTGGCAACATTTGTTATTCATGACCTGTCAAAACTAATGCTTTGACACCGTATTAAATTGTTTGTTAGTCTAAAAGCTTAAGTTGTTAGAGAGAGCAAATCTATCATATATCAAGCCGAACCGATGGAAGTGTGACATATTTTTAATATACACTTTTTTTGAATGGGCAAACAAATCAATCATCAGGTCCGCGAACAATAGAGTGGACTTCATTATTAGTGAAAATGTCAAGAATCTAAGTGTGCAATATTGAATGTCTGTGGACATAATAACTAGACTAGTGTTTTCTTTCCGAATTGTAGAATCCATTTATCATTATAAGCTTGGAAAGAGCTTAAATGAAATCCATTTTGCCACTGAAATCCTTCCTTTCCAGGTTGCGGTCAAGCTTGTGTTCAATTGGCCAAAGTTATGTCGAGCATAAAGTCCAACGAAAATGTGATTAAGCTTGGTTTTTATTAGATATCACCCCATTTGTCATTATAAGCTTGGAAAGTTTGGTTAGAGCTTAAACAAAATCCATTTGGCCACTCAATCTTTGTCCGTTAGGAATGTGCTCAAGATCCTAAGGCCTTCATTGACTTTTCCCTTATATATTAAAATATGCACGTCACTTGGGTGAGTGTGACTCGATTATGTCTTGGGCGAGTCAAGACACCCTACTTTTTCTAGAAATTGGGGTACATTGGTGGATACGGTTGGATATGCTCTATGTTCACGCTACACATGGTGAAAGATATATTCTTAGCTAATGCAGAGCAGATCATTTGGTGATCCAGAGAGACAACTTCAGCAAGCTAATAATAGTCTTTACTGCAGGTGTTAAACTATATGGAGGGCCAAGAATTACTTCCGTACTAAATATTTCAGAAGCATGCTCATTTCACCATGAGTACAATTCCATGGCTTGTACAATTGAAATTGTGGATGATGTGCATGATGCCATTGAACATATACATCGACACGGAAGGTTTATTTATTTGTTTATCTTTTTTAACCACTTCTTTATTTTTCCGCTCTTAGTTTTCACATCCATTTGCCTATGTACTCGGTGAACTCCGATTTCTACAGTGCACACACTGATTGTATAGTTACAGAAGACCATGAAGCTGCAGACATATTCTTACATCAGGTTGATAGGTAAGTATACCTCTTTTTGCACACCACTAGTGGATTAAGTTGTTGAGCAATCTCATTATAAGAATTTTCTGGCTTCTCTTCTGAAGGGAGTTTTCTGTGGCTAAATATAATATTGCTTGTTAAGTAGTTTCTTCATAATGGTTATCTACACGCAGTATTTGGCAAATTTGGATATAAGTAACCATGTATTATTACTTGCTATATTCCAGTGCTGCTGTCATCCATAATGCAAGCACGCGATTTTGTGATGGTGCTCGTTTTGGTCTTGGTGCAGAGGTATGTAGTCATCTGATATTCTACCTTTTTAGTAATTACTAATGGGTACTAGCTAAAATGGTTGGGTTTCTCATGCTCACAAATGTTGGTTCTGTTGAATTGTTGATCAGGTTGGAATAAGTACAAGTAGGATTCATTCTCGAGGTCCTGTCGGAGTTGAAGGCCTCTTGACAACTCGTTGGTATGTACCTCTTGAAAAGGCCTAGGCAACATGTGCCCTTTATGTTGTTTATTTACTTTAGTTCAATAGTCAATAACTTTATATATATATATATATATATATATATATATATATATATATATATATATATATATATATATTGGTAGTGAAACAATTCTTGGCTTTTACGTTGAATATTACTAAAACATATCTTTTGTCAAGAATCTATCCCACCATTAGGAGTTATGAAAAAACGTTCATTTTTATATTTATTTCATTATATTCCTTGTCAAGTATTTGTAAACCTATCAGGGTAGAAGATGAAGTGTCAAATCTGAAGTTTGGGGTGGGAAATTTAGAACGGTGTGGAAAAATACAGGAAAATGATAGTCTTTCATAAACTGGAAATTGGAGAAAATTACAAGTCAGGGAAAAAAAAAGAAAAAAAGATGTTTTTCAGTGTTCCCTCTGGTACAACTTGAAGACCCTATGTCAAAATAGCATATTCGGAAAGCATCTAATGTCACACACGTGCATAATTGATGTACATCTTAAGGGCATGATTCCTATCATTGTTAATCACATGCATCCCTTTACATTAAATCTGATGGAATAACTCATTTCTTCCTTCTCTTATCCTCTCCCCTCCTTCTACCTTGTCTATTTAGACTGATCCCTCGGGACTTTATTTTCCTCAAGACCAAATATAAATGCAAACTTGACCTGTCCAATCTTTCTAAACATTCTCTGCACTTACCAGGACACTGATAAACTGAAATATTCAAACTAGCTACTATGGCTCTCGGCTTTATCTTAATGCTTATCAACTCAAATGCTTCCATCCTATGCAAATGGAATGAAGGTTTCCATTTTACTGCATTTCCATTGATCTTATCTTTATCTTTCAAGACTCTATAGAAGTATATCTGATGATGATTTCGACAGTCTTTACTGAATTTTGCTAAGTTTGTGTTTCTTATAGTTTTGCAATTGTTGACTTACTCTTACTGAATGTAGGATTCTAAGAGGGAGTGGACAAGTGGTGGATGGTGACGAAGGAGTGGTTTACACACACAAGGATCTTGCCCCAGAGCCCTAAAACATTTCTATTAGTACAAATCGAACAAATGGCCCATGTTTGCGGATGATTATTAATGCAATAAGCCCCCATGCCAGTTATTGCCTAAGTTAGTCATTTTAACACTTTATCTCTTTTATATTTTCTATTAGTTCAAAAGAAGGTCGAACATTAGCCAGTTCAAAAAAACAAAGAAAAAGATGGGAGACAACTGAAGCAGGGAGCACCTAACACTCTGAATCCAACAGTTCTTTCCTTTCAGTTGACTCACAATCAAATTATGATGTGTGTGCAAATTGAAACAAGGAGACTGTCATGATGAATGCTTAGATTGATAAAAGGCTTCGTGAAGCACTGTTATTGTCCAGACCTAATTGGCTTAGGTGGTTGTTTTATTTTAATGCATGTCTCGCAATCTCCACCAGGAGCAAATTGTTACTGCACCCAGACTATGTTTGTCCCTGGAGCAAATTTACAAGCCCATCATCTTGAAATGTCACGATCCAAGTTGAGTGGCCACCACAAGTAAACTTGGGATCAAGATGAACTCTTAGGTGTCGAAACTCTACTCAACTTACCTTAGTGACCTTGGTCTTAGGTGTGGAGTTCTTTCACCGCTCGTCACTTACCACTAAACACAACCTAGTTTATCACGGTTCATTTCTTACCTAGGGAAACAAAAAGAATACCTTTGCACAACTCTGTTATATTTTGGGAGGCTTAAGCCCCATAGAAATTCTATTTGAGAATGCTTATTGGCTTGTAGGTTCTGACACAAGGTTAGGATTCTAATTCTTCATTACAAATTTCGTAATGTCGTGCTCCAACATTCATCATAGTGTGTTGTCCAAAGAGAAAGTGTTTTCGAAATCTCAAAAGACTTCATTGTAAGAATTTTGCGATTTTTGAGAATCTAGCTACAGAACCAGAAAGGGGGAGCTTTCCACCTTTTATGCCTGACTTGTTTTAAGATTTTTAGGATTTATTACAAATCTCATAATGCCGTGCTCCAACTTTCATCATACTGTGTTGTCCAAAGGTAATGGGCAAGTAAACATAGAGGTGTCAAATTCAAAGCAAGTGAATCCAAGGGGGGTGTATTGTATCTGGATTTTGTGGGCAATTTAATAAATTCCATGGATTCTGAAAATTCAAGAGTATTCAATTTGGATTTTAAAAAGTCCACAAAAGTCTAGGGGTATTCAATCAGGATTTTAAAAAGTCTTTCTGAAATCCACAAAGTCTAGGGGTATTCAATATGGATTTCAGAAAGTCCACAAAAGTTTTAGGGTATTCAAAATATCATTCATATTTATGAATTTGAAAAATCATGGATTCTCATGAACTTTGTAGTGTTAAATATAAATAACAAAATTCAATAATTTGCCAACCTCCATATCAAATATTTCGATGATATTTTAAATATTTTTTGGTTCCATCTGTGATAACACAAAAAAGGACTACTCCTCTTCCTCCTCCTCTTCTCATTCTCTCTGCCGAAATTCCTACAATCCCAACAAAACTAGAGCTGTGCTGAGCTGACAGAGATGTCTTTAGCTTCTTCACTCCCTTGCTACAAACTCCCTTCTCACACTTCTTCATCCTCTTCTTCCTCCAACTCTTCTTCCAGCCCTTCCTCTTCATCTTCTTCTTCATACAAGTTCATCACTATAAGGAGCTCCAATGCCGAAGGACCTCTTCGAAGACCCAATGCTCCTTCTCTAAGACAACCCCCTTCACCCACTCTCAAGTCTGCTCCTTCCCCTTCTCCTCCATCTCCATCTCCATCCAAGCCAGCTTCAAGTGTGGTGGAGCAGAGTAATTCATTGGTGACTGTTGAATTGCAGAGGAAAATGGCTAAGGAGCTTCAAGATTACTTTCGTCAAAAGAAGCTTGAGGAAGCTAATCAAGGTCCCTTCTTTGGGTTCTTTGAGAAAAATGAGATTTCCAATGGAAGGTAACAATACCCATTTCTCTATTTTCTATGAATTTTACTAATCTTCAGTGTTTGAATAAAAATCTTCAATTTTTCATGTTTTGGGGTCTCTGATTTCACCTCACATAATGAACGAAAAATTGATAGTATGAACTGTTGATGACCATCATTAGATTCAACAATAGTTGTGGGAAATTGATAGTAGAGTTTGATAAATCAACATACAAATATTTAAAATATCATTGGAAGGGAACCATATGTAGATGATAGAACGCATAAGTTTGGGATTGAAAGGGCTAGTTTTTTTTAGCACATGTATCTCTCACTTTTGTTAATTATATGCGGACGTTTTTTTGTTTCATCACTATTTACCAACTTCTTTTTTATCTTGCAAATAATTAGAAATCTGTAAAAGTCGTTCATATAAAGTCCGTGGATTTTCATAAATCTCTAGAAAGTATGTAGCAAAAGTCTATGGATTTAAGAAATCAGCAGAAGTCCGTGGACAATTTAAAGAGTCTGTGGACAATTTAAAGAGTCCGTGGACTTTTCAAATTATTTATCAATTCCATAAGAATCCATATACAATACACCCCCCCAAGTAAAAGGAGCCGAATCTATGAAACCAAGCTTGAGGAGATAGTTTCAGTCTATAGTCCATACAAAGCATTTTTAACCATGCAAACATGATTCGTGAAATTAGGACCTTTAAACCTTGGAGGTTGTTGAAAAAATCTAAATAGATTCTTACCAAGACCTATGTCAGTAATCAATGAAGAATAACTTAAATCAATGCGTACCGAAAGCCATTGATGAAAGAAATCCTTGTAGCAATCTTCATGAATACAACAACAAGCAACAGAAAGATTTTCCACCTTCAGAACCCTTCTCATTGTCTCTCAAACCGGATTGGAAAAGTAAGAGGTAGGAATTGACTTTGGAGTGGAGACCTCAATTATATATATATATATATATATATATATATATATATATATATATATATATATATATATAGAGAGAGAGAGAGAGAGAGAGAGAGAGAGAGAGAGAGATAATTCTATTATTAGCCCATTCTCAATAATAGAATTATAGTAAGGCTTAAATTGATACCTATCTCCACTTGGACCACATAGATCATCCAGATATTATACATTGGAAAATCTTATGAGCTTAAAACTTAACTGTCGAGATTTGTGAGTGACGTCTCAAAATAACCTGGTCCATTAAAATATCAATATAAGATCCTAATGACCTTCACCACATTTATCTTGGTTGAACCCATATATGGTCACAAATATTATTACAATCAACGACATAGATTAAAGTATAGTTGTGTAGCATGAAATGATATGTAATGTGATCTTTGATCATATCCATTTTCAACTGATCATATCTTATGATTCAAAAAATTGAATCGCTTTATTCTACTTAATCAATCTGTATATGCGCAACGTCAACTGAAAAAGGTAGAGATATGTATTTCAGAATCATCAATAAAGTAAAAAGGATCACCAAGAGTTAATCAAATGACAATTAACCATGGTAATATAGACTTTTACTGATAAGGAACATCATAAGAACTAACCACTTCGTAAATGAGCTACATGCTTATTGAGCACCTTATGTGGTACATCTATAATAAATAATTCATAATGAGATATGTATTAATAAACTTACTTGTCATAAGATGATTCTAAACTTTTTTTTAACGATAAAAAAAACTTTAAGTCGATATCATTTGAATTGTTGTCATTTTCTGAATATATCAGCAACTTTATTTTCATAATGTTTCTCAATGAAATTCATAGCATGTGTCAGGACTAGTACCATTGGTTAGGGAAATCAAGGTTCAGAGGCCTTTCAAGACTTTCCTAATGGTCTCAAAACTCAATGTTCCCTTTTGAAAAGTGCCCAAATGCTTAGCATCTATATTATAGGGGGAAGGTTTGAGCTCTTGACTGTGATGACGTGTTGCCTCCATTGCATAGTCGGGCCAGACTGTACCGCTAGCATTTTTATTGTTTTCTTTGCATTGCTTTTCAACTTCAAACTTGTATTTCCATCGATCGATAGCATCGAACTAGTCTTGAGCAACGTCCTTCCGAACGTTCCTCCCCATTGTAATCTATTGAATGTGAATGAGAGCTTTTACTGACTATTGTGCATTGTTATATTGTCTACAGATTGATATTGTGCATTCTCAAGTTAATATTTGTGCCCGTCAAAGTAACTACTCATAGGCTTACTAGTGAATTGGATAGCTAGTGCCGCACGGATTACTAGTCCGTGACAGCATGAATCCTTGAAATAAAGATTATTTAACCACAATGCTTGATAAGATGTCTTACATCAAACAAAGAATTCTATTATCTGAGCAATGCACTTAAAACTAAATTTGAATATCTAATCCAACTGATTAGATCTATCGTATGTGGGCATAAATGATCTGCCAAACATTTCAATTGTATCCACAGTATCCTAACACGGACAAACTTTATCATGCATTATATACTCTACTATTTATGCATGATGAATAATTTTCATGTATTCTTTTTTATATATAAATCTTTCAATGGTCATTGGAGCAAATTAAACTTATCACTAGCAACAAGTACTTTACCTGGTGCACATAACCTACCAGGTGTCAATTTAATAAATATTTTATATGATAAACCAATAATATATTATGTGATCCGAACCGACTTAGATCGGTTTTAAAATTTTCAAACCAAACCGATTAAAATCGAATCAAAACTGAAATAAAACCGAACCGATCGACTATTTTAACATATTATATTATTTATATAAAATATATATTATTTATTATATATATTCGGTCGGTTCGGTTTGGTCGGTTAAAGTCACATAGAAATGGGAAACTGAACCAACCACTTCGGTTTTTAATTTTTAAAAATCGAAATAGATTCGAACCGAATCGAGATCGGTTCGGTCGGTTTAATCGGTTTGATCGGTTTTTTGTTCAGCCCTAGTTTTAGCAAAAAACATTAACAAGAAATTTTGTTGAAAGAAATAAATTTATGACACGATTTTTAGGTAGGATGTCATCAACATATAATACTAAAAAAATAAATTTGCTCTCACTAATCTTATAATAAACACATTGATCAACCGGATTTTTTCAACAAAAAATGAAAATTACTTAATCAAATTTTTATACCATTGACGAGATGCCAGCTTTAAGTCAGATGAATTTCTTCAATTTCCAAAGTTTATATTACGAGTCTTTAATCTCAAAACCCTGTCATTGCTTCATATAAATAGTTTTCTCAACATTTTCATTCAGAAATGCGGTTTTAACATCCATATCATATAACTCTAAATTATAATGAGTTACAAATGTCATGATAATTCTATATGAGTCTTTCATAGAAACATGAGAAAAAGTCTTTTTAAATCAATATCTTCCTTTTGAGTAAAAACTTTAGCAACAAGACATGCCTAATATTTCTCGATGTTGCCTTTGGAATCTCATTTAACTTTAAAACTCATTTGCATTCAATTGGTTTCACACACTTAGGCAAGTCGATAAGATTTCAAACGTCATTGTCTGTCATAGACTTTGCTTATTTAACATAGCATTCATCTAATCTAAAGAGTGAACACTTTGTTTGCTTGAAGAAAAGTAGTAGCATCATTTTTCATTCTTATATCAACTCATGCTCATTAAGATAAATTACATAATTATCCGAAATAGCAAATATCATCTCCCTACTAAATCTCCTTATTGGCATTTTAATTAGGGAGGTTGAGATTCTTCTGGATTAGCAGAAGGCAACCCAAAAATATTTTTGTGATTTTCATCCTCATCATATTCTAAAACAGGTGGGATCATGTTAACAGGTTGAATATCCATATAGGAATGTAAACATGTTATTCATCAAAACCAATATTCCTTGATCGTGTACTTCCATTATTCTCAACATCCTAAACAAACTTGACATTACCCGTCTCAATTAAGGTATTGGTAGATGAGCAATAATACTTGAATCCCCTTGATCTTTCCGAGTATCCAATAAAGTAACAACTAACCATTATTGAGTCCAAGTTTTCTTCATTAAGCATGTAAGGCCTAGCCTCAGCTGTACATTAGCAAATATGTAAGTAATTAATGCAAAGACAACTTTTGGTCTATAGCTTATGTGGGGTTTTAGTTACTGCTTTGCTAGGTACTCTATTAAGGATATAAACTGCAGTTTTTAAGGACTCTCCCCAAAGAGACTCTAGCAAGTAGAATGAAAAATCATACTCCTAGCCATGTGTTTTAGGGTCTGATTCAGTCTCTCAGATACACCATTTTGACATGGTGTATTGAGGGACGATGCCATATTCCTGTAAGTACCTCGTAAATGAAACTAAACATTGGTTTGATTTTTCATATCTATCATTATATTCACCACCACGGTCAATCTAACAGTCTTAATTTTCTTATCATGTTGATTTCAACTTCAATTTTATAGACTTTGAACACATACAATGATTGTGATTTTTCATATATGGAGTATAAATGTCCATAGCGAGAATAATCGTCTTGGAAGAGGAACTCTATGAAAAATTCATTTGCTGCGAGGACTTGTAACAGGCTCGACTGATGGGAGAGGAATTGGTCGACTCATTACATCTTGATGTTACTTCATTGCAATCCAGTTTTACCTATTTGACTCAGTGGTTGAGTATCGTTTTCATACGGTGAGAGTCATTGGTTCAAATCCAATAGTAGGTAGAATGGAATGAAGACCCTAAGGATTGAATGTGAATAGAATTGAACGATCCCTTTCATATTGAATGAATCATTGATTTCATCTTAGTAGACCTTAAAGGATGAATATTGAAGAAAAATATAAAGTCAATATCCCCCTTTATGTGAGAAACCTTGTATCCACCTAAAAAATGCATTCTTTCAAAACCATCCTATCAGCTTCGGAAGCAAATAAATGCAGTTTATATCCCAAGTCTCTATTTATGGGAGTCCACTGATAAATTAATCTCTTCATCAGAGGATGAGGCAGTTTGATGGGAATGCAACGAGGCTTGATGATTAGGTTGTAAAAGTGATAAAATACAGTTGAACAATCCAATAAGCCGTAGGAAATGGACACAAATAGTAGAATATATCAAATCTAAGACACGTGAACTAATATTGGCACCTAACTTCCTCGTGTTTATTTGTTTGTTTTCCCTTTATGCATTCAACAAAAAATTTGAAACTATAAAATCAAGGGGATCAAGAACTTCAGTTGACACAAGCCTTTCAATTATTTGTCTAAAGATATAGCCTAGAATGATGATTAGGCAATTCTCATTAATTAATCTTTAGTTAGTATCATAATTACTAACATGCAAGGTTTCCTTTGGCCTAAAGTGGGAAACATCTAAGTCTAACTTATATAGATTGTCAATCAGATATCTAATAACAATAATATTTTAATTTTGAAAACGATTAAACTTTCATTTTCCAAAAGAAAAATTATAATTGCATTTATCCAAATTGAAAACATAATTTAAATTCCGCCTAAAAGACAATATATAAACATTCTTATCCAAATCCAAATAAAAACTAGATTCTAATTTTAATCTAAAGACTGAAATTGCCTCAACAAAAGCTTTATTGGCGCCATAAATGAACCTTTCGATATCATATGGTTTTCAACTCCTTATGCAACCCTGCATGGAAACACTGATGTGAATAGTTGTTCCTGAATCTGTCCACCAAGAATGACATGATACCTAAGCTAGATTAAATTCAGAACAAACAAAACTAAAATTATAAGCTTTCTTTACAACCCACGTTTGATATTTGGGACGTTTCTTTTTCACATGACCCGATTTCTTTCAAAAGAAACATCTAGCGACCTTATTATGTTTTTTTTACACATTTGCCTTTGAAGTCCCTTTAGATGCAGTTTCGTTAACTTTAAAATTAGTATTTTTTTTTGCTTTTCTTGATGCCTAAATTGCCATGAAAATTTTTGTCATGTGAGCATTTTCCGTCTTTTCTTCTTTCAGTCTTTTCTCTTCTTACAAACATTGAGTAATGAGCTTATTAAGAGTCCATTTCTCTATTTGAAAATTATAATTGATCTTAACGAGACAAAACTTTGCTGGAAAATGAATCAAAATGAGGTACATAAGAAGATCCTCATAATATTCCAACTTTAGTATCCCGATTTTTGCAATAAGATTAGACATTTCGATCATGTATTTTCTTATATTTAATTTTTCAGTATACCGCATAGTGAAAAGTTTGCCAAAAAACATACTTGCGTCCACCTTTTCCGATGCAAGAAATCGATCTACAACCTGGAGTAGGAAAATTTTAGCATTTTACTTCTTAGGCATTACACCATGAAAATTTTAAGAAATAAAGTGTTTCATTATCATAAGATTAATCAATTATAATGCTCTGACTTTTCATAAAAAGCCCTATCTTCAACTGAACTAGAATCACTAGGCTTAGCAGACTCAACAACATGAAGCACATAATCCAAATCCATACACTCAAGAAATATTACAATATACTATATTCATTTTTCAAAACTAGAACCATTAAGCACTGTAATGTTATTCAAAATGACAAAACTCGAAGATGCATTCACTAAACAATACAAAAGAATAAGCTCACCTTAATGTATACACCCCATCAAATGTAATGCAATGATATGATAATTAATAACAATGAAAAATAACTAAGTAATCGTCATCATGCAAAATTTGGTCTAATTGATGAGCAATCAAATAGACTAAGGGCAAATAGTAAATACAAATCTATATTTTTAATAATAATGGGCCATAATGAAAAACCGAACACATAGTTACAATTCAACTATTTGGACAAACATTGTAACGTCTAAGTGGTTCTCTGAAAACAAGTAAGGCTAATTAATATAAATAAAATAAATCGAGGTTGGCCAAACAATAATTTTCCTTTGGCTCGATCACTGAACACATAAGTAAATTCCAAAATAGTTTTTACCTAAAATAATTAACTATACCATCCACGAACTGGCCAAAATAACAACGTTCCCTTAGGCCAATTGTTATTGGCATGAATCATAACACAACCATATGCAATCCACTAAAATCAATAAATTCAAATAATTTTCATGAAAGGGGTTACTTAAGTGACATGTCACAAAAGCTTACCTAAACTTAAAATTTGGATTGCTAATCAAAATATACTTTAAGTGCTCCAAAAAGAATTGAACTTTAATGAGATTATACAAAATCCAATCACATAATTAAATAACATGTGTAAATAATACATAACATGATTGTTTGAAATAACCCACATGTCCAGGCCCATATAGAAAACCCAATATGCATAACAGAATTTGTGGCTAAATGTAGAAATTATTCCATATAGAAAGTGGGTTCATAGGCTGAATTTTAGAAAGTAATCCATGTAGAAAGTGGGCTTATGAGCTGAATTTAGAAATAATCCATATAGAAAGTGGGTTTATGTAATCCACCATTTAACTTCATTCTCAAAAGCAAGAAACCGAGGATGACTGTAAGAGATGAAAACCCCATGAACAGACCTGTTAATGGCATCCCCACACGCCTAAATTATGACTGAAGTATGCCTAGGCTAGTTGCTGGACCCTGGCGAGTGGAACGGTGGTCGGCCATGACATGTATTCCCATTGCAATTTATTAAAAAAACAAGGTTTCATGGGACTGTTTGGGTAGCAATTTCGTGGGTCAACGAATTGTGACCATCGTAGCCACCCAAATAACTCCATGGAGTTGGGGCAAGTCTAATCACGTCGATCATGCTAGAATCCAATTACCCGAGGAAAGCTAGATTTCCGTAAGACATTTTGGGTTTTGGGGAAAAAACTCAACGAAATAAGTTGATTTTGTCAATTCCAGAAAATAAACTTTGTATTTCCTCAATCTAAAGAAAACAATCAAATATGTATACTTTACGTACCTAAAAGAAAAATAAAAGGATACTCCAAATTAAACGAGATAACAAGAATTTAATCAAGGTAAATAATTAAGAAAATTACAAACCTTATTTCTTTTTCATTTAATGATCCTGGCAATAAGGTTCTGATACTACTTGTAGAAATTTAAATAGATTCTTATTAAGACCTCACGTCAATAATCAATAAAGAATACTATTTGATGATACATAAAAATAGACTGACATCGAAGTCATACATGTGGTAGAAAGCATCCATCGCGAGGATCTGACATCCCATCTATTGGGCCAGCTTGTAAGACCCAAGAAGATTAAAGTCAATCATAAAGACCCAAACAAGGCCCATTATAAGAAGACATAATCAAGGCCCAAATCCATGCATTTTCTCATAAAGAAAAGGAATATTGCACCAAAAAAGAGTCGTGGAGGGAGTTACACCTACACTGACGCATTTCCATAAAGGAGGAGACTGTTACGAGAAACATCTCATTCCTTTACGCCTCACATACTCAAGTCACGTAGAGAATTAACTGCGACTATTATAAAAGGTAAAAGGAACATTCGACAAAGGTATGCAACTTTACTTCATTCTTCGAACATAGTTGTTAACTTAAGCATCAGAGTACATTCGGCCACCAAAAAGATGGTCCTTAGCAGTCTAACATCTATTTTGCAGGTCAAACTTATAGGAGGACGAGATTTGGACTCATCAGTTTGGCGTCGTTAATGAGAAACGACAAGTTTCCTTCCTAAAAAGAATATCCACAGTGACGAAGTTCATCAAAATCTAATAAACGATCAACAAGCTGTCAGAACAAATGACACACCCTACAGATCCTCAACCCAACGACGATAACAATAACTCTATTATTGGCAACAATGTATCACAAGCAGCTTGCGAACAAGATGCAACTCAAATCATCGAGCCAATGGCACCCGACAATCAAGATCCACAACATGCAATAACTCAGACATCCGATGACGCTTCCATAGAGCCTCGGGTAGATCTGCTACATGACGGAGATGCTAAAAAAATTTCACTCTGCCAAAGTTCAAAGTATATGATGGTACCACCGACCCGACAAATAACCTGAGACACTTCCACCACATGATCACATTAAAACAGACCACATAGTCAAACTTGTGCAGAACATTTTGACTAGCCTTACCTCCACAATAATGAATTGGTTCAACAACCTACCACCGAGGTCAATAAACTCTTTCCAGACGTTAGCCACCACCTTTATCACTAGATTTATTGAAAGCCAACGAATGAGGAAATGACCACATACTTCCTCTATATCAAGCAAAAGCCCGAAGAGACAATACGGGAATACGTTACTCGTTTCACCAACGAAATGACAATGATCGATGGATTCAGCGACGACACAGCCGCTGCAACTTTCATAGCCGGACTAAAAAGAGGTCCCATTTTTTATGCTCTCAACCTGGAACCTCCAAAAGGCATGACAATCTTATTGAAGACAGCCTAAAAACACATTTATCTTGAGGAGATGAAATAAGCTAGGAGGAAAAATGACCAAGAAAGAGAGAACCATTCGAGGAAACGGGAAATGAAGGAAGAGAGAAGACGAGATGACGGATCACGGGAGGATAACACTCATTAGAAGAGGCATCGGAATGGCAGAAAAACTTATTCGAACCAGCAAGAATTTGAAAAGCTGCAGTCAGCATGGCCCCGACACGAGCAGGTAACAAGCGTGATGAAGAAGACATACAAACCATATACAACCTTAAAAATGTGTCGAGCCAATATACTGAATCACATACCAAAATGGGATGACATCAACTGGCCACTCAGGATGAGAGGAGACCCAGAAGGATGAGACAAAAATAAATATTGTTCCTTCCATAAGGATTATGGGCACGATACCAAAGACTGCTACAATCTAAAAAATGAAATCGAGCATTGGTTCAGAAAGGACGACTCGACGAGTTCATCGAAATGCCAAACAAACAACTCAAATGGAAGGAAAAAATATATACCACTACGGGATCAAAAGAACAGCCCAAAAAGCTAATAGACACCCTACACTACATAGGCGAAGGAAACAAAGCAATCAACCCAACAGAAGAAGCAACCAAAAATACCTCCCACTCGAGCTGATTTATATCAAAACATGAGTACTAACAAAACCAGACAAGCCATTTTACCAATGCATAGAACATGGAGAAGTTTGCACCAATCAACTAACACGATTCAAGGACCCTACCAAGGGATGCAAACTCGACTCGAATTACCAATGAAAAAATTGATAGCGACGGACTCGACCGGACCTCGATAGTTGACACCAAACACGGAGCTAACATAAGCATGATTGGACAATTTGGTGCTGATGCGAGCATGATTGGACAGTTTGGCGCTGATAAGAGCATGATCAGACAAATCAACACTGCTTAGCTACTAGATCAAAGAACACCCCGAGTTTGTTAGCGACGATAACATATATGACGAACGAGAAAATCACAACCCATAGCAAATACGACGAATAAAGGCGTACGAGACAAAGCAACAAAAACATCAATATTTAATACGTGGATCAACATCAACCAAGCAAATGAAGACAAAACAACAAAAACATCAATCTTTAATGCAAGGATCGACATCAACCAAGCAAAGTAAGACAAAACAACAAAAACATCAATCTATAATACGAGGATCAACATCAACCAAGCAAAGGAAGACAAAACAAATCTCTCTTCAATCCAACATAAATGCTTAAAAAAAAACAATAGTTACGGTTGATCAGAGTATCCAAAAGGGAATATTAATAAAATTACAAGTTAAGAATCCCCATCTTATGCATGGACGACAAGATAAACGCGTAAAAAATTAGCCACACAGAGCAATTGGCATACCAAGCCATGAGAAATCAGGACAAAAGTCGGATATATAATACAAATTTCTGGTTTGATCAACCATGAAGTAAAAGTTGGACGAATAGTCAACTTAACACAAAAGACTTCGAGTCAACTAAGACGTCTATCCAATGAAGTAAAAGTTGGACGAACGAACTAAGGCGTCGAACCAACAAAGTAAAAGTTGGACAAATGAGTCAACTTAACATAAAAAACTTCGAGTCGACAGAGATGTTGAATCAACAAAGTAAAAGTTGGACGAATGAGACAACTAAGATGTCGAACCAACGAAGTAAAAGTTGGACGAACGAGTCAACTTAACACAAAAAACTTCGAGTTGACCGATGTGTCAAACCAACGAAGTAAAAGTTGAACGAATGAGTCAACTTAACACAAAATAACTTCGAGTCGAACCAACGAAGTAAAAGTTGGACGAACGAATCAATTAAACATAGAAAACTTTGAGTCAACCGATGCGTCAAACCAACGAAGTAAAAGTTGGACGAACAAGTCAACTTAACACAAAAAGCTTCGAGTCGACCGATACGTCGAACCAACAAAGTCAATTTGAAGGAATGAATCAATCGATTCAAGGAGTTACGGATCGAACAAACGAATAAGATAAAGATCGATACAAAAAATCAACTTCTTCGTACAAACTCCAACGCATCAAGAAGGATAAAGTCAATCCATCCCTAGACAATTAATGAGCTAAAGCGTGGAAGTAGCCATAAAGGAATTCGATGTAAAACTCGATACGACTACAACTGGATTAAAAAGGATCAAGCAACATACGAGTCGACAAGATAAACTACGAAAACATGCAATACAAAAAGAATCTTTTTTCATTAACAATACTATTATGTTACATTTGGAAAAGAAGATGAAGGAGTAGGAAAAGAAATGCAGGCAACCACATGATCGTCAGCAACATCATCTACGGGAGAGGGATAAAGTATCTCTTCACAAGGGGGAGGAAGCAATTGCTCTTCAACCACTGGGGCGCTCGAAGGGGGAGGAAACAATGACTTTTCAACCACTGGGGCAGTTTCTTCACTGTCATCATCTTCAAAATGATCAACCAAGTGGCAGTATATGGATAAATCCACACCGAGCCCCTCGATATAATCAAGAAGCTCAACCTGCCCATCAACGACTTGTTTCAAATCTCCAGCTTCGACAATGCGGAGCCTATCCTTGGCAGTAGTGAGTTCATTTTTGGCTGCGACAAGCCGTCCCTCGGCGGTGGTAAGCATAACGAAAGTATCTGCCTTGACCTCGTCGAGCGCAACCGTCAACTGTTCCACCCGCCTCTCAGCAATACTGCGACTAATAGATTATTCAATCTCAGCACAAGAAGCCTCATCATAAGTTGCCTTTTCAAAGGATAACTCCTTCTCAACATCACGTAAACGGGCTCAAACCCCATCCAACTTGGCTTTCAATGACTCAAGCTTAACAACAGATTTATCCCGCATACTTTCCACCTCAATCAACGAAGTCTGAGTAACCATGGCAGTTTTTTCCAACTTTGTGCATTGCGTTCTCAACACGTCGAATTGGGAAAAATGTGAGAAAACACCAACAACAGTGCTACCAACCTTTTCTCCAAAGAAACAACCTGATTGTGACCGGCTCGATAGACCGAGCCCATCACCACTGCATAAGCGAGATGATTCATCCCATCCATTATTTGCTCAAGACTGTAATCAAGGTGGTCACATGGATCCAATAAAGGTATTGAAAGTCTTTCCACTGATCGCTCGTGCCATTCATTTATCAACCTACGTGTACCATCTTACACGTCAAGCTGGGTAAACTAGCAAAACTTGTCATCTGACTTGATTAGGATATCTTTTGGGCTAGGCTCAGTCCAGCCAACTCGTGGGTGAAGAACACGAGAATTCGAAAGCACTGAGGAACCACCCCCAACAACTGGAAGGACAAAAGGAACATCAGTGACAATAGAAAAACCGCTTTTTCCTTCCCGGTGAGGAGCAACCATAACAGGAACGAGACTAGTAGTGGCGGTGGGAGCAAGAAAGTCCAGACTGGCAGGAAAAGAAACTAACAATCGGGCCGCATCGTTGACGTTAATAGAAGGAGAATGAGGAGAGTGAACCTTGAAACTCTAACCACCACCGACAACCTCTTTGAATTGCTCCATCGCCAACTGAAGCATTTTATCATCAATAGCCCGAGGATCATCATTAGACCATTCAACAAAGTCCGAAACACCATAGGCAGAAAAAAGCCTATTTTCATTATCTTCCAACGGACGAGTAGTCTCTTTCTCGCTCCTCTCCAACATCAGCCTCATCTCCTCAGCCTCCTCGAGAGATGCGTGATCCGCTTTTACGACATCTTCGCAGGAAAGACTTGGACGAGAGGTAGCTTCCGTAACATCCTGATCATAACTCGGACGAGACGCAGTTCGAGCAGAACCACGAATAAAAAGTCATTTTTTCCTTAGAACTTGACCATGATCTACCGACAATCGCCTCGATGGACTAATGGGTCTCGCAAACTTCCTCTTTTCGGAAGCTGGAACTACAACATTAATAGAAGCATCAAGATTCGTAACATGCCTATCCGAACTCACTTCCCAATCAATGCTAGCACCACTAACACCGGCATGAGTAACACGAGCAACGATATCCTCAGCACGTAATTCAGTAAGAAAGACCCGCTCCACTTCGTTTCATGGTGTACAAACCACCACGATCCAGGATGTCTTCAGAAAGAAATGCCTCCATAGGAAACTGGGAAAGCTTCAAGAATTGGTCAATGATACTCTGCTTCTCCGCAGTTAACTGAAGATTCTTCTGTTTGTTGGGAACTCGGATTCATCAAAAAATCAGACGATCCCACAATTGGAAGTAACCAAAGTTAACAAAAGCATAAAACCAAGACCTTGACCAATCACGGATGTCATCGTTAAGTTTCGCGAAGTAGACAGGAGAACGGATGAAACATTTATCCTTGGTTATCATCAGACCAACCACCGAGTGCAGAATTCTCACAGTCATAGGAATGCCAGACAAAATAGCCATCGCGTAAGAATAAACCATTACTTTCCAACTATTAGGACCCATTTGAGCAAGAGGAATGCCCAAAAAGTCCAAATACTCTCAAAACAGCCCTGGAACTGGGAACCGAAGACCAGAAGAAAACATGCACGAATACAACGCGATGTACCAAAACCTTGGATGACAAGGATTGTCGTTCTGTTTAGGCAAGATAATCTCGAGGTTGGGTGGCAGATTGTAGTCAGAACGAAGGTTGTCCAACATCGCCTGGTAAGCTTTCTTGGGAGAAAAATGAGCCTTACAAATAGATAGCGGCTTATCGCTTAATTTATCGCCAGCGTACATCATTGAAGAACAGAAAAACAAAGAGAACGAAGAAGGCGAAAGAAGAAACAAAACCTAATTTCAAAGATAGCGTAAAGAGGGAAAACAAACCCATCACGTTCCCTTTTATAGAGCCAAGCAACGAAGAGACTGCTCATGGGACAACGTGCAAGATATGATGGCCACGTGAAATCCCAAAAATGTGCGCAAAATCGAATAGGAAAGCAAATAGTCGAGACACCAACCCGCAAAAAGTCACTGACAACATTAAATACGAGGCAATGATGGAATTGAAAGACAAACCGTCACGAAGTTAGTAGCCACGTTAGCATACCCACTAACTAAGAAGGGGAGTAGCTAATGATACATCAAAATAGACTGATATCGAAACCATACATATGATAGAAAGCATCCATCATGAGGATTTGACATCCTCATCCATTGCTATTCTAAACACCAACATTGTTGCTACTACAAACTTTCTTGTATGGACTTTTCTTGATGTGGCCTTCTTTAGGAAACCTTTTGTCATTGGAGCCATTCAAGGCATGATTACTATTCTTGTTTGCATCACTCTTGGAGCAGGTACATATGCATATACGATAGTTGAATTCATAACTTGCGTGGGGTTCATGTATGGCATACCATGAATGTAGAATTGGATTGCAATTACATACATCGATGATGACCCCTTATTCGAAGATTGACTAGGCTAATACACACCAAATTGGACAAGATGACTAATGGTCTAATACAAAATTAGACCTACGAGAATGTTTACTAAATGAATGAGAGTTACACAAGTAGAATATTACAGGGATAAAGTTGTTGGTCAATCATGAATGACATTTGTTGTTGGTGCAGGTGCTGGGGTTGTGTTACTACAACCTTCAATTGCATCAAATCGGCCGGTTGAATCCTTGAGAAACAAGGATCAAACTCATAAAAATAAATGAAGACTGATCTTACTCTTTTGAATTATAAACTTTTGAAGTTAATATCAAACTACAAACTCAATGAAAAACTAATGACGAAACTTATCAAACTCTGAAAACAAAGGAACAACTCGACCAACAAAGAAAATGGGTAGGCATAAAATATCAAAATTTTGAGTAATTTGACTCATCATGATTCAATTAAAGACCTAATTCCAATAATCTCACCATCAACCACTCCACAAAATGATTAAGAAAACAATTCATTTGAGAACCTATTCCAAATTGTGTATCAACACAATTCAAAACGCTAATATGAAGCAAATCTAGGTTAAAAAATTGAAGCCCAAAATGGTTCTAGAGTGTTTCCACCAGAATAGGTTGCCTTGAATTCAACTGCCCCATTTTTCATATTCATTGAGATTTGTAATGAAACTTTGATGGACCAATAGTGTTTGATGACTCAGGATTCATATAAAATTTTCTCAGATTATAAGGGTTAAATTGTCTATTTGGTTTGTTGGCTAACCAAGGTTAATAAAATAGGCTTTATCAGTCATTAGTATGAAAACGTAGGTCTTAATGGCCATTACTCCAACTATGATGCCTAAATGGTGTAATTAGTTGAAAAGTAGGCCTTCAAAATCATTTTTCGTATTATAATCTTTGTAGGTCCACTTTAAGAGATTTTTCTAGCAGTTGCTTCATATTGACATCTTTATGAAGATCACCGTGTAGCTTATGTATATTGACATTTTTGCTCATAGCTTTGACCTTGACCTGTAAACCTACATAAGGAACGCACGTGAGTCACGAACCACCGTTGTGGTGACTGATGACACTCTGATGCTAAAGTCAGACAAAAATTCGAGGAAGACGTAATGTTGTAAACATGGACTTTATAGCGTATCTTAGCTTACCAACCTCATGTCTTATTTATAGTGTTGGGGTCCTGGTTCAACCAGACCATCGGTAGCGTAGTTTAGAGAAGTAGATTTTCGTGGAGATCCTTATCTAATTAGGAGTTGTGCTGTGAAGGAAAGTTTTTCTGATAGGCTTGTGCTTTAGATACGCGGGAGATAGTTCCCAATAAGAGAGTAGTCCATCGATAGAAGTTTCCATGTGAGACGTATAATCTGGTGTTATTGTTGTCTTGCCTGTCCGAAGCTGATCCTTGAGATACTTGCCTTAGCAGCTAGACTTACGGGTATTGAGGGACGCGTGGGCTTAGTAGGTTGTAATGATTTGGGTCTGATTGGCGGACAAAACATTGTGCGGGCTTGGAACCGCTTGGGCCGAATCAGTGTTGGACTAATGTTTGAGCCTATTATTTCTCGAGATCATCATGACACGTGTACGGTGTAGAAGAGAGACCATTTTAGTGTATCATCACATATGAACCCCCAAATTGGACAACTTTTGAGTATGCCTATGAAAATTTTACAACTTGTATTTTAGGAGTTTTTAAGATAAGCAAT
Organism: Berberis vulgaris; assembly: GCA_963556465.1. Classification (NCBI taxonomy): domain Eukaryota; kingdom Viridiplantae; phylum Streptophyta; class Magnoliopsida; order Ranunculales; family Berberidaceae; genus Berberis; species Berberis vulgaris. The sequence goes on along the minus strand of OY747131.1, from coordinate 65,831,599 downwards.
GAAGACTCAAATAGATTATAGAACAATTGAAGTGTTCGCTGCAGCCAGATCACCATCTATTAATCGAGTGGGGGTTGAGAGTATCACGTTATAAAATTGTCTGGGACAATGCTGTTCTGGGATGCCCTGGCTGAAAGTTAAATGGTGGATGCAAAATCTGCCCTGCCCACCCCATTGCCACGCCTGCCACTAATAGAAGTGTCATGTTGAGTTTTGCTTTGTGGATAATAGATTATTTATGATGAACAAATGAATGTGACTAAAGTGCTGCGTCGTTTATGTCATTATGGTATTTCTAGTTTCTACATATAAATGCAAAACCCCACATGACATATTCATTAGCTAAAGTCCAGATTCAAGGTTATAATCTTGAATGTATGCATCTCATACAATACAAACATAAAACATTACCATCCTTGTCATCTTTTTTCTCTTGTTTGGTCTTTCTTTGTTTTGTGTGATTAAGACATTAATATGCCAGTCCTCTCCAGGCTCTCCTTCCTTCTCTCTCAACCCTAATATGCCAGTCCTCTCCAGGCTCTCCTTCCTTCTCTCTCAACCCAACTCCACAACTCTACAAAGTCTACTAAAGCATTCTATACAATCAAAAGCTTTGTTTATCTCAAAATCACACTACTAAATTTTTTTTTTGTCCAAATTTTATGTTATTCATTTCATCAGATGTAATTAATTAGTTAGTATGCAATTTGTTATTATCAATTATTATCAATTTAGTTTGACACGTCATAATATCAAATATAATATAATAATATACTGTATGTATGTTGTAAATTAAAATTGTTAAAATATAGTGATCTAAATAAAGGCATGCCACCCAGGCACGGTGCTAGTCCAATTTTTATGATAAAGTTTGATTTGTTGGAACCACAGCGAAGCGCAACCGAACTAAGCCAGCCAAGGCCAAGCGAGAGAGTAAAATAATAATTGGATGAGAGCTAGTGACACGTCACCACCACGCCACGCTCCGCTCCTCGACATACATGTTCATTCACCTGCTTCTTCTTCAACCCATTTGTTCTGGTTTTGTTTACTAATAATAGAATAATATTTCCTCCCTCCTCTTTTTGCTCAATCAATCTTTCCACCGATTTCTCCATCTTCTTCTTCATTAGCAACAAAACAACGTGTAATGCACGCAACGCAAAGCTAGAAGAAAGATGAGTTTCAGAGATGATACAGAGGAAGCGAAAGAGCTCCGAAAGCCATTCCTCCACACGGGGAGTTGGTATCGGATGGGAGCCGCGCAATCCAGCAGCATGTATGATAAGATTGGTTCGTCTCAGATTATGCGTGATGGCTCCATTTCTGTGCTTCTTTGCGTCCTCATCGTAGCTTTGGGTCCAATTCAATTCGGCTTCACCGTATCTGCTTTTCCTCTCTCTTTCTCTCTCTTATCAAGTTTTATTTTTATTTTTTTGTCATCTCTATTGTCTCTGTCATTTTGATCATAACAGAGTGGATACTCTTCTCCTACGCAAGACGATATCATCAGAGATCTCAATCTTTCGATCTCCGAGGTAGGTACAATCTGTCTACATTTTTTGTCATTGTTTAGACTTGATTGAGTTGAGTTTTTGTTGAACCTGGTTTGATTTTGGTTGTGTAGTTTTCCATATTTGGTTCACTATCGAATGTGGGTGCCATGGTTGGAGCTATAGCGAGTGGTCAGATTGCAGAGTACATTGGGAGGAAAGGGGTTCGTAATGTTTTATGTTCTTTTAAAAACTTTTTTTTTTTTTTTGTTGAATTGAATTGAACTGAACTGAACTGAATTGAATGGGTTTGGATTGTAATTAATTGCAGTCATTGATGATCGCAGCAATACCTAACATTATTGGTTGGCTTGCCATTTCATTTGCTCAAGTGAGTGTTTCTTGTGATATTATGATTACATTGTTACAACCTACAAATGTTACTCATTAATTTTAATTTTTTACGCTTATTTTGTCAACTTGTGTAGGATTCTTCCTTTTTGTATATGGGGAGGTTGTTGGAAGGATTCGGCGTGGGAGTGATCTCCTACACAGTACGCTCGATTCTCCTGTTCTCTTGTACATTTGGTTCTTGACATTTTGTATGTGAAAAGGCTTATATGAAGGTTTTGATCATAGGTGCCTGTGTATATAGCAGAGATAGCACCTCAGGACATGAGAGGAAGCCTAGGATCTGTAAATCAGGTCAGCTTTGTATTTGCTTTACATTTGAATGATGAAAGAATGTACTATTGTTGCTGTTGTTGTTACCAACCTAAATTTTGATTGGATCAGTTCAATGACATTGGAATTTCTTTTATGTAGCTTTCTGTTACTCTTGGAATTATGCTGGCTTATCTCTTGGGTTTGTTCGTCAGATGGAGAGTTCTTGCAGTTTTAGGTATGCTGACTACTGGCTGTTTGTAGCTTCTAGATAATAAGTGGCATTTCAGGAGTAATTTCTGATGCTAGTGTTGAAAATTCTGACCCGTTGTAGTGATCCCAAACACACTTTATACTACCAAAAACAACTTGTTACATAAAACATTTGATTATACAAGAATCACAACCACACTACATACACCTTACATCACTTACTTGAGCAACTTGCTCTAGTACTACTCACTTGAGCTCCTTTGAATCTACAGACAAAGTTGGGCTAGTACCCTATTTGTAGTGTCACAAAGTTGGTTGAAAATCCTTGGAGAAGTCTAGAGAGAATTTTCTAGACACTAGAGATATTTCTCAAGAGATCAATCAAGAAATTTTTTTTTTCTAGATGCTGAAATCTCTAGAGACTTGTAGTGGCTGCAATTAAAAGAAGAGACTTGAAGTCTCTAGAACTATTGAGTTGGTGTTGCTACTTCAACATCCCCCTTCAACACCAACTCACTAGAATTCCAAGGTGGTGCCTTGTACTTCTAGATTGAATCATTTGTTTGTATTTCCATGTGTTATTGAGTCCAACTTCTCTTTCCAGTGTGCGACCTTCCATTTGTCGTTAATCGTCTTCGTTTCAGTTTTCTATTTCCCTTTTTTTCCATGTCTTCCTTGGACATCCTTAGAGTAGTTCCCATCCTCCCCATTGAGTTCAACTCCCTAGCATAGTCTCTAGCTCAATCACTTGTCTTTGCAAGCTTCATTGACTTGTCACCATCTTTGATCTTTTTATCTACACTCATGGCAGAGTCAACAACCGATTGTTGCACCACTGCTATCTTTCCTTCCTCAGCTTGAGCAAACTCCATATGTTTTATGTGTTCTTTTGCATCAGTAGGCGTGGGTTATCTCTTCCTTAAACATCAGTAGAGCTACGTGATTTCCTAGCTCCTCCCATTCCCCATCACTATTTTCGTATCTTTTGAAGTCTTATCTCTTCATTGAAATCTTCGTCCACCAACTCAGTTGTCACTGACACCTTCACTATTTTGGTGATTGCTAGATGTCACCAAGTTACCTTCAAAAGTCGTCTTCTTCGACCAACAATCTCTTGCATAGTGATGTTTCTTACCAAAGTTGATGCATTTATCATCATCTTCTTTGTCATGTTTGCTCGACAATTCTATATGACCTTATTTTTCACATCTATAACAAGTCCTTATTTCTCTATTTTCTTGTTAACATCATTTTTTTAATTGTCCCCCTTGAACTATCTTGTCGGAAGTCTATTGGCCTTCCTACCTTCGATCATAGTAGAAGGCTTCCTCATTGTCATCCTTGATTTAAACTTTCGCCATATGCTTTGTTAATGTTTCTTGATTATCAAGAGGTTTTCTAACTCCAACAATGACGGTTGTGTGCCACCCTCGGAATGTTGCAATAAACCCATTGTATTCTGGTTTTAGCCTCCTAATAATAGTTAATCGTAGACTCGGCATCATGGCACATATTTTTAGCTTTCATAAAGTAGTCAAGATAGATATGTTACCTTGTGCAATAGCGTCAATCTCATTCTCCAACAACTGCAGTCGAGCTCTGGAGAACAATGCAACAAATGCATTTCATGCTTTTTTCGAAGTCTTCACTCTTCACATCATGAATATGTTCTATCAAATCCTCTTATGGATTGAAGCCTTGATTGCGAACATACCTTTCCCAGCGAGTAGTTCCACTTACGTAACTTTTGTACATTCGCCTGATGGAATAGGTCTTGCCCTTGGAATAACATCGTCACCACAAATAAGTGTAATTATTGTTATTCAACTTCTCATTCCCATTTTGCATGCCTGACATATCCGCCATAATTTTGTAGCACGACAACACTTCCACACTAACTCCGTTTTCCAAGAGACCCTTGGTCACTATCACAGTAACTGAAAACCAAACTCATGGCACCACGCGACGACACGATCCAACTTATTGCCTAAGTTGCCTTCAATCGCCAACCACAGCTCTGATACCGAATTATTGAGAATTTCAAACCGTTGGAGTGATCCCAAACACACTTATATTACCATCACCACCAACAACAACAATTACAACTTTTTTACGTACAACATTTGATTATACAAGAGTCACAACTCACTCACTTGACACTACTACTACACCACAACTCACAACCACACTACATACACCTTACATCACTTACTTGGGCACGTTGCTCTATTACTACTCACTTGAGCTCCTTTGCACTTCTACATACAGAGTTGGGCTAGTACCCTACTTATAGTATCACAAAGTTGGTGGAAAATCCTTGGAGAAGTCTAGAGAGAATTCTCTAGACACTAGAGATATTTCTCAAGAGATTAATCTTGAGAGATTTTTTTCTAGAGAGAGAAATCTTTAGACTTGAAGTATCTAGAAATGTTGAGTTGGTGCTGCGAGTTGGTTTTGCCACTTCAGCAGATAGAGGATGCACTTTGTTGATTGTATTGCCAAACTTTGAAAAACAGTTTTTCTTTATTTTGTTCTTATGAGCACTAATGACCTTTTTACATTTCCTGTTGTATAAATAGAGGAGGGTCCATGCTTACTGACACGACAATTAGATCAATAGTTTGTCAAGTGACTGAAAGACTGAAATGTTCTTCTAATAAATCTTAGTGTGGCGAACTCCCCCATTGATCCATTTAGTGAACTTTGTTACATTGTATCATCAGTTATTTGATTGACTATTAGTTAGTAAGATTTTGATCTAGTGGTGATTGGATTCTTTTGTGTACTTCCTAGAGTTTCGTAGCTCTACTCACATCTGAGGCTTAATATTATTTTAATAGAACAGTGCATATAGTGTTCGAGTTCTCAGTTTGTATGCATTGCAAAACCTATGATGTATTAGATCCAGTTCTGGAGTTCTGGGCTTTTTTCTCACACAAGTTGATTTCCCTATGGGATCTAACTACTATTGGTGAAAATTACCTCCTTCAAAAGATATTTCACAGTATTTCGATGTATTTTTGGCATTCAATGCCTTTTACCATTTCATGTCATTTATTGTGTTTTCGACTCATACATTTTCTCGGGGGATATAACATCCCACTTGGCTTATTCGTTTTGTTCCCATTCCATTCTAATTCAACTTTAGCACTCAGCCGCTCCACTTCGTTTGCCTTATGCCTTAGAGAGCACCCACTTGAATCAACGTGTTCCCATCCAAATGATGTACACCCTTTTGGAAAATCATGTGTATTTCACATGTGTTCAATACTTTGAATGCCTTTGATGTTAGTGCCCTTGGAATCTACACAAGTATCCTTGTCCAAACAAACTTCCACAATCACTTTGAAGTGATGTTGGCTTTATTTTGTGCCAAATCAAGTCAATGAGGTTACTAAAGGGTGTGTTCTTGCACATAGTCAGATTTTAGGGAAAGTAAACTATCTCAAAGTGGTCAAACCTAAGTTTTGACAAAATATAGGAATCACATTCTCAAGTTTCTCCTAAAATATGGGAATTGAATTCTTCATGGGGAGGAAGGAGTATGATTTTCGCATAAATGGGAATTGGAATGTTATATTGAACTAAATTTTCTCTTACTTTCTTATCCATTCCTAACAAGCATCCCTTAAGAGTATGTTTGGTTGCATGGAAATCATTTCATGGAATATAAGGGAATCAAAGAAGAGTGGTAGGGGAAAATAGGATAAAAAGAGATAAAATGAGTTGTAGTAGTTGATGACATTCTAATTCCCATTTATGTGGGAATCAATTCCTTGTTCTGCGATGAATCTGATTCCCATATTTTATGAGAAACATGAGAATGTGAGTTCTCTATTTTGTCAAAAACAAAGTTGAAGGTGTCATCACCACATTCTTTGAGAGGGGTTGCTCTCCATGGAATGAAATTCTATGCAACCGAACATACCCTAAGTGTACTAACGACTTATCGTGTTATGATATTGAAGAAATGCAAGAACACTTTGAATACTATACACATAAAAAATTTTGAGCACAAAAAGAAATGTTGGTTGAAGTATGAATTAGCTTGACATAGTGGTTTATTTGGGAATCCATCCTTTAAGATAATCAACTACCAAAGCCTGTCATCATTGTTACACACAACAAACGTAATGGAGGGCGTTGAAATTCAAAGCTCGTCGATTCACATGCTAAAAGGGAAGAGAAGATCATCAAGTCTTAACCCTTTTTTTTCCCTACTTTCAGAATCCTATCATAAACTGACATAAGATAAGGCATGCATTTTTTACCAGTATTTGTTTGTTAGTGTTTGTCGAAAGGAATCAACTTTTGTTTTGTTCTTACACAATTCAAATATGCAAGCATGGAAGTTGTTGAGCCTCAGCTCTAAGCATAGGGGAGGCATAAATGGATATGCCAATTGAATTCCTTATACCATCAAGGGTGAGCCTTAGATGTATCTAAACTTTGAGTTGAGGTGTATCAGTGAAGCCCCGCCTTGAGGTTTAACCATCCTAGACGTTAAAAAACATTAGTTTCGAGGGGACCCACACAAGTAGGGCTTGGTCTTCACCCGCTTCAATTGATGAACAAAGCTTTATTGGGTAAGTGGTTGCGGAAGTATGGTCCAGAAAGTGAATCATTGTGGAGAGATATAATTAGAGCAAAATATGACCCTGTGGGGTCTAATTAGTTATTGAGGCATCCCGTGTGTTCTTATGAAACTAGGACATGGTAGATAATTTAAAACCTTAAGAAGGGTTTTATTTGCGGTGTGGAGGTAGTAGTGGGAAGAGGTAACAAGGTTAAATTTTGGTGTGATCTTTGGACTGTAATCAAACTTTTGCAGTGAGGTTTCTGAGATTGTGTGCTGTTGATGGAGTTTGGTGACAAGGTTGATAGGAGTGGTTTTGGATCTTCATATTAGAAGGGTTGCACTTTTAGTAGGGGAACTGAATGAATTGTTTTCTGATGTGTTGGATAGTGTAGTTTTCGGAGATGAAGACGATAGATAGGTGTGGAAGGAGGATAGAGAGAAAGGTTTCTAGTTTGCTATCTTTTCTATAATTTGGCAAGAGATCATATTTTTGTTGGTCCTTTACATAATTTTCCTATGAAGCTAGGGTGGAAGAAATGTGTTTCTTCGAGAGTAGCTTTCTTTATGTGAACAACAACAATATCAAACAAAATCCCTTTTAAGTAGGATTTAGCTAATAGAGGGATGGATATAGATATAGATTTGATGTTTTTGTTGTACAATTTGGGGGAAGCCACAAGTCATCTTCTTATTCATTGCAGCTGGGTCAACAAGTTATGAATGTTATAGGCTGGTTTGGAATGTTATAGGTAGGTTTGGAATATCTTGGGTAATGCCGGTTTCGATAGAGAATCCCTCACCTTACTACTAGAGGAAAGGTATATGGGAGGTGTTTTTATTTATGTTTTGTTTGACAGCCTGGAATGAAAGGAATGATAGAATCAAGGAACAATAGAATCTCTTGGAATAAGGCCTTGGATGATGGAGCTTTTGTGATGGAAGAGCTTATTACTCTTTGAGGTTAGGTTTATCATCATTCGTTATTCTTATGCGAATGGGGACAATATTATTTTAGGACCTTAATCTTTTTAAGGTCGGGATTGTATCATTTTCACAATCAAGTTTTAATAAAACTTTTACCTTTCAAGAAAATAGGGAGTGAACGATTGTGGAATTCACTGCAATAGTTGAGATTAGAGCATGGCATGCCATAACCTAAGAGCATTTCACTTCAAAATTGTTCTTGTAAATTGGGATTCCTATGCATTGGATCAAAAAATCAAAGTTATTTTAGATGTGCTCTTTAAAGACTAAGTAGCCATGTGTGGGTGCAGTGAAATTTTTTTTTTTGGTGTGTGTGTTCTAGTTTTGTTTATTTCCTTATTTATTTAGATTAGGTTGCTTGGGAAGCAAGTTACATTTAGTATATGTTAGGCCCTTTCATTCATAGAAAGGTCAGTTCAGTTATCTTTATTTTGCCGGAGTTAAGATAAATAAAGGTTTTCTCTATGGGTCTAATGTAAACACCCACTTTATTGTATAAAGTTTGTTATTGGATTTCTATTTTTGTAGTTTGATATTGTTACTTTAGCTGAAATTCACATCAAGATTAGTATAAAGTGCATCGCATCTCATAGAAAACTCTGAAAACATGGTCAAAACACAAGAAACAATGTTACGATGGAATAACTTGTCAGGGTGCTGGAAGAGAACAGATCATTTTAAGTTGTATGCAAGAAAATCAACGTCGAATTCTAAACGCCTTGATGGGGCAGTCATAGTTATCCATATCTTATGATACATACGACACGATAATCGATGTGTACCACATCTAAGCCACATCGATACATATCGCCTGATACATCGATACAAAGACAATGTGGGCATGTATTGTCTTTGTGCAAGTGGCGGATGAATGGATGGTGACATGATCATTAAATGAGTCATCTATCAATGGAAGTGTTTTTTGGGAGCTCCTTACTTGAATAAATATGTCTGCTATATGCTATATATATTTGAACCATATCACACGATATTCGATGTGTCAATGCGTGTCTCAAAATTTAGGTTCTGAATAACTATGTCGTAGTCCACCAATTGTGTCACGACCCGATTTATGAAGAAAACGAAAATCCCAAAATCCACGTAGGATTATCCGTTTCCCTAAAACTCAGGACGTGAAATTCAATAACAATAGAAACATTTAGCAGCAACAACAACGTAAACATGATTTAATTACTGAAACAAGTAAAAACTCTAACCAGGAAAGACTGACGTTGCTAGCCCCACTAGCGAAACTCCAGTAACGCTGCTCAAAAGTCTCTAAACCTAAAAGGCTCATCGGCTACATTCCCAAATGAATGTACCCAAAAAGCAAAAGCTCACTTGGGTCAACAATAAAACTGGTGTGAGTAATCTTTATCCCAAAAATCAATAAATTCACACGTGATGACATCAAACTAAGCACAAACAATAAACAACCACACCAATAGGTAGTTCCTCAATGAGGCAAAGGTGTCATGTAAGAAAACACAATTCAAAGAATTTAGTTCCTCAACGAGGCAATCATGTCATCATCCTAACAAGTAAATATGCATTTACTTATACTTACACTGTAGAAGTTGACTATAGCAAGTCTGACCTGCAGAAACATTAGTGGACTTGCCATCCTGCGTGAAAAGAGTTAGAAACAATGTAAACGTAATTTATTCATTTTTATTTGAATTTGATTCATCTTTTAACGGATTGATCACTTAGACGATACCACACTCGCACCACCTCCGTGCCGAACATACATGATTGTATGTCTCTCTCATATAAAGGAGGACTTCTCCGTCATCCATGCCCAAATGGGGACACATCACATACAAGCATGCATCATCGGATACTCATAACTATATGAGTAACAAAATCCACTTTTGGACTATCAATGCGCATAAAGTCACGTCACATTTTTTACGGAAAAATATCAAAGCCTATCTTAGGCATAAAAATTTACCTCATTTCCGCAAGACTAATCCGAATGTTATTTTAGTTTCTCTATAAGAAATAGGTGCCCCACCTCCGCAAGACAACCCGCAGGTTATTTAGTTTCTCTAGTAAGAGAGAGGAAATAATAAACAAAAGAGGTGTGGTAGTTCTAAGTGATACAATTTCAGGTGATTAAATTTTCAAGAATCAAAATTTATTATATCATTTATTTTTGATATTTCAGAATTCCTTCACAATGACATTTTGTCATTCAAAATTCAATCCACAACCGTATTCACCCACATTTTTGGGGAAATGTAACCATTTCAGATGCATACATTCCACACACTCACCATCCTATAACAGCATAACTAAAATATTAACCAATAGATTAGTATGACTTAACAAAACATGTACAATGGTAATTTTAGACAAGACAGTGGTATGCAATGAAATCTACATACAAAAGATGATAGAATTCACACAAACACATGCACAAATAAGAGTCCAACCAAAATGAGCATAAAGTCAAACAATAGATTCACAGCTAATCACTCCCCCATTGAACCAATTTTCTGAACTACTCAAAATTAGAGCTAAGACTACACCCTCAATTAGGCTACTACAAAAAAACACAACACGATCATACCACAGTAAACATCAAAACCCACCATATAATATAAAAATTAAACCAAACCCATTACACAGAAAGACACAAATTCTATATCTAATCAACCAACCCAACATTGTTAAATTCATACAAAAATGTATATAAAAGGGAAAATGAAGAAAACTCACAATATGACTCCCGATCACGCTCACCCATCACAGTGAAGAAGATGATGTGTCGTTGTTTTTAGAAAACCAATCACATGAGGATCAACCTACATCCAAGTCCATACCTCTGTTTACCAGCTCAACCTTGGATGGAATCTTATTCAATACCACTTTCGACATTAAGAAAGAAACCCTAGGTGGAACCATTTCTTCCAAATCCACTACTAAGGAAAATTCACACGAGCACTAAGAGGTAACTCATCCAATGCTTCAAGCAACTTAAATACACTAAGTCTCTATATTGCCATAAGGTCCAAATTAGTTGATTGCCAATAGCCAGACTTAGGTCGAGGATCTATCTGTTTGCACACTTGATTATGGCACAAAACATAGATCATTCTTTGTAAATATTGCCTGATCTATGTAAATATTGCCTTCTGAAAAGAATTTGGTTTTGAAGATATCAAAATGGGGCTGAATGTCTCCACTTTAATTAAAAACTGGCTAGACTAGTATATGGCTATAACTACAAATCCAACTTTTCCCGATATCGGTTCCGGTAAGTTTGCATTTTATTGCGATATTACGACTCGATGAAATAGAACTATGTGATTCTATGAAGCTTCGATTTGTTGATGTGATCCATATCACAGGGCTTTCGACTCAATTTGATTCGCGATTCAAAATACACAATTTAAACCTTTTTAACAACACTGGTGACCTACCTAATCAGGTATCCATTTTCGTATTTGGGATTTATTAGCTGCCTTGTTTGTTATATTATTAGTAATCACTTTCCTATTCCAGTATCCAACTGAAGCGAACCATCGCGAATTGGATACTTGACTCCATCTAAGTTACTTTGGGGTCAAAACCCATTACACAAAGAAACCTTCAGCTCATGTGACCTTACATGTTTGAGAATAATTTACACCCTCAAATGAAATACTTTGAATACTAAGCTACTCAACTAGTTTGGTTGAATACACATTTATAAAGACTGACCAATGACCAGATCCTACAGATAAGCAAGGGATAGCTTGGACATAGAGCATAGATCCAAAAATTGAATGGAGAGAAATAAACTCATGAACAATATAAATATCAGATATGAATGAGAGAACTCACTGATTCAGTTTCTTCTAGCATACTCCCAACCATCACCACGGCATTGTCATCCCCCGCCTGCTCGCAATCAGCCCCTGGAACACGCCTCGAATCAGACCTGAAACGTACCTCGAATCAGACCTGAAACAGGCCCTGAAACAGACCTGAAGCAACCCGAATCAGATCTGAAACAGACCTTGATTAATCCCTGCAACACGCCCTGGTTCAGACCCCCGAAACAGCCCTTCATACCCCTGCAAGCAGCCCTCAAAGCCACTGTAAACAACACCTTAAACAGCCCCTTAACACCTCATTTCCTCCTTCGAACCAGCCCTCTTCATCTGATGCAGTACAACAAAGCGCAATAGAGTATTTGGCACGATATGATCAAAAGAAGTCCACGTGAAGAGGAAAGTCCAGAATAAATAACAATGACCCAGCAGGGACTTGCTGTTTTTAATTCAGATTCCATCAAATCTCTTATTGGCATCTTTGCTAATAATTGTTTTAGCAGTCTTTTAATTCCGTTTGAATTTCGTTTCTTTTAGGATGTCTACACCACTGAATTTTATCAATTAGTGGTGCGCAATGACCTGGTAAAACCTGCGACAGGGTGCTAAATCAGTCGATGACTACACCACTGAATTTTATCAATTAGTGGTGCGCAATGACCTGGTAGAGACAGGCGAACAGCTGGTCTCTCGGTACATTGGAGGGCTGCGAGAACAGTTCCAAGACGTTATCAATCTGTTTGATCCATTCTCCATCTCCGAAGCGCATTAGCGGGCGATACACCTTGAAAAACAGCTGAATTGAAGGGGCGGCAATCTTCCGTGGAATGGCGCTAATGCGAGCAGCCAAAACAGAGTGCTGCCAGGAAGCCAAAACAGCGTTGGCACGCAGCCTACGAGCCGCGCACCAGCCCAACAGGGTGCTGCCAGTAAACCGAACGTCCCTGGACAGGTACATAGAACATCCATCTCGCGGGACAAATGCTTCAAGTGTGGCGAAACAGGCCACCGAGCAGCTGAGTGCAGGAAGGGTGATCGGACAGGTAAATGACTGTTTGTCGAAGGCGAAGACCTTAGCGATGAGCAATTTGGGGACTTCGACCAAGACCCTATGTTCGATACCAATAGTGATGACCCACCGCAGAAGGAATACGTCCCAGGCGATCAAGGACAATCCTTGGTAGTAAGAAGAGCATGTTTCACTCCGAAGGAGACCGAGGGCGATGCGTGGCTTCGCAATAACATCTTCCTTTCTACGTGCACCATTGGCGGGAAAATTTGTCGCCTAGTCCTTGATTCTGGCAGCTGCGAAAATGTGGTGGCGGAGGAGGTTGTTCGAAAGCTGAACTTGGATACAATCCAACATCCAAGTCCCTACAAGCTCTCCTGGCTTAAGAAGGACAATGAGGTAACGGTTTCGAAACGTTGCTTAGTAAATTTTTCGAGTTACATTGCGATGCCTCCAAAGTGGGTATTGGCGCGGTCTTAAGTCAGCATGGCAAACCAGTTGCCTTTTCAGTGAAAAGTTACATGGCACAAAATTAAGTTACAACACCTATGATGTGGAATTTTATGCAGTGGTCCAAGCATTGAAACATTGGCGCCATTATTTGATACACAGCGAGTTTGTCTTATATTCTGATCATGATTCATTAAAACATGTTAATAGTCAAGATAAACTCTCCTTTCGACATGGCAAGTGGGCTACATATTTACAGGAATTTACGTTTGTCCTCAAACATAAGGCTGGCGTGCAGAATCGCGTGGCTGATGCTCTTAGTCGTCGGTCTTCTTTACTCACCACTATGCGCACCAAGGTATTGGGTTTTGATTCTTTCCGTGAATTATTGGCTATTGACCCATATTTTGCAACTGTGGTGGATGATGTACTAGCAAGCAATCGTTCCGATTTCGTGGTTTGTGATGGTTTTCTCTTCAAAGGGAACTAGTTGTGTGTGCCTACCTCTAGCCTCAGGTTGAAGATCATTCAGGAACTACATGGGGAAGGGCATGTTGGGAGAGATAAGACGTATCAGCTTGTTTCGAGCTCTTACTTCTGGCCGACCATGCGCAGAGAGGTGTATAAATTTGTGAAGGGTTGTCGTATCTGTCATGTTTCTAAAGGCAAAGCAACTAATGCAGGGTTGTACATGCCTTTACCTGTTCCAAGTCAACCATGGACTGATGTTAGCATGGATTCCGTGCTGGGGCTTCCTCGTACCCAACGCGGATTGGATGCTATTTTTGTGGTCGTTGATCGTTTCTCCAAAATGGCACACATTGTTGCCTGCAAGAAGACAACAGATGCAGTGAATGTGGCTCAATTATATTTTCGGGAAGCTTATCGTCTTCATGGACTTCCTATGTCTATTGTGTCGGACAGAGACACACGATTCCTTAGTCATTTTTGGCGAAGCTTATGGAGACTTGCCAGTACCAAGCTTGATTTCAGTAGTGCATATCATCCGCAGATAGATGGGCAAACAGAGGTTGTTAATCGCTCATTAGGTGATATTTTGCGCAGTTTGGTTAGAACTCATTTGAAGACGTGAGATCAGAAACTCTTTCAGGCTGAATTCGCTTTCAATCGTAGTGTCAACCGAAGCACGAGATTTAGTCCATTTTGTGTTGTTTATGGCTTTAATCCAAGGTCACTTCTCGACCTAGTACCTATACCAGACCGGGCTCGTGTCCATGGTAAGGCTGAGGCCTTTATTGAACAGCTTCAACACATTCATGAGGATACTCAGAAAAATTTATTAGAGTCTGTTGCTAAGTATAAGGTTGCAGCTAATAGGAAGCGATGACTTGTGGACTTCGAGGTAAGGGGTTTCATGTGGGCTGTCTTGACTAAAGACAGATTTTCAGTTGGAGAGTATAACAAACTTGCTGCACGGAAGATTGGCCCGTTGGAGATTCTCGAGAAGATCAATTCTAATGCATACCGGTTGAAGCTACCAAGTCACATTCGCACGTCTGATGTGTTTAATGTGAAGCACCTTATTCCATACCATGGTGATAACTCTGATGATGATACTTTAAATTCGGGGACAAATTCTCTTGACCCAGGGGAGAATGATGCAGTACAACAAAGCGCAATAGAGTATTTGGCACGATATGATCAAAAGAAGTCCATGCGAAGAGGAAAGTCCGGAATAAGTAACAATGACCCAGCAGGGACTTGCTGTTTTTAATTCAGATTCCATCAAATCTCTTATTGACATATTTGCTAATAATTGTTTTAGCAGTCTTTTAATTCCGTTTGAATTCCGTTTCTTTTAGGATGTCTTTATTAATAAGTAAAAGAGTCTTGGGAGTATTTTGGTTAAAATAGGAACCTTACTATAGTTTAGAAAGTCCTGTTTCAGGTAGGTTTAGTGTTCTTTTCTTTATAAATTGGTGATTGTAATAGGAGAAAGTCAGTTTTTTAATAATAATAATTCTGAATCAGTTCTAGAGATTTTCTCTTGCTGCGTTTAATTTCCTATTGTTCTTGGCATTATTCTTGGAGAATCAACAAGTCAATGGAAGTTGTGTTGATTGCCTAGCTAAATTCGTCCCTTAAAAACGTTCCCTACATCATCATCACTACTATCTCGTCCATTACTAAAAAGCTAATTTGAATTATACTCGCCGCCATGGAGTGGATTCCCATGCATTTCTCTTATCAAAATGAATGTTGTTAACCTTCTTGTCCCTCAACCAATGTTTCTGCAGACTATTGATGAATACCTTATACGCCAGCCAAAAAGAATCATATTGAATAGTAACCAGTGTCAGTTCTTCAAACTTATCCTTTGAAAACTGACGCCTTTCCTGCCCTTCTATATATATATGTACATACAAGAGATCTCATAAAAGTAGTTCGACTCCTTGTGATTTGGAGCGTCTTTCTACTTGTTGGGTGATTCACAGTCACTCAAACACTCTACTTGTACAAACACAACTCAACTCTGATGAAGAACTTTGAGGTTTCCCCCATAAACCACTAAATCCTCCATAATACCTCATAGTGTGTGTTTGGGTCTATTCCATTGTCTAACAGAGCTCCTTTTAACTCTTAACAACTCCAAATCAAATCACTAAAACCCACAAAATACAGACACAAATTCACAAAACCCCACAAAACCCCAAACAAATTCCAATACTAAACAATCAACAGCAGATTATCTAAAAAGGTACTATTTCATATATATACTCTACTCATCAAAAGACAACAAGTTGAACAAGAAACAAGTAACACATCATAGACAAACTGATAGAAAAGAAGCACTCAAAACTTTTTATTCAAAATTACGACGCGTGGGTCGCCTATAATATTTAGGACCTATACAAATGATATACTAGGAGAAAACATGAAATGACTTGTTTGAAGGAGCAACTTTTGCGAATTCCTAACATTTTCTGTGATATCAAGCAAAGGAGTTCTCAAAGAGACATTTTATTTGGACTCTGAGTTCAAGGCAAGATTCTTCTTTTCAGAATCATTAGTTTGCAACAACAATCACCAAAGCATCATATTTAAAGGATTGCCAAATTCTTTCAGTAAAGCATCTTCCACCAAACATGACAGAACATGTTATGCATTATGGGTTTAATGTGTGAGCACTTCACATCTAAATTTAGTATGGCTTATATTTATTGTCTCCATGTATCCAAATAGTGGGATTTAGTTTCACTAGTCATACCATCAAACAACTAACAGACAATTAAACAACCACACCAAAAATCAAGTAAAAATAGATGCACATAAACACAACCCTCACTCAATAAAATTGTGAGACTCACAAAGCTCCAGCAGATCAAAAATCAAAGAACACAGAAGAAATATGAAATAATATGAAGAAAACTCACCGATTTTAATTCTTATGGCATACACACCACCGTTACCGTCCATCACCTACATCCATCTCTCCCAATAACCTAAACCACCGCTAGTTTCCATCTTTCTTGCCATTGCTCTATTTTCTGGCGCCGAAATGAAATAGGAAGGAAAGGGAAGATAGTGGAAGGAGACAAGAGGAAAATAGGGGAGGTTGGGCGAAGAAATGCGCGACAACGTCCCGACGCCCGCCGTCGTCACCAAAGAAGGAGATGAGGAAGAGCAAAGCTTGCTCTTCCTGTTGCACAAGAAAAGAAAGAAATAAAGGGTTTTCTTTTATATTATGGGTGGCTATTCGCCCCACTAAAATTCTGAGAGCACCCACCCTTTAACTTAACAAAATAAAACCCTAAAATTTTGAAATGTAAACTCAATTAAATGTAACTCTATTTTATTTAATTTAAAATAAAATAATTTAGTTTTATGAAATTTAGGGGTGTTACAAATTGTAGCTCAGTTTGTTGGACATCCACTCTCCTTGTGAGGGGTCGTGAGTTTGAGACTTACCAAGTCACCAATTAGGATTTTATGAGTTTTTGCCCTTTTTTTATATAAGAAATAAGCATTGTGTTGCCGATACTTAGAATACAAGGAATTTGGAGGATAGAGGGTTGAGAAACGTTGATGTGTTATTATTGCTGTTGGGGGTATGCGTGTGCGCGCGCGCGCACGGGGGAAGTTACCTGGAAGAGAGACAAACATTTGAAGAGTGGAAGGGGGTTGACATGAGCACCTCTTTGAGTTCAGGTGTTTTTTCTTTGTAGCACGTAACTATTGGTGTAGGCTTACAAGTAATGGCATGTCGTGGCAACTTTCTTGCACCACCATTTAGTAGTGCATTGTGCACATGAGGGTCTAGTCCCCTAGTCTTGACTTTTACCATTCTTGAAGTATGTAGATTCACTGAAGAAGAAATAATCAAATGAGTCATCTTAGTTTCTGAAAGAAATTAGTTATTTTAGCACTCAAGAAGTAGGATTTCGAGGAGAGTTGCCTTGTAAAACTAATGTCATTTGACAGAGTTTATTTTAAATCACTTCTTTGCAATGGTTAATTTTTTTAACCCAAAAGACTGGTTCAGTTTTTTGTTCAATCATTGAGTTTTATGTCTTCTTTCATTTGCAGGAATCTTGCCCTGTACAATACTGATACCTGCCCTCTTTTTTATCCCCGAGTCCCCTCGCTGGCTGGTAGGGATCACGAAGAACATTCAATCTCAAACAGAGTCAGAATCCTGTTTTTGTTTCTAATTTTATTCTTTCCCGTTCTAATCATGATATTTAGGCCAAAATGGGTCTGATGGAAGACTTTGAAGTTTCATTGCAAGTTCTGCGTGGATTTGATACTGACATTTCTCTAGAAGTGAATGAAATCAAGGTGCCATCTCTAACTGACTCCTCTTCTTTACGTAACACCTTTTGCATTGTGTCTTGATAACAACGATGCCGAATAAAGTTCTATCAAGGATATGGTGTTTCTTTGTTTCTGCTAATTATTTCTGTTGTTTTCCCCTTGGAATTATCCTTATCCAGAGATCCGTAGCATCTCGAACTAGAAGAAATACAATTCGTTTTGCTGATCTCAAGCAAAGAAAATATTGGTTTCCACTTACGGTATACCCTGATAACAAGTCCACTGTTTTTCTATATATATATATATATATATATATATTTTTTTTTTTTTTTTTAAATTTTTTCTTTTCATGCAGCATTTTGTATTGATTCAATTTGATGTTTATGTGTTTATTTTGTCATTAACTTGGTGATGTTCTGCAGATAGGAATAGGTCTGCTTGTGCTGCAGCAGCTGAGTGGAATCAATGCCATCTTGTTCTATTCCACTAATATTTTTAAAGCCGCTGGTAAGTTTGATGTTTCTACTTAAACTGGATTTGGACCACAGAGTGTATACCTTTAGTATTATTCAGTTATTTTATTTTAATAAAACAGATGTTAGGCTATCGTTGTTTGCATGGAATTTATTACATGGAATGTAACCCATGTCAAAGGCTTTTTAAGCGTGTGATCATGGTCAATCTTGATAATTGTTTGAGAGTATTCGAGAGTTTTCTCCATGAGATATCCAGGGTTTAATTCCCCAGTTATTAGGGGATCCCAAATAATGGTTAATCTTTGGTGTCTAACCTTTCTTACTTCTGCAAAGATATGTATTACCATTATCATTATTGTTTCATTCTAATAGATTACTTGTGGCCCATGTTAACTATTCACTTAAGTTGGCACTTAGTGTTCCATACGTTCAAGGTTAATATTCAATAGAAATGTCATGTTGTGATAGATAATTCATTTCAATTTCATAGGGCTTTCATCATCAAATCTTGCAACCTGTGGACTTGGAGCCATTCAGGTATTGAGTCGTTACATGGAAATTACTCCTCTTTCCAATTGAAGTTCAAGCATTTCATTTGCATTTCCCAGAAGATTTTTAACGATGAAGCAATATCATGTTTTCTACAGGTCATTGCCACTGGAGTTACTACTTGGTTGGCAGATAAAGCTGGTCGGCGGTTTCTCCTCATTGTGAGTTTCAGCAAAAGATAAGATGTGGTGCACCAGGTGTTGTCTAAAGCAACCAAATAAAAACATCTTGGATTGCCTGGAATCCTCTTGAAAACTCATATTGCATAACTAGCCATGCAATAAAGTTCTGTACAGAAAGTCGTACCATGAATTTATGAAGTTAAAGAGAAGTAATTGTTCATATCAGGAGATTTAAGTTCGGCATTTCACCCAACAACAGGTTAAATAGTATCTCTCTGTTGAGATACTAGGTACATAGTTTCAAGAGTAGAAACCTCTTCTTTTTCATCTCATTATTGAGGAACTTTGATTTTCATTTGTTGGATTTAGTTTTGGAGATTATATCCCACTGCATATAAACTAGTTAATGGGCCAGATTCCAGACCCTGTTGGGACCAGATAAGGATTTTTAAGGTTTCGGATACGAAGTTGATCCAAGAGTTACTTTGGTCTAGACCATGGTGCTAATGTCCGCCACTAGAGCCTTGACGAGGCGAGGCAGAGTCTTTTTTTTAAAGAGTAGGGATTTAGTGTGGTAACCTCCACCTTGACTAGTGTATGGCCGTGCAATGACTAAGGCTCGGGCAAAAAATAGAAACTTTAGAGCCTTGCGAAGCCATGCCCATAGTTCAGAATGTGAATAACTAAAAAGTCAGCCTAACTTGACACAACACCTACCTGGGTTAAGGACATCTTGTGTGCTATATATCTCAGTTATTTTCAAGGCAACAGCGTGCATGCTATTAGGCTTCACAACACTTAAGAAGACTGAAAAAACTAAAAGTATGATCTATCTTTGCAGGTTTCGACAAGCGGAATGACTGCTAGTCTCTTACTTGTTTCAGTATCATTTTATTTGAAGGTGCGTCATGCTGTGGCACTTGGGAAATCTTCTTTTGAATAATAAATGCATATTGCTAAGTTAGTATCTATAGTGGATGGAGTAGGAAACATTTTGCTGTTTTATGTTTGGAGTTTTTTTTCCCTCTCTAATGCTTTTGTTTCTTTCAAATCATTAGGAGTTTGTAGTGCTGGATTCTCATTTCTACAATGTCTTAAGCATATTGTCATTAGTTGGACTTGTGGTATGTTTTGCTGCTCATTTAATTGTTTCTGTTAATAATGTTATTTGAGTTTGTTTGACAAAAGTTCTTTCAGGTCCTTGTTCTTTCCTTCTCTCTTGGACTTGGAGCTATTCCATGGATTATAATGTCTGAGGTATGCGTGTTATTTGCTGCAAGTTTCATTATTAGTATCTTTATTCAAGCAGTCGAGACATCACCAAAGTAAGGTCAATCAATGATCTGTAGATTTGGATTTTTGTTTGTGATTATCCCGTAAAAAAACCCAGAAAACTGTAGGCCAAGCTCTGTACAAAATTTGTTCTGTAAATTGTCAAGTTCTTCAATACACTTTAAAGCCAGACATTTTTTTACCCCTGTAGGCATTGTTTCTTCAGTACTCACCCACTTGTGGACAGTAAAAAGTACTTTTAAGAATTCTTTGTGCGATTGCATTCTTGTTAGGAACTCTGTGGAACACATTGATAATGCAATGATCTTGTATTTATCTTTTATATGCAGACTCCTCTTAAGTTGGAATGTGACTTTGTCTCCATGATAATGATTTGAGATTGAGCAATTTTTTCTTTTTCAATGCCATCACAGATACTTCCAATTAGTATCAAGGGTCTTGCTGGTAGCATAGCTACACTGGCCAATTGGCTGACATCCTGGGTGATTACAATGACAGCAAACTTACTTCTCACTTGGAGCAGCGGAGGTTCCCCTCTCATACTCTCTCCATATATAGACAAATACACACACCAGCTCTAACATACCTGTCTAAAATCCTTTTCTTCCACTTCAAACAGGAACCTTCACCATTTACATGCTTTTGAGCGCTTTCACTGTTGTGTTCGTGACACTATGGGTCCCTGAGACCAAGGGGAGAACTCTCGAGGAAATTCAGTCTTCGTTCAGATAATGTTTGGTTGGAAGATTTGGTTTTACCATTCTCATTACTCTGTGGGAGCAAATTGTAACATAATCCAGCTGAAAATGGATATTGATGTCTGTAAGTTGATTTTGTTCCATTCTTGGGTTGTATCTAGCTTTTCTTGTTGTTGTTGAAAATTGTTTGTTTTGGCTTGTCATTGTCATTGTAACATTCAACTAAGACGAAGATCTCAAGAGATGAAAATGGAGGTAGAGAAGAATTTGAGCTTGAAGATAACATCTTTATTCTTTTTGCTTTAGGGGTTTGTGGGTTGGGGCGTTCATAGGAATACTTTTTGTACGGTGAAAGGTGGATGTTTCTAGGACAAAGATGACCTGATACAAGTTGCTTGGTGTGTGCAGAGGTCAAATGCATATAGGGATGGTAGTTGGGCGGATTTTCACGGATATCCGCCCCACTCAATCTGTATGAGGCGGATTTGGATATGGCTAAACGGAATTTGGGGCGGATACGGATTTGTCCATATCCGCTCCACAAATATCTATTTAGATGTGAAAATTTACATATATACCCCTGACCCTTTAAAAGTAAAGACTTTCACATCTCTCAGACTCTCACCAAATGCAACAACCGCAATGCATCGATCGATCATCAAGCGGTCTGGTGTCTGCTTCTTCTCAGATCTTCCTGCTTCTTCTTGCTTCTTCTCAGATCTGTTTTCTTAGATCTTCCTGCTTCTTCTCAGAGATATTCTTGATATTAAGGAAAAAGTGGTTTTGATACCGCTTGAATTGCAGAAGTGAAAGCTTGGTTTGTTTCCCAATTTGAAGATGCTTCGAAAGATGAGCCTGAGTTTGAATACACACCTAGAATTGTTGCAAAGTCTAGGACAGCTGGAGTTGTTGCTTCTGACCTTGGGCAAGAAGCAATGAAGTACTGGACTACCAGTTGCCAGGTCCAATTAGTTCTGTAATTATGTTCTTGTATGCTGTACCGTCGAATGTCCAAAAGTTAGGTGTTTTATTTCGTTTTTTTGTTTAAATTTATCTTTTCTTGGCTAACTCAGCTGCAAGAATTAGAGAGACTTGAAAAATCTGAAGAATTAAAGTTCATTGATTGATCTTTCTGCATCTTCTTCGAGAATGGGGATAAGAGATTGAGGGTTTCAATGTTTCATTCTTCATTTTTTTTTTCTCAGATCTGTTTTTTTTTTTTTTTTTTTTTCTCTCCTGGTTAAATGGGGCGGGGCGGATATCCGTCTGAGTCGGGGATGGTTTAAAAAAAATTGATAAACGAATATGCGGGGCGGTTTCGAGGACCCGAAATTCCTTGCGGAGGGATGGGTTTGCTCAAATCTGCCTCGTTGCCATCCCTAAATGCATTTGTTGTTCATATAGCATGAAACTCTAGAAAGAGGACACCTATATGTTTAAGAATTCAAAAATCCAATAAGAGAAAATGTTAGGGAATTTTCCTGGAGATGGTTCAATTGTTGTAAATTAATGTGTAAATTTAGTGATAGAGAAGTTTATATTGGCATGCATCAATATGTAAAATTTACTTAAACTTTTATCCCATTATAGTGTGTTTAAAAATGTGAAATAAAAACATTGAAAAAACCCCATCATACAATTATCCATGGATTTTGAAGTCAAAACCCTATTACCCTATGCTAGTTAGTTTATTTATTTATTTATTTTTATCTATGAATTTGGACTTCCAAATTAATACTGAAAATATTGGTATGCATGTATAGAAATGCCATGTGGCTGAAGTGCTATATAAAATGACTCGCTACTACGGGAGAGTGTAAAAAGGGTTGATTGACCACCATAAATATTTTTAGAGCCGATCTTGCCTTACCAATTGCTTTGTTTTTACATGAGATTTTTCTTGCATATAATCATGATATCTTGGGTTTGATGGGGCAGGGTTTGGAGTTTTAAAATATCTAGGAGTAATTTAGTATTATATTCGAAATTTATTATTAAATTTACAAAACTTCCCATGGTCATTGTTCATCCACTTCTTGGTATGAAATTGGAAAGAGCATTTTCAGAACTTGAAAATTAGGTTGAAGACACGCGAACTACTCATCCGCACTATGTAGTCCAAATTATATGATTTTATTTGTTTATTTTATTGCGGTGGTGTACCACAATGTACATTTTACGAAACGTGCATGGATGGTTTATTTATGGCAACATTGTAGTTGTGTAAGAGCATCTCCAAGGGTAATAGTTAAATGAAATATCAACTATATCCCATTTTAACCAAAAGCTAATTTTAGGTATTTCCAATGTCTACATCACTCTAACCACATTCCCCACTTTAACTTTTTCATCATTATTAAAATATATATTCCATTACTACTCTTTATGAGTCCAACCACATCTCCCACTTTAACCACAAATTAAAAGAAAATGGAGGAAGTGATCAGGATAAAATGGGATTTGTATAGGGTGTTCCATTTGAGCACTTTTTTCTTGAGACCCCAAATTGGTTTTTAGCATTTAAAGTTATCATGCCTTAGTTATTAAACGCTAGATGCTATGTACTTGTTTGATGCTCTTTGTGGATTTATTTTCTAACCAATACTTGGTGAAGCAAAAACAAAGGTTCGGCAAGTTTATGAGCTTAAAAAAAAAAAAAAAAGCTTTAAGATTGTTTGTTCTAGAAACATAGGAAAACACGAGTAGTTTAGCTATAAAGGGTTATTGGGGTTGTGGACTGATTTTAGAGATACATTTGATTTGAGTAATTTAATTGACATTAGAGTTATTTTTGTGTTTTGGACTATCATCTTGCGTTCTTTCCTATCAATTATCTATTGCTATTAACTTACAAATTAATCGCTATCTTGCCCAACGTAAGAGGCGGTCTTGTAGCTTTTCTCATCTTGACAATTTGTGAGATATTGAATTATTGGAGCCTCCACCGCTAACCTAACAAACAGAAACATGCATGGGTACATATCCATACTGGGACAGGTTCTCTAGTAGGTAGTCTTTTGAAATAAACTTTTTGGGGTTGTCCAGTCCAGAGGTCATGGATGAATATATTTTTAGTAGGGAAAAAAGAATGAAGATGGTGACCTAAGGATTTGGGGGCTGCTTCGCTTTGATAGGGGAAGCGCCTCTCTTGTTTTTAACAGATAAAGGAAAGTCTTACTGGTTTTCCTGTCTGATTGTGGTTTTGAGCATCTCGTCTTTGATTTGATGGGTGAAACTTCTATGATAATCTCCTTTTTTATCATTCCATTATCACTAATCAAATTATCCTAAATCACATCTGTCAGATTGTTTTAAGGTGAGGTACATAGTTTTCGAGGGGATATGGAGTCATTTATCACTCAACATCTCAAAACTCATGTTGCATACAGTAGAGAACTCCTCTTTCAGATTCCTTAGACTTTAGATCATCTCCAGTGGGCCATTTCTTCGGCTCTACCAAGGGTTCTACCAAATGTTATTTACCAGTGGTATAACTAAAAGTCACCCAATAGACTTTATTTTCTTTTCTCAATAGGTATAGCTTTGCGGATTGGTAGAGGTAAAAAAACTTATAAACAATAGTTTAGCAAACTTTTCTTTGGTATGCCTGATGGAGATGTTCTTAGCAATCTTAAAGGATCTCCACGTATTTGGTTATGTATTAGATGTTTTAATTCAAATGCCTATGAATTGGCGAAACTGGCAGCAGACTTCGTAAGTAGTTTGGTTAAAAAAAAAGAAGGATAATACGGGAACCTCTAGACTCTAGAATGTATGGAGCACATAAATTTGCAGTACTGGTGATTGGGTCTGGTTACCAATATGCAATTACCAGTGTAATTTGGTAAGGATTTCTAACAGTGAATCCTTTCGTTTAGAGGTTAATTCTAATTTGTCATGATTGAGGGATATATCTAAATTAACAATAGCAGGGGATATGTCTAAACATGAAGAGTAAGGTCATCCTTGAGATGCATTATTTTGTATTTCTCGGGACGTGTGCAAAACACATACCAGGAATTTGGTCATCCAAAGAGATTTCTAACAGCTCCGACTGGAACTCTGTCTGTTTAAGGGTTAAGGACAATATCTTATCACTGAGGAGGAATATGTCTAATTTAACATTAGCAACGGATGGGGTATGTCTAAAAATCCCTTATTAGATATAAGCGTGCACTCAAGTGCTATGCCTAGGATCACCTGTTGCACGGTTCACCACACACAATATGACCCTAGCTATAAACGTTACATTTCCTTGCTCAAGCTGTATTGGATATTGTAACCTGCTTATGCTTGCCACACAGCATATGCTTAAGTCTCGAGGTACACACAATAACATATCGTGCTCATGATACTAGTAGCCACACTAGGGTGTAAAATTCAAATTGCCGCATAATTTAAGAAAAACTTTTGTGCACTGCCCACCTTGGTATTCATGCATGTGTATTTTACACATTCAATTTTGTGCACTCCTCGAAAAAGATGTGGTTAACAAAACAGTTTTGGCACCTGGATTCTGGAAGGTTCTGTGTTCAAGTATTTCATGAATTTTTTGTTTATGTGAACAGTGTTCAATGTGTTATGTCATATGATACATTGAGTAACAAAGTTTTTTATTTTTATTTTTGTGATTTACCAATGGTTGCTATTTTTGGTTAAAATCACGATATCAAATTTCCATCATATACTAATATTGGTGATCATTATAGCCTCCCCTCAGGTGTATATATTGACATAAATTTGATTCCAGAACTTTGTCTGGATCTAAATTCTGAACAACCAAAAGCATTTAATACCTTTGAACTGACCGTCTCATGTTCTCATATAAATTAATTGTTCTCTGGTGAAAGCATTAGTAATTTACTTTTTTTTCTACAATGACTAGCAGATGAAACTGTGTTGTGAGCTAATCTTCCCTCCTAAGAAGGCCAAAACGAGGTCAAAGTGGCTCACTAGCTCTACAAACACTACACAAGAAGAGAACTAATAAAGCCTAAAAAGGAACTAAACAGTAAAAGAGAATCAAACACAACACTCAACAAAAGTATACTTGAACCACAATCATCATCACGTGTAATCATGGACAAGACTAGATCTATCTGGGACGTTGAGTCGCCACGAGAGAAAAGGCGAGTCACGGTCATTATCGTCGATGAACCTGAACTCATTTCCCTGGTGATGATCCCATGTGTGTTGATGATGATGGGTCAAGTAGTGTTGTTGCTCCATCACTGCTGCTGCTGCTGTTCCATTGTTTGTGGCAGCTGCTCTTCTTTCTTCCTTCTTGTAACGGATCCCACATGCATTGCAAAGTGACTGCATTTCACCAACACAAGTCATTAGTTTACCATAACAACTAAAACATTCAAATTTACATTAAACAATTGCTAGCTACTATGGATTATTCGAAGGAGAGATCGATGGAATGAAAGCGAAACCTTGGGGCCTCTAGGTCCGTTTCTCCACAGGGGAGTCGAAGTGGTGTCGCAATTAGCACATCTTCTAGCAAGAAGAGGATCTCCATCACTCATGTTGTTCAAAACGCTAGTATTACTACTAGTACTACTACTGGTGTTGTTTCCTCTGCTACTCCCTCCATTACTCTTGGAAGGTTTCTTGGTATGAAATATATCCCAACTAAGGTTACTACTACTTGAGGATGATCTCTGATGACGATTCTCCTTGGTTTGACGCATTGACGGTGTTGCTAGAGAAAGTGTGCAATCAACAGGGGAGCTCATGATTGTACTTGGATAAGAATCGAACTCTTCGAATGGTTGATGGTTAGGCATAGAGAAGAACATGGAGAAGGAGTTGCTTGGGGTGGTGTTGCTGTTGCTAGTGTATCTATGCATCTCTTGGTTGTTGATGTTTTGGTCACTGAGGTACTAAAACATGAAGTGGTGGGTTGTTTTTGAAGGCAAGTTTAAAGAGAAAGGAGAGTACTGAAGTGGGGCATCGTATGTTAGCTAGAAAAGCTCATATAATGGCAAAACAAAAGTCAGCAACAAGGAGTAGAGATGGGGACTATAGAGAGCATTTGATGAAACACGTTATATAATGGGGACGTTTGTGGTTTTGGATACTTGTACATACATACCATGAAGTGAAGGGACTACTGTATATATGCAAAGGTGTTGAAGGGAGAGTGAGTGTTGAAGAAAGAAAGAAGAGATGGTGGTCAAGACAGGAGTCAAAAGGAACCCACGTGACACCAGGGGAAACAGTCTGGCATGGATGGATAGGGAGATCTGGCTGAGTTCTCCGATCACGAGGCACAAACAAACACAAAAACCTCTTCCTTACACTTGCAACATTTCCCTAAAAAGACATGAAAGCTAGTTGAGTCTCTCTGTGTATCTCTCATTGAATCCGTATCTCTCTCTGCATGGGACCAGGGGCGGACCCAGGATTTCACTCCAGGGGGGGCGAAATGAAAAAGTAATATTTGTTGATAATAATAATTTACTAAAATAACTTTTTTCCAAAAAAAAAAATTTAAGTGACAAATTTAAATACTACTATTTACTTTCTTATGTTAAGTCATAAAATAAGATATTGTATTACTTACAAAAGATGGGAGAGGTGAGAGGAATTCACCTCACCAATTTACAAAAAATATTATCTATAAATTGCAACTATGCAACTCATACGTACAAAAAGTATTATCCATAAAGGAATGTCCTTATAAGGACCCTTCAAAACACCTACTATTTCTTTCTAACTATATCATTTAACCACATTTTTACAAATCTACACGTCGCGATCTCATGTTCTGAAATTGTTGCATGATGGCTTCATTTTCAATGCTATCCAAAACATCCCTTTCAATGTATGCCACCAAACAATCATTCATCCAATCATCTCCCATTCGATTCCTTAGGCGACTCTTCACAATATGCATAGCTGAAAATGCCCTTTCAACTGTAGCAGTGGCAACAGGTAGAATCAATGATAATGTGATGAGTAAATAAACCATAGGATATACGACATCCTTTTTTGTTTCAACCATCTTCTTAGCAAGACCACCTATACCGATTATATTTGAAAATTCACTATTTGATCGCACATCCATAATATAAGTTTTCAATTGATCTTGAAGCACCATCAAATCAAAATCTGAGAAATCCATCGGATAAAATTGAGCAAGACGGATCAACTTCTGGTGGTCAAATGCTGAAAATGAATTGTTTGGACCTAAGCATGTCATACACAAAAGTAACTCTGTATTCACCTCATCAAAACGATTATTGAGCTCTTGAAGCTGCATATCTATGCACGTATAAAATAATTCAGCTCGATAGTGATGGAGATTTGTAACTACTTCTTGTCTACGCCGTGATCGCCCCCGAGGTACAAAGTCATCATCCATTCGAGGAACGGTGATATTATGTTTCCCACAAAATGAAGATACATCAGCAATGAGTGAGTCCCATTCATTTTCTCTCATCATTTGGAACCTTTGCTTAGATATTTCAACGAGATTGATGACATTCACAATGTCTTGATCTTTTTTTTGCAATGATTTTGATAATTCATTGGTAATTCCTAATACATCCTTCATCATATGTAAAATCAGGATAAAATCAAAACATTGCATTGATTCTAGTAAAGCATAAGCTTCACCCCTTTGTTCTGAGCTGGTGCCATCTCCAATGACAATTTCAAGTACATCTATCACCGAAGAAAACATAAGAATCAACCTTATTATCGTAGTATAATGAGAACCCCATCGAGTATCACAGGCTCGTGTGAGAGTAGTCTCTTGGTTCAACCCTTTACCAGTTGAAAGTTCACCACTATTGAGTTTCTCAATAAGGTCAATAGTCACTTTATCTCGAAGAATATCTTTGCGTTTGCATGAAACCCCAACAATATTCACTGCTGTCGAAATTAAGTTAAAGAATAATGCGATCCGAGGATGGTTTTTTGCGACATGTACCAGGGTCAGTTGAAGCTGATGCGCAAAACAATGGACATAAAATGCAGACTGATTTTCTTTCATAATCAGTGCTTTAAGTCCGTTGAACTCACCTTGCATATTACTGGCCCCATCGTAACCTTGTCCACGCAACCTAGTTATGCTCAAATTATACTTGGAAAGAATTTTTTCTAGCGCCTTCTTCAGTGAAATTGCAGTTGTATTAGAAACATGAGTTATACCTAAGAATCGTTCAATAACACACCCATTTTTGTCAACAAAGCGTAAAACAACTGCCATTTGCTCTTTGATTGAAAAGTCACGAGATTCGTCAACCAAAACTGCAAATAATGCGTCACCAAGATCTTCAAGAATAACGTCGGAAGTCTTAATTGCAACCGCTTTTGTAATGTCTTTTTGAACTTTAGGTGAAATCAACTTGTGATTTTCAGGAGCATATTTTAAAACAGCTTTCTTTATGTCTTCATTGTGATTAGCTGTATACTCCAAAAGTTCAAGAAAGTTTCCTCTATTCTTTGAGTCTTCAGATTCATCATGACCACGAAAAGCCAATCCTTGATGCAAAAGAAATCGAATACAGTCAATTGAAGCATTTAAACGGGTCCGATACTCAAGTTTAGCTTGGTCTGATTGCTTAACAAAAAATGTTTGGATATGCTGCTTTTGCTTCATCAAATTTTGACTCATTGTATAAGCTTCATAATGAGTCTTTCCCAAATGACCTTGTAATTTATCCGGTTTCTTCCAATTATCGAACCCTTCCACTACAAAAGTGTTGCCACCACTTTGATCCCCGAAATTCGGTTTGAAGAGATAGCAATGCAAACAGTATGCAGCATCTTTCTCTATGCTATACTCCAACCAATCTTTGTGTTGGTCGAACCAAGCTACATTAAAACGTCTCATCCCACCTCCCATTTTCTTTTGTGGAAATTTGTGATTCTTAGGCTGACATGGACCCCTTTGTAAATATGCTCTTCTAATTATGTCCTGATCATTAGGATGATAGTCTGAAATTCGAGGTCTTGATCCGGGATCTGTTGGAAGATTTGACATATCATAATCCACATGAATTGGCTTTGAGATTGGATCAAACTGACCACCCTCATTGTTTTGTAAGTTAGGGGATGGTAACTCTGACACAGACTTTCTTTTCAAAAACTTGTCCATAGCTGAAAAAATAAATAATATATTAAATAAGTAGATAAAATATTAATTAAGTAAATAAATATATAATATTTACTTTCAAACATTGTTATCATGGAAAAGTTGTTAAGTAACTTAGAAAAGTTTACTAGTGTTTACTAGTGTATGTCAACCCAAAAATTCAAAATGGGGGGTTTGGATACTTTCTAGAAAGGTTATTGCTAGTCAATAACTTCATCACAAGAGAATAAGTTTCAAATACTAGCAGAAACCAATATGTAACTGTAAGAAAGATGACATAGTTATTAAAGAAAGACGATTCAAATTTCATGCCTGCATAGATATCGAGAATTATATATTTATACTTCAATCAGAAGAATGTTTAGAAAAAGACTAGAACTCTTACCTGGGAAATGTTTTGGAAAGAAGAGCCGCAATATAACTGCAATGAAAGCAATCCAGCTCCCAACTTGTCCACTAGACCACGGATAAACTATTAGATTGTACAAAAATTACAGCTCAAAGCAATGAAATTATGAAAGCAAGGTGCACAAAAAATATGTACCTCAAGAAAGACTGAAGAAAATATATGGGATCAAAAGGGATAATTTTGAATAATTAATCAGCAGACAGAGATTTCATTCAAATTGAACATGCCTACTTTAAGCATATGTTGGGTATCGCTTTAGTAAGGAGAAGTTTTGAAAAAGTAAGGCTCTAGTTCTTTGATTTGGATAGCATAATTGTAGACAATCCTTGCACAAACCTTGAAAGCATTACTAACCAATCTATGATTTCTATGACAAAGAATTTCAGAGCAGCTGCATGTCATTCTGCACAAACCTTGAAAGCATTACTAACCAATCTTGTGATGGAATTGGGTGTTGTCAATCTGCAATACCAAAAGATGTTGATATTGCAAATGTGACACAGTTTAGCCCATTGAAAGACCATAATTTTAGCCCATTGAAGATCATAAAGCACAGTTTAGCCCATTGAAAGACCATAATTTTGATCATGCAAATGGGAAGAACTTATAATATCTTTACCCAAAAAAGTTTGCTGTTTCTTTATTTTCAAATCGCCCATAGCAAGTCTTCCCAAATCCATTTTCTTCTCAGATGCAGATTTCTATTGTTCCATAGGTCAATCCAATGGAGTAACTCATTCTCTGACTGGCATAACCACCTTGACTCATTGCAAATGGTGATCCAAACTCTCTCTGTGAAGTGACACTGAAGAAAGAGGTGTGGGCTCACTTCAGTTTGCCTCTAAAATTGGGATTGGTCTACCTCTAAAAAGAAGATTGTATCTTCTGCAAATTGTAGAATATGAACAAAGATTCCATTCTAAGATGCTTGAAAACCAGTGATGATGTTTGCCTCATTCTCTTTAAGGGTCAATCCTGTAACTGTAAGGCTTCACCAACTAAGGAGAAGATCAATGGAGAAAGGGGGTCCCGGGTCAACTTGTCAAATTCCTCTAGATACTTTAAAGAAACCAACACCATTAAGGTTGATGAAGAAAGGGGTTGTTTTGATAATTCTCAATCTCAAAACCCAGCTCCAAGATGTTGCACCCAAACCCATTTTTTCTAGCACATGATCATAAAGTATCAACTTATGATGGAATCGAAAGTTTTAGAGAAATCAATTTTAGAACAATTAGTTGAATGAAGTCATGAACTGGATGCAGTGCATTTACTGCATTATATGATTCAAAAAAATTTTAAAAAAATGAAAGGAAGATAAAAGAAGAGTAGAAGACTAACCCTAGTTGCGCAGAAATGGACACATAGCAGAAATTGAAGCAACCCAGAGCTGTGTCTGTGTGAGCAGAGACTCGAAGTCGAAGAAGGGGAAGCCGAAACCCCTAGTTGCGCAAACTCGAAGAAGGGGAACCCTAGACTGTTGTTTGCTCTTTGTGCGGCTGTGAGGAGAGACTCGAGGAAGGGTAGATGTAATAGTCAAATTTTTTTTTTTTTTTTTTTTTAAATATGAACCAAAATTTTTTTTTTTTTTTTTTTTTTTTTAAAGTTCAGGGGGGGCAGCTGCCCCCTCTGGTCCCTGAATAGGTCCGCCCCTGCATGGGACTGCTTTGTCAGTGGCTCAACTCTCCCGAGATAAAAGGGTCCATGAATCTTCAACAGAATCGATCGACCACCTTAGGGGCGGGCACGGGACGGGACGGGATGGGATGAGATATACCCATCCCTATCCCATCCCGTTCATACGGGATCGAGACGGGACGGGATGGGAAAAACCCCATTCCGACCTCGTCCCATCCCAAATGGGTTTGGGACGGGACGGGATGGGAAAAACCCCATCCCGACCTCGTCCCATCCCAAACGGGTTCGGGACGGGACGGGATCAGCAGGTACCCCATTTCAATTCAAAGGCTGACTTAATTTGTGAACAACAAGAAGCTTTTACTTCTTGTAACTACCTCAACTCAAAGTAAATAGATTATCTTGACCATTAACAATGAACTTTCAGGCAAAATGTGTACAAAAGTTTCAGCATTTGTATTCGTTTTGAACTCTAAACCTTTCCTTGGTGATGGCATCTCAAGGGTGGTAAGTTGAAAGAGTTTCAAAATTGCTTCCTTCATAGATTGTAGACTTGATTTTACCTTCATTTCCTTTGTTCTGAAACACAAAATCTGAAGACTTTAGGCCTATTAGCCTGATTGGAGTTGTTACAAGATCATGTTCAAGGATAGGAGGTTTGAAAGTTGCATTATAGGGGTCATCCCAAGCAGCTTTTGTGGAAGATAAGCAAATAATTGTTGGGCCTTAATTGCCAATAAGGCTATTGATCCTAGGATTTGTACGACGTCTGAGTGATCTACTATTGATTCATTCAGCAGGGAGGAGCAAGGATTTGAATCTGGGTTGAAATAGAAAGTTTATCACTGCACCAAGGAAATAAATAATAAATTTATTATAGTAAGTGAGATTCTAAATAAAAATAAATAATTAATTAAAAATATTAATAATTAATATTAATAAATTAGTTCGGGACGGGACGGGATTGAAAATCTTCATCCCATCCCATCCCATTCTAGATCGGGACTGGACGGGATTGGGATGAAATTATTCAATCCCATTAAGACCCGGAAAAATCGGGACGGGACGGGACGGGATCAGGACTGGAACGGGATCGCGGGATGGGATGCCCACCCCTAGAACACCTTACTATGACCTTTTCTTGTCTCCAACTTCTCATCCAACCACCTCCCAGTTCAATTCCTCAGCCTTCAATTATTTGGAAGATTCACTAGTGTAAATACTGTGTAAAAGTTGACCTTATAAACTAAATTTGTTTTTTTTTTGGAAAGTGAGCTGGGGTTTTTAGGATCCTGAACCTTATATTAAAAAAGATGATGATAATAAAATTTACAATCGCTCATACGTTCACCCGTTTCATCATCTACAAAACAATCAACTTGCTTCAAAACTTCAACAAAGAACCTAATCAGTTCTAGATTCACCGTCGCCAGGTGAGGGAGTAACCTTGCAAAGTGTACTGCTACTAAAGTGGTTGCATGATAGACCTTCCATAACTTTTCTTCCTCAGAATTAACAATCAATCCTTTAAGCACGCTCATGACTTGATTTATACCTAATGTGGGCCCTAGGATGTACGAGAAGTCATCGTAAAGTATTGAAACACAATTAATCATGATATAGAAACCATTGAATGCTAGCATCCCTACAAGGTTCTAATAAGCAGTTGCATTCTACCTGTATTATCATCATCAGTTACCTGAATTTAGGATTTGTTTTCTTGCTTCGAGAAGACCTTCGAGGAACATATTCCGTGGGAGGCTGTATTGTGGTAACCTCATGTTCATCTTCAATAGTGTTTTGCCCCTCTGTTGCTGCTTTCGCTTCAATTGAGCTTTTAAGTTCGGTGATCAATGCATCCCTGCCTATTCTTGCAATTTCTGAATTCAAAGCATTGATGATTTGGGGTGTTAGCCAATCCATGGCCGCGGTTGGATCTTCCCCCTGTCTTCCATCAGTTAGGGAGTCTGACTTAGTTAGATCGGCAATGTTCCTGATTTTCGCCACTAAGACTTCCATAGGTTGAGCTAGTTGAGTCTCTGCACTAGAAGTGATCCCCACCTCAGTAGGGTCCTGAGAGCTGATAGGAATGAACTGCATATTGTTCCCTGCTTCACCTTGTTCCTCCATTACTGCCTGAGCTGTATCCTGACTGTTCTCAGCATTGCTTGAGTTATCCTTGATAAGGCTATCCTGCTGATGCTCGCCTGGTGCACTCTCTCGGTTTTGTCGAGCCCGAAGTGCTCTTTTACCTTGTACTGTTATCCAGCCCTCGCTGTCTTGCTTCTCAGTACGAAGAGTACGTCCTGTGGGTATCCAAACCTTCTTTGCAGGCTGTTTGGCAGCACTGTTCTTGGGGCATTGCGACTTTGAGTGTCCAAACAGTGAGCATGTGCTGCATTGAGATGGGATCCAGGCGTATTCTACCTCGACAACTCGTTTTGTCTCTTCATCAATAATTATTGGAATCTCCTTTGGGAACTCATGATGAAGGCCTACTTCAACACAAACTCTAGCGAAAGCCAATTTAGAGCCCTCTTCAGTGTCCTGATCTAGCATTATGGGGACCCCAATCACGCTAGCTATCTTTTGAATGCCTTCTGGGTTCCACAAGAATGATGGGATCTTCTTTAGTGTTACCCAGATGGGGGTTGTGCTTAGCGTTTCTGCTTCCTCATCCATCGTAGGGGACCATGATCTAATAATGAACAACCTACCGACAATGTGAATAGATCCAGTTGCCAGCGCCTTGGTCCTGTCGACCTCCTTTTTAAACTTGAACACAAAGTTCTTATCCCCATGTATACTCATCTCAAAATTACTCGTTCCCCAGATCTTGGCCAGTGACGCCTTGACATAGTTGTATGCTAGTCTTCTTCCCACGAATCAGCCTATTAATTACTAGTTAATCACATTCAACAATGCGACTAGCAAAGTCAGAGGTCTGAATCTTGACTGTTGCTTTCCCATCCACCATTGCAGGTTGCTCATACTTGAGTTTTGTAACCCCAGCGTACTTGCCTTGTTTTAGTTTTGCAGCCCAGGTCTCTGTTACTGGAGTATTAATGGGGGTCACCACTGTTACATTGGTTGTGGACGCTGTGTGCATGGGTTCGCTACTGGTGCTAGGGTTTGTTACAGTACCCCTTTCGTCAATAAGAGAGGCTCCACAAGGGTTAATGGAGGTCTCTCTGCCTGCATGAATCATCGTCCTGAGCAGATCAACAATGGAAACTTAGATCATTGCCCAGTTTCCAGGATCATTGCCCAGTTTCCAGGATCGCCCAAAATCCCCCAAACCCTAGCCGCCCTTAATATACATAGGATGATTCTACTTATCTTCCACCACTGAAAGCTCCTTCACCAATCCGAACTAAATTTGTTAGTGTAAAACGTAAGCAAAGA
Organism: Berberis vulgaris; assembly: GCA_963556465.1. Lineage (NCBI taxonomy): Eukaryota > Viridiplantae > Streptophyta > Magnoliopsida > Ranunculales > Berberidaceae > Berberis > Berberis vulgaris. The sequence continues at coordinate 65,795,912 of OY747131.1, read as the reverse complement.
GGGCGATTTCAGGGGCGTTTTGGGTATTTTCAGATAGGTTCTCTTCTCACCACTCTGTTTGATCGTGGTGTGATCTGAGCCGTCCAGGGAAAAGATCACAGACCTCAGCCATGGTGGTGCAGCCAGCCGTCAATGGCATTAACCCTTCGACTGGTATTGGAGGCGGCTCGATCGAGGTAGATTTTTATTTTTTTTGTCAATCTCCGCTATGGAGAGGCAGCTATGGAATGCCATACCTTAATTACTTGTCCCAAAACGGGATATTAAAAACAAAGTGGGAAGGAAAAACAAAAACTAGACACATATATCAAATTTAGACTGACCAAACCCCTAGATCAAAGCCTGTACTTGCTGTTGCATTTCTTCATTCTAGATGATCTTCGAGGAAAAACCTTGAAGTCTTTGAAGCAATCATGATCCAGCGTATTTTCTGTTGTCATATTCCTCTTATCGAATCTTTTCATTAATCGTATGTGATCTTTCTTTAAACCTGACAATATTCTTGACCTGATGGTGTTTTCATCCAAATCTTCTTCATCCGAATTGTTGGTATCGGACTTCTGTTCGTTTTCTCTGTTAGCCTGACCAACCAAATCCCCTAAACGACTAGAACTTCCAAAGGTCTCCACTAATGGAACTGGAGTCACCGAAATGGTCCGCTTCGACTGAGACCGAACATTAGGCGCCGAGTAAGAAGTATGTCTCCTTTCCCCATAGTCTCGCCTGTCCAGTTCTTGGAGGCCTGCAACCAGTTCGGACTCTACAATTTCACGGACAATTGAAGTAACAACATGCTCTACCTCGATGCTATCATATCTAATGGCCCCGGCTACAAGAATAAAGGACCTCATACCCTGCTCTATATTTCTTTCATTCTTTACCTCCCAAACTCCCTAACCAATTGATGCAGAAGGATTTCTAGGGTTCTTAATTTGGTTTTCTAGGGTTCCTAATTTGGGTTTCTAGGGTTCCTAATTTGTTCTCAAAGTTATTTACTAAATAACTTATTCGTAATCTTTCAACTTAATTAGAAGTATTTTTAGTTTCATTTTAAGATTAGACTTTATTTTTTTCTTTTAGGAATATACTGCTTGTTATTTTAGTATTTGATTCTACTTTTTCTTTTAGGAATATGCATTTTCCTTTTAGGATTAGACTTTACTTTTTCTTTTAGGAATAGACTGCTTGTTATTTTAGTATTTGATTCTATTTTTTCTTTTGGGAATAGGCTGCTTATTATTCAAGCTATTTTAGCACTATAAATAGAGCTCTTCCTCAATATTGTAAGAGGACATTTGATTTTGATAATTTTAATTGAACATTAGAGTATTTCTCTGTATTTTTGGGCAATTATCTTGTGTTGTTCCCTGTGAATTGTTTGTTAAAACAAGCCTGCAGAATAATCGCTATTCTGCTCGGCTTCAGTTGGTATCAAATCTGGATTCACGTCTGCTGCCAAATGGTAACCACTCGTTATCCTAACATATCGCTTGATGGCTAGCCTATTGGTGAAATAACCTGGCCAATACGCATTTGCACAGGCTGCATATGGGAAGAAGTCATCAGTGTGAAATGGCCATGTCTTATTTACTGCATGCTTTACATCAGTATATATCGATGGGGTGGAGTAAAAGGCATTCACGCGTCCATCCATATTGACATAAGGAATGATCTTATCCATCTGCCTGAACCATGTATGAGCATAATAATACTTAAAATTTGTCCCCAATTGCCTCAAAGCTTCTTTTAGAGATCTTGCTTCGAGAACTGGGAGCTCTATATTTGTTTCTATGGGATTTTGATCCTGGTTGGGCATCTCCAAGTCCTCAAGGTCCCAACCTCCTTCCCCATCAGTTTCTTCGTGCACTTCACCGTCTTCAATATATAACAACTCCAACATCCCCATTGTGCAAACCATCTGCATCAACAATATCCAATTCTTCATCAGTGTCATACACAGGCTCTCCAAGCTCTTCAGTTTCGTCTACCATGTCTTCCTCAATTAGGAGATTGTTACCCTTCTGAATAGCAGGCTTCATGCACTCAGTTGCTCTATGTCCTGTTCACCACATCTAAAACATCTAATATTTGAGTTAGAATTACCCTGTGGTGGCTGCTGGGCAAGACGAAATTCCTGAGGGTGAACTGGCCAACTGCTTTGATCACTGCTGATTATTGGTCTCCTGATCTGTTGTTTTTCCACAGCAAGTGTACGCTGGTATGCTTCAGAAACGGTCCTCAACAAGTGAAGTCGCTGAAATAAGGGTTGAGTGTAGCCGAAAGGAAGGAAGTAGCCTTTCATCTTCTTCTTCATCTTCTCCCAATCAATGATCTTGGCCTTGCCCTGCCTGCCACGTGCTCGCTTCAACTGCTCCCACCACGCAGATGCTCTGCCTTTGAGTTTTTGGCGACCAATTTCACCTTGACATGATCTGGGACTTCCTTATACTAAAAATTACACTCTACTTTATGCAATCAATCGATGAATCCTTCGGCATGTAACATACCAGAAAACTTGGGTAGATCCACTCTGAATCCGAGGTTTCCATGACGATCCTCCCGACCACGGTGCTCCCAGAATTGAGCACGATTGTGATACGAGTTTTTGAAACTGGAATCAGAATCGTAGTCTTCCATCTCACGATTACCGAAATCCTGCACCGTTAGACGCCAGGTTAACTTTGCAACTTGCCTCTGTAAATCCTCAATCATCACATCCTGAACGCTACGATCACGGTGAGAGGCTTCCTCGTTCGGAACCTGCCCGTGACGACCACAACCCATAGAAGCTGGTGAAATCCAAGAAGATGTTGAAGCTCTGATACCAACTGACGCCGGGTAGAATAGCGATTATTCTGCAGGCTAGTTTTAACAGACAATTCACAGGGAAGAACACATGAGAATTGCCCAAAAACACAGAGAAATACTCTTAATGTTAAATTAAAATTATCAAAATCAAAGGTCCTCTTACAATATTGAGGAAGAGCTCTATTTATAGTGCTCAAATAGCTTGAATAATAAGCAGTCCATTCCTAAAAGAAAAAATAGAATCAAATACTAAAATAACAAGCAGTCTATTCCAAAAAAAAAGTAAAGCCTAATCCTAAAAGGAAACTGCTTATTCCTAAAAGAAAAAGTAGAATCAAATACTAAAATAACAAGCAGTCTATTCCTAAAAGAAAAAAATAAAGCCTAATCCTAAAAGGAAACTAAAAATACTTTTAATTAAATTGAAAGATTACGAATAAGTTATTTTGTAAATAACTTTGAGAGCAAATTAGGAACCCTAGAAACCCAAATTAGGAACCCTAGAAATCCTTCTGCATCACCAATCCACTGTCTGACTCGAGATCTGCTTGACGAAATGCAACTTGTTCTGCCTCTACAATTGCATGGACAATTGAAGTATCAACATGACCCGCCTCGACCCTATCATGTCTACCATTACCGAAGCTAGCATCTCTAGTAGGAGCACTAACTGAATGTTGTTCAGAAGACGAACTCGACTATATGTCGACTGCTCGATCAGCCTCACTCACCGTGTATCCCTCCTCTATCAACATCTTCACGGCCGAAAGTAAGCTCTCCTTCGTGCTGTGATCTTCCTTTCCATACTTCTCCCCTGAATTATTCCCTTCAATTCCAATCTCGGTCTCAGCCCCCTCTTCCTTTACTGTTACATTCATGTCATGCGTATTCATTTTGAATATGTTCTCGTCTCCTCTTTTCGAGACTTCAACATTAGCCACCAATGTTTGCTCGATATTCGCTACAACATCTCCTATATAACCTGGTCCTGAACTGCCTATTTGATTACTTCTCTGTTGGTGCCATTCACTTCATCTAAGTCCTCCTCTAAAATGGCAACAAAATTAGAGACATCAATGCATCCCTTTCCTGTCTGATCAACCTTCCCCAATCCCATCGCCACCGAGATAACCTCGTTTCCCAACTCAATAATTTGAACCTTTTCTTTTCCGACCCCTTTCTCACCTTGTATACCCGTGACTTTTAGCCCCTCTGAACCTGCCCCAACTCCTTGAGCATTCACCAATCCCACTCCTTGAATAACTTATTCCCCACTGGTCCCTGCTGTATTTTTTAATTCACTATCTTTAGTCTTGACAGGAACATATTTTTGTTTCACCAAAATTTGTGGCTGCTTCTCCTTATTGGAATTCTTTTCCTCAATTTCTGTACTCTCCACTTTGTTTTGGTTTCCTTTTTTTTCGCCTAGGAGTTTGCGACAATATTCTTTTTCGTGTCCTATTAAAGCACAATGTTCACAAATACTTGAAACCTGGGTATTCCAGTTTTTGCTAATACCCACCATTCTTAGGATTTTCCAGCCAAATCCTAGATGGTAGAGGTTTAGTAATATCCATCTCAACGCACATCCGAGCAACTCTTGGACGAGCGGAATATCTTGTTCCATCATCAATTCTTAGAAAACTCCCGAAGGAATTCCCAATCGCTTTTCATGGTGGCGTATAAATAATAAACAAGTGGAAGATTTGGGAGTTCCACCCACATAGGCCCGAAGGCTAAACTCAGGATGCCAACGAAAGATTTTGTACCGTACGCCCCGAATAGTAAAATAGTCTTTCAAAAGTACCTTTTTAACTTCTACCTCAGATTGTAAATAAACTAGGATATGACATTGATCCAGAAGCTCCATAATGAACTCGCCTGATATTCCCCAAAAACGGTGTATTGATTCACTAATCGCATCGAGGACGGTCGAAAACTTGAAAACTTCAACACCACCACGTGACTAGAAATGTGGTGTTCACCCCTAGAAACATCCGCATCCGAAAGCAACAAAGCCGGATCACCCTCCATTCTAAAACTTGTCGAATCTGTTGCTTTTTCCTCCGCTACATCCTTGCTAACTCCACATGGTACTTGTGCAAGACTTCTCTTAGGGCTTTCTCCTTCGTTGTGGCCAGCCAAGAAAGGATCTCCCTTGGTGGCCGTCATGGCATCCATGTAAACCCTAGCCGCCAAACAAGAGTTAACAGCTAAGATCCTTCCCTCTTATATTCGTACGACCAAGATTATTTCAAAACCCAAACTAATATGGATTGGTCTTTAATGCCCTTTGGAGTTGCAAGAATCGCCCAGAGCCACCTTTGTAGATAAGCCTCCTGTCCTTCTCGCAAGCGTTGGGAGTGATTAAAGAGAGCGATTTTCGATAATGCTTTTGTGGGGTGTGAACTTTATGTGGAGAAGTACATGATTCTACTAAAGTTTCCAAGCTTTCATCTGTCTTGAGAAGCCATCGGGGATACGATTCATAAGTCATGGGGGATCGTGGGTCTTTTAGATCCGAGACATGTTTAAGTTTAGGTTCAATATGAAAAAGAAGTGAAAAAATCTCTTTCCAGAAACTCGCTATTGATTCTGGGAGTTAGGTTCAAGGCTTGTTGTTGGCACCAAGATTTTAGTTTGAAAGCGGATCTAGTCCACACCCCCTTTTGGGTAGATTTTCCAGATATACATTACAGTATTTTCACTCAATGATCCTAAAAGCAATTGGTGATTTGTTCGTCACATTTTTGAGTATAGATGATAATATGTGTTGCTTTACTTGACCTAAAGTTGCGTGTATTTGCATTTAGATGGACTTATCTGTACCGCTTCCAACCAGGATTTGGATTGACAAGTCCGGAAGCAATGGTCACAGGCAGGTTTTGCTATTTCCAAGTTTTAAATAATGTTAGTTTTGTTCCTTAATTGGGCATAATGAGTCTTTTTTGCAGAAAGAAGATGGGTGTGTCACAGATAAAGAAGAGCATGGCAAAGAATGGAGAGTTACAGAAACATAAGTCAACAGTGGCGGAGGAGAAGAAACCTAAGGGAGATGAATTTTTGAAATAGGTTTACAAACCTGTGGTTAAAGAGACAAAGATAGAAGTCGACGGTGTCGGACCCAGTGGTGCTAAAAACTCCAGAGAAGCAGTCATTTAGATTGATTAGATGGAGGGTGAAGACAGTTCGGTACAGAATGAAGCAAAAAATTCCATTGCCAATCTTATTAAGGCAAATCCGTTTCATGCACTGGTAGATGAACGCACAGAGGAGGAGGCTTATCGGAATCACATTTGAATAAATTGAAGAACACGAATGTGGGCAATGTTATTGATGTGGGTAAAGAGGCTGTTGTGGCACACTACGCTACAAATCCTCATTAATGCATGCTAAAAAGGCTATAACTGGATATGTCAACGTCAAATGGCTCGCTGTGACGACCGACGCTATTGAAAGTCTTACTCTATGATAACGTTTTTTGGAACACTATTACAAATGCTCTTTTAATAGTGTTCATGACATGCTGTTGTATCTCCTTTCGCAACATTCAACAAATGCGGTTACATAGTTTTCTTCGTTGTTGTATATTTTTTCATAGTTGTTACATAGTTTTCTACAACATTGTTAGAATGCTATTAAAGTAATTACTCATGACACCCTTAAAATGCTATTAAAAGTCATTGCAGTTTTTTGCCCATTTGTTTTTAGCTATGTTGGTATTATTTGTTTTAGAATAATGTGATCTGTATGGTGTACTTTGGTGTTGAATGTTTGTAGGAATCAATTTTTTTTGGTAACTTCGTTTATTTGATTTAAGATTTGTGGGTAAATTTACACGGTATCTGATGCATCCAAAATACGTTCTCCTATAAGTATGACCTGGAAAACAAATGTTAGATCGCCAAAGACCAACTTATTGGTGGCGGAAGGCACTCCGATGCTTAAGTCAATAACTCAGTTGGAGATAGAAATAAATCTAGACAGAACTCAGTTAAAGTTACATACCATTATCGAATGTTCCCTTTACCTAATATAATGGTCATTGTTAATTCCCTGCATGAGTTAAGCATGTGAGGCGCAACGAGAGGATACATTTTCTGTTACGTTCTCCTTTTTCATGAAGATACAACCTAGGAGGTGCAACTCCCTCCACGACTCCTTTTCTCTGTAACGTTCCTCCTCTTTAAGGGAGAACTTTATCGGGCTTGATTTGAACCTTTAACTATGGTTTATTCTGGCATGCCTAGTTTGGGCTTTTATGATTAGATTCGCCCTTTTTGAGCTTTATGAATTGGCCTGGTTTTAGGATACTTGATCCTCGTGATGGACGATCTCTCCACGTGTACGACTATGACATCAGTCTTATTTGATGTATCAACAGCAACTCCCCCCATAGTTAGAGAGTATGTCAACGTAGGCCCTAATTGTGGGACGGTTAGGTTTTCGATTTCACCATTGCGACACATTTAATGTCATTACCAGCTGTTACTGCGTTTATTTTCCGATGCATCATCCGCCTTTTCGCTTTGGCGTGATTTTTGGGATTTCACGCGGCCATCGTGTCTCGCATATTTTCCTATAAGTAGTTCTTTAGTTGTTCAATCCTATAAAAAGGAGGGGGTGGATACAATACTTTCTTTTTTACGCTCTCTTCTCTTCCGAGGCCTAGCTATATTGTGATGCACCCGGGCATGTTTCAAGCATGGCTTAGACTTCCGGCTCCAGAAGTCTTCTAGGAGTATCTAGGTTTCTTGGGCATTGCTCTCACGCAAATGGTTCCTAATGGCTGGAGGGTAATGATCGCGACTTTAGCGAGGGCCGTGTTGTTTGGGATTTCAACAAACGTCAGGGTTTTGCATTCTATGGTGGAGTTTAGTGTAAATGCAAACTGCACTTGCTATCTCCGTGGTCCATCCTATTTTGAAGTTTTGTGAGACGAGTATAGGGGTTGGTCGAGACCCTGGTTTCACGCGTTGATTTTTTTTTATTATTTCAAGGTGCACAACGTTCAAATTCTGCGATCATTCCGAGAACCCAAGAGGAATGAATTGTTTTTGTCTGCGGATGAGCAAGGATTACGAGATTGATTTAATAGGCTACCCAAGTCTTCAGTAGAAGCTTTTCTTACTACGGATATCCTCGACCACAACGGTCAATATACTCTGAACGAGGCGAATTGTGCGGCGCTTAGGACGGCTTGTGCTTCCGAAGTTACTGTTGCATGCGTCGGCCCTGTCGTCATTTCTAATGAGTGATAGGAGCATACTCCCCCGGTTATAGTTGGCGATGCTTGTATTGATTGGGAAGTGAGCTCCGCTAAGAGGCCTACGAGTAGAAATGTCGTTAATGCTGGCTCGAGCGTTAGAAAGAGGAAAGTTCCTAGGCTCGCTAGTCCATTTCAGCTGTTGGTGATCAGTCCTGGTCATATCCCGAAGAAGAAGAAGCTCGCTACTTCGGTTCCTGGTATTACCGAGCCTTCTCCTCTTCCTGCATCTTCAAGGAAGGGCGGTAGTGATGTTATCAATCTTGCTGCTCGAGATGTTGAGGAGATAAATCAAACTCTTGAGAGGAGCAAGAAAGAGGTTTCTTCTCCTTTGGACAATCACAAGAAGAGCCTTGTCTCCTCGTATGGCGTACCTAATTTCGCCGGCTTGTCCGTTGATGATTCTTGTGTTATCGACAACAAGATGCTTTAGCTTGGTATTGAAATGTCGAAGAATCTGGGCAATACAAATACTTTATCTGATTTCGAATTCGACTCCTCGTTAGGAGATCAAGTCGTTACTCTTGATCTGGGTTTTAAGAGCCCTATTCCCTTTGTCATTGCGGGTACCTCGGAGTCACTTGCTACTCTCCCTGCTACCCGTCCAACTGTTGTTACTTTTAAGAAGTTCAGCTGGTCTTCTGAGCCTAACGTGCAAGACAATGCTCGTAATCTCATCGTCAAATGCCACGAATGCTTGGTCGGAGGGGCTCATATGCTTGTGCATCTGCTACGCAATCATATTGATGAAGGTCTTGAACGTCTTGTGGAAGGGATGAATCGCCTCGACTATGCTGGCGTTATGGGGTCAAATTATAAGGTCGCTTGCAGTCAGGTTGTCGTTGTTGAGCGGAAGCTGGTAGGGCAGGCCTTGGTTCTCTCTCATATTCTCTGTAAATTTGATCCACTGAGAGCGCAATGTGTGGAGTATGCGAAGGTTGCATGGACTTTGCTAATGGAAGTCGAAGATGTTCAGAATAAGTTTTCTTCCGACCTTGAAACCTCCAAAGTGGAGTTGGATTTATTGTGTTATCAGTTGAGTCACTACAACACAAATACTCAATGATAGCATTCACGGATAGCCTTTTTTTATAACAATGCTATAAAAAGTCAATTTTCAATGACTTTGCAAATAAAAAAAGCTGGCGGGCATTTTGGCGCTCCCAAATTTTTTGGGTTTTTCGCTACTTTATCTCTCCTCTCCCCCCATTCACAACAGAACTCGCCTCGCCTCTCATCTCCTTCGTGCTCGCCTCTCTGCTCGCCTCCCATCTCCTTCTAGCTTGCTTTTCTCTGCTCGACCTCTTGCTCACCTCTCATCTCCTTCGAGCAGCTCTCTCTCTCTGCATCTCCTGCTGTTTTGAAGGTAATAGTGTTTTTGGTTTGATTTTCTTAATGGGTTTTGGTTTGTTTGTGTTAATTGTGAATTTGCATGTTGGATTTTGGTTGTTTTTGTTGAATTTTGATATCTGGGGGTGTTGGTTTGTTGGGTGATTATGTGAATGGGGGTTGATTAGGTGGATTTTGGTGTGGGTTTGGTTGATTGTATTTGTTTTGAATGACTTTGAGAAGGAATGAAGTTTAAGAAGCAAAACCGACTAAATGGGGTGGAGGTTCTAATTTAGATGATGTGTTTGAGGTCTGTCCTCTGTGGGATTTGAATTGGTGGTTCTGCATAATTAGTTCTCATTTCTGATTGCATGTTGTTCGGCTCTGATTGCTTGGTGTTTGAGTTTTGTCCTCTCTGTGGGGTTTGAAATTAGTGGTTATTGCAGGGTTAGCAACAACAAGGTTTCAATCTGTACCTTGTGGTAAATTCATGTTTCTGATGCAGATGGGAAATTCATGTTTCAATCTGTACCTTGTGGTAACTCCCGCTCCTCTCTCTAGCATGCACACGCAGATAGGTTCTGAAAACCTCTAATGCAAATACTCCAAATTTCTCCATGAGGAGTAAGATTTCATCTTAGCTTTATATATTAAGGTTCATGTCATTAATTTGAAACAAAAATAATAAAGCTTGATGGCAATATGTATAAACATATGGTGTCAGTATGTGGTGTCTTTGTTTTAGTAATGTCATATTCTCCATATTTTTCTGATAGAAGGCGAAATTGGACGCAATAGCATTCTTATCAGGGATAAAGTAAGCGTATGTTTTTGCTGCTCCCAGAAGGTCGATTTTGTTTATGAAACAGGCACTCTTTTGTTTTGACATTTTGCAGGAGTGTATGAGCTTTTACCGTACTACAAGGGTGAGAACACAGTTTTTGATGTCTCACCGCCTTCCCTGCCGGTTTTTGTTGAGCATCATCATGTTATGGTACCACAGACGTTCCAGGTACAATAATTTTCTTTTGTTATCTCAATTATGAAAATCAAGTAAATGTTAACCTCTTTCTACTTGCTCAATTTGGAGTTCCTGGTCAAAATTCGATTATGTCCGGTGAATCAGTTTGTTGAAAAATATAGGCCCCAGTAGATTTGATTAGTTCCATCGGTTGATTCAACTGTTCCAAAATTTTCACATCAATAAATAGTCCATGGGAATAAAGAAAAATTATACCTCCACATCTATAGCTGTGCAAAGAAAGTTGTATGTTAACGATTCTACTACCAGTTTTTTTTTTTACATCGTTACACTCTTCTACCAGGGTGAGCAAGTAGCACTTTTGCAGGAGATGCATAATATTGTTAGTCTGCTTATCTTTTGTTAAAGTCATGTTATGGGGCTGGTATGGTCTTGTTAATATCTACAAAACACCATCTGGTACTTAGGTTTTTTAGTTTTTCTTCTCCCTCATGACCATATGTAGATCTTTTTTTCTTCCATATGAATCTACTATCTGTAGTGACCTCTGTAATTGCACAGGTTACTGAATTTTCTGTTGGTGGACGTGTAATTGATGAAAGTGGTGTGGGCGTGGATGGTGTTAAGATTATAGTAGATGGCCATGAGCGGTCTATCACGGACAAACAAGGATATTACAAGCTTGACCAGGTAGAAAATTACATACTATTTTGACGAGGGAAAGAATGTGACTCTTTCACATTTGGTTTTTCTTAGACATGAATGTGCTTTTCTTCATTCCAAAACTGATGTTTACTTTATGGCCTTGTCATCAGGTACGAAGGACAGCGTGACATGCTCTACAACCAGACATTTAATTTTGACCAGGTTGCTTTTGCTTCGGAAGGAATCAAAGATGCGCAGCAAACTGTAAACTTTTAAGCTTTTCCATCCATATATTACCTGTTGATGGTGATTTGGATGGGGAAGATTATGAATTATCCAATTATTACATCTTTAGGATAACAGCTAAATATACTATTAATCTTGAAAGACTTGCTTTATTGTTTTATATATGGTATAATCAATGCAATTTATGTTCAGTGGGCTAGGTTTATGATAGAGATTGTAGTCATGACTAATGATTGTTGTTTTTATTCAGATGACAGCTTTGAAATCTGCTAACAAGGAGTTGAAAGGAATGATGAAAACAGTGAAGATACAGGATATTGATGTGAGTATCACTTTATCTTGTTCCTAGTCTCCATCTTTGAGGGAGATGCATGGAGGAATTTCAGAAAGAATATTTTAGAGGCGCATGATATGTAGTTAATCTTAAAAAAGTCCTTTTATGCTTTTATGGTAATAACACTGTTTTAAAATTCATAGCTGTGCTGTTGAGCGCAACATTACCCATTCCCAATGCCAGAGAATCACAAAGATTCCCGTTACACTCCATTGGCTTTACATATTATTTTGCTTCTTCTCGACTTTTGTACCTCTTCTTCTCTACATTTATTTTCTTCTTTATGTCCCTTTGTATATATTTTTTTCGTACTTACAACAGAGATAAGGTAATAAGGCATTAGGTATTGAAACAGGAAAAGGGGTGAGAAGAAGGCTTCTGAAGTGCAGCTCCCCACAACTATCAATGATGGCAGAATCAGTCCTGCTGTTTGATTATATATTGTTCTATGCCTTAGAAATATGAGTTAGTATCTTGGGATGATTTACATTCAAATGGTAGAGGATAGATAGGGATTAGACTTACAAGTGAGAATATGATTGTTTGAAATATGATTATTGAAGGAAAAAAAAAAGTTTAGCTGGCTACATAGTTTAGCTTGAAAATATGATTATTGAAAAAGAAAAAAAAAGTTTAGCTAGTTAGATAGTTTAGTTAGGATTGAAACAGGAACCTAGATATATAACATTTTTCTGATTGTTTCAATATATGATTAATGAAAAAAAAAAAAAGTAATTAATGATTGTAAGCTGATCTCTACCTTGTTAAAGGAAGTCTTCTCGGAGTTCTTCCTATTCCTTTTAAAGCCCTTATGATAATTCTTCCTCCATTTCCTAGGACCTGCATTAGTAACCTGTTGAAAACCAATACTTTATGTTTTTCTTGTTACATTAGTGTATTGATTTAGTATGACCTTGCAGATTCTTCCAGTGAATATAAAGGGCCTTGCTGGTAGTGTAGCAACAATGGCCAATTGGTTAACATCAATTGTGATCACAATGACGGCGAACTTGCTTCTTACTTGGAGCAGCGGAGGTATGCTTTCTTATATACCTACATTAACGTACATTAAGGTAGACAACCACGTCTAATGGGCTTATAACTATTGAAAAGACGTTTGTTATTCTGTGTGGGGAAATTGAGGATCTTTTAAATATAGCTCCTCAGTAAAATCAACATTCTTGAAGTTCTAGCTGGATGTGTTAATTACAAGTCAGTTAAAATAAGCTACTCTGTTGGGTTCAATGATCCTGACCAACTTATTAAATCTACATATTATATAGTTTTTATATCTTGCTCCAATCTATTTATCTCTTTTGATCTATCTAAACTTGTACCATCACTCTGAACAGGAACTCACACTCACTCTGAACTCACACTCACAGGTTTTGTGTTATGTTAATGTTGACAAACACTTGTACTTCTCTTTATCCGTTTCCTCATACTGGAATTATGAACAAACATGACTTGTTTCTATTGCTAATTGAAGTGTAAGGTCAATATTAATATAATGGTTAATGCCTTATAGGAGAAAGATGTTGCGCTCGGAAATGGTGGCGGGTTGGGAAGGTTAGCATCATGTTTTCTTGAGTCCATGGCAACATTAAACTTGCCTGCATGGGGTTATGGTTTGCGGTACAGATATGGACTTTTTAAGCAAAAAGTCGCCAAGGAGGGACAAGAAGAAATTGCTGAAGACTGGCTAGAGGTTTGGTTTAGCTGAAATCATTGAATATTCGTATTCTTCCTCGTTTGTTTGTGACTTCAATTGGTAATCAGTAATCTGTATGGTGCAGAAATTCAGCCCCTGGGAAGTTGTCAGGCATGATGTCATATTCACAGTCAGATTCTTTGGTCAAGTCGAGGTCAATCCCTCAGGATGGTGAGTGTTAATTTTTTATGATGTTGTGTAATTGAATATATATATATTTTTTAATTATTTAGTAAAGAACTAGAAGGATACTCCTAGATTGGTATGTTATCTTGGATCCATGTTTTTGCTCTCTTTTTCTTAATGTCAGTGAAACTCATCAAATGTCAGAACCTTAACAGTTAACACTATCCTTTTATTTTTCACAGTCGAAAATGGGGAATATATTAGTGCAACTGCTCCTTTAACCTTTTTTTTTTTTTTTTTGTTGTTTTTGAACCCAACAAAAATATTTCTTTTGACCAAAACTATGGCGTCGATGAGTATAGCGACAGTACAATCTTTGCAAGGACATACCACTGAGAACACAGCAGGAGAGGTATCCCTCAGTGTAAGCCATTCCATCTATTTTGTTTCATTTGTTCTCAATGTTCAGTGGATCTTCTATCTGCTGATACTATTCTACCATTTCCAAGGATTCAGTTTGCTAATAGTTGAATAAATTGCTGCAGTCAAATTTGTTTGACAAAATATGATGACGTTCATTTAGTTTCCATGAATGTTTTGTCATGTCATGATTTGTTGATTTGCACACTCTGATAGAATGATATGTATTCGATAACTCCAGATCACTGTTGACGAAGTGTCTAAATCATCTTCTTCAAGAACCAAGGAAGAAGTTCTTACTGCTGAAGCTGAAAATGTTTACTCGCAGCGTCTAGCCCTGGGAAGTGCCAATGTGTTACATGTGCTTCCTCCTAAGGAGACAAATGAGCTTACCCTTAAGAAGCTTGCAGAATCCATTTTCAAACAGTCTCAGGTCAGAAATCCCATTGATTTCACTGCTGCTAGTCCATTGCACTCAAAAATCCATTAACCACACCTTCAATTGTTATTATGGAACACTAATATTGCTACCTTCATTTTCTTTCTGTTTTTCTGCAGAGGAGCAACACAAACTCCCATGTAGAAGGTGAGCTGAAAGAAAACAATCTTGCATGTTTTGGCATTCAATCACTCTGATATTACGCCTATATGTTTTGAGTGATGCTTTGCTGATGTTGATATTATTATTTCTAAACAGATATAAAAAGTTTCTCATGTTCAAATTTTCTCAGCGCAGAGCAATATTCTAAGGATGCATTTTCAGAAGAAGGATCATTTTTCTCGAGCATTCCCAAGGATTTTGTCTGTCCTTTAACTGGAGAGTTGTTTGAAGATCCAATAACTCTGGAGACTGGTCAAACCTTTGAGCGGAATATATTCAAGTTGCTGCTTTAGTAAGCCAGCCTGCTCTTTATTCTAAGGAACTCATGCAGCAGCACCCGGTTGGACCTGCTATGGTCCATCCATCTGAAGCTGTTGCAAAGGGTCCATCATGGAGGGATCTGTTAGAACCAGGAGTCAAGCATGCATTGATTGTTGGTAAGAGATGGTCTACCTTTATACAATTTTCAAAGCATTGTTCTTTTTAACTATAACTCATGGTTTGATTCAATGCATGAAAATCCTCTAAAGTAAGCCTTCCTAAATTTTAATGATCCTCATCTTTTTATGCTGTCACAGTTCCGCTGAGCGACTTGATCGTAGGGAAAGATCTTGGTCCATGATTGCAAGTATGAAAGCTCCTAGGGGAAATCACTCCACAACCATTTTAAATGAGAAATTGTAAGTTCATATTTATTGTTTTCCTCGTTCAGTTTACTCAATAAAAATGTTGATTGCCTTGTGGATGAATATGCCTAGGGAAAGATTTTGGTTTTTTTCTTAGCCTCTGTTTACTGACCAATTGATTTTTGCTGTTTGTTCCTTCTCAGCTGACCCTAAGGCGGGTCATGGACACTGCAAAGCAATCAACCCCATCTGGGTCTCTTAATGAAGTTTCAATGGTGTTGCTAAACAATGCATTATCTTTGCCATTTGCAACTTTTTTGATTATTGTATTTGGTGAATGGGAATATGTTTACAAATTTCTGCTGTAATGAATTGTAAATGTTGTTGCTGTAATGAATTGCTTGAAAGCAATTGCTGGAATTTGTTGATCAAAGGTTGTAAATGTTGTTTTTAAATTTAATAAAGTCATTAAATTTTACTTACTTGATGCACGTGCTGAATTATACTTGCTTATAAGATGTAATCAAAAGTCATTTGATCGCAAAAAAAAAAAAAAAAAAAAAAAAATTCCTATGTATACTCTACCATAGCGTTTCTAAAACGCTATGATAGAGCCTTTTATAGCGTTTCAGAAACGCTATGGTAGACTCTATCATAGCGTTTCAGAAACGCTATAAAAGGCTCTACAATAGCGTTTTTAAAACGCTATTAAAGGCTGCTTACTATAGCGGTTTTAAAACGCTATAATAGACCCTGGGTCTATTATAGCGCCGGCAAACATAGCGTTTATTAAAACGCTATGGTATCCTACCATAGCGTTTTTGAAACGCTATGAATGACATTTTTTCTTGTAGTGAGTACTGCTGAGAAGGAGATGTTCGATCGAGTGCCTAACTGTGTTGAGGCCAAGCGTTCTGCTGCAGAGTGCTCTGCTAGTCTGAAGGCTTCTGTGGCGCAAGTTGCTTAGTTGAATGACGAGTTTGCTACTGTCAAATCGGCAGCTGCTGCTAGGCTTACTGCCATTGAAAGCAAACTCGCTTTGACTCTGGCAAAGCTTGCATCAAATACTGACAAATTAAAGGCTGCAGAAGCAGAGGATTGGAAGAGAGTAGTTGATGGTCGCCATGACTTCTTAGAGTGTATCGAGTCGCAAGGTTTGGATTTATCTAAGTATCGTTGCTATGCTGAGCAAGTATTTGAGGACGAAGATGAACCCGTTCCGGGTCCACTGATTGACCATGCTGATGAGAATGCCTTCTTTTGAGTACCTTTATTGGACCCTCTTGTCTTCATGTAATCTTTTCTAATGTAATGAATTTGGAAAGTCAATGAGAATCTCATTTATTTTTATTATTTGTGCGTAGTATGTCTTTCCATCTATCTTGTTAGACTTATTATTTTGCTTTCGACAATCCTGACAGAATTCCAACTTATTCGTCAGCAATTTTGTCAATGTGTTCAATGTTTAACATATTAGTTGTGTAGAAGTTTTTTTTTTCTGAAATCTAACTCTTCATGTCTGGATTTTGATTTCATATGTTATAGTCGACAGAAGGAAAAGTCCGGCTTGTGTGTCCAAGTACTTTATTACTTCGTGGTTGATCAGACCAGAAGTTTTATGTTTATGCCCAACTTGTTTGTCCTGATACATATATTCAGTACTTGTAGCTAAATGCTTTAGTCATGCTTTGCGTTCCTTCGAGTAAAACTTTTAGTCTGACTTCTTTGTCCCGACTTGACTTTGTCGCTTGTATGCGAAATGGAGGATGTACAGGAGTTTCATTGATAATATTTTTTCAAATGCTCTACATTCAACGGTTGTGGTAGTTGTTCATCATCCGTATTTTCTAACCAGTATGTCCATGCGTCTGATTCCTTTGTGTTGAGTTGGATTTTTCGGAGTTACCTAATCGCCGACATTGAACTTGTGAGGCTTTACTTTCTTGTTATAATAGTTGGCCATACGTTGTTGTTAGGTCGTTGCTTTGATATAAGCCTTTTCTCGTTTTTTTCAAGGAGATCTAATCCGACTCTCAGTGCTTCATTGTATCATCTGCTTGAAATTTTTTTGTTCGAAATATTGGCAAACCAATTTCTATGGGTATCATTGCTTCAGACCCTACGTGAGGGCAAACAGAGTTTCTCCATTTGGAGTCCTTTTCGTTGTTCTGATGGTAGGTAGTTCAGATGTCACAATCCTTTCGATGCTTCAAGCTTCCTTTTGATCGCCTCTAGGATCGTCCTGTTGGTGACCTCGACTTGCCCATTTGCCCGTGGATGGGTGGGTGCTGAGAAGTGTTGTTAGATGCCTAGATTTTCACACAGCTCCTTAACCTTCTTGCCTTCAAATTGCTTCTCGTTGTTCGTGACAATTACCCTTGGGATTTAATTAAATCTGCATATTATGTCTTTCCAAAGGAATTTTTCAACTTGAGCTTCTCCTATCCTTCCTAATGGTTCTACTTTCACCCACTTAGTGAAGTAATCTACCGCCATGAGAAGGAATTTCTTTTTGTCAAACATTGGGAGTGGTCCTACAATGTCCATCCCCTATCGTGCAAATGGCCATGGATTGCTCATTGGGATTAAATTTTGGCCGAGCATGTGAGTATATGGGGCAAATCTTTGACATTTGTCACAAGTGCAAACGAGTTTATTTGCATCCGCTTGCATTGTCGGCAAATAGTATCCCAGTGTTAGGGCTTTTTGGGCTAGCGTTCTTCCTCCTGGATGGTTTCCACACGTTCCATGATGAATCTCTCGCAGGACATAGTTAGCATCGTTGGGAGAAAGGCATCTTAATAGTAGGCTAGTGGCAAATCTCCTGTAGAGTCTATGGTTGATCATCGTGTATTGTGAGGTTCGATTTCGCAGCTTTCTGGCCTCCATCTTGTCCGCAGGAAGTCCTCTGTTTATTATATACGCGAGGATTGGAATTATCCAATTATTTTCTTGGCATGTTGCGCATGCCTCTTACACTTGGTTTTCCAGTATGGAACTCTCCTGCGTCGTGATGAGTGGATTATCATTTTCCTTAGTTCGTGATGCTTACTTTGCTAGCTCGTCAGTTCTTTTATTCTCCGCCCTCGCACATCGTCGAATAGTTGCAGTCTAGAAACTTTCTATTAGCTTAGTAGTTTTTTGGTGGCATGCTTTCATCCAAGCATCTTTTAATTGAAATTTGCCGTTCAGCTGGCTAACCACCAATTTGGAGTCGGTGAAGACGTTGGTTTCTTTTATTCCCAAGTGTTTTGCTAATTCTAGCCTGACTATCACTATTTCGTACTCGGCTTCGTTGTTCGAGGCTTTGAAATTGAATTTTATCGCATTCTCTAACGTTATGCTTTCTGAGTTGTACAGGATCATTCCAGCTCCACTTCCCGCCTCGTTGAATGCTCCATTACAAAGGAGAATCAATTCGTGGATGGTTTGTTTGGTTTGTTCCTCATCATGGTTGCCATTTGGCTGGCGGTCATTGTTGCCTATGAATTCTGCGATGAAATCCGATTTCTATTGTGGTTCTGAGGGCATAGCTGATGTCGAACTGCTCGAGTTCTATTTCCCATTTCACCATTCTTTCGGAGGCTGGTTTGTGCAACACTGACTGAAGTTGTTGTTCAGTCATGACAATAATTGGGTGAGCTTGGAAGTATGGTCATAGCTTTCTTGAGGATACGATTAGGGCTAATGCCAGTTTCTCTAAGGCTGGGTAGTTGATCTCCGCATCTGCAAGTGCTTTGCTGATGTAATATACCGACTTTTGTGCACCCTTTTCTTTCCGTATCATTCCTAAGCTTACTGCATGGTCGGACACGGACAAGTATAAATAAAGTATTTCCTCGGTGCTCAATTTCGATTGCAATTCTGTGCTCCCCATGTATGCCTTTAGGCTTTGAAAAGCCTTCTCGCATTCTTCAATATTCCATTTGAATGTCTTGTTTCCTTTAAGGATTTTGAAGAAAGATAGACATTTGTTCGAGGATTTGGAGATGAATCTGTTTAAATCCGCTATCCTGCCGCTGAGACTTTACATGCCCTTTATGTTCGTTGGTCACTGCATGTTGAGTAGTGCGTGTAGAAGTTTCGTGTTAGCTTCGATTCATCTTTGGTTGACCACATATCTAAGGAATTTCCCTGATTGTACTCCAAATGTGCATTTTTTCGGGTTCAGCTTCATTTTGTAACTTCGGAGCTGGGAGAAGGCCCATTCGAAATCTTCGATGTGTCCTGCTCGGCGTAAGCTTTTGACCAACATGTCATCAATGTACACCTCCATCATTTTACGTAGCTTTGAACATTCTGTTGACTAGTCGTTGGTACGTGGCTTCTGCGTTCTATAATCCAATTGACATCACCCTATTACAGTATGTATATCTCTATAATATGAAAGATGTTTTTTCTTGATCAGGATGGTGCATCTGTATTTGATTGTACCCAGAGTACACATCCATGAAGCTCAAGAGTTCGTGTTCGGCAGTGGCGTCCACTATCTGGTCTATGCATGGGAGTTGAAAATTGTCTTTTGGGCAAACTTTGTCTAGATCGGTGTAATCTACGCATACTCTCCACTTGTCATTCTT
This sequence comes from Berberis vulgaris, assembly GCA_963556465.1. Lineage (NCBI taxonomy): Eukaryota > Viridiplantae > Streptophyta > Magnoliopsida > Ranunculales > Berberidaceae > Berberis > Berberis vulgaris. The sequence continues at coordinate 65,776,238 of OY747131.1, read as the reverse complement.
CTTTTTTATCAACACTGTGTTAGCTAACACTACACCAAAAGGCCTATTTAGCTACACGAAGCTGGTCACGGCTCTAAACCGTTGGTTTAGTTGCCACGGCAAAAAACTGTGGATATCGTGGCCAACGGCTTAAAACCGTGGCTATATCTAAAGATGGCCACGGCTGTAAACCGTGGGTTCATTTGCCACGGCCAAAAACCGTGGCTATAGGGGGCAACGTCCAAAAACCGTTGCTAAATCTAAGCGTTTTGCACATGGGCCGCATGCGTGGAGGGAGACTTACGCGCTCTGGCGAAAAAAATTGGGGAGAAGAATAGAGTTTGTGCGGTCATTGGGAGAGATTTTCGACCTATTGCAGAGGAGAGATCGAGGAGCAGAAGAGAGATCGAGGTTTGGCGCAGAGGAGAGATCGAGGAGGAGAGAAAATCAGAGTCAGAGAGAGGTTTGGCGCAGAGGAGAGATCGAGGAGGAGAGAGCTTCAGAGTCAGAGAGAGCTTGAAAATTTCACAGTTTGGTTTCGCCTCCTTCCATTTTCATTTTAGGGTTCCATTTAAGATCTTCAAATGTGTTTATCTCCTGGTATCAATTTACTGTTTAATCAACTTGCTTCTGTTCTAAACTAGCTTCTACCTTTGTGTTTTCAAATGTGTTTATCTCCTAGATTATATTGTTATATGTTGATCCTGCAATATGTAGTTACTCGTATTTATTAATGCTCATATCCAAAGCTTGATGCTCATATCTTAGCTCCACTTGTGGTCTTTTTTCTAAACCTATTTATAAACTTGTTAAATATCTTCTTGCGGGATGTTGCCGATTGTCTGAATTCGAGTATAAAAACAGACTAAAAAGTGTGTTTTAGTTCAGAATTATAAACCTCAGGTTATTTGAGTTAATATGAACTATGCAGTGGTTCAAAGTGGTGGAAGGATTGCTGGGACCTTACTGGAAGGCTTTGGGACTGGCTTTCAATTGCACTTTTCTACTCTTTGGGTCTGTGATTCAGCTTATAGGATGTGCAAGGTAAGCAACTCTTTGGGTCTGTGATTCAGCTTATAGGATGTGCAAGGTAAGCAAGTCTGTGCTGTTTGGTAATAAAAATTAGGAAAAGTTCACTGTTATTAGCGTCGCATATTTAGATTAGTGCCATCGATGGGCGAAATAAAATATCATAATATATTTATGTGAATCATGTGCAATGGACTACGGCCAGGTGTGACTAAGTCAGTCAACCACCTACAATCTTGGTATTTAGGATGACTCGGCTACACTAGACTGAGATGTGTGTGCTTGGACTAGTTATACTTGTTCTCGGCACCAAATACTTGTGGTGGTTCAAATAACTTATCTATGCCAGGAAGTTTTTATTTCATGTTGTAGCTCTGATCTGAAAAACTGGATTGAATTTTAATCTTGGATTTTGTTTTGGTTTGATTTTGGACAGTAACATATACTACGTTAACGATCGACTGGATAAGAGAACATGGACTTATATATTCGGTGCTTGCTGTGCGACTACTGTGTTCATACTTTCGTTCCACAACTACCGAATATGGTCATTTTTGGGGCTTGGAATGACAACTTATACAGCTTGGTACATGACTGTTGCTGCTCTTGTTCATGGTCAGGTAAGGGTTTTGGTGTAGAGTTACCCATTTATGCTTCAGTTTTGTTTGATTACTGGTGTTAATTAGTTTTTGGGTTTTATTTATGGCAGGTTGATGGGGTGCAACACTCAGCCCCAACTAAACTGGTTCTGTACTTCACTGGAGCTACTAATATTCTCTACACCTTTGGTGGACATGCTGTTACAGTGTAAGTAGAGAATTCTTTTGGGAATCAATTTTGAATACATCCTTGTCCCTGTTTGGGGAAGAGTACATTGGTGGTGGATGTGGGGAGTACAAAGTCGAATCCTTGAATTTCATTAAGGTCGATGTATTGATTGTGAAGTACTATTAGGTGATTAACGTTTAGAAAGTGTGTACTAAGAGCATCCAGAGTAGTATGGTAAATGAATCAATTTTTGTGAAGTATAGTAAAACTCATGATGTATTTGTTCGGTATAATAATTCATGTTAGATCAAGAAAGGGTCATGCAACAAACAACCACAGTCTTGCAGAGCGAGTAAGTATTCTATGTGAAGCATCGATCTTGTTCAATTTAGTTATTACTTCTGGGAGTTTTTTTTTTACCAAGGGGGGTTTCTTCTTTGCAGGTAAGAAGGGAGAAGATCAGTGAAAGGATGAAATTTCTTCAAGACTTAGTACCTGGTTGTAGCAAGGTAATTTTCTTCATTTTGTGAATTAAGGTTGTTACATTAATATCTCGCCAACGTTTATTGGTGGTTGATCAATTAAGGTTGCACCATCCCTACAATTTCTGAAAAGAAGTGGTTGATCAAGTTATATTTAGCTTTAGAGTGTAATTTTTTCCCGGATATGCTACGTAAATGGTTGATCAAGAAGTAAGTTGTCCTTTTTGACGATCTTTATGTCCTCAGTTTAACCATTGCTTTCCAACATCCCCAGTACTACATGCACTTGAATATTGTTCAAGATATTTATTTGTCAACATTTCACTCATCTCTCTTCCTTCTCATCACGCTTGTGTGTATTTATTATTCATCTGCGAGAGGTTTCATAATTTTTCCCTCTAGTTTGTTTCATTTCTGGATGCTTGTTACGACATAAATGTTGATTATGTGGAGGCACTACTTTGATGTAGAAAAACTTGCCACGAAAGAAGCGTCATAGGCTGGAAGCTGCTCAAGAGATGGAGGACGAAGGCGATGACATATAACAGATCTATTTTATCATCGCTTTTGCAGATGCATTAACTGAATCATATTCCTTGTTGGCGAGGAGTTTGTCTAGAGTCATTAAGTACGTGGACACTGAAAAATTGCAGGGTGGACACCGTGGTAAGAAAGAGAAAGAAGGAAAGTTACTTGTAGATGTGGCTTATATAAAGGCTAAAGCAGTGAAGGCTATGAAGAAGGCACAAGATGCTGGCAAGCTTTTGAAGAAGCCAGGTATATATTTCTGTCTTTACTCAAATGTAGCAAATTAATGATTTTATTTGCACCATGTGTAGATTTTCCCAGCATTTTCTTGGGTATATAGCTGCTATTTTTAATGTTTTTTCATCTCTTCACTTCTGTCTGTCAGTGTTATTGACGGATGTTAAAAAAGCTAATGAGAAGAAACTTGATTATTGTTATTCTGTTCAAAGAATTTTAATTGACTATATGTTTGTCACCTCCATTGAAGAAACTGATAAGGAGACTGATGTTCTGTATAGACTGAACTTCTCCGAAATGTGGTCTTTAACTTCCCCTGTTGTGAAGCTTAAATTTTTATGAATGAACAAGATACATGTTACAAGTTATTTATGTATGTTTGAAAGCTCCCCGAAATGAACATACAGAGCAAAAGTTAATTCAATCAACTGGTTGCTTACTACTGCTACTAATACTACTACTTTTGGTTTAGTAAATGGATTGGCATTTTGATTGAAAGTGTTTCTTCATTCAATTAGAAAAACTAGCTTGTTGTATAATGGATTTTCTCTTAGGAAGCAGTTTAACTTGATCTTAAACTGTTAATTAGCATTTACTCAAACAGTTAATTAGCATTTACTCAAACTGTTGTTTGTTAGCATTGAGTTTCTGAAACTGAGAGGCGCTGAAAAAGTGTTCCTTCAAAGATTGAAGAATGTATCTAGTCAAAGACAGCCACTTGATTATTGAATGTTGTTTCACATTTCTTCATCTCATGAAATCTTGTTGGGCTCGTATAACCGACATAGTAGGCCATTGGTCTGAGGTGGAATTTATCTTCTGTTGGGAACACCTTTAGTCATGTAGTTTTCACAACTTTCTTGCATGGAAACTATTGAATGTCTCTCTCACTTTTTGGTAGAACTCCTGTGCTTAACTAAATTATTTGGAGTTTGAACCTAATCTTTTCTTGAAAGCTCTTTGCCTTAGGCATTTCTCCAGCATATACCTACTATAAGTCAAGTGTCACTTGAGGGGTTCTCAAGTTTATTTTCCTTGGTTACTGTATTTATCTATATGGTTACTGTAGTCTATATCTGTTCCATCCACATATTCTTTATTCGGATGCACAAAAATAGAATTTTTATGATGTCGGGATTTATTTTGTGACATTTGGTTGAAACTTTTCACTTGGACAGGGAGTTGCATTGGGATCAGTAAACGTGACATCAACTGCTGTGACTGAACCTTCTTCAGAACTTCGTCCTACCCCTTCTATCAAGCTATCTTTGATTTCTACCACAAATGAAAATAATGGAGTTAATGTTACCAGATCTCATGAGGTTCCTAGAAAATCTAGTACAGATGGGACAACAACTTCAACTGCTGGCAAGAGTGGAAATCTGTCTCTTGATGCTTTAGCAAAAGCTAAGAAAGCTTTACAAATGCAGAAGGAATTATCAGAAAAGCTAAAAAAGATTCCACAAGTAAGTCTATTGCTTTGCTGAGTTCTGATGTGAATTTACAAGTAAATCAATTATTTGAAATGATTCCACATGTTATTTGGCTTACCAAGTCAGCTGTTTGCCTTTCTTCAGATATGGATGAATGCAAAGAGAAACTTGGTTGTCAATGCCCTGAATGCAAATGCAAGAATACTTGCCGAGTTTAAGTCTTCCATTGACGAGAAACTTCAACCATTATTATTAATTTGTTATTGATATTCTGCTATGGCAAAATGCAGGTAAAGAGTACCAAAGTGAGTTTAGTTGGAACTTTGTGTGGGTCATTTTCCTCGGGTTGATTGCTACTGCAATTGGAGGGTATGCCGTGTACAACTATGTTGGAAGCAATGTAATGGTGGCAGCAAAAGATGAGTTGAGTAAAATACACTACGGGCACGTGATTGTTCATTTTAAGGTAACTAGCTGAAGCTTAAATTATGTTTGGGAACAGTTGTTCAATTTTGCCAACAGTTGTTCAATTTTGCCAACAGTTGTTCAATTTTATTCATTGAAGTCCCATTCTTATGTACATTCCCTGAAGTTCAAATCTGTTGTTTATGTAGTAAGATCGAGTCCTCGAGTTGTAGCCATTTGTGAAGCAGCTCAGGTATGCATATGTTCACTCATGTCATTAATAGATCTTGTTTAATCAGATAATGATAGTGTATTTTTCTGCTATTAAAGGAACTCACTAATACTCTCATTTTCTCTCTTCTCTTCTCTTTACTTTCTTCTTCTTCAGAGAATTTTCTACAATGGCAGCAGAGGCACAAATCTCACACCCTCCATTCATGGGATTTGATTAGCAGCTCTAGAAATGTACACTGTTTAATGGAGTTTGCAAGAAGTGTCAGAGTAATTTGTTCAATGGAGTTTTTAAGATGTTGTAGAATAGCCTGCTTAACAGGGGGTTTCATAATAGTTTGTAATGGGGGTTCAAGAAGTTGCAGAGTAGCTTCAATTATAAGACAATGCACTAAAGAGTGTGAAGTTTGCCTCTACCATTTCTTACTTCATTGTGGCTTAAAACAAAGAAAGGACCCCTTCTTTGCTTTCGATAATTAACATTTACTGCTAGGATTGTTTGTATATGATTTGTCCTTTGAAGTAGCTCCTAAGTACCATTCTCTAACATGTTGGCACAGATATAAGGCCTCAAAATGTAAAGTCCAGTTAAGTACCATTCCTAAGTACCATTCTCCTAAGTAACATTTACTTGTGTTGTTGGCTAACTTTCAGTATCTGCAATGTCTGACTTATTTCTTGTTTTACACAGTTGGAAGACTTATTTCTTCCTTTGTGAGTGAAAAAGGAAAATTTATTTTTTGGTGTTTTGTTTTTGTAGCTTCATATCTAGGCTTTCCAGTTCCAGATTCTAGAGGAGGCAAAATTTGGGAGTTGTTTTTATCTTCTTGATTTGAAGCAAAGGTAAACATTGAACAAAATTCTTTTGCAAAGCTCAGATCTGAATAGTCCCAGCATGCATGCTTTGACCAAGTTCACTCTATAGCTGCAACATACCAAATAATTCTGCATATATGGTATGATAAATAGAAGTAGAAGTCCAATCAGTTTTGTCCAGGTTCTGAAATATCTGTGTTGCTGGTACAGGTGGAAAGAAGTAAAACATGACAACATTGTGACATGGTTAGCCTTTTTGAACGATCCAATTAATCCAAAAGAGTTCAAATATGTCTTCTTGGCTGCTAGCAGTTCATTGAATGGTCAAAGTGACAAGGAGAAATATGAGAAGGCAAGGCTACTGAAGGTATATATAAAACAGTTTAATTTATGCTACTCTTAATCATTATCTCTTGTATACTATCCTTTCTAATGTAATTCTGACATGTTTCAGGTTTTTTACTTTGGAAAAGTGTTAATACAGGCTTACTCTTAAAAAAAAAAAAAAATTCTCCACGCGACTAAAGCATAGTGTCTCTAGACTTAAGCCTTATCTGGCTGTTCTTATTTTGGTTTGTTGTCTTTGCAGGATGACGATGAGGCAGAGACAGTGGGCTGTTGCACACTTGAAGTGGAAAATGTTGAACTGGTTCCTCCGAACAAGTTACAGGTAGATGGCAAATTTACAATCTAAGATTCTTCCAATGTTGTTTTGGTTCTGTACGTTGACGAGTAAATCATTTGTGAATTTGAGGCTTTTAATGATGGAAGTAATGTTCTGATTTTTCTGCTTACAGTTTGATTTCCTTGGTAAGGATTCCATCAGATATTTCAACATCGTTGAAGTAGAACTTTTACTCTACTGACAGGCAGAGTTTTGTGAAGGCACTTTCAAAGAGTTTCAAAGAGGTGGGTTGAGTATACTGAGGTTTAATGCTCAATGTAGATTATTTAACTGGAATGCTTGAAGATTTGGTTTAATGATCATATGTGTTTTCATGAATGGCAGTGGGAATATTCCCTTAAGAATGAATCCACCAAATTCCAGACTGTTTATGACCAATTTTGCAAGGAGAAAGCATCACATCATCAGGCTTTTAAAGGTAACTTGCTGTGAACTTAAAGTACTTTCAGAGCAGAGAACATATTCATACACATTGAGCTGTTATCTTTTATGATATTCAACTGAATGATTGGGATGATAACAGGCCTAGCTGTTCTATGGTACTACGAAATGTAAATCTCTAGATTTAAGATTTGGAAAGATGTTAAATGAAATAGCCAGTATGTGAATGGAAAGGTTAATCCCAGGAAAAAGATGTTAGATAAAATCCTGATTGAAACAAAGTCAATATATCTTATGTTGATTAGTATTACTGTATTAGTTAGGCTTTGCACATGAAACACAGTTAAGCAGTTTCTAGAGACCACCATGTTCATGCTCTTACATTTAATAATGTTTCTTGCCCTATGTTTTCTATCCTTACATAAATATGACTTACTTACGGTGTCATAATTTTGTGTACTTAGGATCCTTATTTGCACAAGGAACTCATATCGGTAGTCCTTAAAAGTGGTCCTATATAACATATTCAGGCCAAAGCATATGTAAAATATTTAAATTCAGATGAGGGAAGATCTAAATTGTTTCCAGATTATGTTATTCATTGTGCTCATAGTTCCAAATGTTGTGGCTATGCGTTTTGGCAGAAATATTTGGCAAATTTGAAGAAGAAAAGGAAAAGCTTTTCATCCATTACGAACAACAAAGTAAGGAGTGGATTCAATTCACTTGTTCCATTGTCCTAGAAACAAACTATGCTTACATTTTTAACTCAGAAACTGATTTTTCTTTAGGGAAGAGAGAGAAGGCTATGCTATCTGAACTGGAGAAAGCATGAACAGATAAAATTGCTGCAGCTGAGGATTCTCTGAAGAAGAAGAAGCAGGTAAGAGTTGATATATATCAGAACTCTGCATAGAAGTATAGTTGCTTTTCTTCCTTCTTTCACCACCAATGTGTAGCTAATTTGATTTTGCTTTTCTTCCTTCTCTCACAACCAAAACATATGAGATTTGATGCATCGTGAAACAATTTGATACTGTTGAGTTAGGTGAAAAGAGGAGATTATATCAGCTATATGGAATGGATGACATTGTACTAATATCTCTCAATACAAGGCAAGGCTTTAAAACGGGGAGGTGTTCCATCGTGAAACAATTTTATTCTGTGGCAGTCTGTAAAGACATTCCTGTTAGGTGCTCTGTTAGTCTGTAAAGACATTCTGTTAGGTGCTCTGTTAATTAGAGAATGTTCTGTTAGATCCACTGTTAGTCAATGTTAATTCTGATTGCTATAAATAAGAGTTAGCAAAAGAAATAAAGGATTCATTCCTGTAAGAAAGTATTTGTACATTGAGCTTTGCTCAAATAGGAGAGTGGCAATCTCGAATACTGCCTGATACATATCTTCTTTTTCATTGTAATCTCAGAATTCATTCTATACACATTACATTCTTACTTAATCAGTCTTCACTGAACATATAATCTTTGCAGTTGTTATCAACTTGTTTGTATCTTGAAGAATTCTTTTGCTTCCAGGAATCACCACTCTGACATTGAGATCTGGTGTTGAAGTGTTTAGAGTCTCAATTCCTGCAGAACATCAGTATAAACAGGTAAGTTCCTATCAGTTAACTATTTATGGTCTGTAGGGGCTGTTCAAAGCATGAAATAAATATTATAATTTTTGGTTAATACAATGCCGCGAGTATGATGATAAATGAATGAATATCTATGATGATAAATGAATGAATATCTATAATTTTTGGTTAATACAATGCCGCGAGTATGCCGCGAGTATTTTAATTCAGGGATTGAATATCTATGTAAAGAATATAAATGATGATGTGGAAGAGGAAGAGTTTAAGCAACTGTTCAGTATGTGTGGGACTGTGCGCTCAGCCAGTATGGGAGGACTGCAAACCCAATCTGTAAATGATCAATCTTTCTATTACCCCCTGAAATTTATAGGTCATGTTTGTCTGTCATTGAGTATTGACTAATTTTTATACTGCAGGGCTCTGAAGGTCTGAGCCAGTACGGGCAGCAGTATGTTGGACAGGAGAATGCGCATACATTGCTTGTTTCTAGGGTGCAAAGTGTGCCGTTGTATCAACCATCACCGGTGCCATATACAAGCAACTACCAGGTGCTGCATTCTCATCATTTTCAGTATATTGAACAAACAACTACCGAAAGAAATTGGGCCTGTTCCTAAGGGTATTGTGTATGGTAAGCCTAAGAATCAAGGTATTACCCAACTGAAGTTCCAGAGGAATAAGAGATCAATTGCTGAGGAGGGCTTGGGTTCTTCATGGGTATGCTTCTTGGGGCATTGGATAGTCCTCTGATGCAAGAACAAATGACTGCAAAAAAACAATTTGTTCATGAAGCCAAGCAAATGGGAAGAAGGAGCTATAGCTCTGCTAAGACATTTGCAGTGATGGGTTTGATATTTTCAGCTTGAATGTGCAGTAGAGAAGGTATGAGAGAAATCAATTTGCATCAATGTATTTTCTACATTATAACTAGGTGGATTTGTATTGTTGGAAAAACCATAGAGAAATTCTTTTGTTTTAGATGCGAGCGAAACATGATATAACAAGGTTCCATTTGTTCAGGTTAATCCTGTTATTGTACATTAGTGCTATTGTTTACATGTTTTTGTTTGGCGTCAAAACTTGACAAGTTCCTTTTTACGGTTGATTTTGTATTTATCTAGCATATAGTTTGTGGAATCCTATTCGTGCCGGAGGCATGACACAAACCTTAGTAAGGACTGATTTTGCAGGTGCCACGGCTGTGATTTTGCTGCAGTAGCAAAAAAAATATATAAATTTTTTTTTCGATTATATTAATTTGCAACGGTTTCAACCCGTCGCAACAAACCAGATTTCTTTTTTTTTTTTGAATTTTGTTTTAACTGCCAACGGCTTACAACCGTGGTCGCATCTTGCCACGGCTGCAAACCATGGTCTTTCTCCATCAGTTGCCCCGGCTTAAAACCGTGGCCATGCCTTGCCACGGTTTAAAACCGTTGCTATGATGTTTGCCACGGCTTCTTTCTCCATGTTTAGCCACGGCTTCAAACCGTGGCCATGTTTAGCCACGGCTTAAAACCGTTGCTATTTTGTTAGCCACGGTTTACAACCGTTGCTATTATCCATAACTTATCACGGCTTAAAATCGTGGCTATTGTGGCCATGGCTTAAAACCGTTGCTATTATTCTTGCAACGGTTTAAAATCGTGGCTAAATTCTGAAAATCATCACGCCTACAGGAGCATAAAACCGTTGCTAAAATATTTAGCAACGGTTTATAGCCGTTAAAAGGAATTTCGCGACGCCTCTACAGCCCACGGCTCTTAGCCGTGACAATGGGTTTCCCCCACGGTTTAAAACCATTGCTAATGGGGATTTTTGGTGTAGTGTAACCAATTCGAGTAGTGAGATTCCCTGATCATTCTTGTAGTTATCAGACGATGCACTTCCTTGTTTATTGCTTGGTTATGTTCTGGCATAACCAGTCTTCTTTTTTTGTCGGATCGTCTTCTTTTCCGGATTGACCTACAGTGTGTGGGTGATGATAGATGGGTCTATTCCCACCATGTCTTTCATCATCAAGGCAAAAACGTCCTGGTTATCTTTCAACAGTTGGACCAGTTTTATGGCAAATTCTGGATGGATTTTTGTACCAATCCGAACTGCTTTGTCTTCTCTGTCATCCAAGTAGACTACTGTCATTTCTTCTTCTAGTTGTCCAGTGTTTGGTCGATCTCTCGGGCTGGTTGGGGCTGTATTGTCATTTGGAAGGTCGGGGTCAGTTTGACCAGATTGCTGCAGTGACTCCTCTCGTCGTTACATCAATTGCTATTTGTGCAAAGCTTTCATTGTTGCATAGTGGCATTCGGATGCAGCTGGCCGATCTTCTTTGATTATTTCAATTCCATTGTTGGTATGTTACTTTAAGCATTGATGCATGGTGGAGGAAACCACATCCATATTGTATCTAAGGTCTTTCGAGAAACATATTGTATGCGGATGGGGAGTCGACAACAAGAAAATCTGTCAAAAAGACTCATCTACGTGGTTCTCCCGCTTTGACTTGTAGTTGGATGAATTCGAGTGGACGACATTGTTCTCCGCTGAACCTACTATCGGTTGATCGTTGAGCGAGAGCATTTCTTCGGTGAACCGCATCTTTCGAAACGCCGCCATGTACAGAAGGTTGGCAGAACTACCTGTGTTGACTAGCACTCTTTTAGTCTGCCACCTAGCTATCAGTACCGAAATTACTAGGGCATCATTGTGAGGGAAATGGACTCCCTTCGCGTCTTCGTTGGAGAATGTCAAAGTTCGCTACGTTATTCTAGCCCGTTGTGCAGAAGGCTCTGTGTATCCGATCATTGCTAGTAAATCCTGGATTGATCACTTTCGAGACCAATTGGACAGTTCCTTTTTTCCAATTACACCATGTAAGACGCATATCCGCTCCCTTGATTGCTCATCTAGCCTGGCTATTCTTCATTTTGACTCTTTTCACTTAACGAATTTTTTGAGTCATCCTTTCTGGATATGGGGCTCAATCTCGTTCTTTAAGTTGTAGCAATCCGCGATGCCATGCCCGCAGTTCTCATGGAAAAAGCAATATTTTCTTTTACTTTGCCTATCTGGATCTCCTCTTATTTTGGGTTGCCACTTAATGTCCTTTCATTTAGCTATAGTCTTGAGGACCTCAGCTCGACTTGTTTTCAAAGTCGTGAACAGTTTGTTTGACGATCCGAGTTGCATCCTTCTAGGTTTTTGTTGATCGAACTCGAGTCTTTTTTATTGCATATTTTTCCCTCGAGGTCTGTCGTCCCTCCGTTCTTTTTCTCTCATTTCTTGGTCGGCTGGAGTGTGTCTCTTTTCGGATTCGTTCTCTCTTCTGGCAGCCACCATCTCCTCGATGGTAATTTTTTTGGGCGGTCTTTAATAGAGTCGCCACATTCTTCGGGGGGTCTAGATTAAAAGAATCGTAGAATAGTCCCATTTTTAGTCCGACAGTAAAGGTAGCAATGATCGTGTCGTCGCTGCAGTCTTCGATCATGGTCAACTCGTTAGTAAAATGATTGACATATTTCCTTATGGTTTCCTTAGATTTTTTCTTATTCTGATGTGAAGCAGATAGTGTGGGCCTTTTCTCATTTGTTGACTGCTCATGAACCTCGTAATGAAGGCAGTGACTGGCATTTGGAAAAAGTCTATCAATCTCGGTGGCAAGCTGTTGAACCAACTCATTGCTGTGGAGGTGAGGCTGGTTGGAAATGTTTGGCATACGGTGGACTCTATGCTCTCATTCAACGCCTTCATGTGGTGGAAATGTCGCAGATGGTCCGTGGGATTGGTAGTGCCATCGTATGTCTCAAACTTCGGTAGAGTGAACTTTGTTGGTAGAGGATTTATCATGAGCGTGTCAGAAAATGGTGGTCTGGTCAATTCTTACAACACGTTAGGATTCGTGACTCCGATTTTGAATAGAATTTGCACAGGGGTCCTGTCGTTTTGAAGGGGGTCATTTGTTGGTGGTTCACTATTTTCGAGGTTCACTCATTGATGTTCTGCATGAATTTCATTACTTTCTTAAATGTGGTCAATGGGTTAAGCGCGCTCTTGAGTGAGTTTATCCACCATTTTGATTAGGAGATCCATTTTCGTCATGAGTTAATCCACGCAAGGATCTGTGGGCTATCGCTCCATGTAGTGGCTCTCTGTTGCTGGGCATGCTTGGCCGATAGTTGTTGCTGGGACTGAAGCATGCATTATAGATGACACAGATTCTCTGGTCAAGGGATCGGTTTGATTATTGCTAGATTGAGGGTATGGTTTGTCCATCTGTTCTAAAAGTTTTTTTAATTGCTAATCAGAACTGATGAAGTTTCTTGTCGTAGACTTTATTCTTGAAAGGAAAACTATCGTTCCCCACGGACGGTGCCAAACTGATGTGTCCAAAATCTATTCTCCTCTAAGTATGACCTGCAAAACAAATGTTAGATTGCCAAATACCACATTTTTGGTGGCCGAAGGCACTCCGATGCTTAAGTCAATAATTAAATTGGAGATGGAGATAAATCTAGACAAAACTCAGTTAAAGTTGCATACTGATATTTTCCACAATAGACCTACCCCTTACAAAGGCCCCCTGTTCCTGGGCTATTAAATCTGAAAGCAATAAAACCAGTCTATTGTAAAGTAACTTACTGAAAATTTTATAAATAACATTACAAAGACTAATGGGACTAAAATCAGAAAAAGAACCTGGTGAGTCCACCTTAGGGATCAATGCAATAAAATTAGTCGAGAAGGCCGATGGGAGTGCCTCACCTTCAAAGAATTGAATGGCCTTTTTCCATATATCAATACCAATAATCTCCCAGCAAGACTAAAAGAATCCAATAGTAAAACCATTAGGACCCGGGGCACTATTTGCCGGAATATCAAACGTCGCCTATTTTACTTCTTTCAATGACGTGCTCTTGACTATCTGCTCACAATCCACACCCGAAATAACCGAAGGAATGCATGCCAATAAATCACTATCATTTGTTTGAACGACCTGCGAAGAGAGGAGTTGCTGAAAATAGCCATTGGCTTCTCTTGTAATATCCCCCGAATCAGATATCTCCCTGCCACACTGCAAGGTAATAGAGGCAATTGTCATTCTTTTTTGTTTAGCTTTGACCAAAGCAAAAAATATTTGGTGCAAGCGTCTCATTCCCTTAAACTCTTTTTCTCCTGAATTTTGCATCCAAAACAGTTCCACCTAGGGGTGGGCATTTCAGACTGAAAACCCGGACCGAATCGACAACCGGATTGATCGGGTCAGTTCGGATTGGTTTTTTATTTATTATTAAATTTTGGTTTTAAAACCCGGCCCGATGTTTCTGGTCCGGGCCTCGGTTACCCTTTCTGAAACCCGTCGGGTAACCGACTCGGCCCGGGTATGAATAAATAGAACCCTAAAAAAAATTAGACCTTTAAAACCCTAGCGAAAAGAGGGTGTTTGGCCTCCATTTGCGTTCGAGGCGAACTTGTCTTCTCATCTTTGCCGATCCACATCTTCTCATTTTTGTTGAACAGAAATGAAGATCGTTGCCGCATACTTGCTCGCCGTGTTGGGAGGCAACACCACTCCTACTGCAGAAGATTAAGAGGACATCCTTGGATCATTTGGAGTTGAGGCTGATGATGAAAGGATCGAGCTTCTTATATCACAAGTCAAGGGTAAGGACATAATAGAGCTTATTGCTTCTGGAAGGGAGAAGCTTGCTTCAGTGCCATCTGGTGGTGGTGCCCCCATGGAAGTTGCTGAATCTGGTGGAGGTGCTGAAGCTGCAGCTCCTGCTGCCACTGAGGCAAAGAAAGAGGAAAAGGTTGAGGAGAAGGAAGAATCAGATGATGATATGGGATTCAGTTTGTTTGACTAAAAGCCTTGTCTGTCGATCTGTTTCATTTCTACAAGTTGGGTTATGTTTGACCTATTAAAGCTTTTTTTCTTAGTTGGCTTTTATTTTGTTTTAGGATAGTGAAGATGTAGAGACTGATTAAGCATCAAATATTCTCAGTAAAGCCACATCTTGATGACTAGAATTTTGATTTTGAATGTCAGCATACTTCTAAAGTTGTGTGTGAGAATGTAATGGTGTACTTTTGATTGAATGTTTGAAGGCTTGGATGTCATGTTTTTCGAGTTGGTGATTGTTTATATATTTTTCTATGCTATTTGCTTTAATTTTTTGACAAAAAAAAAAAAATTTTAAACAGTTTAGGCTTTATCAAATTTCTAAACTGTTTGGGCTTTGGACTGAGATCGACCCGAGACCGGCCCGAAATTCAGTTAACCAGGCCTCGGTTAACCAGCCCAACTCGGTCCGGTCTTGGGCCTCAGAATTCCTGGCTTAAAAATATCGGGCCGATTTTAGTTTTTAGTTTTCGGGCCGGTTACCCGGACCTGCCCAGCCCTAGTTCCTCCTGCTTAAGGGCCAGTCTGTATTCCGCCTGACACCTGCTCAAATTACAACACGCATTAACATCCCAATTAGCATCCACATTAAGATCGTTACTGATGTTCGATTCCCATCCTGTGATCAAAGCATTCTCCCATTGGCTCATTTCATCTTCTAGAGCCCTTAGTCTGCTGAAAATATTTCCAAACACCTCCCTATTCCATTTAATAAGAGCTCTACGAAGTGATTTGAGTTTAAGATCCACACCATCCAGCGCCATCATATTCAACATCTCCGAACCCCATACAGTTTTGACTATTGAAAAAAAAGTCGGATGTGTGGTCTACATATTCAAAAATCTGAAAAGAGAAAAACCCGCTCTAGATTGCATGGGCATATATACCAAAATTGGCGCATGATCCGAGAAAGTACGCTGAAGATGTTCTACCCTCGTGTTGGACGATTGAGCTAGCCATGAAGAATTCACAAATACTCTATCTATCCTTGCCCAGATACGCTCCCCACCACATCTATTGTTACACCAAGTATACGATGGACCAACAAAACCACAATCAATAAGTCCACAATGTTCAATACAGCTTGAAAAATTAGACATACTAGCCAAGGCTGGTGTATTCCCTCCTAATTTCTCTTGTTCACTGATAACTGTATTGAAATCTCCACCAACCATCCACGGACCCATATACTGAGATGCAAAAAACTTCAATTTCTCCCATAAGACCCTTCTCTCCTCCACTGTGCATTTAGCATATATGAAGCTGATAAAATAAGAATGAGCATTTGAAAAAGATACCTGACAATGAATACACTGATTTGTCACTTCCAGTACCGAGACTGCTAACTCAGGATCCAAAAAAAGCCATATCTTCCCACCCTCTACTTCATTAGACGTAAAACCAGTCAGTTTGATTTTGTTACCAACCTCCGAATAACGATTAGCTTCAATCATGGGTTCTGCTATCATAATGATGCGCACTTTGTATTCTTTAACCATGTTTTTCAGTCTATTCCTCGTAGCTCTATTACCAACTCCACGGGCATTCCAAAACATAATATTATCCATCATTTTTGGTTTTGGCATCAGAGACGGTCAGCCTCGCCATTCTGCGCATACCCGGAGGAAACGCCATCCTGACTTTTGTGTTCTTCTTCTTGCTCATCTCTCCGTCTGACACCGCCCCTAATTCCAAATCCCTACTGAATGCTGCTTGTGGACCAACCTCGAAATTTGAGTCGGCTTCATCACTATCATCACCGGTACTCTCGAGAGTGTTAATATTCAATTTCTTCCTTCGTAACCGCTTAGTTTCTTTGAACAAAGATATAGTCTTGTCCAAAGTGTCTCCAAGTTTTTTTGATTCAAATTCAAGGGATTTATTACTATCATATTTTTCTAACAAACCCTTGATCCTAATTAGGGACAGATATTCGTCATCGCAAGGTCCCCTCATAAGTTCCACGTCTTGCTGGCCCTGCAACACTGGACTGCCTACTATCAACCTTGCAGCACCTGTGTGCTCAGCTCCAAACGTGGAGCACTTATCCAAACTTGCAGCCAAGGCATCCCCTTCCTTCTTACCAGGAACAACTGCATCCCCTACCTCCGCATCCTTAAATTGTTTTGAATTAGCCTGGTTGGAAAATTTAGTTTCATTCTCTATCGAAGCCGCAACCCTTGATTCCTCTTTCATTGTTGTCCCTGCAACCACATCCACGCCTACTACTAGAGAATCCACCAAATCCATCGTTTCCTCCTCCAAATCAGCTTGAATAGCTTTTTCAATCCAGCTAGAAGTATATCCTGCTTGTTTACAATCAGAAACAAAATTGGTAATTCTTCTCGACTTGGAGCAATTATTAGAATGTACTTCTCCTTCCAAATTAACATCCTTTTCCATATCTTTGTTTCCCTGAGATTCTGAATCCTTTTACAACTTCACTATCGATTTAGAACCCAAATTAGCATTGCCCAAAACATTTCATCTTCCAAATCTTGGTCCAAACTTGCTAATATTTCGAAAGTATTTTTCAAAATTGTACTATCGTTCCCTACTTTCCTAGGGCCGAACTCCACTCCATCCTCTTTTTTTTTCACTAGGACTAGCCTACTCCGCTTTAACCTCGCCTAACCCTGTTAAATTTTCTGCCTTCTTCATCACCGGTTTGTAAACTTTACTCACTTCCTTGCCTTTCGGTTGATTCCCAATACCCCTCTCCCTTGCGGTTTGGTTTTTGTGTTTTCCTTTTTAGACTTATTCATGCCAACTTTATCTTCCTCCTTATGAGTAGCCTTGCAGTTCCCCAATCGCTTCCTACATGCTTCAAAAGTGTGGCCAATCATAGTGCAATTATCACAATATTTGAAGCCTGGATACACAATCTTCTGCCAAAAACCTGTGGTTCCGGAGAACTCTAACCAAATTTTGCTAGGAAGCTCCTCTGATAGATCCATCTCAACGCACATCCTTGCCACCCCAGGTCGAGTGAAACCCAAAGTGCTATCATCAATTCTAAGGAAAGACCCAATGGAGTCTCCTACTTTTAAAAACAACGGATGAAAAAATTGTAATGGCAAATTAGGAAGATCCTCCCACAATGGGGCTCGCACCGGATCTTCCTTAAGACTGAATCCTTGATGCCAGCGGAACACTTTGAATCTAACCCCCCAAATCATAAAAGAGTCTCGCGACAAAGCCTTATTAACTTCTTCTTCCGACTGGAATCTGACAAGAACATGTCTCTGATCTAGCAAACCCATGGTAAACTCCCCCATAACACCCCATGATCTATGAATGGATTCACGAATAGCCTCAAGAGAAGGCCTATAGCTAGATAACTTAAGCACAATAACATATGATTCAACGTACCTTTCACATATTTTTGCTTCCGAAATAATCATAGATAGTGTTGGACTTCCATCTTTGCGAAAATGGTTGCCTTTCATTGGTTCCCCTACAATAACACCTTGCTTAACAACTCCCAATGCTTGGAAGAAACTTCGAGGAGGCTTGACATCAACGACCGAGGCGCCTCCACCCCCAGCCATGTTCTCCCCTCCCTTGGTGGCTTGAGTAGCCGCCATGAATAAGATGAGAAAACTCCTAACTTTGACTAAAAGTAGAATTCAAATCACATATTTATCTACAACAATGGAATAACGTTCATTACATATACGGGGTGTCACTTTAGATAAATCCCAATACAAAAAGTTCTAGGTACCATTGCATTCCAATTTAGAAGCAAACCAACAAACAAACAGTGATGTATTCGCCATTAACAAGCCTATGCTCTAAAATAAATGAACAACAGACTTGCATATAAACAATAAAGCAAATTAATGTATGCACTACTGACATTTTTTTTTTAATTTAAATAAACCTAGCTATGGGATGCCAGACCTTTATTACTAGGAAAAAATTATGTTACACATGTCGGGGGTACATGACGACTTTACCCGAGATTGAAACCAATGAAAATACATCATTAAAATCAATAGAAAAAACTCTCCTAACTCATACACATTCAACTTCATATTGTATAGCTAAAAACATGCTAGCACTAAATGAACATAATGCGTCAACCATTCTCTAAGTCTCACTAGCATCAGATTAACGCCATTGTCAGTTTGCAACATTGCAAATCACCTACGAGCACGCACTGTGAGAACAGCAGCAGCAGGAAGTAGAGAACACTCTGTTTTGCAGCAGAAAGCACTCTGTTTTGCAACAGTTTTCACTTTGTTCCAGCAATCCAGCCAGCTCCACACCCTCCTGAAAAAGCTTCACACCAAAGCTTCGCAGTAGAGAGCACTCTGCTTTCCAAACTTACGAACTGAAAACAGACACAAATGCGGAGACTCTGTCAAAGAAATTTTGCACCATTTCTTCGCAGACAGCATCTACTCCTCAATTTGCACAACGCTGATCCAAAACTGTGTTGATGACACAGCAAA
The DNA here is from genome assembly GCA_963556465.1 of Berberis vulgaris. NCBI lineage: Eukaryota > Viridiplantae > Streptophyta > Magnoliopsida > Ranunculales > Berberidaceae > Berberis > Berberis vulgaris. Next base: position 65,757,311 of record OY747131.1, on the reverse strand, counting down.
CACCCGGACCATGCCGCAACCAACATGTTCCATATGTAATTTATGACCACATGTAAAGTATATTTATTCCTGTCTAAGCCATCCTGCAGAAAAAAGAAAATTGCAAAAAGGCACATGCATATAGAATACCCTTTTGCAAAGTGGCATCCATAGCAATACCGTGGCATCCTTAACAACACCGACCAGGACCAGGCCACTTTAATCTTCCACTTGAGCTCATATCTAGCAAACTCCAAACAACAAAAACCATAAAACAATATAAGTTCTTCGCAACAAATCCACTCCCAATCCATATGATCTTTCGTTAACATGTTCATTTAGCATCCGAAAGTCGTACATATACCGTCTTATTCTTATCAAGAATAATTAAGGACCTTATTCTTTTAGGCAACGCGTCCCAGGAATAAGTTCTAGACAATAGCTCCACTTGCACCAATCTAGTCAATGCATCCGCCACCGAATTAGTCTCCCTGAACACGTGTATACAGTACCACGTCAATGCCTCACTCATATCTCTAATCTCCCTCCACCAATTGCTAAGAAACCATAGAATACTAGCTTCTTGGCATATAGACTTCCTAAAACATGTGTGCTATCCTACACCTATATATAGACTTCCTAAAACATGCAATGTAACATCTTACTCAACTGAGATTGTGGATTAGAAGGCTTTTCAGTGTATGAATCTGATGATGCTAGAGTGACAGTTGAATGACCCTGAACCTCAACGGAAGTGGTAGCACCCAATGATGTAGGTTGAAGTGAGATTTTAACGAAATCAAAACCAAAAAGCATACAAGTGCAACCCTTTGATTGATCTACTGGTGAACCTACTTTGCCAAGTGCATTCAAAGATAATTTTATTTCTCTGATCCCTTTGTTGGCATGGTCCCCCAGGTATCTTCTGGGCATGTTGCTCCACTAGTGCAACTAGATTCGTAATTAGACACAGACAACAATCCTCATGGCAGACAGCTCTGCAGTCAGGTCAGCACCAGCAAAGACTCTTATGGAGGCATGAAAAAGATAGTCAGAGGCACGTTCAATCTGTTTCATCCTCAGTTTACTGGGCTCGATAATCCCGACAGCACGAAGGAGATCTTCTTCCATGGCTAACATCAGAGAAGAAGTAGGAGCGAGCTTAGCAGACTCCTCCATAGCCCGATGAAGAGGGTTATCAGGCTCAGTCGTCACCTCCTCACTCGCATGATAAGGGATATCAACCGCGAGTGCTCCACAAGCTGTCTTTCGGGTCAGACAGTGAAGTAGCCTAGACAACCCCCACCTTGGCCTTCTTGGACTTGCGAGAGGAGGAGAGCAAACCCTTTGCAATTTTCCTCTTTGATGGACTAGGCAGCTTTGCCACTCTTTTCTTCTGTACTCCGGGTGCTCGGACATCGGTCCTAGAAGAAGAGCCGACAGGAGCGGTTAGAGCTTGTTTGACTCTAATGGTCCCACTAAAAAACATACCACTCCACTTGATGTTCTCAGGCTTAAGAACATCCGAAATAGGAATCAACGACAGAGCGAGAAAGTCAGCCGTCACTTTGTCCTCCTCAAGAAAAATAACGATAGAATCATGTCCCCTTATTTAATAATAGTTGACCAGTCATACAATATCAAATGTCGTATTAAATGAAAAAAGTTACTGGGATTCCTAATGTCGCGGATGATCAGTTGGCCACCACAAGTGAAGTACTTAGACTTCAAGGAAGCAAAAAAGTTGTACTTCTACCAATTCTTCGTAAAATATGGAAGCTTGTCCAGACAAATAGGTTTTACTAGCAAGCAGACGCCATGCTTGTTTATCCTAATTGGAGCCATTGAATGGATTAAATTAGGCGACAGATGAAGCAATCTTCCTTCTCCCTAACCAGAACAACGATCAAAATCCTCCACCCATCTGGTGCAAACTGGGCCGGGGCAATGCCCCGATACTACAAGATTGCCAATTTACGTCAGGAACCGGGAAACAAAGGCGTACTTTGAAGAAGGCCTGTGTAGTATAACATACCCCTCCCTTGGGATTACCGAAGACTCGCCCTTTGTCAAGAGCAACAACCTCAAGTCATCAAGAACCTAACCATGGCTGTGGAGGTAAGCCAGATCCTCTTCCGACATTGAGGGTTCCTCAAAGAATTCAAGGCAAACCGCATGTCGCTCGTGAGAAAATCTCTTAGACATGGTTTAATGGAGGTTTGCACTAGACCTGACTGGAGAGTTCTTGAAAAAATAGATAACAAAAAAATGAGTTTTGGAAGGTGAAAAGATCAGGTGCCCAAACCCAGATCACGCGGGCCTAGAGTGGTGCATATCTTGGAGCTTGGCCTAGGAAGATAAGGCCCGAATACAGACCTCTGAGCTATCACAAGCCCAGGATCCACTTGCACAACTCTCAACCTAATCAAGTATTAGGTCCCAAACAGAGCCAAATGCTAAACGAAACTCATTCATGGACATGTAAGATCCTAAGAGGGATCCCCTCCCTCCATCACACCTCAAAAGTAGAGCCAACAAATGAGTAAAATACTCGCTATATATAGTGAATGAGGGGGATGAGAAAGGTCCAAAATTACAACCTAATTTACAATCTACATCCATCCTTACTCAGTCACCAGACTTTAGTATCAGAGTGCCTTTAGCTACAATGGTGGTCTCTGGCTCACTGTTGTTCATTTTGCAGGCCAAGAATCGATAGGACAAATTTGGACGCATCAGGTATGTTCTCCCCCACTGAGGTCGATCGACCCTAATGGGACGATCTTTTCCCTTAGCCTGCGCGCCACAATTGTTGACAAAAAAAGAGCAGAGGCTCAAGTTGCTATTTTCTGAAATTTTCTTCCTCCATTGTGGGCGACGATAAACGTAAACGACTCAGCTAAGGAGTCGATGATTATGGACGGGGTTGTGCTGTGGAGGAGTGATGGTTCTTGTATTGCAGTGAAGCAAATATTTTTTGGGGGCATGGATCAAATAATAAAGCAGAGTCATAAGCTCTTGTTGAAGGTCTCAAGTTGTGTTTAGAAGTAGGGGAGTGAGAGTACTTATTCAAACTTATTTGAGGCTAGTCAGAGATTTTTTCTATAGTTCCATCAAGATTCCAAGGATGTTGGAATCCATATGTAGGACAATTATTGTTGAAAGCAAATGTATGGAATGTTCATGTATACTCGTGTTTAGGGAAGCGAATGCGGTTGCGGATGCACTCGCCAACAGCGCTCAAGGGGAGAAGTTAGCCGACAGTATGATGCCCATTATCTTCCTAAATGGCCTAAGGCACTGCTGCTATTAGATCAGGCGCATACTGCATATGTTAGGTTCTCAAACAAATGACGAGACATTATGGATTTATCAAAATTTTTGTGTTGGAAGGTATCGAGTTTCAGTGGGAGAATGGAATAGATTTCAACTCTGTTTTGGTTGTTATCGTGTCTATTTTGAAACATAGTGTTATGCATGTTGGGTCTGTTGCGCGAGCAGTAGGTAAAAAAGTTTTAGTGCAATTGGTTTCAAGGCTTCCAAGGTTCTTGCAGGCGTGTGTGGGTTTCTGTTTGCAATAACAGAACAAGACTCTGGTTTTCAGTTTAGGAATTTGCGAAGTCTGGATATTACTTTTGGTTTGGCAATATCTTGGCGCTATTGGTTGGATAATACTTGGTTGCAGTCGAGTTCCTGGGAGATGGTGTAGGAGTTGTTTGGTACATGGATTTCATAATAATAGTGGTTTTAATCTTATTATTTTTTAATCAAGTTATTCGGGTAAAGTCGTAATGTACCCCCGAATAGTATGTCAATCTTATTTGATAAATAATAAAGGTGTCCACCAATTGTAGCTTGTGATCGGAAATCCACTATCTTTGTGAGAGGTCGTGGGTTTGAGACTCCACCAGTTATGATTTTGTGAGTTTTCGCCCGATTATTAGAAGCACGTGTGCTCCACTGTTTATAAGCCTTCGGGTATTGAAAGTAGCTGCTTAGATGAACTAGACCGGAACGAAGCGAAAGAAAATCTTCATATGAGGTGGAGGCGATGGACCAGATCGAAAGCAAGTATACATGCTAGATGGAGGCAACGAGGATATTAAATGGCTACAATATTGTAGCCTTCGGACGTAGTTTGGTTAGCCTTATAGGCTCAATCATGTAGCCTTCAGGCATGGATTAATCAATAAATAAATAAAAAGGGTCAACGACAAAAAATTTCTTTTAAAAAAAGAAAATAATAAAGTTCTGGCATCCCATAGCCACCCCTCCATCTTGGAGATTTAAATATAAAATAAAAAAGAGATAGGGTTTGGTATTTGTTGCAATAGATACAAACAACTGTCAAACTATGTGAGTTCTTTGGTCGGATAGTGTTTTGTTTTTGTTTTTTATCACCTACAAATTTACGATTAGTTCGTATTGATACGATTAAGATTGGTTTTATTGAATCATTGATCCTTGTGTACTCCTTGTTTTTTGGTAGGATTGTGGTGAAAATTCTAGTGATTGTCATCATCTTTGCTTGTTGGAACAAAATTAGGGATGGCAGTGGGGCGAATTTTCACGGATATTCGCCCTGTTCGCCTCGAATAGGGTGGTTTTGGATGTGCCTAAATGAATTTTGGGGTAGTTTTGGAGATCCAAACGGTATCCATCACATATTCGTGGCGGATATGAATTTGGCCGTATCTGCCCCACGAATATCCGTGTATGCAGAAAATTTACTGAAATACCCTAAACTCTTGCAAAAAAACCCTAAGCCACCCATCGATCTGTCTCATTCTCTCACTCTTCTCCTCTCAATCTTCTCATTTTCTCCAAACTCTCCTATTCGCCTCTCAGCCGTTCACGAACAATACATCTTCTCCGCCCTTCACTTTCAATTATTTATCCCTTACTTTGAGTTCAAAGACTCTAGTTTGTTGCTGAGTTCTGACTGATTTGGATCCTTCATATACAGAAGGAAATGCAACAGATGATGGTGTTGTTGCTAAAATAAATTTGGAAGTGGTATCTATTCGAGGAGGTGTTTTCTCTGTAGATCTACCATTGGTTTCATTAGATTCACATCTTTTCCTTGTAGATCTGCAATTGAGGAGGTGTTTTCTTTGCAGACGTACCCTCTCTTCGCCATTTTTTTTAATAGTTGCCATGGTAGAAGTCAAGGGAGGAGGAGGAGTCGCCAAGGGAGACTTTCCTCAACTATCAAAAGAAATTTGGAGGGACGGAGAAAGAAAATTCGCCATGGTAGACGTTCCCTCCCTTCACTATGCTCTCCTTCTGCTATTTTCCTCTTCACAAATCTCTTTGATTTCAAGTCTAGCATTCCCTCTGTTCGCTCCGTTCTCCTTCTGCTTCTTCTCGGACTATCAAACTTGTAAGTGTAGTCTAATATGAGATAACCCCAAAGATAAAATTTGAGGACTCGACATTGGATTTTGCTTACATTTGAAGAATTAAGTGTCTTTTATCATACATGTAAATTACGGCGATGGAATGTTTTGTAATAGATCAGATCTTTGTAGATAAGAAGATATCCCTAATTGAACAATGAAGAGAATTTCTTAAAAGAAAGAAATTGGTTAGTAATGTTAATTAGTTTACAATACTAATATAAAAATTTTGACTGTTGAACAAGCTTGTGTCTTGTAGCAGTTAGACAAAGGTGAACCGCAGTAGAGAAGAAGACAATTTTTTTTTTGGAAATTAAATGGTTACTCGGGGCGAGGCGATATCCGTCAATCCATCCGAAGCATGGATGATTTAAAAAAATTATATATAAACGAATATTCGGAGCGGATTCGGGAATCTGCGATCCTTGATGGGGCAGGTATGGGTTTTCCCAAATCCGTCCCAATATGCCCAGTTGCCATCCATAAACAAAATTGCGACCAAGTCATTTCCTTTTGTTGATTCGACACTGTCAGAGAATGGTATGGTGAGGCCCTGACACCGATTTGAGGATAGGGGAGTCCAATTAGAGTATCAAATCGGATTCTCTTGGCTCAAGTTTACCATTAATTAGATGTGGTTATTATTAAAAACTTGCCTCATTGGTTCAAATATTGAGCCTATGATATCATCCACCACGTACAAGTCTTATTAGCCAAGCTACTTGTTGATTGTGTTGTACACTGATTTTGTGTATTTATTTATTTATTCACTACACCAAATTGGCATTTTTGTAATAACCCCTAAAATAGTATACTTTTGAGCTGTAATAGTCCACCAAATAATTTACACATTTTCACAAACAAAGTGATACAATAATTATATCACCATGAATAAGAGTATGGTGCTATAAGTGATACTATTCATGATGATCCAATTTATTGTATCATTTTTTTGTGTAAATGTTTTTCATTTTTTGGCTGAATTTTGTTTTGACTTGAAATTATTTGGTGGATTGTTACAGCTCAAAAGTGTTACTATTTTTTTGTTTGTTACAAAAATTCCAATTTGGTGTAGTAATTGTACTTGCATATACGTAAGTCATTGCGAGAAAGCTCTACCTAGGCGATTTTGGAATTCCAGGGGTATTTTGGTGAATAATTGGTCTAGTTTAATCTGCACCATTCTTTTAACTTTTGTTTTAATATTGATCATCCAAGTTAAGGACCTGCATAGGTTTCCCATGGCGGCTCCTCCAGCCGCTATAGTGGAAGGCCACACGGCTGGGCTAGGAGGCGCACAACCCGAGGCTGCAAAGTCGTCGAGGACCTTTCTTCAGGTGTTGGGGGTCGTGAAGAAGGTCACCATTGACGAAGAGCCAGTGAAGGGGAATCGTTTTTGAAAAGAGGGTTGTCCGGCTTTGTCCATGAATATTTTCGAAGCGAAAAGATGTGAAAGGTATGTTGAATCTTCTATTATTGTTCTTAAGTTTTTCAGTTATCGTCCTTCGTTTGAGGCCATCAGAGAAACGATTCATCGAACTTGGGGAGTCATGGGGGACTTTACAATGGGATTGTTAGATCCGAGGAATGTTCTTGTAAGATTTCAGGCAAAAGAGGAGGTTAAAAAAGCTTTATCGCGGGATTCGTATATGATTAGGGGTGTTCGATTTAAAATGTTTAGATGGCACCAGGGTTTTAGTCTTAGAGAAGACCCGATATTAGCCCCTTTGTGGGTAGATTTATCGAACTTACCTATACAATTTTATCATCGTTTATATTTGAAAGAGGTAGGGAACTCGATTGGTTCTTTTCTGAGGATTGATGACAATACTCTTGGATTTACTAGACTAAACGCAGCTAGGTTGTGTGTGGAGATGGACCTATCAACCAAACAATCTAATCGGATTTGGCTAGAGTTTTCCGGGGGTAAGGGTGATGCAGATTTAACTAACCTAAATAAATAGGTTAATTTAACCTAGTCTTAATAACTGCAAGTGCACAGTGTCTAACTGGTAGACAAGGACAAATAAAGGTCGATCCCACAAGGACTGTGGTTGCAATTAAATTTCAGAGTTGACTTAAACTAATTTAAATGGGGGTTACAACAATCAAAATATCTAAACTAAAAATCAAATTAAAAAGAAAAATAAAAGGTTTTTAAGAATATGAGAAGGGAAACCAAGGCATTGAATCCACCAATTCAGTTTTTCAAGTTATTTTTATCTAACTTATTATTTTCTAAAGCGAGAAGCTTTAGGGATGAGAATCCCTTGCTTGCATCGATGATGTGATCGTTAAGAACAATCCAGTTTTAAAATCCAATGTTACAATTAACTTCAGCATAAATTATAGGCTCCTAGCATTGAGTGTCTTATTACGGCACACTCAATCACAAGTCTAACTTATTAAGTTTCAACTCCTAGCATTGAGTGTCTTATTACGGTACACTCAATCAGAAGTCTAACTTAACCAATTAAAACTAATGCTTTAAATATTAGTAAACAAACTCTAACTACCGACTAGTCTAGATCAAATCCGATATAATCAGTGAAAGTAATTTACTAATACTCAGAAATTAAATGTATTTTGCAGTTAAGCACATAATAAAATAAAAAGTCAAACTAGAACAAACTCTTGAAACCCAATTGGTTTCATCTTAGCCTTGGCGAAGGGTTTAGCTCTCCATGGTAGCATTGGTCACAATATCAATGGAATCCATCTCAGCACAAACGCGAATCCCGAGAAAATGTTGCAACTGCACTGTGGCTGCTCAGAATGAACTCGGGGGTGCCAATAGTGAAACTGTTTGAAAAACAGTTATTCCCCGCCAAAAATCGCTCTGCACTTCGCACCTTCGTCTCCAGCGAGCAGCGCCGCTCGCGCTGCCTCGTCTTCGCTCCTCGCGAGCTCCCTCGTCCTCCAAACGGCTCCGGCAGGGTTGCAAACTCTGTTTCTTGGCGGTGATGGCGGTGGGAAGTGATCTGTGGTGGCGGTGATGGTGGCTTGCGATGCTTTGTGGTGGTTGCGTTGCTGAAGAAGAAGAACAGGCAGAGAGAAATGGGAGAGAGGAAGAGAACGGGCGAGAGAAACAGGGGCGGCTGCGAGGGAAGAGAACAGGGACTATGTTTTGTGCGCGGTTGGTTGCGGGGGAGGAAAACAGGGACGTGCTCCCTATTTCTCCTCTGTTCTGTGCGCGAGATGGATGATGGTGGGGGCGTCTGATGGTGGTGGAGACTGTGGTTCTTGGATGGTGGTGACTGTGGTTGTTGGACGGTAGCGAGGTGAAGTAAAATAGGGTTGTCACGCCCCTGTTTCGTGGTGGGTAGTAGCGGTGGGAGGTGGTGATGGTGATGATTGCGGGATGATCACCCTGTCGGTTCTCCTATCGAGCGAGGATTGTCGGCAGGGTGGATTGGCGTGGTGGCTGAAAAAGAGAAAAGGAAAAACACCAGTAGGAAAAGAGAGCCCGCCCAGAAATTAGGGTTATTGGGTTTTATATAAAATTAGGGTAATTGTGTTGGGTTAACTGCACCCCCGTCTCCGCTCGTCAATACCAAATTGCTTATTATCACCTCGAACTCCGCATTAATCCGTTAACGCTCTGAATCCTGAAAAATACAAAATTTAAATAATTAATATAAAATAGATTGTCAAAGTGAATAACAAATATAAATTAGGTGATATTATGTATAATAATTAGATGAATATCAAAGGGTTACTAGCAGAAAATAGTTTATTCGGGTTTCAAATATTGTGATAATTGTGCCATGATTGGGCATACTTACGAGGCTTGTAGGAGACGCGCTAGGAACAAGAAAGATAATCGTCAAGATTTGGCGAAGCCGGATAACATTAAGCAAAGTGAAGGGAGCCTGAAAATTCAAATTGTTGGGAATAAAGATAAGGGTAAGCAGCCGAAAGGCATAGAGTCAAAGCAGGTTTATCACCCAATTTTGAAAGAAGTTAAGAATAAAGCAGAGAAAGTTGGTGTTAGTAAGGCAAAAAATGACAAAAGAGTCAAAGTTTTCAGCCAGGTCGAGCCAGTAAATAAGCAGAATGCAAGTCTCTTTCCGAGATTAAGGACATGGTTCAACAAAACTCTTTTGAAGTGTTAGCCAACTTGGAACAAGAGTTGGAGTTAAACAACGACTTGCTTAATGCAGAAACAAAGGGTAGACAAGGCTAAAAATCAGGAAGTTGATGATGTTGTGATCAGTTTAGAAACAAAGAATATAAAGATTCCTAGTAAGTCATTAGCTAAATTAGAAACAAAGTCTGCTTCATTGTCTAAGGAGTCTTTAGCCAACGTAAAAACGGAAAGTATAAAGGAGGTATTTCTCAAGGATGTTACTGGCACGATCAATTTAGAATCAGAGTCTAAAGAAGAACACAATGCAAATAGAAAGATTCTACAGCAAGGGATTCAAGCCATTGACAATTTGGAAACATTGAACAAAGATGATGTTTCTATTAAAAAGTCGATTGAGGATAGGCTTAAATATTTCAGGGCCGATTGCAAGGAAGCAGATTATTCTACTAGTGGGATCGAGAAAGGAATTCAGGGTGCTGAAGTCGAAGGATCACACGCAAGCTCTACTGGCCGAGCAATTGAGGGTGTCGACGAAGTAGAGGTGAGTGCTCGAACTAGGAGGATGGTGTACGCAACACGTCCTGTTTGAGGAGCGGAAGGTGCTTCCTAAGCTGTCGCAAGATACGGCTGAGCTTCATGGGTTGGAACAAGTTTTGAACATGCAAAATTCAGGCAGTAGGGAGTTTATGTTGGTCAAGGACACGACAAAAATTAATAAGCTGGGTGAAACCTTAGACAAGGCTATTTCACTATTTAAAGAGTCTCGTAGGCTTCGAAAAAAGAAGATGAACATAAATACGCTTGTAAGTACAAGTGATGACAGTGACGAGGTAGACTCCGAGTCTGAGATTGGTCCACAGGCGATAATGAGCAGAGATTTGGAGTTTGGGGCAGTGTCGGAAGGTGAGATGAGTAAAAAGAAATGTAAGAAAGTCAGGTTGGTGATTCTCCCAAGAAGTCGCCGACTGGCAAGGCCGAATGGTTCACCCGTCTAAATTAGAAATGATTGATAACTTAATGTTTGGGAATGCTCGAGGTGTGGGGAATAGAGCCATGAGGAATAAACTAAAAAGATTGGTGAACGAGTACAAAGTCAGAATTATTATGATCGCAGAACCTATGATTGAGGCTAGTCGTCACATGGAGGTTGGCAATAAAATCAGATTGTTAGGTTTTACGTCTAATGAAGCAACGGGAAGAAAGATTTGGATTTTTTGGGATCCAGAATTGAAGGTTACGTTGGTGGATGAGTCAGATCAGTTTATTCACTGCCAAGTAACGGATTCTAACTCTCGGACCTTTTTTATTTCCTTTGTTTATGCTAAATGCACTGTGGAGGAGAGAACGGAGTTATGGGTGAAGTTGGAACATTGGGCAGTTCAGTATGATGTCCCTTGGATGGTTGGTGGAGATTTTAATGTAGTTACTAGTGATAATGATAAGTTAGGAGATAATCCCCCTTCTTTGATCAGCATGCCTAACTTTTCGGATTGTATTGAGCATTGCGGGCTTCTGGATTATGGGTTTATAGGACCTAGGTTTACTTGGTGCAACAATAGGCGTGGGAGTGATTGTATTTGGGCTAGGCTGGACAAAGTTTTTGTAAATTCGTTGTGGCAGTCTCAGTTACCATACACAAAGGTGGAGCATCTACAACGTACTTTTTCGGATCATACTCCCATTCTGGTCTCCATGCCAACGTAGTCTAGAGTGGGTTATTCTCCTTTCATGTTATTTAATATGTGGGAGACGCACCCGTCTTTTGAGGAGCTGGTTGAGTCGACTTGGAGAGCAGAGATGGCTAGTATGAGGGCGCTTGATGTGGTGGATGTTAAACTCAAAACTCTCAGCGGAGCTCTTATCTTAAGGAATAGGCAGTTTTCAGTAATGTTTTTAGCAGGATTAGGGCCCTAGAAGATGAGATGAGCCTATGGGAAAATATTCTAATTTCTAGATGGGAGGGTATTGGTAGTAATGGTCTCAATGTGGAGGCTAACTGGGATGTCAATGCGTGCTGCAATCTAAGCAGATGCTAGGCAAAATCTAGACTAGCACTTAAACAAGAGAAATTGTATTGGATGCAGAAAGCAGGGGAAAGAGACTTTAAGGAAGGGGATGCTTGTACCAAATATTTTTTTGCCTCAGTTAAATCGAAACAAAAAAAAAGATCTATTTCTACAATTAGTTTGCAATGTGGAAGGGAGATTACTGAGGCGGGGGAAATTATTCGAGAAGCTAATGATTTTTTTCAACGTCTTCTTACTGCTCAAGATGATTGTGAACACGATCCGGAGATGTTGAGTTGTATTCCCTCGGTTATCTCTGGTTTGGATTGCGATCAGTTAGTCAGTAGTCCGACATTGGAAGAAGTGAAACATGCGACCTTTGGCATCCCGAAGAATAGTGCTCCAGGGCCAGACGAGTTCACTGCTGGTTTCTTTCAGTCTTGTTGGGAGATTGTTGGAATTGACATTTGGAAAGCGACTATTCAATTCTTTGAGGGTGAGGCTCTACTGTCGGCTTTTGCAGCGAACTTTATTGCCTTGATTCCTAAGGTGGATGCACCAGGTTCTTTTTCTGACTTTCGTCCTATTAGTCTTTGCAACGTCATATATAAAATTTTCAGTAAATTACTTTGCAATAGACTAGCTTTACTATTGCTAGAGCTGGTGGCTCAGGAGCAGGGTGCCTTTGTAAGGGGTAGATCTATTGTGGAATATATTGGATTGGCTCAGGAGATGATGAGAGATATTAATAAAAGGGTCACAAGCGGAAATGTGGTCCTGAAGATTGACATGGAAAAGGCTTATGATCGTTTGGAATGGTCTTTCCTTTTGGCGGTGCTTAAGAGGTTTGGTTTCTCGAATAGAGTTTATCATCTTTTTACTAATTGTATCGCTCACTGTGGATTTTTGGCTTTGTTGCAAGGAGTGTACAATGGGTATTTTAAATCCTCTAGGGGGTTGAGGCAAGGTGATCCACTTTCTCCTATGTTGTTTATCATTACAATGGAGGTCCTTAACAGAGGGTTGAAGGCTTCTTTTAGTAACGAGAATATTTGTTTTTATTATACTCCTAGACATTGCTCGCCCATTACGCACCTTTTGTATGCAGATGATACACTGATTTTTATCAATGGGAGGAATTGTTTGGTCACAGGCTGTATGAAATTCTTGGAAAGATATGTCAAGGTCTCAGGTCAGAAGATTAATGCAGGTAAAAGTTCTTTTATGGTGGAGGAAAAAGCTTCAACTGAGCAAGTGGTTGCCATTAAAACGTACACAAAATTTCAATTTAGAGGGTCTCCCTTAAAATACTTGGGTGTCCCTAATTTTCAGAGAAAATGCAAAAGTATCTTTTTTGATGAGATAGTGAGCAAGATTCATAAGAGAATTAGTGGTTGGAAGGCAAAGTTGTTATCGCCTGGTGGGAGACTAGTTCTGATCAGGCATGTGCTAAGCTCCATTCCAGTATATACTTTAAGTGCTATGTGTGTGCCTCAAAAAGTCATTTCTAGAATTCAGAAATTGCTGTCGAATTTTTTCTGGGGGGACTATGAAGGAAAGTTGAAGAAAAAATGGGTTTCTTGAACAATAAATGTTTTCCTTGGGAAGAAGTAGGCTTGGGGGTTAAAAGTCTTGTAACTACCACAAGAGCTTTTCGAATCAAAGCTTTGTGAAATCAGCTTACTGCCAACTCTTTGTGGGCTAATTTTATGAAAGGCAAATACTGGAAGGTAGGGGTTCCTTTGATTTACCAATTGGAGAAACAGGGAGCTTCGCTATTTATGAAAGAAATTATGAAGTTAAAATCGGTTTTTGTTAGCAATTGTGTTTGGCGAAATGGCAATGGGAATTCGAGTTTTTTTATGCAAACTGGAATCTTACGACGGTTTTTATAAGGTCGGAGGAGTTAGTGGAGCAAGGTGTTTGGCCTACGATCTATGAGGTCCAGAGTGGAGATCTCGAATTGGTGAGTCGACCAGTGAGGGATTGGGCAAGGGTACTTTATGATGACAGAATCTAGAGTGGTGATCAATGTAGTGATACTTGTATTTGGATTCCTAATTCTGATGGTTTATTTAGTACTCGGTCGGCCAATGAGTTGCTTCGCAGCAAGAGAAAAAAATCATTATTATTTAACAAGATTTGGCTTTCTCTTTTGCCTTCCAGAATCTCAGTTTTCGTTTGGAAGTTGTTATTGAGGGGAGTTCCAGTCGATGGGGAGTTACACCGTTGCGGTTTTAGTTTAGCCTCTAGTTGTTATTGTTGTGTAGCGCCGAATGTGGAGACTTTACAACATCTGTTCTTAGAGGGCAGACTGGCAACGGGTGTTTGGAAACATTTTGAAATGATTTTTGATGTCCATGTGAGAAGGCCAACAAAAATTTCTACGGTGTTGACAGTGTGGTTCAAGAGGGCTAACAAGAACACACAAGTTGGGATTATTTATTTTCTTACTCCGATGTTTATATTATGGGAGATTTGGAAACAGGGGTGTAGGGGAGTTATGAGAATGACAAGCCTAATGCGATGACAGTTATTTTGTTGGTTCGGAAGAGTTTACGGTTGGCAAATTCATTCGTTTATCCTAAGCGAATTAGTGAAAGGAAGGAGCCGATATTGGCCTAGGGTTTGACTATTTCACCGATCGTTAATAGGGGTAATAGAATTGTGTACTGGAGTCTCCCATCGGAAGATTTTGTTGCCCTCAATGTGGACGGCTCGTCGAGGAGTAATAAGGTGACGACTGGAATTATTATCAGAAATAGTTTGGGTATTTGTATTGCGGCTAAGCAAATTATGCTTGGTACTTGTTCTAATAATCACTACACCATAATTGCCTATTAATAGTGTTGAGGTTCTAGCGGTTTATGAGGGGATGCGATTGTGTAATAAGCTGGGGTGCAGGAAAGTGATTATTCAAACGGACTCCAAAATTGTACGTGGTTGGTTTTACAAAGAATATAAAATTCCATGGTACTTTGAGAATGTCTGGAGAGGTATTAGAAGGTTAGAAGAAAAAATGGTGATTGGGTGTGTGCATATATTTAGGGAAGCCAACGCGGTGGTGGATGCGCTAGCGGATAGAACTCAAAATGAAGGATTGACATGAGAGTTCGGATAGCGGGATCTCCCTAATGGGATTGCTGGCTTGGTGCTCTTGGATAGGAGTCGGACTCCCTACGTTCGTGTTGCTAAATGACAAGGCCTAGGGTGCTGGGAATTCAGGAGCTATCTTGCTGGGTCATTGGCAGCAATGAGCATGCACTGTGTGCAGGGTTGTGTTTTCGCAGGGATGTGTTTTCGCAATGTGTGCAAGGATGTGTTTTCGCAGGGTCGTGATCTTGGGGCAGTCCAAGAACTGTTGTGTTATGGTTCAATAGGACGTGTTGTTGCTAATTTGAAGTTGTAATTTATTTTCTCGTGGAGAGGAATATGTTGTTTTGTGCTGCGGCGAGAGCTGAAGTCAGAACGCATAGCTATTCTTAGGAGCAGGTTGGAGCAGCATGGGAACCAATAGGGTGGTCGGTGTTGGCGCAGTTTTGGAGCAGATTTTGGCACCAATTGCTATGATGTTGCCATGCAGGTTGCTAGATGTCTTGGGCTTTCTTGGGTGCTTGTCAGCATGTGAGTTTTTTAGTTGTTAGTCTTGTGGTTCTAGGCTCTTTTCTTTGTTGAGTAAGGTCTATTTCTTGAGTTCCTTATCTTGAGTTAGGCCTTACCTTTTGAGTTAGGCCTTTCCTCTTGAGGTTTTCACGAGTGAGGCCTTATCTCTTGAGTAAGGCATGAGCTCTTTCTTGATAAAGGCCTTATCTCTAGAGTATTTTGAGATTAGGTTTTGATTTAGATTTTGGTTTCAGTCCTTCAAGGTTGGTTTCCATTGTTTTTGTTTTGGGTAAAGTTGTAATATACCCCCAACGTGGTGAAAAAAATTTTCCTTTAATAATAAAGGTCTGACATCCCATAATTGCCCATCCCTTCAGGAGGTTAATTAAAAAAAAAAAAAAAAAAAATTGTACTTGCATATGAGGGTTGCATTCACCTTTGAATGATTGTTATTCAACATAATTTGTGTGTATACATGGATATAGAAGAAAACGCTTTTTAGAATGTATTATAATTTGGAGTGCGCCTTTTACACATGTTATCTATGTTAAAAAAATAAAATAAAAATATGTTGCAAGTGTCTAAGAAATTATATCAGTATCAGCCCTGACATCGCCCGGTCTTAAATTCCACTCATGCAAATTGTTAGTTAAATTTGAATTATATAATCGGATGACCTATGCAAGTATGGCACAATGTTTGAAAATGTTCCCTAGGACAAATTAAGTGTATGGCATCCCTAAAATTGGTTAAATAGCGCATCAACAAAATGCTTGGAAAGGCAAATAACTCCATCATACCAAAATGATGTTGCCAATGAGACCTATATAAGAAACACTGGGTTACCGATTCATTGAAATGTGTATTGCAACATTTCCATGTGCGAATATTTTAATATTGATTTATGAGGAATTCTAAATGTCGAGGAAACGGGCGAGGGACGGGACGTGGCTGGGTGGGGACCGTCTACCCCGCTCGGGATGCATGCACAAAAAATGATGACACACATCCCGAACGGGATGGACGATCCCCACTCCGCCACGTCCCGTCCCTCGCCCGTTTCCTCGCTGTGTAGAATCACTCTTGATTTATCCATCTTAATGCAACAACCATACATATTCGAGGTGGAACTCGAGACCCACTCGAGCCTATTGGGAATTGAACTGACAAGTTTAAGGACCTTACTTTATTTTAAGGAAGCGATTTGAGCCCTTGACAACACTTGAGATAACAAAATAAATAGATCAAAGCAGTGAAGGATATGGATGGTCAACACCTCATCATCACGTAAGCCACTTCAAAAGTTATAAAACCCAGAATCTGCATCTCATTACAAAGCTTTTTAGTGTGCCAGTCCAAGAGTACTCGAGAGAAAGAATCCGGACATCTCAGATTCAAAGCCAATCAAAAAGAAGAAAAGTCCAATCTTTCTCTATACACCATCAAATATACTTGCCTAAGTCCCACCAAACGGATATACTCTGCATGCAATCATCAAAGCCACAAACCTCACTTCCCTTTCTCTTATGGATATTGTTGTTAAAACCAACAAAAAAAAAAATGAAAATTCTCCATGAGTGGTCAAACAAAGAAGCAATTAAAAAGAAAAGTTACCATATTAAAATGGATTCGAAACCCAAACCCATCACCCTCATCATCATTCACTTCTCAATCCTAGAACACAATCAGATTTTGCTCTCTCCTCTAGTCTAGACATAAGTGTATTTACTTGGACACAAACGCTTCCCAAAAGATTTTATCTTCTTTTGTATATTGCTATATAAAGTACACAACACAACATTACTTACACAATTATATACTTCAAATAATCTATCAATTATGTTAAAATCTGGGATTTACTCTGTTTACTTTATGAGAATCTTTTTAGTCAACAAAGCTTATTCTTGTGTATCAATCCATGCGTGGGGACTCTCTAAACTACACTGTTAATTACGTGCTCTCTAATCAGGATGTTATGTGGTTTTCCCCCGTTGGATTCTCTGGGCTCATCTTTTTCTTCTTCGATTTCCAAGATAATTTTTTGTGTTGTGTTGTGTGTTTACACATTTACACATGCACAAGAAGAGAGAAGACAAGCTAAGCTAATAACTACTAGGGAAGAAGAGACGAAGACTTGCACTATGTTGAATCTAATTATGTCTTCTTTCCCGCATTACCAATTTACGTTCCTCAAAAGCAACAAAAGTACAAAACTAAAGATGATCTATATCATGAGCAAGATAAATGCTTTCCTTCACTTTATTCCTTCCCTAGTTAACTATAGATATTGAGAGGTTTCTCCATGTCTCGATGATAATTCGAAATGAACCCCCTTGGATTGTTGATTTTATCCAAAGTTTAACTTGTAATTATTTATTTATTATTTTATCTCTAATTGATGTTGGAAATACACAATACCTACCATTATGCTCTTTTTATGTTTTCTGACATTTGAATTATATTAAGGGCCGGGTATTGTTTCCACCTCTAAAAAAATAGTTAGGAGCAAGAAGATTAAATATTATTAGTGGCTAAATGCACAAAATTAATGACATTCTGTTACCCATGAACCATCTAAAACTTCCAATTCTACTCTCCTCAAAACAATATCTAAACCAAAGGTTTGATTCATTACTTTGGCAAGAAATTTCTGGAAGAGCCAACAATAAAAATAAAATCTCTTATGGACTATTAGATTTCTATTTGGGATTTGAGTTACAACACAACCAACTAAAAAAAAGGAAAAAACTTTAAACTAATCAAGTTGTCATTTGATCCTAGCTTATACTTTTTTTTATTCGTTGTTGTAGGGATTTATAATATCATTATAACTTACACAAATCTAATTATGTCACCTTGTAATGAAAAACGATTATTTAACTCTAAATAAAGGATAGCAAACCACTATAACCAGAGGACTTGAGTAGAATGCAAGAAAACACACATTTTAGCCTCTAGTTGAAGTCTTATTTACAACACTGACGTAGGTATAATTATCAAATGTCATCGATATAGAACCTCAAAAACAAAATTCAGGGCAAGCTGGGGTTTTATTAATTTTTAGAACCATTAAAAGCATTCGGCAGAGTTTGAACCCTAGACTTTTGATACCATTCGCTACAAGTCTACCAACTGACGAATTTCTATGCCCTGAATACGGATGGTTCTTCGGATGAAAATAAGGCTTCCCGAGGCGTAGTTATCAAAGATGATTCGGGTGCCATCATTGTAACAAAGCACATATTCTTTGATACAAGTTCTAACTTAGCGGAGTCTGTTCGGTTACTGGAGGGTCTGAAGCTCTGTAGGGAGATAGGGATCAAATTGTTGGTTATTTAGACATATTCTATGATGGTAAAGAAATGGTTCTTTAGGAAAATCAAAATTCCCTGGCACATTCTCAATTGGTGGACTGAAATCTGGAAGATTAGCAGTGGTAGGACATGGTTTTGCAGGCATGTTTAAAGGGAAACTAATTTAGTGGCTGACACGTATAGGCTGGCTCAAGATGAGGGATTAACGAGAAGTTTTAGTAATGAAGACCTCCCTCTCCGTCGAAAAAGTTTGGCAAGATTGGACAGAGTGAAGCTGGCTTATATGAAGCGATGATGAGATACTGGTTTGGTTTAGAGGAAAGCGGATTGGAGAGAGCAAAGCAAGTGATGGTCTGTACAAATTGTGGCTAGAATAGAGCTACTTTGTTTCCAGATCGTTTCATCGCAACATTGTTTTTGTGGTTAATTTTCCAACAGAGCATTTTTAATCAGTTTATGGAATTTGGGTGGAGCAGTTGGTGGGTTGACTGGTTTGCACAATCAGGTTTCCATTCTAGGGAGGAAAGCTTTGTGGAATGGGGAGAGTAGAACATGCGATGGGCTGGAGTCACACGACAGTTTTTTGTCCATGTTTTCTGCTATTTTTTTGTATAAAAGCAACATTGTTCCAATGCTTTTCTGGTTTTCTGGTTTTGTGCGAAGGCTATGTTGTGGTGCTGGGAGGCTTTATTTTAGGTTATAGGTGTTGTCATGCTTCGCTCAGCGAGCTCGCGTTGGCAGGTTGGATGAGTCTTTTGGTTCTATTTCAGAAGGATGCTCGGTTTCAAGACTAGGTGGTAATTTCATTTTGGCTTTGACAGTTGGTTGGAAAGGTTTTACATACCTAGAAGATATTTATAGGGTTTTCCCTGTGTCATTGGCACAATAAAAGTTTAAAACTTGTCAAAACATGATCACCCTTAAGTTTTCATCCTTCGTACTTACGTGCCTAATCATCTCCATCAACAATTGAAGAAAAACAAATAAATATCAAAATGTTGAGTACGAGAATTGAACCCATCCACTCTTACTGTGGATTGATTGAAGGTAAGACATAAAGACTATGCAGCGTGTCTTCTCAACTATGCAGAAGTCGTATTCTAATGCTCTTTTTGAGATTAAATCGCTGAGAAAGAAGATTGAAGAGAGGAGGCTGGAACAATTAGCCGTTGATGCTGAGACACATAGGGTTCGTTTGGAAGCCCTTGAGTCTAATTTAGCAGAGGCAGTGTCCGCAAGGGACAGATCTAGAAAAGAGTTGAACCTGGTCCACCATGATCTAGAAGTTGCGCATAAAGCTGCGGCTAAGATGTGCTCTGAGTTGCAGTCTCTTGTATAGGAGAATAATTTTGACCGTTTGTTGCGAATAATTTTGACACGTTCTTCTGTGAGGTCTCAGAGTTGGTATCGCATGGTTACGTCCAATAATGGATATTTTACGGATGGTTTGGCAGCGGGTTACACTACCCAGGCTGTAGCTCATCCTTGAGGTAAGTCGTTGGAGACTCAAGTTATGTATCTGATTGTCGGTTGCGATCATTGGCATGAGTGAATTGTTGCAGCCGAGCACATGCATTGTCTTTTACAGTTGAGCAAGAACGTTGGGCCCGAGTCAAGTTTCGTAAAATCGGGCTGGTATATTGTGTAACATTCATTCGCGCTTAGTGTGTTGGTTTTTGAGTCGGCTTAAGTGGCCATTGCTGATAATGGGATGCCAGCCTATGTGGGCGTGAAGATGCCGCTTGAGCTGTAATCTGATTCGGTGACCACTGTCCTAAGAAAGAGCAGTGGTGGCGAGACGTTGATATCAGTTGGGGTTGACTGGGCTCTCACCTTCCAAACCATCTACACCTATGTGGAGCGGGCTATAGGTTTGGGATGATAAAATTTGGAAATCATGGTCAGTAGGAGAGTAGTGATCCCGTGGCGAGCCGTCGACATCAGTCAGAGCTGACTATGCTCCACCTTCCAAACTATCTACACCCGCATGGAGTGGGCTACAGATTTGGGATGAGAAATTTTGGTGACCATGGTTTGTAGAAGAGCAGTGGTTCTGTGGAAAATTGTCGACATCAGTTGAAACTTACTAGGCTCCCACCTTCAAAATAATCTACACCCGTGCGCATCGAGCTACAAGTTTGGGAGTTTCGGCGATCATGGTCTGTAGAAGAGCAGTGGTCCCGTGGCAAGCCCTCGTCATCAGTCGGAACTGACTAGACTCCCAACTTCCAAACCATCTACAGCCACGCGGAGCGGGCTACAAGTCTGGAAGTTGGAAATTCGGCGACCATGGTCAGTAGAAGAGCGATAATCTCGTGGCGAGCCGTCGACATAAGTCGGAACTGATTTGGCTCCCACCTTCCAAACCATCTACACTCGCATGGAGAGGGCTACAGGTGTTGGCGTTGACCAGAAGATGTCATCTTCACTGACTAGGCTTACCTGGCCAGGTTCGGCAGCCATCTTCCGCAAAGGGGGTGACGGTCCCTAGCAAGTCATCGTCATCAGGTGTAAGAGTGATGATTAGACTCTTACTTCCTAAGCCATCGACATTCGTGCTCGGTGAACTAGGCGTCAGGTTGAACCGAAAGTCGTCGTCATCAGTTGAAACTTATTAAGCTTGCTTGGCTAGGTCGGGGCTTCACCTGTTATGGTCGTGCAAGCCTACCTCCGCAGACGGATTGCATTGTGTGGATTAGTTTTCACTAATTTCATGAAAAAATGGTACCTTAATTCAGCTGGTGATATGTAGGTGTGCTCCATGTGTCAAGAGTGATTAGGGCCTCTACTGCTTGCGTTAGCGCACATGGTAGAGTGTCGCTTTGATAGTGGGTCAAGCCGATGGGCCCATATAAGAAGAACTAGGTCTTATCGCAAGATCACGGTGCCACGTGTACAACGTAGATTGCATGGTGCAACTTAGATTGCGAGACAATAGAGTATCGGTTATTCCCCCTCAATTAACGGGATTGTGTGCAACGTCATTAATTGATTGAATGTGGACCTATGCGATTTCCTTGGGAATCGTCGCCTCCTCGTTTCCCATACGGTATTCAATGTTGATGTTTAATGCTGACGCACATGGTCGGTGAGTCATTATGTCTATATAATGGCGTTCCTCCATCTTTGTAGGCATTATCTTCTACAGAGTGTACGCTCTTCAGATGCTTTTACTCAAAGAATATACTTTGGGTTTTCAAAAGGCTGAAGGAAGATCTCCTCCACTGAAGTCTTCGAATGTTCTGACATTTGTGCCGATGAATCTTGATAAGACTTGCTATTATGCATGGTCACCTACTCTAAGTGAGCACCCGATTGGTTAGTTGAGATCTTGTAATTTCTTCTTGTATTTCGTAGAAGAAGTACAAACTTTTCCTCAAGGGACGAGTCTGTCGTTTATGTGTTGGTGCCCTGTCAATGCTTCGAACCACATAATTTCTTAGATAACACCAGCAGCCAACCTGGAACGGTTACTTTCCTCCATTCTTAGCTATCCTTGATGTGTTGTGCTGCGCTAGAACTCAAAGTTGCGGGGCGGAGCGAAGTTGGACATGGTTTGTTGGAGTGGGCCATTGAATCCTAGACGCCTCTCTCATCCCTCAGCGAGAGGGTGCACTCGATATGTTTCAACCTGATACTCGTCCAAAGTTCGTCTAGTTCGGAGGATCGAGCATGTGAGTTGGTTGTAGCTTCGGCCGGCGTATCGCGAGGCCTCTGGTTGCTGATTTTGTAACACCTTAGTTCATCCTTGCGAGGTGGGTCCGACGAAATGTTCAATCGGGTGCGCTCTTCCATACTTCTTCTTGTACATTTGCTCTTGCTTATGGATCACCTTCTTCGGAGAAATCGAAGAGCGGAACTTCCAAGTCATCTTCTAAAGCCGAACTATTTTAGCGAATATTTACTGTACATCGCATTCGATTCAGATGCTTGTAGTTTGTAATCTTTTATACCCGCCATCTGGGCGATCGTTGTTACATCTTTCCAGTAATCAATAGTGTATTTGTGTAATTATCTTATATTTCTTAAATGAGTGCAAATCACATAAGCTCCTAAGAATTAAAAATCTAACTGACTACTGAAAGAAAACTAAACTACTGGATAGAGTGACTGTTGGCGAAGAGAGGTCAATCCGGCATGAAGTAAATTCGCATGGCCCTTGCTTGGATCGTAAGTACCTTCAGCGAATTGTCAAGTTTTGCCGATGCCGTTGAGGTTATTGAAGAGTAAACCTTGCGTGGGAGAATCCTTCCGCACCCACTAATAGTTGTAGGGTTGTTCTCCCGTTTGCAATGACCTCTCCGCTGGGCCTGATGTCCTGTCGGGCTGGAAGGCGGACTGCTCCTGTAATGCTGGAATGTTTTTCGTCGCTAAGTTGAGCCACTGTTGTTGGGTCTTTGTCTCCATCTGGGTAGAGTGACTTCTCCATGGTTTCTGAGTCTGGCTTCTATTCAATATGTCTGGCGGGCTCCAGATGAATCTGGGAACATTCTATCTACTTTAGTGCAACATAGTGGTTGCCCCGTGCCGTTGGTTGATCCCCGCGAATTGTTCCCATTAAGTGGTTGACGGTATACTTGACGCGCTGATGAAGGGTGGAGACTACTGCCTCCATCTGATAAAGCTAGGGTCTCCCCAAGATGAGGTTATAGGTAGATGGTGCATCTACCACCATAAAGTCCAAGAATAAGACCTTCCTTAATTGTGGCTCTCCTGCCACCACTGCTAGCCTTATCTTCCCGATCGGGAAACATTTTTCACCGCTGAACCCAATCAGCTGGTAATCAAAAGGTGTAAGGTTCTCTTTCTTGAGGTCCATATTGCAGAATGAGTTGTAGAATAGGACGTTGAGAGAGCTTTCCGTGTCCACTAAGGCCCTCTTTACTTCCCACCTTGCAATAAAAACCGAAATGACAAAAGAGTCATTGTGCGGTGCGTGGATGCCTTCGAGGTCTTTATCTATGAAAGTCGAGGTCACGATAGGGCTCTGCACCCGCGAGTAGTACACGCGTCTGTCCTCATTGGTGGGTTGTGTCCGCATCTCAAGGAGTGTCCGCTTGCGGGACTTGTTTGACTGTTCTTCTTCTGATCCGACTCCGTGAACGACATATATTATGCCCGGAGTCTCCTTTTTTTTATTTCTTTGACCGCCTTTCCACTTTCCTTGGTTCGGTCCTACCTTTTCTCCGAACCCAGAAATTCCTTCAGCTTGCCCTTGCGAATCCAGTACTCGATCTCGTACCTTAGACTCTTGCAATCATTGGTGTCGTGGTCACCCTCCTTATGGTATGAGCAATACTTGTTTTTATCGCATTTGGAGAGGTCCCCCTGCTACTTCGGGGGTCATTTCAGATTTTCCCAGTTTTTCATGGAATTAAGGACATCTGACAAGCTAGAGTTGACAGGGCACGGGCAGAGTCCGACTTACCATTCTTGTTCTTTCGTTTGTTTCTATCTTCATCTTCTCACCTCTTTCCCTTTTTTGTCTCTAGAAACGAAGAGTATCTTCTCTACTTCAGTTTCTTTTTTTGCTGTTCTCATTTTTTCCAGGGTGATGTACCTCTAGGCGCCCTTCAAGAGTTATGCCATATCAAGGGGGGTTCCAAGGTGAGGAAGCCGTCAATAAGCGTCAGCTCATCATTGAAGTGTGTGACGTATTCCCTTAGTGTTTTGTTTGAGTCCTGCCTCAGAGAGAGTATATAGTGCGGGCCTTTCCTGATCCGCTGGCTTCCGACAAAGTGTGTCAGGAATTCTTTAGCCAGTGTTTTGAATGAGTCGATTGACTTTGGCTGGAGGCTGTGGAACCATGTCAGTACTGATGTCTTCAGGCTGGTAGAGAACGTTCTGCACATCACCTGTTCAGAACCTTCTTTGAGTGCCATTACATGTTGATAATGACGCAAGTGGTCAAATGGGTCACCTGTCTCGTAATAGAATTCAAGCTTCGAAGGGATGAATTTCTTTGTCAGAGCCTAATTCATGATGTGGTCCACGAACGGGGGAACAAAGATGCGATACAACACGTCTGGGTCATGAGCCCCTCGGCAAAAGGGGTTCTGTGGGGCGAGTATGTCTACCCTAAAAGTTGGATATGCAGTGACCGTGCCGCCACCTCTAGTTCAGTAAGAACTAGCAGGGGCTTGACTTTCCTGTGCCTTCTTCTATTGTTATCCGAAGATTGAGGTCTGTGTTGTTCCTGATCTCCATCAACGGGTGGAGAGTTCTGCTAAATGAGAATCTCTACTGCTTTAGCGTTCTGCTGTATATGCGATGACAACAAATCCATCATGGGGTCTGTCGCTGCTGTTGCTGGTGCGGAAGTGTGAGCCTGCTGCCCTTGTGTTACCAGCACCACTGGAAGTGGTGGTATAACGTCAGTCTGAGCGTTTGATGTGTCCCCCTGTTTTCCATTGTTGTGGGATCTGATGGTCACCATCTTCTTCGATTCTGAAGAGAGATGATGTCAATGGTTGGTTAGGAAGTTTGTCGTCTCCACGGACGACGCCAAACTGATGCAGTCGATTTTCTCTCCCTGCTTGACCTTGGCCTGTTGACCTGCACAAGGAATGCACGCGAGCCACGGATCACCATTGTGGTGATCGATGACACTCCGATGCTAAAGTCACATAGAGATCTGAGGAAGGCTTAATGATGTAAACAAACCTTAGCTTACCAACCTCATGTCTTATTTATAGTGCTGAAATTCTGGTTCGACTAGGCCATCAGTGGCATAGATTAGGGAAAGAGATCTTCGTGGAGATCCTTATCTAATTAGAGTTGTGTTGTGGAGGGAAATTTTCGTGTTAGACTTGTGCTCTTAGATATGCGAAAGATAGTTTCTAATTGGAGTGTTGTCCATAGATGGAAGTTTCCATGTACGACGTATACTTTGGTATTCGTTTCCTAGTTGGAAACAAGGTGCTGCTAGCTTGCTTGTCTGAAGCTAATCCCCAAGATACTTGCCTTAATAGGTCTTACGGGTATTGGGATGGCTGTGAGGCGATGGGCTTGGCAGGCTGGAGTAATTTGGGTTCGTCTGCCGAACTACGATGTGCGGGCTTGAAACCACTTGGGCCGGATCAATGTTGGGCTGAAGTTTGGGCTTGTTATTCCTTGAGATCATCATGACACATGTACGGTGTAGAAGAGAGGGCATTTTGGTGTATCATCAAGTAGTATTGCGCATGGGTTCGCTCGGAACTGCGCTGAAGCCTTTTACATGCTAGGGCTAGTCCATACCATGTGTACGGCTGTGATTGAGTGACTGTTTGATGTCTCATCACCCCGAAGCTCGTGTTTTACGACGAGACGTTTGATCCATCAGATCATTTATGCCATTACCATCGTGTGATCCCATTGAATGAAAGTTAAGAAGCCATCCTATGCAGGACTTTCCCTATCAGCCTGAAAAAGGTTATGCTGACTTGGTTCCATAGCCTCTAGCTAAGATCCGTTAATTCTTTCAAGCCTTGGCGGAGGGGTTCATCACCTGAATCGTGGGGAGCCAACAAATCATGAAAATGACCCTATTATTTGTTCAGCCTCAAGCAGAAGCACGACGAGACCCTAAGGAAGTATGTCACTTGCTTCAAGGATGAGATGACTCTAATCGGCAGTTAAAGCGATGACACGACTATTACCGCCTTTACTTCCGGGCTCCGAGGAAGTCGATTTTATAAATTTCTCACCCTGGAACCCCCAACAGACATGGCAAATTGTTGAAAAAAGCTCTAAAGTACATCACCCTAGAGGATAAGTTGGTAGCCAAAAAGGGGGAGAAGAGCGAAGCCAAGCGGTCCTCCAAAACCAGGGATAAAGACAAGGACAAGGAAGAGGATAACACCAAAATAAAATAGAGCAATTGTCAGGCCCAACGTGGCCTGACAAGGCTAGCATCAACATATCACTACTATACTCTGCTCAACTTCAATATGCCGACATCCTATCCACCATGATTTCGATATTTTCGTATAAAACCTAGAAAATTATGAAGCAAATTACATTTATAGGGATACTTGTTGTAGACTGATAATTTAGCAATAAATTTCTACTAACATCTACAAGCAAACACTAAATAAAAAATATAATTATGATTGTATTATTCGTAAACTTAATCTAGTACTGTGCATTTATTGTACAACTATAAAATATACATTGTATATATTAAATTGAATCAGGTATAATAGTTTAAGCCAAATTGTAATCAAGTCGCCTACAATTTAACAAAGGCAAAACAAGCCTAATAATTAGAATATATGATTGAAATTGTAAAATAATTAATAACAATTATTTTTTTTTCCTTAGATTATGAGCCAATCCAGCCCCCAAATTTTATATGAGTTGAATAGTGATAATTTTTTTTCATTTAGTTCTACATTTTGTTATCTTAGATTAATTTACAAAAAAAAAATTCTGGGTTTAATTTTATGACATTGTTTTCTAATTGAGTTTCATACTACTTGTGAACAAGCAAGTCTTTATTAAACTATAAAATTTTATTTTTCAATTTATTAATATATTTGCATAAAAACATCTTTTGAAAAACAAAATTTAGGATGGTAACAATTAGAGAGAATAAAAAAATTCTCTATATATATTCAAAAAATTCTTAAACTCCATGGGAATCGAACTTGGGTAATTAGTAATGAAAAACAAAAATCAGTAGGGTTGAAAACCGAACCGATTTTAACTTAGGTAAACCGTAAACTGAACCTACCGATTGAAATCGACATAAACCTTAAAATAAAATCGAACCGACCGACTGTTTTAAACATACTAAATTATTTTTATACAAAATATATACTATTTATTATATATTTTTGGTCGGTTCGGTTTTGTCGGTTAAATTCACATAAAAATCGAAAACCGAACCAACAATATCAATTTTGAATTTTTTAAAAGCAAACCAATCAGTTTGGCTTTGATTGGTTTGATCGGTTTTTTGTTCAACCCTCAAATTTAGGATGGTAATAATTAGAGAGAAAAAATAAAATTGGCTAGATATGTTCAAAATGTTCTTATGCTCCAAGGAAATCGAACTTGGGGTATTAGTAATGAAGTTCTAAAAACTAATTGATGTACTAAAGAATTGTCATGTTTATTATTGAATGAAGGTTTATAATATCGTATCTTTACTCTTATGTTAAAAAATTTCAAAATTGCTATGTATATACTTTTTTTTTTGTTGTTGAAAACTAAGTGTGGCAGCTGCCCCCTCTGATCCCTTTGTAGGTCCGTCATTGAATTGAAGTGAAAAATCCAATAAATGCATTTCGAAGATTATTGAGTATCTTTTTTTCCCCCAATTTACATCTTCATAGTAATTAAATCATTACAACAACATAATTATTTGGTGGAGGCTTATTGTATTCTACACCTGGACGGGGTTGATGCCTATTTATTATACGAAAGTCCGGTGGGAGTACTCCCATTGTCATTGATTTTTGGTGACTTCGAGGCGTTATTGTTACAATGGTATTTGGAGGAACATGTGTAAGCAGTCGGGTTCCAAGAGCAGTGTTTAACATTAATGGAGCAAAAAACACTGAAAGCACCAACATTGTTGCACCAAAATTTCGAATGACCTGCATTGTTCATTAACAAGAAACACATGCTTAGGTTCTTGAAGGGCTTGAGGTTTTATATTATTTACAGAGACAAAGATAAATTCTTTGTCACCATTCAATCAATGTAACTAATTTTGTTAGAGATTCAAATGTTTAGTTGTTGTGAACTAAATTTAGTGGTCGTCGATATATAAACTAGAAATAAAACCCTTGAATTTTCGAGTAGTTGAATGTTAACTGTTTCTATCCTTTATTATCAACTTAAATATCGGTTTTAGAATTTTAGGCATTATTATTTGTAGGATAGAGATTTAGACTCTTCCTTATATTAAGGAATAAGAGAGAACATGGATGACTCCAAAGTCTACACTTCCGATGAATGAGGTGTAGGCAAACTACTTCAAAAAACCTCTAAATATTTTTACTTAAAGGGTCCGTGTTTGGTTTGAAGGGTGTTTAGTGGGTTTGGAGTTTGATCACTTTGAACTGGTTGATTTTTCAGTGTTTGAAATAGTCTCTCTTTGAAATATTTGGGTTTTTTTTTTTTTTTTTTTGAGAATTGTGGTTGATTAGTTGGAAGTTCAGATGAGTATTATGGAACTGATGATTCTATGAAATGGGTGTGAGTTAGATTTCCGAGAAATCCTTATTTCTACAAACGAAATTATTTGTTGATGGGATTTGTTGTAGTATTGGAAACATGGCCATTAGATATTTTGATTACTCTCTAGAAGTTCCCTATATGAAATTTGGGGTTTTGATGACTTTGTGATGCGAAAGTTGTGATCTTTTTGGTTGTCTTGAAGAGCAAGTAGAGTTTGGTTTTTATGAAATTTGGGGCTTTGGAGTTTAGTCACTTTTAGGACTGTGTTTTGGTGCAGAAAATCTAGGCAGCCTGGGTTTTGCTGCCTGGTTGCTGCCTGGGGGCGAAATTGACATTTGTGCCCTCCCTCTTTAAACACTTTTTTTGAAAAAGATGTTTAAAGAGGGGGCAAAAATGTAAATTTCTCCATCCAGGCAGCAACCAGGCCAGCTAGAATTGCTCGTTTTTGTGTAATTGTTCAGATTGAGAAATTCTAGCTGGCTTGGAAGGCGCGCCTGGGTGGCTGCCTGGACGCTCCTTGGCACGTGCGCCTGGGAGGGTCCAAGGCATGTGATGGTGGATTTTGGAGGGAGTTTCAGCAGCTTTCCCCCAATTTCGAGCAGGGAGTTCATTAAACCCTTCCCAATTTCGAATTCCATCGCATCCTCCCCAATTTCGAACAGAGAGTTCAGCAGGAGTTTTGAAGTGTTCCATCGGTTCCTCCCTCCCCATCGTCGACTCCACCGAGAGAAGAATCGAGAGAAGAAGCTCCCCATCACACAAAGAAACCAGAGAAGGTAAGATCTAGGGTTTTTGGCTTCATTTCTTCTTGATTTCTTCTTGTGGGGTTCTAGATCTAGATCTAGGGTTTAATAGAACTACAAATTTGAGAAATTAAAGTTCATATTGCAAGTTATTTGAGATGCATCTCATGTTTTCTATACGCAGATTGGAGCTTTTGGAGAGTGTGAGAGTTTGCATTGAGAAGGCTGTGGAGAAAGCTAGTAGTGATGGGTATAATGTTAGGGAAGGATTGAAGGCTATTGGATTGAAAAATCAGAGAGAAACCACTCTTGTTTGGAGCAAGTCTACTGGGTCCCCTCTATACAATGCAACAGTTTGGATGGATGCTAGAACTACTTCTGTTTGCAGGTTTGCACAACTTTAAGATCTGGGTTTTGTTTATTTTGCAGTTTTAGCTAACCCCATGTTTTGGATTTGGTATTGAATTGTCTGGGTTTTGTTGATTTTGTGTTATGAGATCGAAATCCGGGGTGGTTTTGGTAGTGTTTGATCTTGTATTTGTGTGATGTATGGTAGGAAACTAGAGAAAGAATTGTCAGGAGGGTGGACCCATTTTGTGGAAACTTGTGGTTTGCCAATTAGTATTTATTTCAGTGCAAGCTACTGTGGTTGATAAAAAATGTGGAATCTGTGAAAAAGGTTGTGGAAACAGGTGATGCTTTGTTTGGAACAATAGATACTTGGTTGATTTGGAATTTGACTGGAGGTTGTAGTGGAGGGTTACATGTTACTGATGTGTCAAATGCATCTCGAACAATGCTTATGAACCTCAAGACCCTTGATTGGGATAAGCCCACATTGGAGACCTTGGGAGTTCCTAGTGAAATCCTTCCGAAGGCTTCTCAATGGAGATTTTGGAGAGTGTGAGAGTTTGCATTGATGCATCTCAAATATGAATTTGAAGCCGAAGAAGTTCTGCGAGCTTGATGTTGCTCTTCCTGATCATGCTAGGGTATATGATGATGGACTCTATAGAGTTGTTGATGTTTATCTTAAGGTACTCTACTTGCATTTATTCATTTTGGCTTTCTTCTTTACATTTTTGTTCCTGTGAGATGCAAAATGTACTCCAAAAATGTGAATTTTTGTGCAATTTGGATGAATTGTTGAATGGGTGAATTTTGCAGGCACATCCATGGCTTACTGAAGAAGAGAAGGAGAAGATATGTTGAGTGTTGCACTACCAGAAGCGTGCACACATGCAGGTTCTATTCTGTGAGCAAGTACAACTCTGGCAGGACATAGCTGGCTCACTTCTAGTAGTTGATCTATTCCCATCGGAGTCTGCCCGTCCATCGCTTCCACAACAACTACAACTAGTAGTACATAATGACAATGCAGGTGAAATTGGAGAAGTTGCAGGGGAAAAATTAGTTGAAAAATTAGGGGAAAAATGCGATGAAATTTCTCTCTCCAGGCAGCAACCAGGCCAGCTAGAATTGCTCGTTTTGGTGTAATTGTTCAGATTTGTTTCATGATTGTTGTTGGAGAATGGAGGTCCATTTCTCTTTGACATGTTGTCATTTGGAGGGAGGTTGAAGTTGATTGACATTTGAAGTTTCTTGATTGTTGCCGAGAAGACCGTATGACGTGCATTCAGATGCGAAATAAAATTATTTGATTGAAAAGTTCTTGGGATTTGAAGTCATGCATCCATTTCGGCAGTATGATACCATTACTTTCCCATGTTAATACTGTTAGTGGTAGATTCTTTGGACTTCCACATCTGTGATTTTTCAATAATCTGTACATAAATGCATTTTTTGCGCGAAAGTAGTTTCTTAGTTGTTTTTGCTCCATTGACATTTGTTAACATGTAATGCTTTTTCAATATATTTCTGTAATGGTTTGCCTTGAAAATGTGCTATAATATGAGTATATTTCTGCAATGTTTTCCTCTTGTATATTATCTTCAAAGATCTCCATGGATTTTTCTTTGTTTTCTCTTAGTTGGTCATCTCATGGTAGACAGGTCTTTATCTATTTAGGTAAATGGCTCTTTTATTCCATCAAACACCTTCCGAACACCCACTTCAAAAAAATTAATGACCCTTCATTGTCGAACTCTCAACAAGCAACCGACAGACTCAACAATCTTTATTTCCTCATCGGAGTCCCTATCTCTAGAATTCAAGCTCCAATCTCCTATACAGAAGATTGGTTTGGTTTTTAGTAGGGGCATGCACGGGACGGGATGTACCTCATCTCTATCCCATCCCATTCATTAGGAATTGAGAAGGGATAGATCTCATCCCATCCCAAATGGGTTCGGGAAGGGAAGGAACAGGATGGGATCAACGCGAAATAAAACATTTGCTATGCATTTTTATTAGCTTGATCCCATCCCAAATGTAAATAATTGTATTAGCTTGACTAGTACTTATATGAAAGAATAAATACATATGATTGTATATATGAATATGTTTTGCTATGCATTTTTATCATGTGAACTTTTATAAGAAAGATTTAATTAGTAAATTGAGTTTTTCGTGAATGAAAATTATTTGGTACCAACTTGTGTTTTATCAAGAATAGAATACATGTGTTATTATTTTCATGAATAAGACAACAATAGACAACAATTCCTACTAGAATAGAATCCATGTGTTATTATTTTCAGGAATAATATTAAAATTATTAATAGTAAATATTTTAAAAAATCAATTCGGGACGGGACAGGATGGGCGGGATTGAAAATCTCCATCCTGATCCCGTCCCACTCTAGATCGGGACGAGATGGGATTAGGATGTGATTGTTCAATCCCAATAAGACCCAAAAAAAATCAGGACCGAACGGGATGGGATGCCCAACCCTAATTTTCAGTCATCATCCATATTTGTTGGTGGTATTCGTGAAATACATCAACTTTTGTTTGATGTTTTACTCAAATCTTGTGATCCTATCCGCATTTGGTTAAAATGTTTTGTTAGCCGTTTTTAAGAATAGTTTTAAGGTTTAGGTTTAGTGCACTTGTACAACCATGGCAGTAGGAGAACTTTTTTTTTGTAATAATTAAGTGACTACAATAAATTCGAGCTTTGGTGACTACAATGAATTTCAGTCGCCACAATGTCCCTCACATAAGGGGCATCAAGGAAAGTATTAGGTGACAAATTCCTTATTCGTCACGAAAAGTCTACTTACGAGCGAGTGGTTCCTCACATGAACACGGGTGACAAAAATTTCATCACTATAGAGTGTTATGCGTGACGAAAATCTGATGTCACGTGTGGTGACTATCTGTGATGAATCGTTCTTCACTTATGTGATTTATATGTGAGGAACAATTTATCCCGATAGTGATTTAAATATCTACTTTGAAATTTCTGTGAGGAATCTTTCGTCACTTATATAATTTATACGTTATGAACAGTTTGTCACGAATTTTTCCTCACACTTTC
This sequence comes from Berberis vulgaris, assembly GCA_963556465.1. Classification (NCBI taxonomy): domain Eukaryota; kingdom Viridiplantae; phylum Streptophyta; class Magnoliopsida; order Ranunculales; family Berberidaceae; genus Berberis; species Berberis vulgaris. The sequence continues at coordinate 65,724,565 of OY747131.1, read as the reverse complement.
ATTATATTTGTGACAACTCATTCTTCACCCATTTATTGTAGCTGTCTACTAGCACATAATCTTAAATAGCAACACCTAGTTTTTGTAATGCACAGTCTAAAATTAAAATAGTAGAATTTATATTCATAAAAAAATAATGCATTCTTTCATTGCACGTGTGTGTGTCATCACCAAACAAGTCTATAAAAGTTTAATAATGATATCAAGTAATCTCTTATTGGAAATTCATGTTCCACTGCTTGTATGGTTCTTCGATTTCCCATTGCAGCCATTTCCATTAGACATCTCCAAGATCCCAAATACCAAAACACACTATCATAAACCTCAAACTTCACACTTCTTGTCATCCTTATATTATATGTGCTCACAAATGTGGCTTATTCAGATTTTTTTTATCAACTCGATCTCTTCAAAGAAGGGAAAAAAACTCCTTCAGAGTAGATGCCACTCCTTCCACCATTTGTTTGTAAGTAAAGTGTTTTGGGGTTAACTTATCAACTTCACAATTGCTTACTCACATAAAATGCCTGTGATAACCAACATGTGTTGTATTTTTGTAGATTGGAGCAAAATGACAAACCAGAATAATGACTAACACAGTTACTGATAAAATTATGCAAACACATTAGTTTTTTCATGAAACATTTTCAACATCTCTAATTCAATATCTAAACCACAAAAATAATTATCTTCAAGTCAATTACCTGCCAAGCTTGATAATTCCACTAACATCAAATCAATACACATAGTTCCTTAAACAAATTCGGTAAGCAAGGTTGAAGCATATTCATCTACTATATGATTCATATCAGTTACCTCGAATACGTTAATTTTAGCATTGAAGACTGTAGGTAAAGCTCTGCTACCAATATAGGCCTCATCAATGATATTCTCAAATTGAACTTCAATTGTTGGATTTTCAATTTCAACTCTGAATAAGTAAGATCCGGGAAACACATGAACAATTAATATAAAAAAAATCCTATACTGACTAGGAAGAAGTATGCATGTAAATCAAGAAGTTATGAGGTTACCTGGAGTGAAATCTAACTAAGAAATCCTCCGAATGACAAGTAAAAACATTGTAGGAGTATTTTATGGAAAAGACTATAAACTCTTCCATTTACTTCTCTACATATCTATATGGTAAATACCATGCCAACCCTCAAGAACCGTCTGAAGAAACTGAATATAGAATATTCTATCTCAGGTGAACACCCAATACAGACCTCTCTCTAAAACCACTAAACAACTCATCACTATCTCCCCTACAAATAGCCAACTTCACCTTCAAAGCAATCTCACCAAATTCAAACATCTTTCAAACTTCCATCATATGTTTATCACTTCCAAAGACTTGAAGTGGCCAAGAGATCTTCTCATGGTAAATCCTATATTATGTGTAAATATATTTGCTAACGAGCTACATGCATAAAATTTCTATGCTATTAGTCTAATTATCGCCAGATAAGGGCATTAAAAAAAATTATCAACAGGGGTGTTATGGCAGGGACCAAAGCAGGTGTTTATGCAACCATTGCTACTGCCATTCCCATGGTAAGTCCTCATTATATATTGATGTTATGTTGTATCTACATATGGAAAAAAAATTGTGTACAATTTGCAGCTGAAATAAAATGGCAGCAACAATGCATATCGTATGAGATTGTATACAACACTACATCTCATAAGAAAATTCATTTACCTTGCTTGGTTGTTGAGGAGGAGGGAACGGTGTAGTTTCTTCTCTTTACTTTTGACTTTCTTTGTTTTGACATTCTTCCTTGAAAACAAAAAAACGTAAGGAAAATGACTACGATATCTTTTCAAAATGGGTCAGATGCGCTAGTGTAATGCCTTACTTTTGATACTTGGGAAGGAACCTATCCCAGTTCCCATTTGCAAGTTCTGGATTTTTTTCAAGCTTTCTCTTGATCATCAGGGTCTAAATCATTGAAGACAAGAGATCATCAGGGTCCGAATCGCGAAAATGACGGATTCACCATTGTAGTTCAATTGAGTAAGATGTGAGTCAGGAGAGGTGGGAGGGGGCCAAGATTGCCATTCTTATTCCAGCAGATTCTTCATGGTGTTGGCGTAAAGTACTTGAATGTAGAAGTTTGGCATCAAACTTCTTTCTCAATCTGATTGGCAATGCAAATCAATGGATAATGACTTTCTTTCACCTTGATATGGAATATAGGATGCATTTTATTCTGAATGCAATCTTCCACAATCCTTTTGGATTTGTTTTAGGCCTTTATGAACCCATATCAACTACTGTGTTCCTCTGCAAGCAACGCTTTAGTATTTTAGTACTTTACTGCCACGGGTAGGGTGAACAACTATTTGCTTGGGACATTAAGGACAAAGTAATAAGAAACCTTTTAATGAAACACATGGAATAAAAAGAAGATAAAACAAGCGACATTACTGCACCTGAACTAGCACGTGACAATTTATCAAAATCTCAATAGCCTGCATAAAACCACAGCCTTCTGTAAGCTAAATAAAAGAATATAGACACTATACACACACCAAATGGCAACCATCATTGAGCCAATTATAAGGTCTTCAATTTATGCAGATAGGCTTAACTCTCAACATTTATTATATGCTATGGAAAACTTAAAATTGGTCAATACACCTGGGGATTTAACTACACAGACCTTCAGAGTGGATGAATTGGACACCAGAAGCTGTTGCCTCCTTTTAACAAATCGATCCTGGAGAAAAACAGTCAATGATGAAGATATATAAATAATGTTGCCAAAGTGTGGCAACCAGTACAAACTTAACAAGGTTTGACTAGGACCACTTTGATCCTTGTAGTTACAAGAATGAAATTGTTGAGCCACGTGATTCTGACCAGAGTGGTGGTAATGCAAGTCTACACAGTTGATACATAGTTCCCCAAGTAAAGCTAAACCCTTCATGCATTAAAGTAGACCGTTAATTTCTTTTATGTTTTGGTTTTGAGAGGAGTATCTAGGGAATCCTACCCCTTATTTACACAAATTGTTATTATTTTCTTCATACGAGTGCTCATTTTCAATGTCCTTGGAATTTGTCACTGAACTTTGATAATGTATCTTTGGGATAGTCCTTCAACATGTATCATGAGGTTGATGTATTTTATTTCATTAAGGTTGTTCCTGGATGTCAAAAAGATTTGTCACTAACAAGTGACTAAGTATCCTAGAATTTATCAAAAGTAATTGGCATAATGATGAAGAAACATAATCATTTCCTCCAGTTTTTCAAACCCTCAACAAAACCAGTAAATAAATCCAAGATAAACTTCACTAAACACCACTTCATGAGCTTCTAAGGAAAATGTTTCCATTAGAAGTGATAATCTATGAAGCAAATGCAACTAAACTCAGTAATTGGTTGGTAGTTATAGGCATATGTATATGTTACATAGATTTTAGTTGAAATTTCATAAAACTAAAAAAATTGACTAAATAAATAAAGATGAATAATTTGTCTGTCAAATTATGCACTTATATGATGAAAATGTGAGCAGCTAGCTGATCCTTCAACAAATGGAAGTCGTATGAAAAATACTAGAAAATGCTTCAACAATCCCTTGGAAAACTCAACACCTCTCAAATACTATGTTAACTCAGACTAGACTTTAGTCTTGATACAGCTTTGTATCAAGATAATCCAAGTGAGACCATGACAATAAGAGTTTGTCATTTTTTGTGTTCTATTTTAATAAAAATTTCAGTTTCCAGAGTTTTATGGTTACTTGCGAGACGTTGAACTAGGACTCCAACTCAAAAAGTGTTCTACATTATGTCTTTGATTCAGTTCTTAGGGCACATAACAATATCCAGAGCATAAATGCTACAAAATAAACAATATTGTAATGATTGCACTCTGGAATAAAGCCTAAATCTTACTAAGGAGCAGCATCAATAAGTCAAGAATGTTCAAACCAGCAACAAACAACAGTGTCTAGATAGCTTTTGCTTCCTCTGTTTCACCATTAATGGGAAAAATGGAGGTTTGGGGATGGGGTTTTGATTGGGTTGTTGTTGTTCTCGAGTGGGGATAATCAAATTGGCTTAGTAGAAGTAGAAGGTTTTGAAGTGCAGACCCACATCTCCTATCCTTTCTTACCAAACACTAATCTAAGCAACCAAAAAAACCATAAAATTTTTCCAACATTTGTTTTCTAATCATCAACAACTCATTGTTGGTGTTCGTAGATCGATTGCAATGAATTGAAACCAACACAAACACGTAGGGTTTGTAAACTCTTTCTCTGTGTGTTGTCTGTGAAAGATAAAATCTTGAGAGTGTGTTTGGGTTCTCTGTCTGGTTTGGATCAGAAACCTTAAGTAAAAGAGGAAGCGCTTTTTTTAAACAAAACATAATAATTCATCCTTCTGATTATCTTAGAGAAGTTCAAAATTAAACAGTAATTCAACAATCTACCAATTGGGGTTCTAGCAAACAACATTAAAATCAAAACCCCAAACTTGAAAACAAAAGGTTTAATCACTTTACTTACCTATTCAATCTCTCACTCTAATTCCTCCTTCCAGCATACCCACCACCTCTCGAGTACCCACCAATAGCAACAGGGGCAATACTAGGCTCCTCCTGCTTCACAACCCCAGGAAGATCCGCCATCCCAAGAGTAGCAAGCATGTTCATCGTCCCCTTATCGACTTGAATCTCGTCAGTCCTGAGTACCGACTCATCAGGCACGAAGTCCATCCTCCTATCGCGCTCCTCCTCCTGAAGCTTCAACGAGATCCCGCGAACGGGTCAACGCTGAATCCGCTCAATGAGATGGGTCGAGAACCCGGCGATCTTGTTGCGCAGACGCTTCAATGGGATGATTGCCATTTCCTCTAAGATCTTCTTGTTCGTGTGGAAGTCAAGCGTCATTCGTGAATAGTACCGCTCGATCACTTGTCGTGACAATTTCTTCACTGTCTTTGTTTGAACTCAACCCATCTTCGTCGTTCTTCTTCTTTGGATCTCCAAGGGCTAGGGTTCTTGTTTTTCTACTGCTGCTGCTCAGATGAAGCTTGAAGACAAGATCGAGATGTAAGAGAGAGGACGTAAGATTAAAGAATCAGAAATTCTAAATGGCGAGGAAACGAGCGAGGAAAACAGCGAGGGGAGGGAGGTGGAGTGGGGGACCGTTCACCCCTCGGGATACGCGCGCAAAAAACGACGGCACGCATCCCAAGGGGGTGAACGGTCCCCCTCCACCTCCCTTCCCTCGCTGTTTTCCTCGCTCGTTTCCTCGCCATGTAGAATATATAAAAAATATTAGAAATAGTTTTATTGTTTTTTTAATCCCCAATTCTAGCTGGCCTGGGAAAGGGGCGAGGTTGCTGCCTGGGTGGGGGCAAATGTATATTTTTGCTCCCCTCTTTAACGTGTTTAAAGAAGGAGAGTAAAAATGTATTTTCACCTCTCCCGACAGCAAATCAAGCAGCTGGGCCCAAACCAGCAATAATCACTCTTTTTTAATTAGAAAAATATTGATGAGATGTGACGAGGTGCTATTTTTCTCACAAAATATATTTTATTTAAGCATCAGTTTTTTCGCTCTCTGTTGTATGACGACTGCGAAATGTTTACGTGAGGAATTAGGAACCAAATTTTTGCTTGAACAAATATGTGACGACTTACCAAATTATATCACGTAAATTTAAAAATGGTGAGAACTTTTGAATTGATAGATATAATTTCGCCACCTAATGCCAGATTTTTTGTAGCGAGTCTGGTTTTTTATAGTTTGACACTCATTAATTTATAGCTAATAGAGTTTGACACTCATTTTAAAATTTATTTAAGTCTAACCCTCATTTTCTAACTGACTTGTTAGGTAATAACGTTGACCAGTCAATATTATTTCTTTGAGAAAAAATACCCCATATTAAATACATTAGGGACTCAATCAAATGTTTGGATTTTGTTTGCCAATCTCGAGATACTTTATAATTTAAAAAATGGATATTAATAACCAAAACACTCCACACTGACCTCTTCCTAGAACCCACACTAACCTCTCCACGTCTCTTCTTCTTCCTCGCAACAAAAAAATAACGGGGAAGCAAAACAATGATTAATCTCCTGCTTCTTGAAACCCAAACCCTCTTCTTCACCTCCTCCATCGTCTTCATCTTCTCCACCCAAAAAAACCTGAACCCAATTCAATTTGTGCCAAGTTTGACTCCAAATCTGTATCTTCATTAACAACACCCTTCTTTGTTCTAACTGTTCGACCCTTTTTTTATCGAGCACCATCGGGTACGCTCTGACTTGGTGGTCGTGAAAACACCTTTACTAGTTCATCACGTAATGCAAACGGTGAAACATGTGGAAGATTTTCATCTTCAGAAAGAGTCATATCAGCTTCCTTTTCAGGTCTATTCCTCAAATCTGAGAGGTCGTCATTTCCCTTGTCGCCATCAATTAGTGAACGATCAGAGGCTTCTGCATTGTGCCCCTTTGAAATCATCTGAGTACTATAGATAATTTCAAATTTTGGGTTTGGATGGAGTCTTCTATGATAATTGGTTTCCAAAGCTTTTGCCCACAAAAGAGTCTTGAACAGGGTTATGCACAGGAAGTTTGGATCCTTTTTACACTTTTTCTCTGGAAAGACATTTATGTGTTTATGCATTTGATGGATTTCCTTCAAGACTAGAAGTCCCACCACTTGGAACTGCCACACAACTGATCTTACAAATCGTTGGGATCAAGGCTGCACCAGTTCTCAGGATATGTTAACACTCCATCATCTGTGTGTTCTGCTACATTCATGATCACAAATTCTTCCTAATTCAAATATTTAAAACTCTCATCGATTCCTTTGGTCGAACCCAAAGCCACACTTGGGTCTGTTTTTTCAAATAACACATCAGGTTTCTGTTTGAATTCATACTCAGGCCTCACCGCTATCTGATTGACCATCTTTGCAATGTCCCTGGAATCTTTTGGCTTTTATGAATAACAAAAATTCTAAGTGTCGAGGAAATGAGCGACGAAACGAGCGAGGGAAGTGAGGTGGCGGGGGTGGGAGCCGTTCACCTCACTCGAGATGCGTGCGTTGACTTTTTGCGCGCGCATCCCGAGCGGGATGAACGGCTCCCACCTCCGCCACCTCACTCCCTTCGCTCATTTCCTCGCCCACTTCCTCGCTGTGTAGAATCACTCTATGAATAATCACTCAGAGTGTGTTTGGTTGCATGGAATCTTAAGTTGGGAATTGGAATTTCATGTCATAGACTTGACCAACTTTGATGTTTAGTTGTCCATGGGAATTTCCTATTGTGAGTGTTTGGTTGCCCAAAACAAATCAGGGGTTTTTTTTTATTTTTTATTTTTTTCGTTTTTTTTTATTTATTTATTATGAAGATCCCACAATTCTACTTTTATATATAAACTAGAATATGATTTTGATTTTGCTTCCTGCAAAACATCCTTACAATGTAATTTTAAACCCGATGTCTGCTTAAATCTTTCAATGAGAAAACAAAGTTCAATACTGGTATTCAAAATTCTAGTAAAAAAATTAGCAATATATATTTTGACTAAAATTTTCAAAATGAAAGTATGTTTACTGCATAAACATAACAAGTTAGACTTCTGTTGTCAATTAAACAATAAAAAGGGAAGACAATGACCAATTACTAAACAACGCACTCCCAATCACCAATTAAACAAAACCCAAACTTTCTAACTTCTTGATTACTAATCAAAACACGTAAAAATGGTTAAAGACAAAAAAGCCAATTACTTTTGCTACAAACTAATTCTCCTCTAACTCCGCAACATAGTCTTCCCAGACTTCGTTGTCTGCAGTGATGAGCCCGCTACTATAGTCGAATCCAAATCCACTTTTCTTGTGAACTTCTCGGACTGCCAAATATGGCTTCTTGAAGGTCTTCAACCTCGACCGGACATGATTATGGGTAATTACTATATTGTGAGATTTCTTAATTTCTTCCACCACGCGCTCTAGTGCACTCGACTTCCACTCATTATCTGTTTTTTTTTTTCCGGTATTACTCTCATCCATCAACGTTCTAATCAAAACCAAATCCATCGAATCACTCCATTGTAATTTGGATGCCATACCTATAAAACAAAATAGCTAATCAGTCCCGAAAGAAAAGATGGTGTAATGATTAATCCTCATTAGCAAAAATTTACAATAACAACTGATAAACAGAAAACAAGTGTTTGAGGGAGTTTGAAGTAAAGGTAAAGAGTTCAACTAAACACAATTGTCATGCATTGTGTTGATTAAAAGAGAAAACGGAAAGAAAAAAAAAAAAAAAGTATCCTACAAAAATAATGAGGCACCAAATGAACATGACACAATATAATAAAGAAATTTTTTCAATATAACAACAAAAGTAACACATCTGAAAAATATCATCTGATCCATATTTTGTACAATGGTTGCAAAGTAAACATAACAAAGCACTTAAACAAGTTCCAATACACTACTGGAAGAAAACCAATTAACTGCAGAAATTTCATCTAAAGGATCCATGTGTTGAGAAGTAGTACACAAACATGCAACACAAGAATTGGAAAGGAAATCAATAAGACCCAGTAGAAACAGAACCCCATCATGTGCTTACTACTAAAAACCTTCCCACATAGCTTCAGGTCAAATAAATATCCATACCCTGGCTCCAAAATATCAGGTTGGACCTGTATAAGCATACTGCATCCAAAAATAATAGCTTAGTGTGGATTAATACTACTAAAATTGGAACACAACCATGTCCATGTGAAAACAAATATTTGCCTATCAGTCTATCTTATCACCCAAAAAATAAATGACTATGTGACTATGGTGAAGGAGAAAACCATAGGACCTCAAACATGTTAATGACATAACAAAAAGTGCATTATCACAAAAATAACACATTACATGTATTTAGCGGGATGCTAATTCCTAGCCAAACATAAATGAAAAATCCACACACACAAAATGAAAAGCATATACACTTGAAAAAGATTGGATTAGAACATGGAAATGCTACTTTGCACAAAACATCAAATCAACATTTGAGCAATTTTAGCAAGATAAACACACAATACTGCAATCTAATTCAGAAGGGAAGAACTTGCATGAGTATCTGAATTTCAATTCAAACATGGGTATTAATATTCTGAAATAGAAACTGGAAGCTTTTATGTTCCCTTGGAAAATTGGTTAACACTAGAAGAACTTACTTGTTTCATACAAATCACAAGTCAAAGCCAATGTAAATATGGCCAGATGAACTGAAGGTTCTTCATGGTGACTATATGCAGCCAAAACAGTGAGTAAAATATTTTAAGGATCAACAACTACCTGTTCTGCAACACAATTTTGATATTGTTCCAGGATCGTAGAGACATGCCTCGCTAGGTCAGTTAACAAGTAAACCAGCTTTTGTATATAGTTCTCTGTTGCAGTCTTCAGTGTCCAAAGCGGCTGAAACAAAATCAAATTTATAAATGATGTACAGCCTAAACTAAAGCAATCTTATTTAGACTAGGATTTCATGTGGTGCAGAAGACCAACGATCAAGGCTATGCGAAGACTTGACCAAATGTGAATTACTTACTTTCCTGGTTACACACTGCTATGATCCCAATAAAAAGAACAAATTCTTTTCATGTCGAGTCCGGATATCCAAACCTATCATTGTATGCAAAGTTTACAAAATAAAATCACAATAAAGAAGTACATTAAAACTTACAGAAACAAGGTTATATGTATGCCCCAGATATCTCGGTATTGAAGGGGTTTCACACACTACGTGGGTTGCGCCAATTATTGACTAGTTAAAAACTACATGGGTTTATTCCTATAAAGAACCAAATTTCCATTACGCAAAAGACTGAGGCCAACAACACCCTTATTGGCAGTGCCTGTCTACATTGCTATTTTGCCATCAACATCTGCAAGGACTATTTTTCCAATCAGACATGTTTTCCACGATTGGCCTCCCAGACCCAACGAAGGGTTGACTCAGATCTTGGGTGACCCATACGTAAGGCAAGTGTATAGGCATTTGGTATAGTATTATAGAAGCAAAGAAAGAATGGGAAAGTTTGAATATCTAGGACGTGATAGTTTCCATCGTATTCAACGATATAGTCGCCAAATTCACCACATGACTAATTCAGCTAATATTAACAAAAATAATCGAGATACAATATGCATCATCATGTAGGGTATAAAAAATCTCCATCTCCACATGACTAATTCACTTCAGGGCGAACTTAACCATGTATTTCAGTCAGGCATCCCTACCATTCTGAATTGTTACGAAATTAATGATCTATCTTATCCCTAAAACGCTTAAAATATAAAGACCCTCTCATCATCCAAATAGTAGGTGTCATTAAAAGCCAACATCAATACACCACAGTGAATATTTGCAGAGTTTTAAATTAATTTTTACAAATAATTGACTCTTTCCCAACATGATTAACTATAAGATTTCAAAGCAATTATTAACGATCTGAAGCTCGACATCTTTGCCAATGTTTGCCAAGGATCTCAATCACATAATAAAAACAAAAACTGAGATCCAATTTGCATATAAAACAAAACCCAGTTGAGTAAACACGTAAATGAATGCATTGACTGGCTGGTAGGAATCTAATGAATGCTTGAAAGAAAGGAATTGGGAAAAAAAACCCAAATCACACTTGTTTTATATAGAACAGTGAAAGTAACTGATGCTTACAACTCATAATTGAGAACAAAGAAAACCCAAAGTTGCAAACCTATTGAAATCATAGATTCGAGTCGTGAACAATGCGTAAACTCCATAAATTTAACAAAATCTTTATTATTTCATTAAAAATGGATGCCCAGACATAAAAAAGGGGCAAAATCTTCCTTGTTTGATTCAGAGAAGACTAAATAACTGATAGAGTTGCAAACACGATAAAAAAAAAATCAAAATTTTGTATTGCAAATCATTTTTTTTATTGCTAGTTTGGCTGTTATTCGAATGTAAACGAGAAACTAATCGATACCCAGAGAGGAAAATTGAAAACTGAAGAAAACCCAGAGTTGCAAACCTGGTGAAATCAATCAGAGAGAGGGAGAGATGGGGTGTTTGTGAATCGTGAGTCCAGTTGTTTTTTGTGTAGGTTTTGACTCTTCTCTGCTCTTGTTCAATTATTTTCTATTTGTGGGTTGTGGAGCTTTGAATGTAGAGTTGAAAGAGAAGACTTGGTGAGAAAGGCAAAGTGAGAGAGAAGAGAAATAAAACTGATTTGGAGACAGAACCCCGCGAAGTGCGAGGAACAGGAGCCGATATGGAGTCAGATCGAATAAGATAGTCCAGGGTTTGGTTTAGTTTGGTTTGGTTTGGTTTGGTTTGGCAACGAATAGCAAATCGAGTGAGAGCAACGACGAACAGATTGAGAGCAACGAAGAGTATATAGAAGAACAGATCGAAGAGGAACGAAGAGCAGATCGAAGAGCAAAAACGAACATCAAAGAAGGAAGAGCAGAAAAGGAGACCTGTGAATCCTATTCCCAGTACGAGTGAGGCGTCCGATTCCCGCCAATGGTGGGAATCTATGGCACGTGCTGGCATCCCTCACCCACCAATAAAATCTCAAACAAACACCCAAAATGCTATTCCAAGTGGGAATAGGATTCCTATTCCCATGGAATGGGTGCAACCAAACACACCCTCAGCTTCTGCAACTATCAAGGAAAACCAACTTTCTTTATAATCTAAGTAAGCTAATGATCTAATGATAATATCTATAAACTTTACCCAAACACAAAAAAGACTTTAAGTAGATGAAAAAGAGTTGATGAAGCTTACTTGTAGTGGAGGTGAAAGTAATCATGAACCTTGTAAGTGGAGGTGGCTTGAGAAGAAGTGGAAAATGTGTTCTAATTGAGGATGGTGATTTACTTCTTCTTGTTGCTGGTTTGGTGAATAATTTGGTGTTTTGAAGAAAATAGTTTTTTTTTTTTTAAATTATGAACCATAGATTATCTCGAGATTGTCAAACAAAACTTGAATGTTGGATGCATTTAGTGGACTATGAAGAGCTTGTATTTAGTATGGGGTATTTTGTCCATAAAATAATATTGACTGGTCAACATTGTTAACCTAACAAGTCTGTTAAAAATAAGTGTTAAATTCAAATAGATTTTAAAACGAGTGCCAAACTCTATTAACTATAAATTAATGAGTGTCAAACTAATAAAAACCTTTAAGTCTGAAGATTTTTCAACAGGTTTCACTGTATATATAAAAACTAAATCACCAAGTTATGAGCCATCATTTTGATTTTGAGCTTGAGTTAGATGGCATTTATAACTGCCGAGGGCATTGGGAAAGTAGATAACAGTTGACTGAGCACATCAATTTTTAAATTTAACTCAAGATTGGACAATGTTGTCAAGCAAATCAGTTCTAAACACCATCTTTATCCATACCCAAGTCTCAAGGCAGTCTAACAATTTTGTTCGACTATCAGCAAGTATGATTTTTCTGAAATTTTGTCCTGCATCTTGGTCCATCCTCTAGCCTTGAGGTGATCCAAAAATCGTTCCATCATCTGCATCTCTGATGCACTCTGAAATTATATCCACTGCATTTTTGGATATTGTATCCTTTGGTCAGTTGCACTCATCTCTTGGTACTTTTCCCTCATATATATTGTAATACAAGTGTCGTTACTTTGTTAATATTCTAAATTTAGTTTTAATTGGTTAAAGATTTTCAATATGACATAGTACTTTCCATGCAGCCAATGGTGGAAAATGCCTATTTATTGATGTATTTACTTGGACATGTCTATGAAATAGTTATTTGTCGTTAGATATGCTTTGTTTCATGGAAACTTTGCATACCTATAAAATAGATTTACTAGGACATGTTTTGAGTTTATCCTGTTCTTTTGTAGTATTATGGAAAAGTTTGAAGTTGACATTGCAAAATCAAGTATCGATCCTTATTAAATGAAAAGGAGTAAAATTCGAAAATAAACAAACCCAATTAAAATGTAAACTGATACTTTGACACTGGCAATGTTAGTGATTGTTATTAGGATGGTGATTGCAGTAAGGTTGTTGACGGTAGTGTCATCATGGCAGTGGTGGTGTTTTGGTAGTACTGGCAGAGATGATAGTGGAGGTTGTGTTGGTTATAGATGTGTTGATGATGGTAGTAATTGTTTGTGCCTGTTCAATTGTTTCGTTTTGGTGGTGTTGACTGTGAGCTCAATTCGACATGTAAACATTGTGAAACTATACTACAGTATCACCAGTGAGGACTCAAGTCTGTTGGTATATGAGTATTTGCCAATGGGAGCTTGTGGGATCGGTTACATAGCACAACAAGCATGTACATGTGCAAGAATCTCAATGAGAAGATGGGGAAGATACTTGACTGGGAGACAAGGTATGAGATTGCTTTAGGAGCTGCCAAAGGGTTGGAGTTTATTCATCATGGTTGTGGGAATTTTGTGATACACCGGGATGTGAAGTCCAACAATATATTGTTGGATGAGTTCTTTAAGCCTAGGATTGTTGATTTCGGACTTGCCAAGATAGTTCAAGCCAATGTTGAAGCAATTGTTATTGCTGATGATAAAGATTCATCTCATATCATTATCGGCACCCATGGATATATTGCCCCTGGTAAATTCTAACTGAATTTTTTTTTTACGAAATTAGTTATGTTCATTAATTAATTAATCGTTTACTTATGATGTTAGGTAAAAAAAAATCTATACAGATGCATAGCCACTACAAGAAAATGGCAATTTAGCGGCGGCTATTTAGTGACGGTCTAGAAAAACCGCCGCTAAATACTTTATTTAACGACGGTTATTCAACCGTCGCAGATTATTGTTGTTTAACGACAGTTATAATTAAGTACGACGTTTTAAACCGTCGTTATAAATAAAACATCAATTTCTTTAAAGCAAAGAAAACTCGCTCGCTCGTCCAGTTCTCCCATCCATCCTAATTTCCCGTCCCTCCCCCACCTCTCAACCCCTTCACCATATCCACTCCCTTCCACATATCCTCTCCCCTCCCCAAACCCTAACTCCCCACCGACGAAATCCCTTCACCATATCCTCTCCCTTCCCCATATCCTCTCCCCTTCCCAAACCCTAACTCCCCACCGACGACGATGAGTGAAATTGTCTCATCAAACATTGTTTGCTTACGAAGAGAAGCTTTGATGACGACTGCCCCTCCTCTCCCCTCCAACATTTCACTTGATTCTTTTCCTCGATTGATAGATCAAATCCGCTTAAATCGATTCGTCTCATCGATGGAGTTCATACTCGAACAAGGCAAGAGCCTCCACGATCTAGGCAAGAGACCCAAATCCGTGATGCCCCTTCTGTGAGAGAAGATCTGCTCTTCACTACCATGAGCATTATAGGGCTTCCTGTTGAAGTTCAAGTCAAGGACGGCTCCATCTATTCTGGCATCTTTCACACTGCCTGTTTTGAGAAGGACTATGGTGAATATCTTAAGATCCAACCCCTTTGTGGTATTTATGGTGCAATTTGAATTTTGTTTTTCTGATTTATGAAATGGGTATTTGAGTTTCTTCATGGATTTTCAATATTTTGTGAATTCATAATGGTTTGGATTATTTTTGAATTGCTTGATGGGTTTTGATTAGAATGCCAATTCATGTCTGGGTTTTAATTTTTCTATTGAACTGAGGTGTGCTTGTTTTGATCTGATGGATTAAGGATTGGATTTGATTCCCTTTTGAGTTTCATAATTTTCATGTTTGTGTAATGAGTTTGATTGTCTGGGTTTGCAGATGGATTCATTATTTTGATCTCATAAGCATGGTTTATTGTTCAGGCATTGTTTTGAAAAAAGCAAAGATGACCAAGAAGGGGAAGAAAGATGCCAACTTGGAAAATGGGGATGTTGTGGATACGCTTGTAGTACATTCAAGCGATCTGGTTCAAGTCATTGCCAAGGCACATTTCTTATATCATGGTTTGCTTTCAGTACTATGTGTTTTGTGATTTAATTTGATGTTCTTATATGCCATTGGTTCCTCTTATAGGGGCATCTACTTTTGGCGGATTGAATTGTTGGCACTGTTTCGAATGAAGATGCTGAAACCGTTAATGGATCTTTTCAGCGTTTAGAGTACTCAGAAAGTGAGATGAGCAAGCTTAAATCTAGCCAGGATGCTCCACATAATTTGATTGCTGAGGCTAATCATATTAATGGAACTAGGTAATTATCTTTATTTCATATCGGCTATGCATTAGTCTCAGTTGCTGAACACAGAATTCAAAATATTGTTTTACTCTTCATTAGTGCTAAGGGAACTTCGCTATTACTGTATGAGGGTCGGTATTTATTGAAACAATGGATGACCTGTTTGCGTTGTCACTATTTTCCTGGAAGAGAAGATTGCACAATATGTATAGCAAACTAAGGATACGATATCTGAGTATATATTTTGGCATGAAATGTGTGATAGTATCTGCGGATAGAGGTGGACTCACAAGAGCAGGCACAAGGAGTTTTTTGTAAGAGGTAACATGGAGCATATCGATTGAAACTCATTAGATTGAAACTCATTTGAGTGTTCGGTGAGGTTTAGTGTGCATAATAGGATTTCTTGATACTTCATACTTGTATTTTTGTCCTAGCTTTAGTGTGCCCCTTCCGCTTCCGATCAGAAACCCCTCCCCAGTCTAATTTTTATTGCAATGGTGCTTTATCAAGATTGGTATTCGAGGGATTTCTCAAGATTTCCCTCAAGGATTTATCTGTCCAAGGTTAGCTTTTCTCATCATGTGTTACATATGGAATGTATAGTACATTATATCCAGTTTTACGCACGTAAATACCAACTGTTGCTGATGTGAGATTCTTTTTCCTGTTGTTTGACATGGTGGAATGTACAATGGGTGAATTCCAGTTGGATCACAAGGTATATGGATACTGAATGTTGTTTTTACTCCATTTAGCTGCATTTTAATGAACTAGATGATGCACACCCCCTGTCAGTGCTTGAGATGGGCTTACTATACAAAATATCCAAAATGTTCATTGATATGAATATGCAATAGATGCCCCATTGTGATGTCTGACATGGGGAAGCACCTGATCATTTATGAGATGGAAAATTTTCAATAGCAGCTCCCATTTTCAGCTCCATTGTGATGTCTGACATTGAATGATAATATTGCAGCTCCCTGGCCAACTTTCGATCAATTTTCAACTTCTTCCTGCAATAGCAGTATGTCACTATGTTTCTTCTATCCTTATTTGCATAAAATTTTGGAAAGAATAGTTCCAGTGCATATAGTTTTATTTGTGTTCTGTTAGTCTGAATTAATTATCATTGCGTCTTACGGCTACTTCCTGTTACTGCAGCTATCAAAATGCCAGCACTCCCTGCTGCAGCATCTTCTCAAAATGGTATGACTGCTAATCACTTCTATGTTTTTATTTCCATGTTGGTTTCACATTTTTTTTCCATGTTAGTTTGACACATTTGAAGTGAAGGAATAGTGCTGACTGTTGAAGTATTTTGCATGGACACTAGTACAAATTATTCAAGTCAGACTTGGGCTGTGGATTGTCAAGTTCACAAAATTTTGAAAGTTAAGATTCTTGTTAAATACTGTATTTCCAAAAAGTTAGCAACTATAACAAACTAAACTAGCACTTGTATTATAAATTTATAATATACATAAAACACGACAAATGCCAATTTCAGTCGAGGGAAAAAAATTGAAGTGTGTGCAGTGAGTCTGGCTCAGGTAAACCATCCTTTCCTTTTGTGACATGGAACCGAGGACTGAAGATAATGAAACAACTCACAAGCTCTCCCTCGAATACCAATCTTGATAATGCTTACATAAATAAAGACATTCTAATTTTTATTGCAGTGGTGCTTGGAGGTACCAAGAGCAAAGCTGATGAAATAAAAAAGAAAAAGGTTGTCTTTGGAGCCAAAACAGGAAGCGCAAAGTGCTGCTCATTTACATTCTCCCTCAACTGCACGTTCAAGATGTGTAAAAACAACATGTTTCTTATGCAGAGGAAGCTGAAACTAGTTGCTCAAGACGTCCAAAGCTATTGTAGTGGGACAAACACTACAACATTGTAGTTGGAGTAGGTCAAGGTCTACTATATCTTCATCAAGATTCTCAAATCAGAATATACATCGTGATTTAAAACCCAGAGTACACAACACACAAGGACAATATTCAATCAAATCAGATGTCTTTAGGTTTGGAGTTATAGTATTAGAGATCATCTCTGGTAGAAGAAATTCAAGCTTTGGCAATTCAGTGAATCTTCTAAGCTATGTGAGTACTAGAAAATTTGTATATTTCTTTCACCTTAGTAAATTTGTATATTTCCTTTTTAAGAACTGGATTTTTTTTTATCTGTTAGACCCTGTTCTAAGTTGTTTAAATTGTTTCAGGACCAGTTACATATGTCAGAGACATTGCCGCGACATATGAACTTTTAAAGAGAAGTGATGTAGACGCTATAGAGATTACATACAAGTGGAAGTAGTGTAGATTTTTTTTTTCTGTCGAAGTAATGATATATGAGCTGACTTAAATTCTAGTGGAATTGTCTCCTTAGTTAACAAACTATGATTTCCTGAGCTGTTTAGGTTTCTTGTGTTCATTGGTATGTAGGAAGACTGCTATGTTCAAGGAACTTTGGAATAGTTTGGGATTTTGCAGTGGTGGGAATCAATCATTGAGAAGCACAGACGGGTATGTTGATTTTGACTATTTTGGTCGACTTAATGTCTTAGATTTACAAATACATATGTATAACACCTTCCTTTGTTCAACTATGATTATCATTTTCTCTGCTTTGAATATTAGCTTATCTTTTTGCCTTTCCTCTACTTTGAATTTTGCATCTTTCCACCCTTCTGTATAGGTGCAGATTCGTCGTCTTCCAAAACCTGTAATAGCAATGTTAGTAGATATGATGTTGTAGTCTGTTACTTCAGTAACAAGCGCATTCTACTTTCCAATGTTGTAATTTCTGGAATAATATTGTGAGTTCTTATCATGCAGGTTGATATTTCTGGAATAAATTATTGTTTTCTTGTAGTGCACTGGGTCTGGTTTGGGTTCATTGTTATTAGAACGCTTGTCTGTGGATTATGGAAAGAAATCCAAGCTTGGTTTCACCATCTTTCCCTCTCCCCAGGTATTTTTTTTTGTTCTCTCCA
Organism: Berberis vulgaris; assembly: GCA_963556465.1. Taxonomy (NCBI): domain Eukaryota; kingdom Viridiplantae; phylum Streptophyta; class Magnoliopsida; order Ranunculales; family Berberidaceae; genus Berberis; species Berberis vulgaris. The sequence goes on along the minus strand of OY747131.1, from coordinate 65,706,329 downwards.
AGTAAACCCTCCTTGCATTTATCTTATGTAATCAGGATACTGGCCACTGCTGGATATGTTGGTCTTGGCTCCATTTTGGATAACATACCAACATGGTTTCTTTTCAAATTCCTGAATGTGTTTCCACTCATTATACCATGTCAGATAGTGATTGCAGGGTTTATCTTCTTAATCTGTATATGTTAACCATCTCTTAAAAAGCTGAGACACCTCCCCTTTTCATCTTTTACGTGAAATTGTGAATCCTTGTGTTGTTTATTGGGCTGTTGCAGCTCTTATTTTCTTATCACTTGGATTTTAGATTTGACAGCCTTATAATACCTAGATGGTGGGTGCTGGTGCTTCATGTAATGTTAATAGTAGCTTTGTTTTTGCTTGCTCGGGTTCTTCTAAGGGATTTTCTTCTAGTCTCTTCAGTATGCAGAGACTAGTTTGTTGGTATGTGTATAAGTGGGAGCTGAGATGGACTGTTGTTTTATAGAGAGTACATTAGACAATTTAGCATCTCCAAGCAGTGCAGTACAAGACCTTTTAAAGCTTTTTTTTTTTGTAGAGATGAATGATATTGGTCTCCCTAAGATCCTGAAGAAGTTTGATAAGCGCTTTGGCTACAGATTTACTGATTACTACGTCAGTTCTCATTCAAACCATCCTTACTCCCAGCTACAACAAATGTTCAAGCATATGGTAATATATCCATACAATAGTTGATATCTTCTGTTCCAAAAGTTATGTTCCACTAAAGTAATTGGTTCCTTAGCAGTATTCATGTTATCAACTTGTGTGCTTCAATGCCTTTTAATTGATTGTGCATGCAAATTCATTTCTAAGCATGGTTGAGTTTCAGATAGTAGTTCTATTCTCATGAATGGAGACGTCATAATGTTGGTACATGTAGGGTGTTGGGGCTGTTGTAGGTGCGTTATCTCGCAATCTTGCAGAACTCGATGACAATAGAGAAAGTTATTTGTCAATTTATGACCATCCCGCTCTTCCGGTGCAGGTATTTCTTTGTTGTACATTTCATTGAATCCTTTCTAATGTTGTTTTTGTTTTCCATGTTAACATTCACCCAACATGTCATGATTGTTTTTGGTCACCCATGTGTTCAAAATCTTGTAAACTGTCATTTGCAGGATCCTGTTATTGAGTCAATCAAAGCAGCTGTAGACAGACTAACTCGTTCAACAAACTTCCTCCACTTTCTAGGGCAACGTGTACTAATTATACAAGAAGAAGAGCTACCAAGTGCAGTGGATGATCATGTTGATGACCAAAAATATGATTCTATGTCTCTTTTCTTGAACTTAGCCAATACATTCTTCGGTTTTGGTTGTTAGATGTAAGCATTGACAATTTGTAACAATTTTAATTTGTAATTTTCTTCTAGACCATGTATAATATTGATTTTGAAATGAAATTAAAGTTCCTCTTAATGTATGATGATGGTATCATATGAGTTTAGTTTAGTGTCGTTGTTTATATTTGATTTTTGATTTGAGTCTAAAAGCTGTAGTGCATATGTTGGATAGATTATCTGCACCCAATGAAAAGAAAACACTACAGGTTGAAAAAATGTGATTTTTATATGGTAAAAAAATTTGAATCATCGATCAAAGGGAATTTAGCGGCGGTTGCAAATCGTCGCTAAAAGGCAAAAAGTTGGATTGTTCATCGAATTTTGTCGACAGTTTATAACCGTCGCTAAATACAATTTAGCGACGGTTATAAACGTCGCTACATTAAACCGTCGCTATATAGTATTTAGCGACGGTTATGCCAGCGATTGCTTAAAACCGTCGTTGAATGACCTAGTGACGCCTTTATTAGCGGCGGTTTTGTAACCGTCGCTGTTTTATTTGGCGACAGTCATAACCGTCGCTGTATACCTTTGGTGACCATCGCTAAAATACAGTTTTCTTGTAGTGAGCCGAGTAGGTAAGTGCCCTTTTTGGAAGTTTAGAATGCGTCTGCTATCATATTGTTGAAAATCAATGATTCTCCTATGATATAGAGATATGATTAAGATACTATAGGGATATGATTAGGATATTGTAGTTGTCGAAATCTTAGGAATATTATAATTGTGGAAAGTGAATTGTATTCTTATCAGAAGTTACCTAAAGCTACTAGGATACTTCTTGTATAAATACCCTTGCTTGTTAATGAAAAACTTATCCTGACATATTATTTTCTCCATACTATTGTTTTACATGCTTTCAGAGCAAGGTTAATCCTAGCTCTTGTTTCAGCCGCCAGCTATCACTATAGCCATCTTTCTTTCGTCATCTCTTTACCATGGGCGATAATACAGAGATTTCTTTGACTGGGAGGAACCATGAAACTTCTAGCCCTTTTTTTATCCATCACTCTGATCACCCTGGAATGGTGCTTTTCTCCAAGTTTCTTAATGGAGACAACTACGCAACATGGTGTCGTTCTATGCGCATCTCCCTAAGCCCGAAAAATAAGTTAGGCTATATTGATGGAACGCTGGAGGTACCCTCAGAAGAGACAAACTTGAACAAGTTTCTTCTTTGGCAACGTTGCAATGACATGGTGCTTTCATGGATCCTTAATTCCATTGAACCTGACATCGCAGATAGTGTGATTTATTCATCTACAGCGCATGAGGTTTGGGAGGATCTCAAAGAAAGATTTTCCCAAAGCAATGCTCCAAGAATCTTTCAGTTGCAGTGGGATCTTTCCTCTATTTCTCAAGAATAAATGTCCGTAGCAAGTTATTTCACCTAACTAAAAAAACTTTGTGATGAATTGGCGCCTCATATAATGATTTGCCCTTGTGTTCTTGTGGTGCTATGAGAAAACACATGGAGCGTAATGAGCGCAATGTTCTAATGCAATTTCTTATGGGGCTTAATGAGTCTTATAGTGCAATTCGTGGACAGATCTTGCTCATGCAACCCTTGCCTACTTTTCGCAAGGCTTATTCCCTTATTACACAGAAAGAAAAACAAAGAGAGTTGGGCACATCTCGTCCTTCCATTGAATCTGCACCCATGGCAGTTCGTCAAGGTACCCGTCCTTCCATTGAGTCCGTAGCCATGGTAGCTTGTCAAGGCCAAGCACCTACTAATGCCAGTAAGACGCTTTTGCATTGCACATACTGCAACCGAGACCACCATATTGTTGATACTTGTTACAAGTTGCATGGATTTCCACCTGAGCACCGTTTGCATGGTTCTAATAAGCCTAAGGGAAGTCGCAACAAAGGGGGAGCAAGCACCAAGAATGTGAACCATGTGAACTCGAACCCAACATAAGAAGAAATCCAAGCTGTCATGCCTAACTTATCTGAGATCCAATATCAATAGATTCAAAATATGATGAGCGAAAAAGACTCCCACCAATCCTCAGGTAATACCAAACATTTTCATGATCTCAATTGGATTATTGATAGTAGCGCTACAGACCATATCACCTCAGCTTCTCACCTGCTTAGATCCAAAGCAAAAAATCCCTCTATGTAGCCAGCAATGTTTCCAAGCGGAAATACAACACCCATTAGTTCCACTGAAACTTTATCTCTTAATTCTCATATTTCTTTGAAAAGTGTTGTATGTGTTCCTACCTTTAAAGTCAATCTCATGTCTGTAAGTCGCATCACAAAGGGATTACAATGTTTAGTGACTTTTTTTCCTTCTTGGTGTATCTTGTAGGACCTGGCAACGAGGATGACGATTGGTTTCGGTAAACAACGTGATGGGCTTTATCACTTAGTGGCGTTGGCTTCTGACCAAACACCTTCTACCAACAAACCATCCTGCCACCTTGCTTCCGCAGACTTATGGCATCGCCGTTTAGGTCACCATTCTTCTTCACGTTTTCATGTTTTAGGCAAAACTTTGTTAAATTGCTCATCTAGTTTGAATAATGTTTGCGACGCCTGTCATTTGGCAAAACAGACTCGCCTTCCGTTTAGCAAAAGTTCAATTTCCACTATGAAACCTTTTTCCCTTATTCATTGTGATATTTGGGGGCCTCACAAAACTCCTTAAATCTTTGGGGCTCGGCTTTTCCTAACAATTTTGGATGATTTCTCTCGATTTACTTTGGTATTTCTTATGCACCACAAAAATGAAACACAAGGACTACTCAAATATTTTTTTCCATAGTTAAAACCCAATTCAATACCAACATACAATCTATTCGTGTGGATAATGGGGAGAATTTTTTTCATTAAGGGATTTTTTCAAAGATCATGGATCTTTATATCAACATACTTGCGTCGCCACACCACCAACGTAAGCATCGTCATATCCTTGAAACTGCACGGGCCTTACGCTTTCAAGCTAGCCTCCATCTTCATCTCTGGGGAGAATGCATACTCACAGTAGTTCATTTGATCAACAGGTTGTCCACCCTATTTTTTTCCCACAAAATCCCATTTAAGAAATTGTATAATGCAACACCATCCTATACACATTTAAAGGTTGTTGGGTGTCTTGCATATGCCAAACATATCTACACTTCTCACAAATTTGATCCACGTGCTAAGCAATCTGTTTTCCTTGGCTATCCGCATGAGCAAAAGGCCTACAAACTTTATAATTTGTCCACTTGAAAAATATTTACTAGTCGTGACGTTGTTTTTCATGAATTTTTGTTTCCTTTCAAGACCGCGCATACCCAATTCAATTCTTTCTCTTCCTCGGGCACCTTACCACCACCAACCCACCATGTTGCCTTACCTACTAGCCTACCCGGTGACTCACCAGGGTTGTCCCCTTCCCCTACTCCATCTACTCCTTTATCCGCTAACACAGAACTCCCCTCTCTTACTAACCACACCCTTCCCTCACCAGGTAAACCTTCCTCTTAATCTGAAAGTTCCCCACTAGTGCTTCCCACTTCTCCCGTTCATGTCTCTCCACCAACTGCACCACCTCCTCGCCGGTCAAACCATACCAGAAATTTGCCTAACCATCTCCAGGATTATGTCATCACGTTGCCACCATCCATCCAATCAGAGTCTTCGTCTCCAGTTCCCTCATCAGGTACTCGCTATCCCTTGTCCAATTTTATTTCTTACCATCCATACTCACCATCCCATTTCGCTTTCATTTATAACGTCAGCCGTCATGTGGAGCCTCGAACTTATGAGGATGCTGCCTCATATTCAAATTGGCAACAGACTATGCTCTCCGAACTTCAAGCGCTGGAACTAAATCACACTTGGACTCTTACTTTTCTTCCTCCCGGTAATGAACCAATTGGTTGTCGGTGGGTTTACAAGATTAAACATGGCTCTGATGGTTCAATTGAGCGGTATAAGGCTCGCTTGGTTGCTAAAGGGTACACTCAGACTGAGGGCATTGATTACCATGACACATTCTCTCCCACTGCCAAATTTATCAAAGTTTGTTGTCTCTTTGCCATTGCTACAGCTCAATCTTGGTCTCTTCATTAGCTCGACGTTCATAATGCCTTTCTTCATGGTGATCTTCATGAAAAAATTTATATGCTCCCACCTCCCGGTCTATGGCGCTAGGGGGAGAATCTGATACGTCGCCTCAACAAGTCCTTATATAGCCTAAAACAAGCTTCTCGTCAATGGTTTGCTAAATTCTCTGATGCCATACAAGCTGCTGGTTTCATTCAATCTAAAATTGATTACTCCCTCTTCACACGTAATAGAGGGAAATCATTCACTACCCTTTTGATTTATGTTGATGACATATTGATTACAGGAAATGATTTGGGTGCCATCAATACCCTCAAACAATTTCTTCATAATCGTTTTCGTATCAAAGATCTTGGGGATTTAAATTCTTTTTGGGTATTGAGGTAGCTCGTTTCAAGAAAGGTATTGCAATTTTCTCAGAGAAATTATGCTCTTGATATTATTAAAGATGGAGGTTTATTAGGAACACGACCAGTTTGCTTTTCTATGGAACAAAATCTCAAATTGTCAGACACAGGTGAATTGCTTGTAGATCCACAAAAATATAGAAGGTTGGTAGGCCGCCTTATCTATTTGACCATCACCAAGCCCGATATTACTTATGCAGTTCATGTCCTCAGCAGGTTCATGCATGAACCAAGGAAACCACATTGGGATGCAGCACTCCATATTTTGAAGTATTTTAAAAGTTCTCCAGGAATAGGTCTTTTTTTTCCCGGCTCATAATTTTTGCGTTTAACAGCTTATTGTGATTCGAATTGGGTTGGTTGTCCCATTACTAGAAGGTCAAAAACATGTTATTGTGTCATTCTGGGAAATTCACTAGTATGTTGGAGGACAAAGAGACATAATATTGTCTCCCTCTCTTTAGCAGAAGCCGAGTATCGAGCCATGACGAGTGCTTGTTGTGAAATAACATTGCTGCACAACTTATTGCGAGATCTACAGGTATCACATTCAGAGACAACGATGCTTCACTGTGATAATCAAGTTGCTTTGCACATTGTAGCTAACCCGGTCTTCCATGAGAGAACAAAACATATTGAAATAGATTGCCACTTCATTAGAGAAAAAATTATAGTTCAGTTGAAACCAAGTATGTAACTTCATCTTAGCAAGTAGCGGACATGCTCACAAAGCCGTTAGGAAAAGACGCTTTCAATGGCATGTTGTACAAGTTGGGAGTTCTTGACATCCACTCTCCAACTTGAGAGGGGGTGTTGAAAATCAATGATTCTCTTATGATATAGGGATATGATTAGGATATTGTAGTTGCGAAAATCTTAGGAATATTGTAGTTGTGGAAACTGAATTGTATTCTTATCAGAAGTTACCTAAAGCTACTAGGATATTTCTTGTATAATGAAAAACTTATCCTGACATATTAGTTTCTCCATACCATTGTTTTACACATATCTTCTGCACCATTTTAAATAGTCTTGTGGTAGACCTGGCTGTGTGGGCTTATTCTAGAGAAAAATAAACAAATAAATAAAAATTGCTTGATTCACATGTGGACATTGCTTATATTTAACATGTCGTGAAAATTACCTACTCTCCTCTTCAGGATTTGCCTGAGTTTCAGCTATTGCCAAACTCGATCCCTTGTCCTTCTTCTTCATTATAATTTTTCTCTCAGTTTAGACCTTTTCATTCCCTTCTTCTTCCTCTTTCCTTTGTGATTCTTCAGCCTTGTTTCTTGTAACTGATTTTTGTTCTCTGTGTTTGTGTTGCAGGTCTCAGGCGTTATGCAATATCCATCTTCTCAACTTTTTCACATCAAACCACACATACTTACAACTATGAAACCCCAATCCTTCTACTCACCTACAAATATTACATCCAAGAATCAAGATCCAACTAAGCGCAGCTCTTCTAACCCATCCGCAACCATATCCAATATCATCTCCATTCACATCGTTCAACATCACTCCCAAGGATGTCTCACATCCAAACGCATTTCTGTTTCCACGCTATCCTCATGGATGACTTAGAAAACTCGCTAGCGCCGATCCCGTTACTATTTCACTCTGAATCAAACCCACATCATAACTCAGATCCCGTTCTTCTTATTACTCAAGACTCATTCAACAAATCACTTGGGGACCAAATCATACACTCTATTCATATATGTTGGCTGCCACATCTTTAATCAATTGAGCTACATAGATCTTGTCATGAGTTTAAGCGGCCGAAGACATGTCTTGATCGCTCTTGACGACGACTTCATGTTGTTAAAGAGTGATCCTCAAAAAGGTTTGTCTTCCCATTCGAGAAGCAAATAGGCTTCTAGCTGGATAATGGTGAGAGTAGTCATTGAGCTCAGTCCGAGGATGCTTCCACAGAGCTACCTAGCTGGCGACGTAACTCAAGCTGATGATCCTCCTAGTTCGATGCTTGATATTGTGGGGATCTCGGGCAGATTCAACAAACTCAGTCAGAGGTGGGTACTCATATCTTGGCTGTTCCAACAGATTAACCAGGCCGACAACAAAGCGAGATCTCTGGCTGATACTTTGAAAACTCACCGCTGTCGGCATCGTCACCGTTCGATCCCTTTCTGGTGGTTGTTGGGACTGGTGAGTGAGTATTATATGGAGCTTTTAAGGGAGGTTTCGACCATGGAAAAGCCCGTGAAAATCCCTGGACAAATCTTAGGAGACACAACGATCCCGACCTCGTCATTGTTCGACCCCTCTCTAGTGGTTGTTGGGACTGGTGAGCAAATAGTTAATGCAACTTTCAAGAAAAAATTCAAGACAAAGTCAACTACCATGGTAACGCTTGTTATAACGACGGTTATGCCGACTGTTACATCAATTAATTTATTGGCTATGATTCCAACTACATGTACACGGTTGAGGGTGGATTTCATGGTCGTTATGATGACAGTGTTAACGGCTGTTATGAAGGCAGGGGTTAACCACCATTATGAAGTCAGCTTGGTATTCTGTTATGAAAGAATTGAGCATGCCCGATATGAAGGAACATGGATGGCAGTTATGCATCTGTTGATGGTTACAAACAATGTTGACTTGATGGTATTTTGGTTCTCATCTGTGATGATCAAGAACCGCCCTTTTCTATTAGCAGTTTCAATAGCCACGAAGCCCAACTTTCCCTTTGCCTTTCTGCATGCACACACACTGGCTAAGTCTCTTCCCACCAGCCTTCCTGACTCCATTGTTATTCAGTTTTATGAGGTTGCGGCAATCGCCTTTAAAGGGTCGCCTCCTCGTCCATGATGCTTTCATGGAACGCTCGAGGCATGGGCCCTCTCCCGAAAGCCCAATGCCGATATAATTTTTTTGTCCGAAACCAAGTCTAGTACTTATAGGATGGACTGCTTACGCTAGAGACTGGGCTTCGAACATGGAGAATCAGTTCCAGCACAGGGACTAGCTGGAGGACTTGCACTTTTCTTGAAAGCAGGTATTAACCTTACTATTCTTTCTTCATGTAAAAATTACTTAACTATATTCTCGATGACTTTTTAACTTCCTTTGCATATGGTCTATTATTTTTGTTTATGGTGAACCGAATCCCGTTGCTCGGGAACATTTTTGGCACTCCATGTCTAACCTATACTCTAGTCAACTTTTACCGAGGTTATCATTGAAGATTTGAATGTTATCAGTCAACCTGGGGAAAAGATGGGTGGTAATCGACCCTCTTGTTCTAGTCTCAGTTACTTTAGAAATTTTCTTGATAGTCATCAGATGTTGGATTTCCCCCTTAACGAATCTCAATTCACCTGAAACAACAAAAGGAAAGACAAAAATGGGGTTAAGGCTAAACTGGATCATATCATTGTCTTGGCTGAGTGGGTGGACCTGTTCCCGTCTGTTTCTGCTCGCACAATTCACACCTCTTCTTCGGACCACAGACCTATTTCCCTTCAATTAATCTCTAACTTCAATCCTAGTCCAAAACCTTTTAAATTCTTCAACATGTGGACTAGGGATCCTTCTTGCCATCGGGCAATTCACACTAATTGGGCCCCTAGACAACACCCCTATCCGTCTCACAATATCCATCTCAAGGCCAAGAAGCTTAGTTACAGCCTTGCTAGATGGAATAAAAGAGACTTTAAGAATATTCAATTGTGCATTTCTGACACTCTCTCTACCTTGGATAAACTTCAAAATGATTCTACTTCGAAAACAATGCCAATGAGCGTCTCTTTGAACTTCAGATTCGAGAGAAGATGCTTTGGTGTAACAAGTCTAGTTTTTCCTGGCCCAGAGACGGTGACAAGAATAGCAAATTCTTTCACCTTACCTCTTTGCTTTGGAGGAAACGAAACCTGATCTTTCGCCTTAAAGATGGAAATAATGTGTGGCACTCCACACCTGAATCTGTTTGAGCAATAATTAATGATTATTTCCCTAAAGTGGGCAACCATATCTCACCAGATAAATTTCGCCCTATTGCCCTTTGCAATGTTATTTATAAAGTTATATCCAAAATTCTTGCCAACCATTTCAAACATTTGTTTGATAACATTATTTCTCCTAACCAGAGAGTCTTTTTCAAAGGCCGCTCGATAGGGGATAATGTTAGCCTTGCGCATTAAACCTTCTATCAGATGAAGCATTTTCGAAAGAAAAAACAAAGTTGGATGGCAATCAAAATTGATATGGCCAAAGGCAATGATAGGGTCGAATGGTTTTTTTTTGCTCAAGTTTTTAAACAGCTAGGTTTTGCAGAAGGATGGATTGATATGATAAATTAATGTGTTTCCACGACTTCTCTCCAAGTCCTTCTCAATGGTTCCCCCTTCTTCCCATTAAGCCATCCAGGGGCATTCGTCAAGGTGATCCCCTATCTCCTTACTTATCTTGTTGGTAGTATAAGCGCTCTCACGCCTTCTCCATAAGGCTTAAATTGAAGGTAGAATTCAAGGTATCAAACTTCGAAGACATTCCCCTTCGATCAGTCATCTGCTCTACGCGGACGATCTGATACTTTTCTGCAGAGCCTATTTGGCGGAAGCCCATTCAGTTAAAGACATTCTACAGCAATATTGTCTCGCTTCGGGTCTAGGTGTCAAATATGATAAATCTTCAATCTATTACAGTTCCAATATGCACCCTAGACATGCAAAAATGATTAATAGGATCTTAGGTATGAGGAGTTATAATCCTAAAGATAAATATCTTGGATCCCCCTTTTGTTTTCCAATAATAAAACTAAGGACTTCCAATTCCTTATTGACAAAGTTAATGCAAAACTTTCTTCTTGGAAAGTCAAAATCCTCTCTCAAGTGGGTCGCATTGTGATGATCAAATCGTTTCTTAATTCGATCCTCATTTACACAATGCAAATTTTTCTGCTGCCTTCCACCGTCTCAACAAATTGGACCAGCTAGCTAGGGATTTCTGGTGGAATGGGGCAACAAAAAGTATGGCCAAACATCTTTGTTTTGGGATCAGATTTGTTTGCCTCAATCCCTTGGGGTTCTCAATATTCCTACCTGTAGGAACATAAATCTTGCCTTAGTGGCCAAAAACATCTGGAATGCCCTCTCCTTTCCTCAATACCACAAAACCCACCAATTGAAGTCGTTGTATTTCCAATACAAGAGTATCACTCAATTAAGAAAACCCCCCTCCTTAGTCTCATTCGCTTGAAGAGGGGACTTACGGCCCTTCTCAAAATGAAGAGCTTTTTTATATGGCAAATCATGTATGTGTATCAAACCAATCTCTGGCTGGATTGTTGGGTCAAACAAGATGTTGTTTTTGTGGATTGTGTCCATGACCCTACTAATCCCAATCTTCCTCGTTCTATCCGGGACCTTTGGATATCTTCTCCTGCAGGTTCCCTTTACTGGAATTCAGAACTTATCAATTCTCTTTTTCATTTTCCGATGGCTAGGGATATCCAAGATATTTTAATAAAGCCCATTACCAATCCTGATAAACTCCTTTTGACTTTTGACAAAAGAGTTATATTTTCGATCAAAAACGCAACTTGGGCTTTCACCATGGGTGATTTGGAATGTTCTTCCTCCCTTATCCCCCAACCCACTTTTGGCTCTAAATTGTTGAGATTAATTTGAAGAATCAAAGCCCTTCCTAGTGTTTTGTTTCTCCTCTGGAAAATTAGCCAGAATTTGCTTCGCATGAGAGCCAATCAAGTTAGGATCCATATCCCTATCGAGGATAGCTGCATATTTTGCCATGCACAGAAGGAATATGTGCACCATCTTTTTTTCCTTTGCCTGGTCATCTCTCGACTCTGGCTTCTCTCTTCTCTCCCTATTAATTGGGCTACCCCAAACCTCAACCTTCACTCTGTTCTAAGAGTTTTTGAATTCATGTGCGATTCTGCTAAAGCCCATGCAATGAATTCTGAAGATATGTTTTCCTAGTTTTCTGCCATCCCAATGACTATCTGATATTTGCGTAACCAAACTATCTTCACCAATACCAAAGTCTCCTCTATGACTTTTGTATCCCATTGTCATAATTTTTGGGAGTCTTGGTACAAACAATGGTTCCAGATCCAATTCAGCCACACCCCATTTTCCATCAATCCCCCAAATCCTGGACACAACCATCACAGACAAACAGATTCCTTCCTGATCTTTTATAGATCTGGCCCTAGCCTCAACTGTCTATTTTCATGTTACGGTGTCTTCACTTTCACAGCTTGTCCAGGACCAAATCCACTCAGCCCACACCCACAGGCTAAACATCATAGCAAATCGTGTTCAACCACTTCTAGTTTACCTTGATAGAGATATAGTTATTGTTACTTTTGATGTTTGCTTCTTTGAGTCTTCCAAGCAGGGGGAGTTGGAGTTTCAGCTATCAATTTGGATGGACATGTTCTGGCTTCTGTGGCCTGTCAGACAGAAGACAGTTTTTGACAGCATGATGGCGGAGGAATACGCGGCTGAAGCAGCCTTGCTACCCATTCAGGCTCAAAGATAGAGGACCAGACTTCTACTTGGCGACTCTGCAACCCTTATTGACCTCATTCAGGGGGGGAGGGGGCAAATCTCAACAACACTCTACTATGCATTGGGTTTGGTGCCCTTTCACTTGTAATATTAAACATGTGCTTCTTATGCTTCCTTTTTGGCATTGTAAATATATATCTAGAAACCTTAATAGTACGACTCATCACTCGGCATCAGTAGCCGTTAGAATTGGTTGTACTAGCTCTTAATTATTAATATACTGCCTAAGGCTTTCAATAAAAAAAAACATGTGGACATTGCTTTTAAGTAAACAATAAAGTGCAACTAATTGCGATATAGACTATATTTTGTTGTTGTTCACATTAAGTCTGCATTTATACTATTGTCTTAGCTATATTATTTAAGACTGATTAAATTAGTGATTTTTTGTTATGTGACAATGCTACAGATTTGTTTGCTTGTTTGTGTTTATTATTTGTTTGTTTTTATTATATTTTTTGTTTGTTTGTTTGTTATTGTCTTAGCTTTATTATTTGTTTGTCTTATGTAACAGATGATGCTAGTGTCACGGACTAGTAATCCGTGCGGCACTAGCTATCCAATTCACTAGTAAGCCTATGAGTAGTTACTTTGACGGGCACAAATATTAACTTGAGAATGCACAATATCAATCTGTAGACAATATAACAATGCACAATAGTCAGTAAAAGCTCACATTCACATTCAATAGATTACAATGGGGAGGAACGTTCGGAAGGACGTTGCTCAAGACTAGCTAGTTCGATGCTATCGATCGATGGAAATACAAGTTTGAAGTTGAAAAGCAATGCAAAGAAAACAATAAAAATGCTAGCGGTACAATCTGGCCCGACTATGCAATGGAGGCAACACGTCCTCACAGTCAAGAGCTCAAACCTTCCCCCTATAATATAGATGCTAAGCATTTGGGCACTTTTCAAAAGGGAACATTGAGTTTTGAGACCATTAGGAAAGTCTTGAAAGGCCTCTGAACCTTGATTTCCCTAACCAATGGTACTAGTCCTGACACTCTCCCACACTCAATTCGCTGACACCCTCGCAGTGAACTTTTCCAAGTACTCTTCCAGCTTTGAGAGGTATGGCAGCAGATGCTCGACTGGCTCCCAACTGATCTCTGAAAGAGGTTCATCCTGCCACTTGACCAAATATTCTCTATCCGGGCCTGTGTTGTTGATGAGGCGGTCAGCTAAGATTTCTTCCACTTCTCGATCTGGCTTAGTAGGATGCTTAGGCAATGCTCGGGTAGATACATTTCTTGTGGGATCAGCGGCATCGGCATGGTAAGACTTCAAGTTACTTGCATGGAAGACAGGATGGGTGAAACGAAGCCAATGTGGTAACTTGACGCGATAGGAGACTTTGCCTACTTTCTCAATAATCTGTACCGGTCCCTCATACTTGCGAAACAGATTGTTGTGTGCTCTAGCTGTCCGTTTATACTTGTTGAACATAACTAGCTTCACCAATACCAAGTCCCCGACTTCAAAAGGATCGATTCGTCGTTTCTTGTCGGCCCATTTCTTCATGTGACGGGAGGCTTTCTCAAGATAGGCTCGAGCAACTTCAATGTTTTTCTGCCAGGCTTTGACAAATTCAAGAGCTCTTGGGCTGGGTCCTTGGTATCCGGTCAGCACTGTATGTGGTGTCAATGGTTGCTGACCAGTGACTAATTGAAAGGGGCTGGAGTGAGTAGCTGAGCTCTTTTGTAAGTTGAAACAGAATTGTGCAACATCAAGTAGTCCCACCCAATTTTTCTGGTTTGCACTTACAAAATGACGAAGGTATTCTTCAAGCATAGAGTTAAAGCGCTCAGTCTGTCCGTCAGATTGGGGATGTTGGCTTGTCGACATATTAAGTTTGGATCCCAAGAGCTTGAACAACTCCTTCCAGAACTTTCCTGTGAATCGAGCATCACGGTCGCTAACAATATTTTCGGGCAGTCCCCAATACTTCACTACATGCTTGAGGAACAATTGCGTCGTATCTTCGGCTGTGCAAGTTAGTCCGGTCGGCACAAAGGTCACATACTTTGAGAATCGGTCAACAACTACAAGGATGCTCCGAAAATCCTCCACTTTCGGTAACCCAGTAATGAAGTCCATGGAAACACTTTCCCAAGGACGAGTTGGAACAGGCAGGGGCTCTAGTAAGCCTACTGGTCGATCTCTTTCAACCTTATCTTGCTGGAAAATAAGACATGTTCGAACATAAGCCATTACATCCTCCTGTATCTGCGGCCAATAGTGCCCCCTCTCTAGCAATGCAAGTATTCGTCTCCAACCTGGATGTCCCGCCCAATGGGTGTCATGGCATTCTCTCAAAAGTTTTTTCCTCAAACCAGAAGTTTTCGGAACATAGAGGCGATTACCAGTTGTGAGTATTGCTCCATCTTTTATCCAGAACCGTCGAGTTTTGCCCTGCTTGATCAACTCTGTAATCGCCTTCGCTTGTGGATCCGTCTGTAGGCCTACTTTGATCTTCTCCAAGATGGTGTGACTCGGACCAGTATGGGTTAGCACTGCAAGGTCTGCCCTTCTACTGAGTGCATCAGCTACATTGTTAGTGCGCCCTGGCTTGTATTCCAATACTAAGTCAAATTCTGCTAATTTTTCCTGCCATCGAGATTGCTTGGAGGTTAGCATCTTCTGAGTAAGGAAATGGCTTGCTGCAGCATTATCCGTTTTAACAAGAACTTGAGATCCCAAGAGGTAGTGTCTCCACACCCGTAAACAATGTACAATGGCTAGCAATTCCTTTTCCTGAGCTGAGTAACGAGACTCTGTATCATTCAACTTTCGACTCTCATATGCTACCGGGTGACCATCTTGAAGTAAAACTCCCCCTAAGGCATAATCAGATGCATCTGCTTGTACTTCAAAGGGCTTGGTGATGTCTGGCAAGGCCAATACTGGATCTTTCATCACGGCCAAATTCAAGTCTTGGAATGAAGCTTCACACTTCCTATCCCATTCCCATGTTCGGTCTTGTTTCAACAAATTTGTCAGGGCAACAGCTCTCTTAGAGTAGTCCCTTATGAAGCGACGATAATAGTTTGCGAGTCCAAGGAAAGAACGTAGTTGAGACACGTTCTTAGGAGAGTTCCAATCATGGATTGCCTTGACTTTCTCCATGTCCATCCGAATCTTGCCATTGCCAATAACATGACCCAAGAAATTGATCTGGGTCTGGCCGAATAAGCACTTTTTCTTCTTGACAAAGAGATGATTATCCTTAAGGATTTGGAACACTTCTCGCAAATGATGTAGGTGTTCTTCTATAGTCCCACTATAAACCACAATGTCGTCAAGATAGACAACCACAGACTTGTCCAGAAGGTGACGGAACAGACCATTCATAAGGGTGCAAAATGTAGCTGGAGCATTGGTCAAGCCGAAGGGCATTACTAGGAACTCATATGACCCATATCTAGTAGAACAAGCAGTTTTGGGTTCGTCACCAGCAGCAATGCGGACCTGATGGTAACCTGATCTCAAGTCGAGTTTTGTGAAGTATCTGGCGGATCCAAGTTGGTCGAATAAGTCTGCAATGAGCGGCAACGGGTATTTGTTCTTTATAGTGACTTTGTTCAAGGCTCTATAATCAACACAAAGGCGAAGACTGCCATCATGTTTCCGCTGAAAAAGAACAGGTGCCCCATAAGGTGCTTTAGAAGGCCGAATGAATCCTGACTCCAACAAGCCATCTAGTTGTGTTCTCAATTCGGTCAGCTCTGGAGGGCTCATGCGATATGGACTACGTGCGGGTGGCTTGGCACCAGGGACTAACTCAATTTCGTGATCAATGAGCCTTCTGAGAGGTAGATTCTTTGGCAATTCATTCGGCATCACTTCGCTGAAGTCAGCAATAACTTGGGCAACTTCCTCAGGGATTTTGCTAGTATCATCTTCCATCTCTAGCTTTGCCACAGCTAAGTATGTATCTTCTCCTTTGGCCAAGCCCCTCTTGACTTGGAGCGCCGACAATATTCTATCATGAGTTGTTGGTCGAATTGAGGTTGGTACAATGCGTAGTCTGGGTCCGAAAAACCCCAAGGAGTCCATGAAAGGTAATGGTCCTGCTGCAGCTCCTCGGAAGAATTCTTGGCCAAGAATCACCTTAAAATCATCAAGTGGAACGGCCAAGAAGTTTGATCTTCCTTCCCATGGACCAACCTGTAGTGGCACAGCTCTAGCCATACCATTAATAGAGATTGCCTCAGAGTTGACAGCTTTCAACTTACCCACATCTCCTTCTAAGTTCCGACCCACACGTCTAGCTTCATCTGGGGCAATAAAATTTTCTGTCGCTCCGGAATCCAACAATGCTTGGGAAGGGAACCCATTGATAGTGATGTCGATGTATTGTAAAGCCTTCTTGTGTGGGTGCTCATACATTTCTCCTTTGACAGCATTGAGCTTGCGTAGAGCTCCCATTTGGGAGGTCTCACTGTTGGTGGGGTTCGAGCTCGATGCGGTCGGGTTAGAAGGTTCTGCTTGAAGCAAGGACATTAATGAGTGTAGAGCTGGTTTGGATGGACATTTGCCTGTTGGGTGATCCCTGCTATTGCAAAGAATGCATGGGGCAGGGGCAGATGGTCTCCACTGCCCAGAGTAGTTTTGCCCTCCTTTGTTGTTGTAATTTGAGTTGCTAGAGCTGGCATTCCAATTTTTGTTGGAACTCCAATTCTGGTTGGACGGTCGGGAATTATAGTTTCCTCGATTTTGACTTGAGTTTCCCCAGTTTTGGTGAGGTGAGCGAGCATTCGACCCTGAGCTTGAATTGGTACTGCCAGTTCTAGCTGTGGAGTGATTGAGCGAAGTGGATCCAGTCATGGGCATATAATCGCTAAATCTTTCTGCTGCCGCAATAGCACTTGTAATATCTGTCACCTTCTGCCTTTGCAATTCTGCTTGTAGAAGCGGCTGAGCTTGTTCCATGTAACAGAAAACTTTGTCCTTCTCAGACATGTCTCGAATATCTAGCAAGCAAGTTGAGAATTGTCGGACATAGTCTCGAATATTGCCTGTTTGTTTGATGGTGTAGAGCTTCCTCCTTGCTAAGAAATCAGTGTTCTCAGGCAAGAATTGATTTCTGAGTTCCTTCTTGAGGTCTGCCCAAGTTCTAATAAGGATGCGACCTTCTTCCATATCTGCATATTTGGTTCTCCACCATAGTTTCGCATCACCTGCTAAGTACATGGTCGCCATGGTAACCTTGGCTTCTTCTGATTCGGGGTTCACCGCGCGAAAATACTGCTCCAGATCAAACAAGAAGTTCTCTAACTCCTTCCCATCTCGTGCCCCAGCATATGATTTTGGCTCGGGTACTTTCATCCTAGGGTGATCAGTCGTCCCTGTGGCCTTAGTTAGCAAGCCAACCCTTGCAAATAAGTCCTCCAACTGTAATTGGAAGTCACTCATCACCTGAGCTGTGGGGTGAGGCGACTCTTCCATTGCGACTGTTCGTCCCTCTAAGTTATCAACGTGCTCGGCCAGCGAATCCACTCTGTCTGCCAGTGAAAAGAGTCCATCCAACCGACTAATCTGTTCTCCCAAAGTGTTCAACTGGTCCATTCTGTTTTCCAGTCTATGCATTCGACTGGCCTGTCGTTCCTCCATAGCGCTAAGGCGCTCATTTACTTCCTGCATCCTGGTTTGCATTCAACAAGCTCTGGCTCTGATACCAACTGTCACGGACCAGTAATCCGTGCGGCACTAGCTATCTAATTCACTAGTAAGCCTATGAGTAGTTACTTTGACGGGCACAAATATTAACTTGAGAATGCACAATATCAATCTGTAGACAATATAACAATGCACAATAGTCAGTAAAAGCTCTCATTCACATTCAATAGATTACAATGGGGAGGAACGTTCGGAAGGACGTTGCTCAAGACTAGTTCGATGCTATCGATCGATGGAAATACAAGTTTGAAGTTGAAAAGCAATGCAAAGAAAACAATAAAAATGCTAGCGGTACAGTCTGGCCCGACTATGCAATGGAGGCAACACATCCTCACATTCAAGAGCTCAAACCTTCCCCCTATAATATAGATGCTAAGCATTTGGGCACTTTTCAAAAGGGAACATTGAGTTTTGAGACCATTAGGAAAGTCTTGAAAGGCCTCTGAACCTTGATTTTCCTAACCAATGGTACTAGTCCTGACAGCTAGTAATAACAATGTGATGGACTTGGATGACCATGTATCTCGCTCTTCTGGATCTTCATCCATGAATCGTCTCGCATCTTCTGAGAATGTAAGAGGTTGCCATTTGATGAAGAGTTAAATTTCAAACTCAATATGTAGGTGGAGGCAGTCAAAGAGGTCACTAACTTATTGAAGGAAAACGATTGGGACCAACTGACTTTAAGTTTAAGAGTTGCTCAAAACATCTTGAGAACAAGGGTCTTAGATGCTCTAGACTTGTTTGGGGAGAAACCAACTTTGTTCCGCACTTTCTTATCCCTAAAAATTGAAGAAAAAGAAGAGTGATTAGTGAGGAAACTTGGTTATTAAGAGAATTCAATATAATTAATTAAAAAGTAGATGATTTATGTATGTTTTTAGTTGACTTGCATTACTTAAAAAACTTCAATGTTTGTGTGTAGTACATCTTCTACATGACATTGTAATAAGTATGTTATCCTTTGGATAATATGTTTTTGTTCCTATGTCTTATGATTTTTGTGTTTTTTTAACTTTAATGTGTAATATAGGTTATATGTCCCTATGTTTATATGGTGCATGTTCACTTTATTTATTTATTTAATTTTTTTTATTTTTTTTAAAATTAAACCTCAAGTGGGGAAGGGCAACTATGGGATGCTAGACCTTTATTACTTATCAAAAACTTGATTTACAAACAGAATGGGGGTACATTACGACTTTACTCGAATTAAATCCAAAACACAAAATTAGACAGAATACCCAACCAAATCCGGAGTCCATGCTATGCCCAATCTAAATAACCTGCTTCAACCCCAAACACCACATGGCTATCAAGACTTGAAAGCAAATGGCCAACTAACAATCACATAAAATGCAACAAAAACCCATTGGTAGTTAAAGAATATCCAGAAACAGAGTGCGCAACTCCATAACAGAGTGCACCTCCCTGTTCTCTGCGCCTCCTCGCTCCTGCAACCCCTACCGGCACGCGCAATGCCACACCAACCCGCACTTTGCACATTTCAGTACCAACAACATTCCCATAAAGCACGTATGCGTCTTGCTGCATTTCTAATGCGCTGTTAAAGACACCTATGTTCCAGTCACAACTAAATTCCAAGTTCAGGATAATTTTCAGCAACCCCACCCAGTTTGAAATCCACCATCCAGCGACCCTCCTTACCATAGCACATAATATCGAAACTATATGCCTAGCCATCAATTTGCCATCAGGACCACAGATATAAGCCATCTTCACAACAGAAAAGGTGCAGCATAAGATCCTCTATTTTTTTCTAGGAAATTCTGCTCCAATTCTTCGCAACAACAGCATGTCGCTCCTCCAATTGATCACTAACGATCCATAATTGCTTATACCACACAGCAAAGCAAAAATCACCACCTACACGGTCCTTGAAGTAGACTACACGTTCCACTCTGACCCATATCACCCTAAGTGAGGGGTTCAAATGAATGTTTTCAATTGACATAATCACATATAATCCGGTAGCCTTAAGTAAGCCGTTTTATTCTTATCAAGAATAATTAGAGCCCTCAGTCTCTTAGGAAGCAACTCCCATGAATAAGTTCTAGACAAATGCTCTACTTGCACCAATCTATCCAAAGCGTCCGCCACAGAATTAGTCTCCCTGAAAACATGGATACAATGTCACACCAAATCCTTGGTCATCTCTCTAATCTCCTTCCACCAGTTACTAAGAAACCAAGGAATACTCGCTTCTTGAAAAAGCCATTGTTTGACCAACATAGAATCCGTTTGAATCAAACATTTTCGGATTCCTTGATCTTTACAAAATCTCAAGCCTTCAAGCAAGGCCCTAGTTTCTGCTGAATTATTTGAACCTTCACCAAAATAACATTGTCTGGCTGCCAAAAAGCTACCCTCTTTATTTCTGATCACAAAACCTCCAGAAGTATTATTTTCCATACAAGAACCATCTACGTTTAGCGCATACCATCCTGTAGAAGGAAAAACCCAATACAGGGCCCGAGGAGGGAAATTTTCTATCTTATTTTCCTGGATACCCAATCTACGCAGCAAATCACCATTGGGTTCCCTTACCTTCGGGACAAAAAATTTAGATACACATTTAATCTAGTAATAAACTTTTATAATCACATAAAAAGATGACCATTCCTTTCCATCATAAAGCTTCCTGTTTCTCTGAATCCAAATTTCCTATATGATAAAAAGAGGGGTGAGATGAAAGAGAGTACCAGACAAGGATAATTTCTTCGCCTTTCTAAACCACGCCTTTAACATGGTATATACTTTAACCGGTCTATGTACGTGTATATCGAAAACTAGTTCAAAATGTCTCCAGACTCTTCTAGCTAATTCACCTTCCAAGAAAAAATGTTTGATAGTTTCCTCCCCAGGTTGATTACAACACCTGCATTTAGACGCAAGATGGAACCCAATTTTTTTAAGTTCTCCATCTATGGGTAATGCACTTTTGATTACCTTCCATATAAATATTGAAATTTTAGAAGGAAGTAACGGTTGCCAGATCCATTTCCAAAACTCATCTTGTATTCCTCTACCACATAGAATTTTGCATACAGAGCTAATAGAAAACAATACCATAATTATTTGGCATCCATATTCTGATATCTCGGTCACATTCCTCACCTCGCAATCTGGTCTCATAAAGCTCCTGCGCTTTTCTTTGCATTAATGGGGGTAAAATTCTGAAATTCTCCCTGAACATTTGCCTTAGTGAAGGCCAAGTGTCATTTGTTTCCGCCTGTTCAGTTCGAATAAAAATTTCACCCTTGGCCCAGTGTTCTTCAAAGAAACTGACAGTTCCCCTAGAGATCTTCCATGTGGAATTTTCTACTATGAAATTTTTGTGTACCATTAACTCTTTCAAGAAGTTAGCCCACAAAGAATTAGTATTTATCAGATTCCATAGGGACTTAATACAGAAAGCCTTTATAACGTCATCTAAGCTTCGCACACTTAATCCCCCTTCCTCCGTGGGGACACGTATTTTTCTCCATGCTATCCATTTCCGTTTATGTCTCCCTTCATGATCACCCAAAAGAAGTCCGTAATCAATTTCCGAATACTTTGCAACACCCTAAGAGGAATAAAAGTTGTTGCTATGGTGTAAGGCATTGACAATAAAACATGTCTAATCAATATCAATCTTCCCCCAGGTGACAATAATCTGGATTTCCAACCTTGAATTCTATTCTTAATTTTACTTACCAAAGCATCAAAGTATGATATTCTGCATCTACCTTGATAAATGGGTACGCCAAGGTATGTAAACGGAGATTGCTTGTAACTGTCCCTAATTTGATGGCGATTATTTTTTCCGCACGAGCTTTCTCATCAATCATGAATGAACATTTTCCAATGTTGACTTTCTCTCCTGATGCCCGACAATATTTTTCTATAAATTTCATGCATCTTCAACGGATTTCTTCTTACCATTCAAGAAAATCAAGGAGCGAGTTGTCAGCATATAAAAGGTGGGTGATCGGAGTGGCTGCCAATGGGGTGTGATAATACCAAATTTCTCCTCTACGAAAAGCACGGGAAATCCCTCTGCTTAACACTTCTACTGCAATAACAAAAAGGAGAGGTGAGAGAGGATCGCCTTGCCTGAGTCCCCTTGATGATATGAAATATCCGTCATATCTGCCTTGCATCAACACCGAGAATCCGCACTGTGTAACACAATTTGATATCAAATGAAGTATTCTATTATTGAAACCAAATTTTCTCAAAACAGCCAAGAGGTATCCCCATTCAATTCTGTCATACGCCTTTTCCATATCCAACTTGAAGATCACATTGTTTCCAATTACCTTTTTTCCAATCTCTCTCATGAGTTCCTGTGCGAGCCCAATGTTTTTTGAGATGAGCCTCCCTTGAACAAAAGCCCCCTGTTCTAATGAAATTATATTTGGGAGAATATTGGCCAATCTAACACAAGGGATTTTACTAAAATTTTTATAAACCACGTTGCAGAGACTAATAGGTCTGAAATCAACATAGGATATTGGTTCATCCATTTTGGGGATAAGCGCCAAAAAATTTGAAGAAAAGGTACTTGGCATCGCTTGACATTCAAAAAATTCTTTCCCAGCTTTCCATATGTCCTGCCCAATAATATCCCAACAACTCTGATAGAAACCAGCTGTAAATCCGTCCGGTCCAGGGGCACTGTCATGGGGAATGCTGAAGACTGCTTTTCTGACTTCCTCTAGATCAGGAAGTTTCATGAGAAACTCATTATCCTCCTCCCGAATCAGTTTTGGAATACAATCCATGAGATCTGGGTCCTCTTGGTACCTTTCCAATGAAAGCAATTTTCCAAAAAAATTATTTGCTTCTAAAATAATTTTTTTTGGATCAGTGATTAAATTCCCTGTCATATCAAGGATTTTGGAAATTGCTCTTCTTTTTTGTTTGGCTTTGACAGAAGCAAAGAAAAATTTTGTACATGCATCTCCTTCCTTGAATTTCTTTTCCCCTGATTTTTGTTTCCAATATATTTCTTCTCTCGCCAAGGCCAGTTTGAGTTCAGCCTGACATCTATTCAGATTAACCATGTCATTTGAATCCTATCCCTGCATCAAGTTGAATTCCAATCTTTCAATGTCATCCTCCAACCTTCTAATAAGACTGAATATATTGACAAATATTTCTTTATTCCAAATTTTCAGTGCTCCCCTAAGACGCTTGAGTTTGAAGGCCACCCGAAACATAGCCCCCATACCTTCATCAACATGTGTGTTCCGATTTCTGTCTACCAAACTCAGGAATTCATCATGAGATAACCACTTACTTTGGAATCTGAAAGGAGACATACCTGCTCTCTGAGTCAATGGCAAAGAAAACAATAAAGGGGCATGATCAGAACATGCCCTGAGAAGATGATCCACCCGAGTATGCTGCATAAGAGAAATCCAATCTGCATTCCCCAAAAATCGATCCAATCTAGCCCAGGTTCTATCATATCCTCTTTGGTTGTTACACCAGTTGTATTTCGGGCCTTCAAATCCACAATCTGTAAGACCGCAACTTGAAATGCACTCTGAAAATTCTGACATCGCCAAATGATTGGGAGCACGACCGCCTAATTTTTTTCCACTTTCAATAATAACATTGAAATCACCACCAATAACCCATGGTTCATAAAATCCCATAGCAATGTTCTCCATGTCCTCCCATAACCCGCGTCTCTCCTGTAATGTACATTTTGCATATACAAAAGAGATATAGAAAGCGGTATTGGAAAAAAGGATAGATACCTTACAGTGAATAAGTTGATTCGTGCAAGACAAAACTTCCACATGTAGGTGATTATCCTAGAAAAGCCAGATTTTTTCGCCATTCTCATCATTACTAGCACCTGGGATAGTCATGTTTCTCGTCACAGAAAAGCCTTACAGTGGATAGATACCTTACAGTGAATAAGTTGAGTCTTGGATCATGGGTTCCGCAATGGCTAATAACTTTACATTGTTATCTTTAACCAACTTTTTTAATCTGCAACGGGTAGACCGGTTACCAACCCCCCGTGCATTCCAATACATGATATTATCTATCATTACTAGCACCAGGGGTAGTCATGTTTCTCGTCACTCTTCGTTCCCCTGCCACGGATCCGTTTTTTGAGTTCTTTTTTTTTTACCTTTTGTCTTGACCTCATCAGTTTGATAGATCAGATCAACAACATTAATAGAGATTGTATTTGCGTCGGACTCGTCATCCGACATAGTTTCTCTGTCCGGCTTGATAACTACCGCTTGTGCCTTGCTACTTTGATCAATTAGCGTTTCCCCAAGGTTTTTGTCGTTATCAAAAGTCACCTTCTTAGACTGTTTATTTCCAGCCAACTGCTGCTGCTCCAGGAAATTTTTGGCATGTTTCTTGGCTGAGATTGTTCCCCGTGAATCTGTATTTTCCAGTGAATCGCCACCTGCAGCGAGCGAGACAGACTTGTGATCCTGTTCTGCACCGATATCAACCCTGTTTTCCCGTGTTTTACGGTCCAATTTTGTCCTGTTCAACCCATCTGAGCTGACTATTACCTCCCCTGGTTCATCTAGAATCTCTCTATCTTGAGCACTTTCGGAACTGCTGTCTCCCACGAAAGGAATAATCCATAACGGGGCAGCACTAACGTTTCCTTCGACAGCGTTTGCCTCATCCCCAATTTTGTGATTCATTGCATTTTCAGCTTCACTGCTAGTGTATCCAGCCCTCATTAGAATATCCTTTGTGTTTTCAACTTGATGGTCGCCTTCCTCCGAATTGCTTTCTTTATTCGCATTGTTGTCTTTATCCGCCCTCTGAGTACCTTCCTGAAATTTCATTGTTTCTCAATCACCTTCACCCAATTCCTCATCCTCATTATCATCAACTAAAACGCCAAATTTATTTGCCAAACTAATTTTGTCGGCTTCCCCAGCACGTGATTTGCTTATACCTCCTTCTTCTTGTTCACTTATAATTTCAGCCCCTTGGAAATCTTTCTCCCCACTAGTCCCTATAATCTCCTTTGTTGCCATCGATTTTTTTATTAACCTTGACATACATTTGCCTTTTCACGCTTTGTCCTTGATTCTCCTTATATTGATTTTGATGAAGTTTGGTCTTTTCTGAATTCTTACCTTCTTTGAGATATTCTCCATCAATTTGATCCTTCGTCCTTCCCACCAATTTCCTAAAATAGTCTTTCTCATGCCCAATCAACGAATAGTGGTCACAATATTTGAACCCTGGGTATTCTAGTTTCTACCAATAACCGCCATATTTTGGACTCTCAAGCCAAATCCTATGAGGTAAAGGTTTGGTTATCTCCATTTCAACGCACATACGTGCAACCTTTGGTCGAGCAAAATATCTTGTACCCTCATCAATCCTAAGAAAATTACCAATTGAGTTTCCTATCGCCTTCATGATTACGGGTGGAAAAAAAAGCGAAAGGAAGGTTGGGGAGTTCAATCCATACTGGGGCCAACTCCGGATCCGCCCGGAGGCTAAAACCCGAATGCCAACGAAAGATCTTATATCTTACGCCTCGAATGGAGAACGAATCCTTTGAAAGCACTTTTTTAACTTCATCTTTCGATTGTAAATAAACCACTACATGCCTTTGATTTATAAGACTCATAATAAACTCACCGGAAATTCCCCAAGATATGTGAATGGAGCCCCGTATCGAATCAAGAGAAGGTCGGAAACTTGAAAACTTCAAGACGACAACATGGTTAGACACATGAGATTCTCCCCTTGATACATCCGAATCGGATAGCAATAAGGCCGGACATCCTTCTTTTCTAAAACTCGTAGAATCCGTCGGCTTATCATCTAGATCATCCTTCATCACTTTACCTAAAACCTGCGCAAAAGAGCGCTTTGCGCCGTCGTCTTCTTCCTTGTCAGCCGCAGGGGATTCCCCCTTGGCTGGCTGTGTTGCAACCATAAACCCTAGCCGCCCCTAAACTTGAACGTATGAGATATGTTCACTTTATTTGATATAATAACAACTTAGGCCAAAAACAAATTCATCATTGAAAAAAATTCCACAATCAAACAGTAGAAAATTATGAAAAGTATTTTACTCTGTAAAATCAAACAGTGGAAAAACATTATGTGGAAAACTTTACCATAGTTTTTTTCGATGAAAAAATTTATTATTTAGCAAAGTTTGTATTTCTAGTGTAATTGGGTTATTTAGCAATATTAGTATTTTAGCAATATGAGTTATAGTATGATTGTAATAGGACATTGATTTCCAATTAGGTTTAGGGTTTTTTTTCTTGTCGTAGATGTTAAGTCAATTATAAAATGAGCGTATGTTGTTTATTGTTAATTCATTGATTGATAAAAATAATTTTATTGCATTTATTACTTTATGTTCGATTTATTTATTTCCTTTCAATTATCACATTGTCTTTCAATTCCTGCTTATTTTACAGTTTTAATTCTATGAATAATATCAGAGCCGAAACGGTTCTAATTAGTTTTGTTGGTTCACTATGAAAAAGATTTGAAGCTAGAAAAGTTGTTTGTGAATAAAAAGTTTGAAAGATGACAGAAAAATAGTTTGTGAAGGGGATGAACTTGATATGGCATAATGGAAGGCAATGCCTCAGAGAGTCATCAAAGAGGATCTATCTGATCTTTGACAGATCGGATCAGAGGATCGAGAACTTTTTATCAGGCAACAAAGGGGTCATGGGAGAAATCCAAACAACACCACCACAATCGGCGATGACACTGCCAAAGGCCAACAACCCCTCCCCACAGTCGATAGCCTCCCACCTGCAATGCTTGACCGCGCACATCCACCCTCTTCCAATATTAATCGAAAGCCTCAGTCAACATTAAGCCCAATTTGGCAGAATCCAAAATGTTGGATCCAAGTTGCAGCGCCCTATTAAACCCACATGTCACATGGTAAAGCCCAATACCCGTAAGGCCTAATCAGGCAAATATCTAGGGGATCACATAAGACGGACAGGTCACCAACACATTGGTTTTGACTAGGAAATATATACCGGAGTATAAGTCGTGCATGAAAAGTTCCTTGCATGGACAACAATCCAAAAGGGAAACATCTCCCACAGATCTAGGAGCACAAATCGTGTAGGGAAATTCCCCTACATGGACGACTCCAAACTAGGAAAGGATCTCCAGCAAGATGTCTTTCCCTAAACTACACCACCAAAGGCCTAGCCGAACGAGGACTCTCGCATTATAAATAAGACACAGATTTGACGAAGAAAGGTATGCTACAAAACCCAATTTACAACTTTAAGCATTTTTCAAGCCTTGTCTGACTTTAGCATCGGAGTGTTATTGGCCACCACAACGATGTCTTTGGCTCACATATGTTCTTTGTGCAGGTCTAGGTCAAGGTCAATGAGAGTAGGATTCGACTACATCAATAATAATAATAATAATAATAATAATAATAATAATAATAATAATAATAATAATAATAATAATTTTACATATTTGAAACAAATAATAAAGTATCATTTAATAATCAAATGACAACAATGCCTATTAAGTAAAATCACCCACTACAACAAAATAAGCCTTTATTTATTTGATGAAAATTTACACAAATGCTATGATACAAATTTGACATTGAAAAAGCTCATAACATTTATTATGCTTGTTAAATAGAAATGCTATTACAACAATTTTTTAGATAGCATTATTGAGGAAATGTTATTATTATTATTTTACAACAATTTTTATATAACAGTATCGAGGGAATGTTATTGTTATTTTTCTAATTAGTTAAAAATGCTATAGATTGCTATGAGTGAATTATGTGAGGGTCGAGTGTTCAAGTCTCGACACCAACCCATTTTAGTTTGAATATTTCTTTTAGTCTGTTCATCTTCTCTTCTTATCCCATTTTGTCGAATCTCAAGTATGAAACCGAAACCTAAAACACACACAAAGAGATTCAAGTTTGTTCCGCCAATGGCATGACAACTCAACGGTTAGAGCTTGGCGGATGGTACCACTAGGTCATGGGTTTAAACCCAGCTTGCGAATCTTTAGTGGGTTCTGGGATCCTATAAAAACCCTGCTTGCCTTTCAAAAAAAAAAAGTTTGTTTGTTCCCAAATCTATCCCGAAATAGTTCGTTCATTGGAAGAGAAGGTACATGCTTCGAAACCCTAAATTTCAACTCTTTGTTCGATTACTTCTACTAGTGTTTGTGATCCATTGTGGTTGTCTAATGGAAAGTTTGTCCGTCTCTCCGCTTTCAATTCCTGATCTCGAACTCTAGGGTTTTTTATTCGCTAGATCGATCACTCACTTTTTGTCATTGTTTCAATTGTTCGATCCATTGTTGTGTTGGGAAAAGAAAAAAACTTTATTATTTGATTCTAACAAAAAAACGTTCTATGGAATATCACTCACCTAATAGGAGCTAGCCACCAATACCCAATGTTTAGATACCTTTTCTCTCCATTGATGCTCCAAGTGATGGTGAAGAAGAATTGGATCTCGAATTTAGTTGAGACTCGGCGGACGGAATGAATCAAAATTTTTCAGTAGTTATAAAGCTTTTTTTTTTTCTATAGTTCGCTAGCCTTTCCAATTTTAAGCAGCTAGCAGATTCTGAAGAAAAGAGCTTCAGGATGTGTAGTCTGATGCGGCTGGATGAAGATAGACATATGGGAGGCTGTGCTACTACCCATTTCTGGGTAAGTGTATGCATCACATTAGATCGATCGATCGATCACTCAGGAGGTCCAAATCTCGTCTGTGGGATTTTTGTTTTCCTTTCTTTTTCGATTGGATGTGCCCACTGTGGAGACACAGTGGTTGTCCCTTATTCTGACCCCGACCCTCCATGCATAACACTGAATAGGGAGACGCAATGTCATTTGCTGTTAGCTGTTAGCCTTTCTAGCTGTTTTGATATCCCTTCGATTGCTTTCTTCTAAGGCTCGAACTACAACAAGAGCTTGAACTCATGTTTTGATTTGCTTACTCGATTGTTTGTTAGGTGAATTTGAAGCGAGTGAAGAAGAGTTGTTGAGGGTTCTAAGACAATCGATAAAACCTAATCTTCTTTGGTCAGGTTTTTATTTGTGTTGCATTGTGGTTGTCTAATGGCAAGTAATTGTGATTTTGAATCCACGTTCAGATTCCACTTTGTTTGGTTTTGTTTGGCTGCGATCTCTGTCTTGCTGCATGAATTGAGATATGCTACATCGCTTTTACTCTACATCTCCATCTCCATCTATTTGTGCAGATCAAATCATATAAAGTGATTGAACAAATCGAACTAAAATGAAGAGAACAACCTTGTCGACGGTTTGACGCCATTGCAACTAGATCGAAAGCATGGTACCTCGCAATCTTCTCCCTCTATAAATACAAACAAATGAAGCACATCTCTCTCATTTTGATTCAAGTCTAGGGTTAATTCGACCCCTCGGCCACATAGAGAAATTGAGAGATTGTGAGACGAAGAGAGCAAAAACGGAAAGAGTAGAAGAATCTCGTCTTCATAATTAGGTACTCATTCTACATGCTAGTGATGTTTTAGGAAATATTAGTGTTTTATATTACAAATTTTATATTTGATTGTGATTTTGGTTAATTAATTGAGGGTTCATTTGTACTTTTGGAGCTCAGATTATAAACGAATTCATTGTAGATTTGCATTATCAATGGTGTTTCACCAACTTCTTCGATGTCAATGTCTTTATTGGAGACAATGTTGTTTTGATCTGTTTTGATTTTCTGAGAATGTGGTTTACTGTCATTGTTGTTTCTTTACTATAATCGATCTTTCAATTTCAATCTTATCACTTGCTTGATTTATACTTGTTAATTTCAATAGCTTCCATCTTAATTGACATGTCTTAGGTTACAACTTTATTTACAATAGTTTTGTTTCTTTATGTGAATACAGGTTATATTTGTATGGATTCATTGATTGAATACAAGTTCTGTGTAAACTTTAGTTTTTCAGTGAAGTTGTGTGTATCTACCTTGGTTTTATTTGTTGGTATGACTTGTAGTAAAGTACAATTGCATATATTTGTATCATTCTTAGATGCGTCAACAAACAAAAATGAATTTTCCTTTACTCGGCACCGCTAGATGTCTCAAAACTCAAGAAGAATGTTGATGAGGAAAATAATAGCTATGCTAGAAAAATGGTTGTAAGGGCATGTTTGTGTAGTTTACAAATTTTTTTTGAGATTTCGTATTAAGGTAAAAATAAAAAATAAAAAATAAAAAAAATCTTGCTTTTACTACATCTTTTTACATATGACATTGTTTACTAAATTATAAATTTCTCATTATTATATTTTTGCAAATTTTGAGGATTTCTTATTGTGGATTAAGTGGAAAAAATAAATTGAGGAATATGTACCCGCCAGAAGTAAGTTCCAATTATAATGTTAATACTCAGTTTTTTGTTGCTTGAATACAAATTCTTGAAAAATCATGTTTCAAATGAAAGTTATAATGTAGTTTGGCCATGGTTTACAAAGTTCAAAGCAAAGGTACCAAGAGAACCAAGAAGGATATTTTATCTATTAGTGTTGCACTTAGGAATGTCCCTTTTGGGATACATATACATAATGGAGGGTCCAATGAGGTTCCACATGATGAGCCTAGTGAGTCCACAAATGAAGAGATGTTTGTTCCTGCCATGATGGAGTCGCAAAGAACTAAAAAGCCTCGGGGGCCTACAATATGCTGTGATTTTCCAAAAGATGGTAGAGCCAAAATAGGTTTGCAATTCAACGAAAGGGGGTAGCCTATTGGAAAGTCATCAATAACATTTTCAAAATATGTGGGATGTTTATCAAGAGAGATGGTTCCAATTACATATGATGATTGTAGGCATGTTCCCAATGAGCACAAAAAATTGTTTTGGGAAACAATCCAAGTACGACTTGAACACATCATCATTAGTATTTAAAACATTTTGTGAGTGTTGTATTATTTGCAAATAATCTCATGCTTTAGATGAAATGCCATTTCTTCCATGGAAAGTATGAGGATCTTAAAACTTCACAGTCATTGGAAATTTCATCATATTCTATAATGGATTATGCACTTTCAAAGTTCCTTTGACCCAACGACAGGGTTGTGTGAGAGGTTTTGGATCTGGGGTGACCCTGTCGAAGTTGGGTGCATTGTCACAACGAAATGCAAAAGAAGCTAAAATGGAAAAATAAATTGTTGTTTTAAAAGAAAATGTTAAGCAACTCCACAATATAATGGAAGATCAAAAGATCACTACAAGAATCTGGCATTAGGTGGTGAATTTATATGTGACGCTTTTAAAGTTGTCACCATTTTTTCGTTTAAGTGAGAAATTTTGACGAGTTGTCACCTATTTGTTCAAGTAAAAATTTGGTTCTCAGTCCTTCACATAAAAGTTTCGAAATCGTCACATCACATATAGAGGAAAATTTGGTGCCTAAATAAAACACATTTAGTGAGAAAAATTAACACCTCATTACATTTCATCAAAGCATAAACCAAAATTCAGTAAATAGAAACCCAAGAGTAACGAAATAAAAAAAAAAAAAAAAAAACCTAAGCTTAAATCGTTGAAGAGAGCATCACGATCTCTCTCCTCCTCCAAACTAATCCTCCTCATGGAATCTCACTTCTCACGATCTCTCTTCACCTCCAAACTCCTCCTCTCAAGGGCTGTGTGAACTAATGAGTGAAGAAGGTGTGAACCGTTAGCAAGGTTCTCTTCTTCTTCTTCTTTTCCTTCTTGCAATGGTTTCTGCAACTTGCAAACACAATCAGGCAGTGAAGATTCTTCATACCCAGGCGGTGAGTTTAAGCTTTGATTTGCGAAATAGTTTTGATAAACTGGAGGTTTAGTTCTCCACTTGTCACGCCCCGATTTTCGAGATAAACGAAAATCCCAAAAATCCACGTAGGATTATCCGTTTTTTCCAAAAGTCGGGACATGAATTTTCATTCACGAAAAATAACAGTTGGCATCCACGAGAAATAATAAATTTGCACAATTTACCAAATAGAGGGAAAAACACAACTGATCTAAAAGTCCATCAAAGGAAGAAAATTTTTAAAACTCGCAGAGCCAACGCTAACAAGTTCAACAATTTACGAATGTATCACTCCCAGAAAATAATAATTAACTCCGAGTTCGAATTACAAGAATTAAACTGACACCTACAAATAAAATAATCTAATCTTTCGAACACACGCAACTCCCAGCAATGCTCGTCACGTATGGTACGAAATGCTCTAAGCCCGCCCGAGATTACTGTATCCTGAAAATAAGCTAGTCGGCTACATTCCCGAAGGAATGTACCTAAGAAGCCAAAGCCCACTTGGATCAGCAATAAAGCTGGTGTGAAATCTCTTTATTTCCCCCAAAAATCAATAAAGGAAAATTACAAGATATGACCAAAAATAGTACGATAAAGAAATCAAAACACACAGGTAGTTCCTCCACGAGGCATTCATATCTTAATTCTAATAAGTAAATATGCACTTACTTGTACCTACTAGATGGAAGTTGACTATGGCAAGTCTAACCTGCAGAAATATTAGTAGACTTGCTATCCTGCATAAAAAATGATTAGAAACAATATAAACGTAGCAAAAAAAAATAGGGTTTAGGTTTCTTCTTTCTTTTCTCTCGCCGCTAACAAAAAAAATAAAAAAGAGAGGAGAAGAAGAGAGGGAGAAAGGAAAAAGGAGAAAAGCAAACAGGTGAGTCTTCTTACTACTCCATTTACACGTGATTCCTTTTGAGATTCCTTTGAAAACTACTTATTACTTATTATATTCATTGCTTTCTTTTGTGTCAGAAATCAATCCTTTGGTCATGTTTTGGTTTGACATTGTATGTTGTACGATAGTTTATTTAAGGGGTTTGGCTCATGCTTATGTAGGTACATGTATGTGCTTTGATGTGCAATAGATATCTATTTTGTGTCAGGAAATCAATCACTTAGGATTTCATTAGTTCCATATTAGCTATGAAATGAAATTCTGCATGTATCATAGAGTCAAGGTTTGGGTTGTGTCCCATCCAAGTTGGATGTTGACAGGTTGGGAATGTGGGGTTGGGTCCCACGTATGTTTGACATTAGTAAAGGAATTGCAATGGGAATTCATTGCAAATTTGAGATTTTATCTTAGGGTGGGTTCCACTGCAAGCTTTTCACATTGCAAATTTGAGAATTGAGATTTTATCTTTAGGGTGGGTCCCACTGCAACTTTTTACATTTGCAAAATTTGAGATTTTATTCAGGGTGGGTCTCACTAGGTCCCACCTTATGAGGATAATCCTACGTGGATTTTAGGATTTTCGTTTTCTCGAAAATTGGGTCGTTACAGTTTGGTATCAGAGCCTGACCCAGCCGAAAGTATGCCACGGTGTTGGTGGGCCCTCTGGCGACGTGGACGTTGTGCCTGTGTGGCCAACGAGGACGTTGGGCCTTAAGGGGGGTGGATTGTGAGACCCTAAGTGGGCGGACCTGAGGTGAGGGTGAGGGTGAGGGTAGAGGGCCCAACAGGCCCAATAGGCCAAGAAGGGTTGGACGAGCTACAAGGGGAATCATAGTCCCATATCGCCTGGGTGCGGGAGGGGGATGTGCTTTAAGTGTGCGAGGTCGCTCTACATGATAACACACGTTTTAAAGCCGTGCGGGCCGATTGGTAGCCCAAAACGGACAATATGGTGTCATGTGGGAGCGGGTCGTTACACCACTCCTATCATTAAGCTTTGATTTCACTCCGATTTTGCGTAATCGCTTTGATTTCACCCCCAAAACTATACAAAGCTTCCTCCTTTAACCATCCCACACTCTCCTCTTCGTCTCCGAAACTGTTCAAAGCTTTCACTATCGTTTGCGCCTCTTCGAATGGCAGAAAACCCAGTAATTCACCGGATGATAGTGTCAAGAGCATCGAATGCCTTCTCGAAGAAAAGAAACGGGCTGAATTGGCTGCTAGAATCGCCTATGGGGAGTTTACTGTTGAATCTGGGTTAAAAAAAAGTTTTTTTGTGGGGGGTGGGTTGTATATAAATTTTGTTGTTTTGGTGAATTTTTTTGCCTAAAGTACGGACCAAAGTTGGAGTTCCTGAAGAGTTTATGGATTCTATATCTAAATGGAATGCTAGAGAGGATCGGCCGGAGATGCCACAAGCAAAGGGATCAATTAGTGCTGTGAGAGAGCAAGCATTTTTTATTCCTTTGTATGAATTGTTTCTCACTTTATGGTGGGATATTCAGATTGACATTTGGTCCAAAAGTCAGATTTTTCGTTTCGTTCATGACTTGTTTAGTTTCTTTAGTTTTGTAAGTAAATGAGTTGGTTGTTGATGATTTTTGCAGTCATTTCTGATAGTTTCTGATCCCGCCATTGCTAAGCATATATATTGAGAGAAAATTTAAAGGCGTATTCTAAGGTACATTGGTCTATCTAAAACTATTTCTGTTCAGAGTCTCGAACTAATTGCAGGAAACACAGACTATAAACATATATGACACTGGGTTTGGTTTAAAATGTTTCAAACCTGGGACATAACCTTGTGTCCCATATGTTGCATGATAAAAAAAGGCATTAGCCTAATTCAAAAATAATTTAGGTTGATTGTAAAAGAATTTGAGTATATTTATATTTTGTATGAATGAAGAAGTGAGTAGAAAGAGGAATATGAAGGAATTTAGTTATTTTTGGCAGCGGGACAAACGTTTGGCCTGATGCAAAGATATGATAAAAAAAACTCTTTAAAATCAAGGACACAGAAATGGGTATCCTAACATTGTATAGTATAGCCAACTTAACCTCCTCATAAATACTTATGTTATTCTTCATTGATAAGTTCTAAAGAACTAATGAAAAATTTGTTAGTACATTTTGTTAAGCCTAGTTAGTATTTCAATCAACATCTGAGTTAGTATTAGCTAGTTGTTAGTACAGCTGTTAATGTGGTCCATAGTGTGTTAGTTTGTTAGGTTGTATTGACAACTAGCAACACATTACAGTGTCTATATATAAGTCATGTATCTACATTTTACATTCACAAGATGAAATACAATTTGTCATAACTTGTTGAGAAAGTTAACATGGTATCAGAGCTGTTTTCCTGGATACTTCCATCGTCTTCATCTTAGCTTTACATAGTAGTTCTAATGGCCGATTCCACATCTTCCAATGCTACTCCACCTATCAACTCTGCCTTGACAGAGTCCAGACCTATCATGTTCACTCATGCTTTATCTGTCAAGTTGAATGAACAAAATTTTTTGCTATGGAAACAACAAGTATTGGCAACGATCAGAGGACACAAGCTTCAAAGATTCATTGAGAAAGAATCTTCTCCAGCACAGTTTCTCTCCAATGAAGATCAAGCCAGAAACACTATCAATCCAGAGTTTCTTACCTGGGAATACAGCAAGATCGGTTGTTGTTTTCTTGGCTACTTTCTTCCATGTCTGAATCGCTCCTTACAAGGTTAGTAGGTTGCCTAACATCTGCTCAAATTTGGAATACTCTTGAGATCTTTTTCAATTCACACACCGTAGCCAAGATTTCTTAGCTTAGAATCCAATTACAAAACTTCAAGAAAGGAGACTTGACTATCAATGCCTACCTTTTGAAACTCAAATCTATCACTGATCAGTTGGCCTCAGTAGGACATCTACTATCTTCAAGAGATCATGTTAATGCCATCTTTGATGGCTTACCTCAAGCGTATGATACTTTTGTAATCTCAGTTAGTTCAAGAATTGATTAATATAGTGTTACTGAAGTGGAATCTCTTCTACTTGCTCAAGAAGCTAGGATTGAAAGACATAATAAAGATCTTGATATCAGTAGTTCTGTGAATATAGCTCAGTCTTCCTACAGACCATCACCAAAATCTTTCGTGTCTAGTTCTCAAGGGGGAAGACCTCAGTTTAGAGGTTCATTCAATGCCAGAGGTGCTAGATCAGGAAGAAGTTTTCGGCCTACTGGATTTGGTTCTCAGTCTAATCGCCCACAATGTCAAATTTGTGGCAAAGTTGGGCATCTTGCCTTCAAATGCTTTAATCGATTTGATAACTCTGTCTCAAATCCATGGAGTTCACAGTCATCTTCTTTTGGTTATGGTAACTCGTCTCAACCATCAGCTTCCACTCCAAGACAGGCTTTCATTGCTTCATCAAGTCAGCATACTCTTCCTTCTTGGAGACCTGCTCCTCAGTCTCAGATACAGCCGAATACTGCTTCCACAACTCAGTTGCAGTCACATGATGATGATAGGTGGTATCCAGATTCAGGAGCCACTGATCATTGCACACCTTATACTCAGAATTTGATGAATGCTATGCCTTATCATGGCAATGACCAATTGTTTGTGGGAGATGGAACTGCTGTGCCCATTGAAAACATAGGTCAGTCCTCTATTCCTTCTCTTAATTCATCAAGAGAATTACATCTTAGAAATGTCCTTCAAGTTCCTAAATTGACCAAGAATCTCTTAAGTGTGTCTAGGTTTGCTAGAGATAACAATGTCTTTTTTGAATTCCATCCTAATTGTTGTTTTGTCAAAGATCAGGCCACACTACAAATTCTCTTGAAAGGAACACTTAAGCGAGGCTTATATGTGTTTCTTTCTATGTCTCTTCCTCGTTCAAGGTCTGCCTCTTATGTTACTTGTCCCAATTCTTCATCTCTTCAAGCCAGTTGTTGGGGTCCAGGTAGTAGTGCATCTTGCTCTGCATCTAGTATTCGTAGAGCTTCTTGCTCAGCATCAAGTAGTCATTCAGCTTCCAGTAGTTCAGCATCCAGTGGTCTTTCAGCATTCAGTAGTCAGTCAGCATCCCGTAGTTCAGCATCCAGTTGTAGTTCAGCTTCCAGTAATCTTTTAGCATCTTGCTCAGCATCCAGTAGTAGTTCAGCCTCTTGCTCAGCATGCAGTTCAACATCTTGCTCAGCATGCAGTTCAGCATCTTGCTCAGCATGTAGTAGTAGTAGAGCATCCAGCTCAGACTCTACATCAGTCAGTGGTCCTTCTAGACTTCCGGTTTGTAATAATACTTTTGTGTCAAAAGCATGTTCTTCTTTGTCTCATTGGCATGCTAGGTTAGGCCATCCTTCTCTTTCTGTTGTAAAGCAAGTGCTTAACAAATGCAATATTGCTGCTCCTAATACAAATGTGGATGTTTGTACTGCCTGTTGCTTGGGCAAAATTCATAGGCTTCCATTTTCAAATTCCATTACTGTATACTCAAAACCCTTTTAACTCATTCATACTGACCTCTGGGGTCCTGCCTCTACTCTATCATCTTGTGGTTTCAAGTACTACATTCATTTCATTGATTCTTATAGCAGGTTTACTTGGGTCTACTTATTGAAAAACAAGTCGGATGCATATCCCACTTTCCTTAACTTCAAGGCTCAAGTTGAGTTACAATTTGGTTTTCCTATCAAATGTATACAATCAAACTGGGGAGGGGAGTATAGGTCCTTTGCTAAGTTTCTTAGTCAGCATGGGATAGGTCATAGGCTTGCGTGTCCTACTACTCATCAGCAGAATGGACTTGCTGAAAGGAAGCATCGTCACATTACTGAGTCAGCATTAACACTCCTTGCTCATGCCTCACTTCCCTTAAAATACTGGGATGATGCTGTTAAGACATCTGTGTTTCTTATCAATCGTGTTCCTACTCAAGTTCTTAATGGTTTATCTCCTTATGAAAAACTTTACAATAAAGCCCCTGATTACAACATTTTAAGAGTCTTTGGATGTTCATGTTTTCCCAACACCAGGCCTTACAACTCCCATAAACTTCAATTTCGATCTGAGGAATGTCTTTTTCTGGGTTATAGTTCTCAACATAAGGGTTATAAATGTGTGTCACGTACTGGTCGTCTATTCATATCTCGTGATGTTGTGTTTAATGAGACTCATTTTCCTTATTCAAAGTGGCTCTCTGGTGCTTCTACTCTTTCCCCCACCAGTCCTTCCTCTACTTCTGTTCCTGCATCCATTGGGTTCTCCTCTTCACCTTCTGATAATCAATCCCTTTCATTCACCAATACATTGCTTGGTCCATTGGTTAACTTGTCTCCTACTCCCTCAACTAGTCCTAGTTCTGCTCCTAGCCCTGCTCCCAGTTCTAGTCCTATTCTCAATGACAGTATTGCAGACAGGTCAGTGTCTAGTCCTCCTCTCCATATTGCTCCTAGTCATAAAATGATTACTAGGTCTAAGGCAGGTATCTACAAGCCTAAAGTCTATCTGACTTCATTTGAACCTGTAAGCTTACTTGAAGCACTTGATACCCCTCATTGGTCCTCGGCTATGCAAAATGAGTATGGTGCTCTGCTAAGAAACAACACTTGGACTTTAGTTGATCTTCCTCAACACAGATCTGTAGTTGGTTGCAAATGGTTGTTTAAGATTAAACAAAATGCAGATGGGTCTGTTCATAGATATAAGGCTAGGTTGGTGGCTCGAGGATTTGAACAAGTTGCAGGATTCGATTATGCTGAGACATACAGTCCAGTGGTGAAGCCCACTACCATTCGGGTTGTTTTCACAGTAGCTATTACATATGGGTGGTCTGTTTTTCAACTTGATGTTAACAATGCCTTCTTGAATGGAGATTTACAAGAAGATGTTTACATGATGCAACCTCCTGGATTTATTGATTCTTCTCGTCCAAATGCTGTGTGCAAACTACACAAAGCCTTGTATGGACTAAAGCAGGCTCCTCGGGCATGGTTTGAGAAGCTGAGACATACTCTTCATCTATTTGGTTTTGCTCCTTCTAAGTCAGATACCTCACTATTCATCCGGCATTCTCCTTCTCCTATATTTCTTCTGGTGTATGTTGATGATATTTTGGTTACTGGTTCCAGTTCTAAGGATGTTTCACAACTCATTCATCAGCTGAATGCTCAGTTTGCATTGAAGGATCTTGGTCTTGCTCACTACTTCCTTGGCATTCAGGTTCAACAAACCTCTGATGGCTTGTTTTTGTCTCAGACTAAGTATATTAATGATCTGTTATGTCGAGCTAAAATGCAATTCGCCAATGGTTTATCTACTCCAATGAGTGGTGGTGAAAAACTCTATGATACTGGCAGTGATCCAGTTGCTGATGTTCACTTATATAGGAGTTTGGTTGGTGCTCTGCAGTATGTTACAATCACAAGACCTGAATTAGCTTACTCTGTCAATAAAGTTTGTCAATTCATGCAACATCCTCTTGAATCACACTGGAAAGTGGTTAAAAGAATTCTGAGGTATCTCAAGGCTACACCCACTGTTGGTCTTCATCTGGTTTCATCACCTTCTTTCAAGTGGACAGGTTACTGTGATGCTGATTGGGCATCTGATCCCATTGACAAGAGGTCCACCTCTGGCTACTGTGTGTATTTAGGTGCTAATCTAATCTCTTGGTCTTCAAAGAAGCAGAGCACTATCTCAAGAAGTAGTACTGAAGCCGAATACAGGAGTCTTGCTGCTGTTACGGCTGAACTCACATGGTTACAGTCTCTAATGTCTGAACTACACATTTGCTCCAGTCCTCCCACTATCTGGTGTGATAATAACAGTGCGGTGATGCTTAGTGCAAATCCTATTCTTCATTCTAGGACCAAGCATATTGAATTGGATCTTTACTTTGTACGAGAGAAGGTAGCTCGCAGACTTGTCCAGGTTCATCACATTCCTGCTATTGATCAAATTGCTGACATTTTCACTAAAGCTCTTGGGAAATCCAGATTTTTGAAGCTTCGTGACAAACTAAGTGTAGTTGATGTATCTACGATTAGTTTGTAGGGGGATGTTAAGCCTAGTTAGTATTTCAATCAACATCTGAGTTAGTATTAGCTAGTTGTTAGTACAGCTGTTAATGTGGTCCATAGTGTGTAAGTATGTTATGTTGTATTGACAACTAGCAACACATTACAGTGTCTATATATAAGTCATGTATCTACATTTTACATTCACAAGATGAAATACAATTTGTCATAACTTGTTGAGAAAGTTAACACCATGCAACAAGGGATACAAACACGTGTCATACTATTTCCTTCGAGTATCTGGGTTTTATCGTCTTTGACATGATATTTAGGCAAAAGGAATTATTGGAGTATAGTCGGTTTTGAAAAACTAGTATACAAGACTCGGATGCCGTTGATTTCCCCCATAATCCAACAGTAAATATAGGACTAAACTACAGTTTTAGCTGTACACCAAAAGATTCGCCATAATCCACTTGGAATGTGTTGAGCTGAGTTCAGCCTAATTCAGGATTTGCCATCATCTCTTTTCCTGTTTAAGTAAGGTTTTACAAAAAGTCATTACTTGTCTGATTTCTCCGATAATGGCCAATGACCAAGTAAGCACAGGGCCAACAAAGAGGTTCTGCGAAATTTGTTACCTCTTTCAACTCCTAATTCAACTCATCTCTTATCAAGTGTTATCACTACTAAGTGATTCCAATCCATGAAAAAAAAAACTTCAAGCAAGCCCGCCCTCTGATTCAAAATTAATCTTTGAAGCACATTGCGTTTCCGAAAAAGATTCAAGTCACTACACCATATTGGCATTTTTGTAACAACCCCCAAAACAATATCACTTTTGAAGTGTAACAATTCACCTAACAACTTTACACATTTTCACAAAAAAAATGATACAATAATAGTATCACCATGAAGAGTATGGTTAAAAGTGATACTATTCATGGTGATCCAACTTATTGTATCATTTTTTTTGTGTTAATGTTTTTCACTTTTTTGACTAAATTTAGTTTTGATTTGAAATTGTTTGGTGGATTGTAACATCTCAAAAGTGATACTGTTTTGAGAGTTGTTACAAAAGTGTCAATTTGGTGTAGTGAGTCTAGAACCAAAATGCAATATTAAGAACTACAGTTAACACCATAACAAAGATTAGATGAGTTATCAGAGGAAATTACTCAGGCAGTGAACCTAAAAAAACTGCAGTCACAATGGAAGTTGCTTTGATATTTATGGAATTAATTTAAGGCTGAACTCAGAAGACAAAGCTATGTCTTATTTTCTTCTCAGGGAATAGATATCACCGTTGGTTTCCATTTCCCTAGTCTATTTATTTATTTATTGAAGGGTGAGCAGAGTATTTATTGGACCCCATAACCATTTAAAGCCTTTGGTAGGGTTTGAACCTTGGAATTGTGATCCCATAACCATTTCCATAGATTAGTATATTGTTTCATGTATTTGGGTACCATTGTCGCACAGGAATTTGGAGATGAAAGCAAAGTCAAAATTGGATTGTTTATTGTTTAAACTAATATCTGATTTGAAGAAGTTGAAGGTAACGTGGTATCCAAATTTAAAAAAATTTCTGACTGAAGCTGCAGCACACTCTAGTTTAGAATTGAGTCTACTCTAGTACCATGAAAGCTACACTCATGAAAGCACACTCTAGTAGGCTCTAGAATTGTAATGTCTTGGACATCATGAAAGTTGCAGCACACTCTAGTTTAGATGTTAACATGGTGTAACTTGATATCATTATTACATTTCATTTTGTAATAGTATATGTTGAAAACGTGTTCCTTGATTCTGATGCTAGTCACAACATCGAAACATGAAACGAAAGGGTCAAAAATGTAAATTGATGAGCTGATTGGAGTCAGACGAAGAGGTTACTACTAGACATTGGGCTACTGATGAGGCTAATGCTTTGGTCCACGAAGTAACTCTTGGAAAAAATGCTTCCCGGGTGTGGGTCAATGTGGTTAAGATAGCTTTAGCACCATTATGGAAAAAAAATGTTTAGGCATGGAAACAATAGAGGACGTCGTATGGAGCTCAACAACATGGCCAATTGAAGATATTATTATGGAGGGTGGATAATTTGGATACGACTCCTTTTAATATTTTTTTACTAAGTCCATATTTGAGTAAACCAATGTTTTTTTTCTTGCTTGCTCGTCATTGTCAATCTGTCTCTTTATTGTATAATTCTAGGGAGCCTGGGTTTGCAGCCTGGGGGGGCCAAATTATCCTTTTGCCCCTTTTTTGTTGTTGTTATATTTAAAGAGTAGTTAAAAAGGCAGGGGCAAAAGTGTAAAAATGCCACCCAGACTGCAAACCCAGGCAGCAGACCCAGGCTCCCTAGAAGCACTCCTCTTTATTACATGGTTGCACTTTTAGTTGTAGATAGAAGCATAACAACCCTTGTAGCATCTTCATATGCACGTCTAGGTTTGAGATCAGAATTGATTTGTGAGCATATCTATAGTGGCATAAAGCATGAACTTAGCATTTGACAATCAATCTTTTGAGTAAAGGAGAGTAAGACGTAGACTATTACTAGGTACATTAATCAATTATCATTTTATTTAATGAACCAATAACTAATAAATTCTAATAGGGTTCTAAGACAAGTGTTTGCAGATTATCAAGTAAAACCAATATTTTTGCTAACTCATTGTGAAAAAAAGAATCTTATTTAATTTGTTCATTGTGGCTGCTGATACCTGGAATTTCATCCCTTTCTGTCTGTGCCTTCTTATTCTCTATTATCACTTTGAACTGTAAAAAATTTCAGACTTTGCAAAGTCAGTCAATCCACATCTCAAGTTGTTTAATTCAGTATGTGGTATACTAACTAGGGCTAGGCAGGTCCGGGTAACCGGCCCGAAAATTAAAAACCAAAAATCGGCTCGAAAATTTTAAGCCCGCAATTATGAGGTCCGAGACCGGACCGAGTTGACCGGTTAACCGAGGTCCCGATTAACCAAATTTCAGGCCGATCTCGGTTCAAAGCACAAAGCCCAATTGAATTTGATAAAGCCCAAAGTGACCAATTGATCCATTTACTAAAAACTATTTAGTAAATTGATAAATCCCAAAGTAATCAACAGTAATCAATTGTAAGCCCAAAGTAATTCATTCTAACATCTACTCGTAGATAGGCCCCTAAATGAATTTAGTGACATTGAATTCATCGAGGGAAGCCCTCAAATATGCTAAGCTTTCCTAATATGCTTAGCAAAGGAGCAGTTGATCAAGATGTGGTCAGCTTCTTCTTGATTCCTGCACAAGACACAATAGTTGTGAGTGATGATCATTTCAAATGTCGGCCATCCCTATTGTCCACCCACTCCACTCCACTCATTGCTCACAAAATTTACATCAACATAACTCTAAATCTGTAGCAATGGAGATCTTGTTGTTACAAATAAGAATGTGTCAACATATATCACAATGCATATAGTACAAAATTCACATCACTGATCACACACACATAGCACAACACACATACAAATACAATCACAGACTCTGTTTTCAACTCAAAACAGAGTCTGTTTTCAAACTCAAAACAAAGTCCATTTTCAAATTTTCATTACAATCACAGAGTCTGTTTTCTGTTTTCAACTCACAGAGTCTGTTTTCAACTCAAAACAGAGTCTGGTTTCAACTCATACAAATACAGTTTTCAACTCAGACTCTGTTTTGAGTTTTGAGTCTGTTTTTTTTACTAACCTTCAAACTTAAGGGAGGAGAGGAGTCGTACTCGCACAGGTCGCAGTCGCACAGTGACGAGCAACACAAAGAGTTGTTGCAGCCGCAGTCTTCGCACAGGGAGTCGAGGAGGAGAGGAGTACCGAGTAGCCGAGGAGAGGAGTAGCCGAGGAGGAGAGCAATCGAGGAGTTGCAGTTGCACAGGGAGGAGAGGAATCGACGAGTCGCAAGTTGAAAGTGAAAGTAGCCGAGGAGGAGAGGGAGAGTAGTAGGGCTTAGTAAATTAACTTCTATTTATTCATACCCGGGCTGGGCCGGTTACTCGATGGGCTTCAAAAATGGCAACCGAGGCTCGAACCAGAAACATCGGGCCGTGTCGGGTTTTAAAACTGAAATTTAAAAAATAAATAAAAACCTGATCCGAACCGAACCGAACCAATCGGTCCGGTTATCGGTTCGGTCTGGGTTTTCGGTCTAAAATGCCCACCCCTAATACTAACCAATCCATTTCAACAAAATTCTTCTTGATCCATCTACAAAATACATGATTTTGATGGTGAATTATTGTTGGAAGTATGGCTTTTTAAAATAAAAGAAAATGGGTGTGTACCTGGTTTTGATATCTGGATCTCTCTCTAATTTTTGTCTCACATCTTCTATACAACTCATTGTGGAAGAGTTTATAAGGATATTGTTTGGACTTGGGTTTGGACCCCTTGGGGGTACCACACTTTTGTGAGGAGGGGAGAGATAGACACTCGCGCCCTACGCCGCCGTCCGGACGGGTTGGGTCATTTAGAGATCAACCCATTCTTTTTACTGAAAATTTATTTAAACGAAAATACTTTTTTGAATCAGAGAAGGGAGACTGTTCGCCATACGTTGCGCCACAGTATTCTCTCACGTTTTCCACACAATTGTTATGTCATTGCATCTAGACGGGATTTTATCCATGTATCTAGACGTTTTCTTAAAACCCACACGTTTTCCACATGTTTTTTATTGCGCTCTCCACACGATGAATCTAGACGGGATTTTATCCATGTATCTAGACGTTTTCTTAAAACCCACACATTTTCCACATGTTTTTAATTGCGCTATCCATGCGATGAATCTAGCCGTGATTTCGTATTTCAACCAATGTGTTTTCTCCCTATAAATATAAACACAAT
The DNA here is from genome assembly GCA_963556465.1 of Berberis vulgaris. Lineage (NCBI taxonomy): Eukaryota > Viridiplantae > Streptophyta > Magnoliopsida > Ranunculales > Berberidaceae > Berberis > Berberis vulgaris. Next base: position 65,661,591 of record OY747131.1, on the reverse strand, counting down.
TCAGAGTTTAGATAATATAAGAAAAACCAAAACAGTTTGCAAACAAGAATAGATTTGTTTTTCAGAGAAGAGTTTTTGCAAACAAAAGCTTTAGTATTTTTCAATCAGGAAAGAGATTTTTCTTGTTATTGATCTATATACATTGTATTGGTGTTTTCGAGCAAACAAGAGATTAAGGGTGGATAGTATTTCGTTCATCAACTGTGCATTTATTTGAACGAGACAAATAAGATTCTGGGCTGTTTTATCCTGGGGACGGCGGGGCTATTAGACTGCTTGCACATTTTTTGGGTAGAGCCACGAAATGTCTTAAAGAGAGCGACCTAGTCCGCGACTCAACCCAAGAACAAATGGTACCTTCGTTCCTATCTTTTAATTTGATTTACAGCATTTACAACAATTTTAAGACGCTTTATTTCTGCCATGATTACAGCCTTCTTTCATAATTTTCTATAAGATCGAAAGAATGATCCCTTCAATGATATTTAGTATTCCCCATAATACAACTTACGGAAATAAAGAAAGGACATGGAACAAGTAATGAAAATAATGGTAGAATAAATGCAAGGACACAACCCCATGATAACATTTGGAAAGGTTGGAAAGAGGGTTATATTTGTTTGGATTTATTGAATAAGATCCACATGATTTAGAGCTTTACAACTGCAGATACCTTTATCTATAATGGTGGTTTTCCATGTTGGGTATTAGTGTGCAGAGAGAATGTCTTTGACAGTAGAGAAATTGTCTAGAGATTCACCCACAAACAACATCCTCATTATCTTGGGTTATCCTTCCTGCACATTTTGGGTGAAAATAGACTTACCAGGAGGTGTCGTTTACTTGTTCCAACCTCGTTCTGCTTACATGTTGTGTACTTTTTATATTTGGAATGCTAGACTCTGTCATAAGCATATTATTAAAAACATGAGAAACTTAGGACTAATTCCAAAACTGTCTTTAAATGTTTTTGAAAAGTGCAACTATTGTAGCCAAGCTAAGATAACCAAAACACCACATAAATCTGTTGTTAGAGAATCTGAACCCTTAGATTTGTTACACTCAGATATATGTGAACTTGATGGTGTTTTGACTAGAAATGGAAAACGTTATTACGTTTATTGATGATTATTCTGATTATACCTTCGTCTACTTAATGAAAAATAAGAGTGAAACCTTTGACATGTTTAAATTATTTTTAAACCAAAGTTGAAAATCAATATAATAGAAAGATAAAGAGACTTAGGAGTGATAGAGGCACTGAATATGACAGCAGTACTTTCATAGAGTTTTATAATTCTCAAGGAATTCTTATTGAAAAAACTGCACAGTATTCTCCTGAGATGAATGGCAAAGATGAAAGGGAAAATAGAACTCTTACTGAGTTAGTAGTTGTCATTCTACTTAAGTCTGGTGCTGCATCGCACTGGTGGGGAGAAATTATTTTGACGGTCTGTTACGTGCTAAATAGAGTCCCCAAATCGAAAAGCAAAACCTCTCCTTATGAGATTTTGAAAAATAGACAACCAAACTTTTCATATTTGAAAACTTGGGGTTGTTTAGCTTATGTTAGAATTCCTGATCCTAAAAGGAATAAGCTTCCCAGTATGGCATATGAATGTGTATTCATAGGGTAAGTCATGAACAGCAAAACTTATAGATTCTATAATCTTAAAGATCACGTCATTATAGAATCAAACGACATTGACTTCTATGAAGATAAATTTCCTTTTATTTCGAGGAATAGTGGGGGTACATCCTCAAATAACATGCCTTTGATCAGGATGAATGAAATCGATAAAGCCACAGAATCTGAGCCTAGGAAAAGTAAACGGAAACGAACTTATAAAAACTTTGGCCCCGATTACTATATCTTTTCAGTCGAGGAGGATCCCTTTAGTTTTCAAGAAGCCTTATCCTCTATAGATGCCAATTTTTGGGAAGAGGCTGTTGATGATGAAATGTACTCTCTTGAGTCTAATAGAACCTGGCATTTAGTTGATTTGCCACCAGGTTGCAAGACAATAGGATGTAAATGGGTTTTTAAGAAGAAATTGAAACTCGATGGTAATGTTGAAAAGTTTAAGGCTCGTCTTGTAGCCAAAGGGTATAGACAGAGAGAAAATGCTGACTTCTTTGACACATATTCTCCTGTTACCAGGATTACATCTATTCGAGTGTTAATTTCTCTTGCTGCAATACATAATCTAGTATTGCACCAAATGGACGTTAAGATTGCGTTTCTTAATGGCGATTTGAAAGAAGAAATTTACATGGCTAAACCTGAAGGTTTTGTTATTCCAGGGCAAGAACATAAAGTTTCCAAACTTGATAAATCCCTTTACGGTTTGAAACAAGCTCCAAAACAATGGCATGAAAAATTTGATAATCTTGTTATCGCACATGACTTTAAAGTGAACGAAAGTGACAAATGCATTTACTATAAAGCTGAAAATGGCATTTGCACTATTATATGTCTATATGTGGATGACTTGCTTATCTTTGGTTCTAATATCCATGCCGTGAATAAAGTGAAAGCTTTATTATGTGCAAACTTTGATATGAAAGACCTTGGAGAAGCAAGTGTAATCCTTGGTATCAAGATTACTAGGTCTGAAAAGGGAATTTCATTGGATCAATCACACTATATAAAGAAGATCCTAAATAAATATAATTACTCTGACTGTAAACCTGCATGTACTCCTTATGATCCTAGTGTAAAGTTGCTCAAGAACACCGGTAACGGTGTTAGACAATCTGAGTATGCGAGCATCATTGGTAGTCTTAGATGCTACCGATTGCACTAGACCCGACATAGCTTATGCCGTGGGATTACTATGCAGATTTACCAGTAGACCTAGTATACAGCATTGGCATGCAATTGAAAGGGTCATGAGGTACCTGAAGAGGACTAAGAACCTCGAATTACATTATTAGAAGTTTCTCGCTGTCCTTGAAGGATATAGCGATGCTGATTGGAACACCCTTTCAGATGACTCCAAAGCCACCAGTGGCTATATTTTCAGTATAGCTGGTGGAGCTGTTTCTTGGAAATCGAAGAAACAAACCATTCTGGCACAGTCCACGATGGAGTCAGAGATGATAGCACTAGCCATGGCTAGTGAAGAAACAGGTTGGCTAAGAAACCTGCTAGCAGAGATCCCTTTATGGGAAAGACCGATTCCAGCTGTCTTGATCCATTGCGATAGTACCGCGGCTATTGCAAAAATACAGAACCATTATTATAACGGCAAGAGACGAAAATACGTCGTAAGCACAGTACAGTTAGAGAGTTTCTGTCTACTAGCGCTGTGAGAGTGGATCATGTACGAACTGATGCGAACTTGGCTGATCCTTTGACGAAAGGATTAGCTAGAGAGAAGGTTTTCAAAATCTCGAAAGGAATGTGACTAATGCCCTTAGATTGATGATTTATTCATGACGGTAACCCAACCTATAGACTGGATATCCCAAGAAATAGGTTCAATGGGTAATAACAAGTCATGAATGATATGAAGTGAATCATGCTGACAGAATTACAATCTCATTCCTAGATTAAAGCATGAGTTCCTGAAGCGATAGTAGGATGAGTTAAAAACTCTTAATGAGATCTATACTCTATGTGGAGTGGAGTACCTAGCTACAATAGTACTCTTGATAGACTCACCTAAGTGATTGTGGAAGTTTGGCCGCTTCCTATGGAATTTGTGGGCAAAATTCCTAGAGCCTTCACTATACTGGGATATACGTGCATGGCCGTAAGGCACGGGCTTTTTAGACTTCACCCTGGTAAGGTTGTGCGTGTAATGTCTGTTAGAGATAGAGTTCAAAACTACGAGTTACTCTAGTATAATCTAAAGCATGAACACTACGCAAGAGTTCAAGTCGAAAGACACTTTTGTTTATGCACAATCTTATATTTTTTTTTAGATTGCTCGATGAATTTTAAAAAAAAAAATCCAAGTGGGGGATTGTTGGAAATATGGCTTTTTAAAATAAAAGAAAATGGGTGTGTACCTGGTTTTGATCTCTGGATCTCTCTCTAATTTTAGTCCCACATCTTCTATACAACTCATTGTGGAAGAGTTTATAAGGAGATTGTTTTGACTTGGGTTTGGACCCCTTGGGGGTACCACACTTTTGTAAGGAGGGGAGAGATAGACTCTCGCGCCCACTGCCACCGTCCGGATGGGTTGGGTCATTTAGAGATCAACCCATTCTTTTTACTGAAAATTTATTTAAACGAAAATATTTTTTTGAATCAGAGAAAGGAGACTGTTCGCCATACGTTGCGCCACAGTATTCTCTCACGTTTTCCACTAAATTGTTATATCATTGCATCTAGATGGGATTTTATCCATGTATCTAGACGTTTTCTTAAAACCCACACGTTTTCCACATGTTTTTAATTGCGCTCTCCACGCGATGAATCTAGACGGGATTTTATCCATGTATCTAGACGTTTTCTTAAAACCCACACGTTTTCCACATGTTTTTAATTGTGCTCTCCACGTGATGAATCTAGTCGTGATTTCGTATTTCAACCAATGTGTTTTCTCCCTATAAATATAAACACAATTCAGAGTTTAGATAATATAAGAAAAACCAAAACAGTTTGCAAACAAGAAAAGATTTGTTTTTCAGAGAAGAGTTTTTGCAAACAAAAGCTTTAGTATTTTTCAATCAGGAAAGAGATTTTTCTTGTTATTGATCTATATACATTGTATTGGTGTTTCCGAGCAAACAAGAAATTAAGGGTGGATAGTATTCCGTTCATCAACTGTGCATTTGTTTGAACGAGACAGATAAGATTCTGAGGTGTTTTATCCTGGGGACGGGGGGGGGGGCTATTAGACTGCTTGCACATTTTTTGGGTAGAGCCGAGAAATGTCTTAAAGATAGCGACCTAGTCCACGACTCAACCCAAGAACAAATGGTACTTTCGTTCCTATCTTTTAATTTGATTTACAGCATTTACAACAACTATTTTGTCACTGAAAGCTTATAAATAGAGCTATGCTACTATATTGTTTATGTAAGCATATGAATTGAGTGTGTATCTATGTAAGTTCCGAAGAATTAGTCCTGCATTGTAAAGAGTCTGGTATCCCGATACCCACCATAATTGTTGCTCTTAAAGTCATTTTATATGGTTCGTGTAATCTAGTAATATATATGGGCCTTAGTAACATCGTTGGCAGATTGCTATCCATGGTATTCAAACGCTTTGATTTGCTCTTATGAAATATGTTTAAATGCATCAGTAAACAACGTTTTTGTTGTACTGTATGATATTCATATTTCACTTGAGTGCAGGAGATTATTACAGGTAGCGGCCAAAGTAGTGCTATTGATTGGTGGGCTCTTGGTGAGTATATTTTGTTCTGCTGACATGCATCACATCATAATTTTTTTTTCTTTCTTTGAAGTTCTGTTTTCTGACCTACGTCTGTAGAGATAGTCACTAGTACAAGCGTAGTAGAACGCTTTTTCTTAATGTCGAGGAAACGGGCGAGGGAGGAAACGCTTTTTCTTAATGTAGAGATAGTCACTGGTACAACCCTCCTCCCTCTCCCGTTTCCTCGCTAATAAGAAGGGCTCCTAGTAGAATTTGTTCATCTCTGATACTATATGTATCTGTTTAAGAAGATAACCATGTTTAACCGTGTCTTGTTGCATTAACTGGGTTAACTTTCCCTAGAGTTGTGTCATGTTTGGTTTTGGGGTTTTTGACACATTTATTAAACGGGGTGGGTTTAGCTTGGCAGATTGACACAGGAAGTTGTTTTGATATAACACGATTCGTTTTGGGGTTTTTGACAAATTTTTCGTAAGTGACACTTTGCTTGGAGTAGGAGTCTGACAAAGCTCCATGCATTTTTTTCTTGCGGGATTTTTCGATTTCGGAAGAAAATGAGACATGGTGGCTATGTTTTTATCTATCAGACATTATTAGTTTCATCTAATTCTTGTTTTTTGATTTTGATTTTGATTTTTGTGTTTCATCTTTATCAAACATCATCTAGTTCTTGTTATTGGCTTGAAGTTTTAGTTGCTTGTAACCTTTGGAGGAGAAAATGTTAAAAAAGTGATATTCTTTAGAAATGAAATGTTGGTATTGTGACTGGTCATATATACATGGCTTGTTTAATGAATGGATTAATTAAATGTTGTAATTTATTTTTGTTCAATTTGTATGTATCATCCTCATTCCTCCAGTGTTTGCAACTATTGTAGTTGTTGTTGATGTATATACATCGATGGGATGAGTATTGTCAGGGTGGTAATTAATCCAGTAGTTCAGCCAATATCTTGATTTGAGGAATGTTTGGTGATAATTGGTAATTGATTGTGAAATTCATTTTCACATGATTGTACATGTGGGGTGATGTTATTTGATAGGCATTGTTGTTGGTTGATCATGATCAATCTGCAAGTTAAAGTTTATTATTATTATTATTATTTAAATTTATTTTTTCAGATAACTATCTTATGATAGCATTTTAAAAGATCGTTCATGATAGCGCATATGTTAAAACAAACAATTGATAACATTTATGTACATGAGATAGATAATACAATCATGACATTCACAAATACTAGCAAACAATTGATAGCATTTGATGATACACAAAAATGGTCACATCCCTGAGCCATACACGTGTCATGATGAACTCGAGGAATTACGGGCCCCAGCATTAGTCCAACACTGATCCGGCCAAAGTGATACCAAGCCCACCTAATTCAGTCCGCCAGACGAATTCGAACTCTTACAAAATGCTAGGCCCACATGTCTCACAACTATCTTCAATACTCGTAAGTCCTACTAAGGTAAGTATTTCGATGATCAGCTTTGGACAGACAATTACAACAGCTCTATGTTTTCAACTAGGAAGCAAATACCATAGTACATTCAACGCAGGGAAACTTCCTTCTTCGAATTGCTCTTGGATTGAGAATTATCTCCCGCGTATCTAGGAGTACAGGGCTAACATGGAACTTCCCTCCTACAGCACAACTCCTAATTACATAAAAATCTCCATGAAGATCTCTTTCCTAAACTACGCCTTCGATGGCCTAGTAGAACCAAGACTCCTGCACTATAAAGAAGACATGAGGTTGGTAAGTTAAGGTACGCTACAAATTCCATGTTTACAACATTACACCTTTCTCAAATCCCTGTTTAACTTTAGCATTGGAGTGTCATCACCTACCACAATGGTGATCCGCGACTCACATGCGTTACTTGTGCAGGTCAGTGGGATCAGATAAAAGTAGGGAACGAAAAATGATTGCATGAATTTGACGTTGTCTGTAGGGATGAAAAATTTTCTAGTTTTTCACTAGCACCGTCTCCCTTCAAAACTCATAGAGATGGTGACTAGATCACGCAATGAAAGAGAATGAGAAGAAGCGTCGACCACTTAGCCTAGCCCTGCTTCACTACCCTCGATAGTGCAAGTTGTCAATGATGAAGATGCTCACATCAATGAATCAAAGGCCGGATGAGACACAAAATACGTATTTGACACGCTTTAACAGTGAGTTAACCACCGTCAATATGTGCAACAACACAACAACCGTTTCAACCTTCATTAACGGATTGCGAAAAAGAAAATTGTGATGTTTTTGTGTGAGCGGACCTGGAGGGGGGAGGGTGAGGGAGAAACCCAAGATTTCATAGATCGCAAGAGGGTTGACAAGCTACAAAGGGGAGATCATAGTCTCACATCGCCTAGGTGTGGGAGGGTGATGTGCTATATATGTACGACGTTGGATCTACAAAGTACTACACGTTTTAAAGCCGTGCAGGACTTGAGCCCAAAGCGAACAATATAGTACTCTGTGGATCGGGTCGTGATAGAATGATATTAGAGCCTGACCCAACTAGAAGTATGCCAACGAGGACGTTGGGCTCCCAAGAGGGGTGGACTGTGATACCCTTGTGTGGACAAACCTGAGGGGTGAGGGAGAAGCTTAAGAGCCCATGGATCCGAAGAGGGTTGGCAAAGGGGAGATCATAGTCCCACATTGCTTGGGTGCGAGAGGGTGATGTACTATATATGTACGATGTTGAATATATAAAATACTATGCGTTTTAAAACCGTGCGGGTCTTGGGTCCAAAGCGGATAATATAGTAATTTGTAGATCGGGTCGTAACAAAAGTTCTACAACTTTCTGACACTGGACCCTCCATTCTACCCAAAGCATATGAAGATAACAATCGACCCCGGATAACGAGGCACCATTAAGCCCTCGGGACAAGCTCGATGCAGGACAACCAGAGGAAGAGACCATTACAATCTACCTTGACAACCCTCATAATAGCAATGCTATCCAGATTGGTTCCCGCTTGAACGAAGAATTAATAAAACAACTCACTGAGCTGCTACAATGTAACTAGGACATTTTTGATAACGCAAGCTTTGTCAATGATGAAGACGCTCACATCAATGAAGCAAAGGCCAGATGAGACAATGCGTATTTGACCCACTTTAACAGTGAGTTAACCACCGTCAACATGTGCAACAACACAACAACCATTTCAGCCTTCATTAACGGACTGCGGAAAGGAAAATTTTGATGCTCTTGTGTGGGAGGACCTGAGGGGGAAGGTGCGGGAGAATTTCAAGAGTCCATAGATCGCAAAAGGGTTGACAAGCTACAAAGAGGAGATCATAGTCTCACATCGCCTGAATGTGAGAGGGTGATGTACTATATATGTACGAGGTTGGATCTACAAAGTACTACGCGTTTTAAAGTCGTGCGGGCCTTGGGCTAAAAGCGGACAATATAGTATTTTATGGATCGGGTCATGATAGAATAGTATCAAAGCCTGACCCAACTGGAAGTTTGCCAACGAGGATGTTGGGTTCCCAAGGGGGGTGGACTGTGATACCCTTGTGTGGACGGACCTAAGGGGGAGGGTGAGGGAGAAGCCCAATAGCTCATGGATCCCAAGAGAGCTGACAAACTTAAAATGAGAGATCATAGTCCCACATCGCTTGGGTGCGGGAGGGTGATGTACTATATATATACGAAGTTGGATCTACAAAATATTGAGCGTTTTAAAGCCGTGCAGGCATTGGGTTCAAATGGACAATATAGTACTATGTGGATCGGGTCATGACAAAAGTTCTACAACTTTCTAACACTAGATCCTCCATTCTACCCAAAGCATATGAAAGTAACAACCGACCCAGGATAACGAGGAACCAGTAAGCCCTCGGGACAGGCTCGATGTAGGACAACCAGAGGAAAAGACTGTTACAATCTACCTTGACAGACCTCATAATAGCAAGGCTATCCAGATCGGTTCCCACTTGAACGAAGAATTGGTGAAGCAACTCACATAGCTGCTACAATGTAACCAGGACATCTTCGTATGGACCATGCAGGACATGGTGGGGATTGACCCATGATAATCACCCATCGCCTAGAGGTGAACCCATCGAAGAAAACCGTCAGGTAGAAGAAGAGGTTCTTAGTGCCCAAAAGGAACACGATCATAAATGAAGAGGTACAACGTTTACTCAATGTGGGCATGATAAAGGAAACACAATACTTAGACTGGCTGGCGAACATCGTTCTTGTAAATAAAAAAAAGGAAATGGAGAGTATGCGTGGACTAAACTGACTTAAACAAAGTCTGTCCAAAAGATAGCTTCCCACTCTCCCTCATCGATCAGATCATAGACGCCACTTTCGGACACAGCTTACTCAGCTTCATGGTCGCATATTCAGGTTACAATAAAATATTAATGCACCCCTAGATCAGGAGAAAACTTTTATGTGACGGAAATGGGAATATACTGCTATAGGGTGATGTTATTCGGCTTAAAGAATGCAGGCGCTACATACCAATGATTAGTCAATCGAATGTTCAAAGAACAGATCGGCAGAAACATGGAGGTTTACAGAGACGACATGCTGGTCAAAAGCCTCCGCAGCCCTGACCACATGCGTGATCTTGCTGAAATGTTCAACCAACTCTAAAAATACCAGATGATGCTCAACCCACAAAAGTGCACGTTCAGAGTCGAGTCTGAAAAAGTTTTAGGCTATATTGTGAACAAAAGAGGGATCAAAGCCGACCCAAAATAGATTCAGGCCCTTCTTGATATGAAAGCCACAGCCAGCATCAAAGACGTTCAGAGCCTGACTGGGAGGGTAGTAACACTCAACATATTTATATCGAAGTCGTCTGACAAATGCCTTCATTTCTTTAAGATAATAAAAAGGAAGCAAAGGGTTATCTTGAAACAAAGAGTGCGAACAAGCCTTTCAAAGCCTGAAGCATACATGGGGAGTCCAGAGATACTCTCAAAACCGGCGACTGGAGAAACACTCTACTTGTATCTATCTATTTTCAGGCATGCTGTCAGTTTAATCCTCGTACAAGATGACCGGGGGACCCAAAGACCGGTGTATTACAACAGAAAAACCTTCGTAGAAGCGGAAGCACACTATTCGAACTTGAAAAAGTTGGCTATGGCACTGGTCGTATCCTATAAGAAACTAAGGCCTTATTTTCATACCCACTCTATAACGGTCTTGACCAAGCATCCACTTTGCTCGGTATTACATAAACCCGAGTTATCAGGCAGAATGGTGAAATGGTCAGTAGAGCTCGGATAGTTTGACATAAACTACGCTCTAAGGACCGCCATTAAAGCCCAGGAGCTGGTAGAGTTCACTGACAGAGAAGAACCGAAGACAGACCACCAACCCTAGGATTCGAGTCTCCAAGTGTGGATTTTGCGCTGCGACGAGTCCTCCACTGGAAAGGCAAGTGGAGCCGGGATCACACTCCTCTCCTCTAGAGGTTTGACCCTCGAAAAAATAGTTAGGTTTGGCTTTTCCGCTTCAAACAATGAGGCATAATATGTAAGCCCTCCTGTCCGACCTAAATCTAGCATTAGGGATCAGTATAGATCACCTAACGGGCATACAACGACTCAAAATTGGTAGTCAACTAGGTCAAGGGGGACTTCAAAAGCAAAGACCCCCGCATGATAGTCTACCACGATAAGGTACTTGGTATAATGGGCAGGTTTAAGAACTGCGAACTCATACAGTGCCCCTGAGACAACAACAAAAAGTCTGACGCGCTAGCTAGAGAAGCCTCAGCCTCCAACGAAATCTCCAGCGGCTTCATTGAATACCAAGAGTGATCAAGCTTCGAATAAGAAGAACATAGATATGTCTACGTTGCGGAAATGCAGCCAAATTGGATGACTCATATACTGGAATACATAGCAACCTAACCTTACCAACCGATAAGGTCGAAACAAGAAAACTCAAAAAATAGAGTAGCAAAGTACAGTCTCCTAAACGACAAGTTATATAGGAGATCAGTGACGAGACCCTTGCTTCGATGTCAATCACCTTTAGAGGCAAGCCAAAGTCTTGGGAAACATCCAAACGGGTGTATGCGGGAGTCATCCGGGTGGGCAAACTCTCGCCCATAAAGCCCTAACTCTAGGGTACTATTGGCCGACAATGCAACGAGACGCCAAAGATATTGTTCGAAGATGCAACAAATGTCAGAGGTTTGAGCCATACACGCATATGCCAACCCAACCACTGACTGCGATGACTAGTCCGTGGCCATTTGCGCAATGGGGAATGGACATCGTTGGATCGCTCTCAGCATCGGCAGTTACAAAGTTCCTTATTGTGGCCATCGACTACCTCACTAAGTGGGTCGAGGCTGAGCCCATATCCAAAATCTGACAGGTTTAGATCGAAAAAATCATATGGGCCACCATCGTCTGTAGATTTGGCATTCCCAGAATATTGGTCAGTGACAATGAAACCTAGTTCGAATGTAGCAAGGTCAAGAATCTGTGCAAAAGTTTGAGTATTGATCACCACTTCTCATTGCTAGGGCACATCAAGCCAACAGCTAAGCAGAAGTTACCAACCGGACAATCCTAGAGGCCATCAAAAGAAAGCTCGATGCAACCAAAAGAAAATGGGTTCCAGAGCTACCGAAAATACTCTAAGCATATCTGACAACCAAAAGAGTCCCTACCAAAGAGACACCTTTCGCCCTAGCATACAAATCGAAAGCTATGGTTTCGGTAGAACTCGAAGTGCCAACCTTTCGAACGGAGGAGTTCAGATCTGATGGTAACGACGAAGCCTTGCGCATAAGGATAAACCTCCTCGACGAAAAGCGAGATCTAGCCTCCGCCAAGATAGCCTCCTACCAACAACGAATGACACAATATTACAGCAAGAAGGTCAAACCATGCGAGTTCAAGGTTGGAGATTGAGTACTCAGAAAAACCCAACCGAACTCCAAAGAAGTCATTGCGAGAAAAATAAACCCAAACTGGGAATGATCTTACAGAGTCACAAAGGTCAACAGGCCGAAAGCGTACTTGCTGGAAGATGCAGATGACGACATGCTTAAACAACAATGGAATGTAGAACATCTCAAAAAAATATTTGTTTGTACCAAAACTTCCACTGTCGTCCGTTACAACCCTCGACAAGCTCGGCTATGGCCAAATTCGAATATCAACCTAATGCCTAGTCCGCTGTGCATGAACCACGACGATTGAGGAAGTGGGAATCTTGTAAGCGCTTATTCGCTGATGACGGTGACTCACCAAGCAATCATTGCTTTCCAACAGACAATGATCGTCGAACTTACTAGGTAAGCTTAGTTCGCGACTGATGAACGATTTCTAGTGCCCAAAGCCTAGTCCGTTGTGTACGGACCACGACAACCGAGGAAGTGGGAGTCTAGTCAGTGCTTGTCCGCTGATGTCGTCGAGTCGCCAAGGGATCATTGCTCTCCAACAGATAATGATCGCCACCAAGTAAGCTTAGTCAGTTCGCGACTGATGACGACGGCTTCTGGTGCCCATCTTCTAGTCTGTTGTGCGCAGACCATGACGGCCAAGGAAGTGGGAGTCCAGTTAGTGCTTGTTAGCTAATGATGACGACTCGGGGATCATTGCTCTCCAACAGACAATGATCGCCAAACTTACCAGGTAAACTTAGTTAGTTCGCAACTGATGACGATGACTTCTGGTGCCCAACGCCTAGTTCGTTGTGCACAGACCATGACGGCCGAGGAAGTGGGAGTCTAGCAAGCACTTCGCTTTTCTTTAAAGATCGGTAGGCTCGTCTCTGTCCGCTGATGATGACTCGCCAAGGGATCATTGCTCTCCAACAGACAATGATCTTCGAACTTACTACTGACGACGACTCGCCAAGGGATCATTGCTCTCCAACGGATAATAATCGTTGAACTTATCAGGTAAGCTTAGTTAGATCGTGATTAATGACAACGGCTTCTAGTACCCAACGCTTAGTCCGCTGTGTGCGGACCATGACGATGACTTGCCAAGTGATTATTGCTCTCTAACAGACAATGATCGCCGAACCTACCAGGTAAGCTTAGTCAGTTCACGAGTGATGACGACTTCTGGTGCCCAACGCCCAGTCTGTTGTGCTTGGACCAGGACGACCGAGAAAATGAGAGTTTAGTCAGCGCTTGTCCGCTAATGACGACGACTCACCAAGGAATCATGGCTCTCCAACAGACAATGATTGCCGAACCTACTAGGTAAGTTTAGTTACGCGACTGATGACACGGCTTCTGGTGCCCAATGCCTAGTCCGCCATGTGCAAATCACGACGGGTGAGGGTGTATGAGCCTAGTCAGCACCTATATGCTAACGACTCACCAAGAAGTCATTACAGATAATGATCGAGGGAGCATGGTCAACCTTCGACCAACGATGATTTTTGTTGATTAACACCTAAGCTGCTACAAGGTCAACGACAACAATCCAAAACAACAATATATTTTTACTGACAAATACATGCATTCCGCCCAGTAATACAAGTTCTATGATCTTCAAAGCATGTAAAATGAATGCGACAATATGGGACAAAACAATACTTTCATTCAAAAAATATTTGTCTGTTTAGGAAAGGTCGTTACAATCATTTCAAAGAGAATCATCCTCCTAAGCAGCTAGTCTTGCAGTGCCAGAGCCCTCCCCTCGATTAATCGGTTTGAAAGCAGCCCTCTTGTAGCGGGCAAAATCTAGATCGACTCCAGGATGCACTCCTCTGATTAGCTACAGAAGCTCCAACCTACCTTGAATGACCTCGGACTAGATCAACGACCTCCTACCCCACACGTCAAAGTCCACCCCACCCACCAAGGCTGCGTAGTACGAACGCTCCTTCGCCAACAGTTGCTTCGCCTCACAAATGCGACAAAGCCCCTTGTCAATTGCAGACTCTAGCTATTGTCATTCAATGACCCATTGCACCTCCACCCGCCTCCTCTCGGCCTATTGGGCCTCCAGATCAGAAGACCATCTGTGCACTGCTGCATCCAGGCGCTCTAGTTCAACCCTAGTTCACCTTAGTTCAGCGCGAGTAGACGCCAAATCACACTCGGCCGCACTCAGTTGAGATCTCATACCAGCAAATTCCACTTCGGTGATAGAGGCTACGGCCCCACGGGCTCGATGTTCGCGACAGTATCAGAATTCTGCAGTTGACCATTCAGGGAATCCACCAGATAGAGGGCATCTGAGTATGACATTCGCACCTCCAAGGCAAAAATTCTCCCGCGGGCTTCTAGGTGCAACGAAACTGGACCGTAAGGCTCAAGGTCACATGCGACCATCTCGGTACCATGGTGACGTGATGCATCGACGTGTGGTCCAACTTCCTCCCCTTCTGAGTCAACAAGGGAATAACGTCAGAACTAGCGCCGCATAAGGGATGTACAAAAATATATGTATAATACGCCGACAACTAAGAAACTCACCAAGATCAAACTGAAAGTATCGAGACACTCTATGACTCCCAAGCTTGAAGTACGCAGGATCCACTGAAGCTAAGAACCAATGCTTCTCCCAAGATTCAGCGCCATCCTTCACCAAGTGCAAACAAAAATGACAGTTTAATATGCAAAGACCCCTGAGGTCCAATCAAGCAGTGGTCATGTGATGAATCACTATCGGGGTCAAACGAAGACCAACATCATGAGACCTCAAAATAATATCAAACATAATCTTAATCCGCTCGGAGCCATTTGGGCGGGAAGCATACATAAATAAATAAAGAAGCATCAGACGTCATCTTATACATAAAACCGAAGTCCGAACTCAAACATGCCTCGATGCAAACTTATATACCCCTGAGGAGGAGTAGTCGGGCCCAAACCTCCAAACACAATAACAATTTCCAAATCTCTCGGAATACGATACAGACTACGAAGCTTGATCAACTCGGTTTCGTCGACCAAGCTGCCTTCGAAGAACTTGATGCAAGTGAAAGATAGCAGATCCTTGGGGGAAAGTTCAACATTGTCAGCCATTGGTAGAAGAACGAAGAAAATTTCACAACGATACTATGACTGGAAAGAAAAGTGCAAATAAGAATGAGAAAATCTCCATCGAAGCGGCAAATATTTATAGGAAAAGAAAATCGCACTTTCCCTCCTTAAGCAGTCGCGTACCCATTAATGTCATGTGCCACTCGAGTCAAACACTTTGAGTTCAATCATGACGATGGTACAGTCGGGGGGAGTAGCTGATGATACACAAAAATGGTCACATCCCTGAGCCATGCACGTGTCATGATGATCTCGAGAAATTACGAACCCCAGTGTCAGTCCAACACTGATCCGGCCAAAACAGTACCACGCCCGCCTAATTTAGTTCGCCAGACATACCCGAACTCTTACAACATGCTAGGCCCACACGACTCACAACTATCTACAATACCCGTAAGTCCTAATAAGGCAAGTATCTCGAGGATCAGCTTTGGACAGACAATTACAATAGCTCTATGTTTCCAACTGGAAGCAAATACCAGAGTACATTCCACACAAGGAAACTTCCTTATTCAGATTGCTCTTGGATTGAGAAATATCTCCCGCGTATCTAGGAGCACAGGGCTAACATGGAACTTCCCTCCTACATCATGACTCCTAATTAGAGAAGGATTTTCAAAAAGATCTCCTTCCTAAACTACGCATTCAATGACCTGGTAGAACCAGGACTCCTGCACTATAAATAAGACATGAGGTTGGTAAGCTAAGGTACGCTATAAATTCATTGTTTACAACATTACACCTTCTTCATATCCCTGTCTGACTTTAGCATCGAAGTGTTATCGACCACCACAACGATGATCCGCGGCTTACGTGCGTTACTTGTACAGGTCAGCAGAACTAATAGGTAAAACAAGAGAGCGGAAAACAACTGCATTAACATTTATGTATATATGATAGATAATTATAAACATGATATTTCACAAATGCTAACAAACAATTATTAACATTTATTTATATGTGATGGATAATACAACCATGATATTCACAAATGATACATTGAGATAGCATTTTCATAGTGCTATATCAAAAAAATAACATGAGTTACTGTGACTTTCACTTAATGTTATAATACCTCTGTCACAACATTCTTGCAATACCATGAAAGATCACACTTAATGTTATAATACCTCTATCACAACATTCTTGCAATGCCATGAAAGATCATTTTTGTTGTAGCGACCCCACATCTACAACTATGTGAAACTAGAGGAATTGGATAATGCAGACAGATTGAACAAAAGAAATTTCAACATTTGATCAATCCATTCATTAAATAGTCCATGAATGTATGACCAGTCACATAGAGATACCGACATTTCATTTCTAAAGAATATTACCTTTTTAACATTTTCTCTACTAAAAGTTAAAAGGAACTAAACAACTTCAAACTCAAAATGCTGGGGTGATAGTTGTACTACTTAAGGAAAATGATTTTAGCTGATTGTTAACATCACCTAGAAATGGATTGACAGACTATTGGCATTGCTATGTCACTTGGCATGCTACACTATCACTGGAACAGAATTGGATTGATCTAAAATGGCCATATCTCAATCAAATCCAGCTTCTAAGTGGCAGAGTGAGACCATAAAATCACTCTTGATATGTATACTTGCCACGCGGATTCAAAAGGCACCACTGTTACAGATACAAGAAATGTGCCTACATATCCTCTCAATCCCGAAATGGTTGAGGGGAGCTGTTCATTTTTAGGCATTTACTAGAGTGCTGACAGAGTGGGCCTGTAACAATAGTTAAAGAGTGCCACACAAATGGATCCTGAACACGTCACGAAGCAATGGGTGTGTAACAGTTTCTGCGTTGAACACCACTAGTAGTGTGTCCTTGTCTTTGCATTCAACCTTAACCTTTGCTCCTGCAAATACAATGAACAACTTTAACATGTGAACTGGAATTTTTTTTTTAGCAATTAATATCATTTCAATCTACGTAATAAGAACACATTTGATTGAGCATAAATAACTTGGGATTCCATCTACCAGCTTGATTGAAAATCCATTACAAAGACCATAATTCAGCTAAAAACATTAACATCTAACTCCCATCTCCCTTGTTCACCTTGTTGAGGCAAGTGAGTGAACCTATAAGCAAATACACAACAAATATTCACAAAGATGGAGAATGAAAACAAATTGAAGACAACTCTTCCATTTGCACCCTCTGCTTCAAAGAGTCGAAGACGTTCATCATCATCTTTGTTTCCATTCCTACTTCTTCCAATCTTTCCTTTCCTCCTACTATCTCGGAGTATCTCTCTATATAATTCAGTGGTTGTCATTAAGGTGTCTTCGATAATGTTGATTTATTATAGATTCATTAATATTTGAGTTTCTTTTCTTTGTTTTTTAGTTTGATCATGAAAAGCACATAGGGGCTACCTTTGTTGTTTTATGCTATATATACAAAAGGAAGACTATACTGATTTCACAACAAAAAGAAAAGTTGTAGGGAAATTGGTTCCTTTTGCTTTGTGTTTGACTATTTATCTTAAACATGAGAACTTTATATCCATTTATATACATGTAGAAGACCTACAACTTGAACATCTAGAATATCAAACTAAGTATATATCGTAAGAAGCATAGTACAGGGTAAAAAGTACATGTAAACACCAAGCCAGAAAATAGATTTTCATCCTCTGACACATTCAATATGGATAACAAAAACTGTACAAACTATATGCTATAATCAGCCCATAGAACAAAACATTAAACACATCTTGACATGAATCTACAATTTTGTAAAGGATCAATGAAACATTTAATAATATTACGGTAAAAACATATTAAAAGGAGTCGATCCTGAATTATTTGTCAGCCATAACAATATCCTCAGTTGGCCATGCGACTGAGCTCCCTATGACATCCTCTATTGTTTCCATGAAAAAACCTGGTTTCCCTTTGGGTTATCAACTATAACGAAATGGTAGAGTCAAAGATCCACAAGAAATATGATATCTACAAGATCATAAAAACGTGACTGTCTCAAAAGATCATTAACATTTAGCCTGAGTATGATGCTCTTATATTTGTTCACGAGCTTTAAAAAAGCTAAAAAAAAAAACAAAAAACCAAGTAGCTACAAGTACCATCTTGAAATGATTGTAGTACAGATGAGGAGTATAACAGTATAAACAAACCATATGTAAAATTTTCAGACGATAGCTCTTTGAGCTTACTTTTACTACGGAATTGAAGGAAAATTCATTTTTGTTTGATGTCACATCTAAGAATGAAACAAAATATATGCAATTATAATTTATTACAAGTCATACCAACAAATAAAACCAAGGTAGATACACACAACTTCACTGAAAACTACAGTACACACAGATTGTATTCAATCATTCAATCCATACAAACAGAACTTGTATTCATCTAAAGAAACAAAACTATTGCAAATAAATTTTTAACCTAGGTCAGGTCAATTAAGATAGAAGCTATTGACATTAAGAAGTATAAATCAAGCACGCAATAAGATTGAAATCGATAGATCGATTATAGTAAAGGAACAACAATGACAGTAGACCACATTCTCATAAAATCAAAACAACATTGTCTTCAATAAAGACATTGACATCGAAGAAGTTGGTGAAAGTGAAACATCATTGATAATGCAAATCTACAATGAAATCGTCCCTAATCTGAGCACCCAAAGCACAAATGAACCCTCAAATAATTAACCAAAATCACAATCAGATATGAAATCTGTAATACACAACCCTAATAATTTCCTAAAACATCACTAGAATGCAGAATGAGTACCTGATTATGAAGAGAAGAGACTCCTCTACACTCTCCACTCTCCACTTTTGCTCTCTTCGTCTCACAATCTCTCAATTTCTCTGTGGCCAAGAGGTCGAAGTAACCCTAGAGTTGAATCAAAACGAGAGTGAGGTTTAAGAGAGACTGTCTTCATATGTTTGTATTTATAGAGGGAGAAGATTAAGAGGTACCATACTTTCGATCCGGCTGCAATAGCGTCACACCGTCGAAAAGGTTGTTCCCATAATTTCAGTTCAATCTGTTCAATCACTTTATATGATTTGATCTGCTCAAATAGATGGAAATGGAGATGTAGAGTGATAGCGATGGAACAGATCTCAATTCAAGCAGCAAGACAAAGATCGCAACCAAACTAAGCCTAACTATGTAGAATCTGAACTTGGATTCAAAATCACGAGTCCATTACTTGCCATTAGACAACCACAATGCATCAGAAACACTAGTAGAGCACACAAGTAGAAGTTAATCGAACAGAAGAGTAATTCTAGCCGGCCTGGTTTCTATGCCTGGTCGGCAGATTTACACTTTTTGTCCATCTTCTTTAAAACACGAGTAATGCTACGGTGTCTGGTTGGGTGCCTGGTGCTACCAGGCACCATAGATCTGCATTGAGATAAGAGACAACTCCTATCTCGATGCAGATCTACAGTGCCTGGTAACACCAGGCACCCAACCAGGCACCTGGACCAGTCACCCTAGAATTAGCCTTAAAACACAATCACAAACACTTTAAAAAATAGGGACAAAAGAGTAGTTCTAGCTGACCAGGCATGCAAACCAGGCCGGCTAGAATTTTTGCAAACAAAGAGTTGAAATCTTGGGTTTCGAAGTGCGTACCTTCTCTTCCAAGAGCGGTAAGAAAGAGAAGTTGAGTTGTCACAATTCACGAATGAACGAACGATTTGGGGATAAAGGAGTAGGTTTCGGTTTCGTACTTGAGTTTGGGCCAATCGCTTTATCTTTCAGTGCTCGAGATTCGATAAAATGGGTTGAGAGGAGAGGATGGAGAGACTGAGAGAAATATTCAAAATAAAATGGGTTGGTGCCGAAACTTGACACCCGACCATCACATAATTCACTCATAGCAATCTATAGCATTTTAAACTAATTAAAAAATAATGATAACATTTTTTCAGTAATGCTATCTAAAAATTGTTTTAACAACGTTTCTATTTAACAAGCATAATAAACGTTATGAGCTCTTTGAATGTGAAATTTATGTCATAGCATTTGTATGAAAATGTTATAAAATTAAAGGCTATTTTTATTGTAGCGAGTAAAATTGAAGAAATTGAAGGCTTTCAATCTCATAAAAACATTCAATTTACAACCCCATCTCACGGATTTCCATTACCATTAAATTGAGACACTTAAGCCAAAATCAATTATTGGAAGGATACAATTTCTCTATATTGACTTAAATTGGATGAATCGATCGGTATTTCAAGCGCGTGAGATCTTCAAAATCATAAATCAGAACCCATGAATCCTAATATTTCATAACCCATATCTTGAAAACACTACATCTTCACCTTAGATATTGAGATTGAAGAACAAAATCTGTGCAATGGTAGGCTAATTACATTAGAGATCGAGCGGCGAGAACTCTAGATCAGTCGGATGGAGAAAAAAAGTAGGAAATATCATAGAAGGTGAGTCGGCGTACATAGGGGAACAGTGAGCAAAGGAGAAAAATAGTAGAAAGGGTCCTGCATGCAACATTTACCATATTATTAAGAGTACGGTGGCGGTGGGAGGTCAATGGTGGCAAGAGAGGCTCCAGTAGGCGAGTGGTGATGGACTGTGAAGAGAGAGAGAAATGATGTGGATATGATGGGAATTGTTTAATTTAGACGAGAGATTTTTCGGAAAATCGTATGCGCGACCCTATTCATTTGCTCAATTCTCGTTATAAGTTGTAGATTCTCTCAAACTAATGAATTTTCAACTCAAATAGATTAGTGTTGAAAATTAAGGGTGGACACGAGACGGGATGGGACGAGATGGACCCATCCCTATTTCATCCCGTTCATTTAGGATCGGAACGGGATGGGACAAGATAAACCTCATCCCTACCTCGTCCCATCTCAAACATGATCGGGACAGGATGGGATGAGCATGTACTAAATAGTCCTCCAATAAAAAATAACAAATTTTTTTTTTATCTCACATTACTCACACACCAATAATATCAAATTTATATACATTTAACTTACATCATAAATAATAATAGATATTAAATAAATAAATATTAAATTTTTTTTGGAAGGAAAATAAATATTAAATTTCATTTAGAATTAATGATTCAATTCATTTAGATTTCATATAGAATTTCATCTTACATTGATTTCCTAAACTTTAATTTATGAGAGTATTTTAATTAAAATTAATAATAATAAATATTAAATAAATTAATTCGAGACGGGACGAGATTGAAAATCACCATCCCAATCCCATCCCACCCTAGATCAGGATGAGACGAGATCGGGATGAGTTTGATTAATCCCAAAAGAACCGCAAAAAATTGGGACTAAATCGGAACAAGTTCATGATCGCGACTCGCGAGATGGGATTCCCACCCCTATTGAAAATTTTCAGGATTCTGGCCAAATACAACTTTGACAAACTGCCAATAATAGTGCACGTGATTAATCAAACATTCATGTGTGACTCTGCTTGTACGTGTCATGAGTGATTAATCGGATAGTGACACGTGTGTGTGACTGTGCTTGTACGTGTCATTGATGCAAGGTGGCAGCCCAGTTGTGCTATAATCACGTACTTGTTATATTCCATTCACCTTCTTACCAAATGCCTATCGACATATTCAATTGATATCACAAGCAAAGATAATCCCAACTCTTCCTCAGAGAAATGGCAAAGAAAGTGATCACAGTTATGTTGTTTCTATGCACTATTGTGGTGCTTTCATCATTTCAGATAAAAGGAAACGTGAGAGCAATAGCCAACACGGTAACAGATGCCAAGATGATAACAGAGGAGATGACAGCCAAGGGAAGTACGCAGAACGCTGATGAGAAGAGCGAATCTCGTGTCGACTGGGCTAAGCAAAAGTTGACTACTTCTGGGTAGTTGATTGACGCATATTATTCATCTTGGCGATCGTTGATTGATTTTTTTGTTTCCAGACAATAATCAAAGTAAGTAGATGGGAATTATGAACTAACAAGTAGTTTTTCTTAATTGTTGAGCAGTTCTGAGTCTGACCAAGAGAATGAGAAGAAGCAGACTCATGGTCAGTATGATGTAGATCATGCTGGGGAAGCTGCAACTAAGACGAGAGATACCGTCATCAACGCTGCATCTGGTGTGAATTTAATCACCATAGTTAACAAAAATGCTTGAAAATAATTACCAAAAAAGTGTTAGATACTGGTCTTGTAAAGATGTTCACTATGCTAGCTAATTAAAACATTTTAATTTCACTATTTCTTTTGAAGGAGTGACAGACCAGTCATTTAAAGAGACCACACCAGCAGTGAATTTGGCAACTGATCCAACGAGTGGTCATGAAGCTTCAAACATGGGATCTGAGAAGAGCGGTGACGCCATTCAGGCTGCCAAAAAGGCTTACGAAGATGCGAAACGCATGGTGGATGAAACTTACACAGCTGCTAAGGAGAAAACGACTGAAAATGCCAAAGCAAACTATGAAGCTGCTAAAGAGAGAGTATCTCAGGCCACCGGTGACTTAGGAGCAACTATGAAGAATGATGATGATGAACTGTAAGTGATCAAGGAACTAATTTTACTAAATCTGCAGTCTTTGATGTTGTAATTGTAGTTTATTGCAACTAAGATGGATTACTAGGACTGTTTAAAAAAAAACTCTCTTAAGCATTATAGTATTTGTTTTTGTTATGCTGAAAATGGAGTTTACTCCAACTAATATGGCACTACAACAAAAATAGTATATAATAACAAATTTTTTATGGCATTCACAATAGTATATAATAACAATTTTTTGATGGCATTACTAAGTGAATGTTATCATATGGTTTATTGTACATAGCATTCCATATAAAAATGCTATCATAATATTTTAAAAAAAAAACAAAAAATCACCGGATCGAATCCCGACCTCATTCTTTTAAAACTTTATAATTTTTGGACAAAAGAATAGAGAAAACCTAAGTCCCCTCCCAACTCTCATCTCCTTTTTCACTCGTTTCGATCGAAAACAAAGCAAAGAGGGAGATCAATCAAATCTCCTCTCCTCGAGTGAGCTATAGATTGGATTTCTCATCCATCTCTTTCGTTTCTGTTGAAACTCTAGCGAGCCATTGTTTCTGCTTTTCTCTGCGATTATCGATCTTTTCATCTCCATCTACTCTCATTCTCTGTGATCTCGATCTCTTCATCTCCATCTCGCATCACTATCTCTACGAGGTAGAACTATTGAGAGCTATCAGATGTTGAACTATCGATTTTTCTTCTTCGCTTAAGTTAGTTTGCGAGAGTACAATGCATGGCTTCCAGAGCCAGTTTCAAAGGAGACGAACAATGAGAATGAGTCATTCGATTCGGCCAATGAGTCATTCGATTCGGCCGTGAGGTCTCTCAAATACTCTTGGCGATCCGACAGTCCCGAATCGGTCTACTTTACTATCTATCACTGATATGTGAGTTTCACTTTCTCTCATTTCAATCTTCAATTTCGATTTCGTCTTCAATTTCAGTGTTTCTGATTGAATGATTGTTACACGTTTTATGCTCCAATTCATCAATTTTCTAGTTTGAATCAATTAGAGTGTTTAATAGCTCCAGTTCCTTCTACTAATGTTTTTGCTACAATAGTTAACTTCTTAACATTGTAAGATGAACTAAGAACTCTAGTTAGAAACATGATTGGCACTTTGTTCGGTGTGAAGGTTCTTTTCATTTATGAGATTTGTCATTAGGTTAAAAAAAAATAGGCAATTATGATCAATTGTAGCTTACATCCCCAAAATGTCAGCATTTGAGTTTCGGTTGGTGATGAAGATGAAGAGTTCAAAACGACTGAGAAACTTGCATTTTCTTAAATTTAGATACCAATTTTCAAATAGCATGCAATTATGACACGGTAGATTTATGTGTGAGAGCTCTTGATACACAATGAAAATAATAATGGTAGCTTAAATTTCGATTAGAATGTTGGAAACCAAGCGAAATCACGAAGAAATTGAACATAATCAAACCATGCCGAGGTGATAGTTTTAGTATAAATTAATAGGCTAATAAATCTAATTGTTATACCGCAAGTGCACCGTTATCTAATTTGTAGACAATGACACATATTGCTCTATCCCATGAGGATTGAAGGCACAATTGAAACTTAAAATCTATTTAGACTAATTTAAAGTGGGGTTATTGCGATTGAAATTTTCTAAACTAATGAAATAAAATCAAACAACTAATAATCGAATCGGTAAAGACAATTGAAAAGTGAACCAAGGCATTGAATCCACCATAGGTTCTTTGAGAATTGTTTAAATATAACTTACCATTTTCATAAAGTCAGAAGCGTTAGAGATGAACAATCCTTTACTTGCATCGATGATGTGGTCGTTAATAACATTAGTATTTTTCTAAATTCACAATCAATTTCAATAAAAGTTTAAACCCCTAGCATTGAGTGTCTTGCTGCGGCACACATAATCACAAGTTTAACATAATCAACTAAAATATGTTTCGAATATTAACAAAGAGTACTCTAACTATAGACTAGTTTAGATATCAAATCCGATATAATCAGTGAAAGCAATTCATTAATATTTAGAAATTGATTGTATTTAACAATGAAGTGTAGAGAAAACAATAAATTTGATTGAACAAACTTTAGAAACCCATGGTTTCATTTTCGCCTCGGCACGGGATTTAGAAACTCATGGCGGATATGATCGCGGCGTTAGCGTTGGTCAACTTCATTGCCTCAACAAACCTTTTGTCGTGTGCTCCAAAGAGAGACTACTGGTGGTTGGCTCGTTTGTGATGAGATGTATTGTTTGAAATGATGAAGGAGAGATTGTTGGTAATAATGGAGTTGTGGACGATTGGAAAAGGAACATGCTAGATGGGTGTGTGACGATAGGGAGAAGGAGAGAGGCTGCATACTAGAGGGGTTGTCCGTGACTGGACGAGAGGAATGAAATAAGAAGGGTGAGATGGTTGTGAAATGCGATTATGAGAGGAAGAAGGAAGAGGTTGCGTGTGACGGATCTGAAGCGATGAGGAGGGAAACAAGGTATGTGTAAGCAAGAGAAAAATAAATAAGAGGAGGCCAGCGAGAGAGGGTTGTGTCAATTCTGGTTGTGGCAAGATGGTGAGTTGATGGTGAAATGGGGAGGTCTGTGAAGTCTTTCTAGCGAGCGAAAAATAGACGATGGAAGAAGTCTATTAGTTTTTTGTTAGGTTTGAGGAAAAATAAGGGATGAAGGGGAGTTTGTGGATGTAAGAAAGTGATGGAAGATGAGCTGGCAGTTGCCAAAAATAAAAAATAGAGAAGGCGAAAACAGCCGTGAAGGAAAAAGAAAGGAGTTATATGGTCTGCTTGGTTGTGATGTTGGGCCCAGTTTGGGTTTGGTTTGGATGGGTTTTGGCATTAGATTGTTGCAATTCACCCGTAACTTTGTATTGCTATTTGAATCAACCACCTAATTGTTCTTCGAATTGCTGCATTTATATGATTTCATTATTTAAGCTCTGGATCCTACAAAATATGAAAACAAAATAATTAGAATAAAGTACAATACTTGAAACATTAATAAATTAGTTAATTTATGTATAAATTACGTGAATATCAAAGTCCAAGCCAAAAACCACCTAATAGGGAAAGAAGCCGAGACTCGAGTCGTCAAGGAAAGAAACCTCATTCAGAGTTCAAGAAGATGACTCCCCTGAACAAGAAACTGTCGAAAATTTCGTTCCGTTAGCCTATTATTTTGTTAGTTTAGAAATTTTCAATCGCAGCAACTCCACTTTAAATTAGTGTAAATAGATTTTAGTTTTTGATCGTGTCTTCAATCCTAGTGGGATAGAGCCATATTTGTCATTGTCTACTAGTTAGATAACGGTGCACTTGCTGTATAACAATTAGGTTTATTAGCCTATTAATTTAGACTAAAACTACCACCTCGGCATGGTTTGATTATGTTCAATTTCTTCGCGATTTCGCTTGGTTTCCAACATTCTAATCAAAATTTAAGAAATTGAACATAATCAAACCATTCTATCTTTTCTCTTATTTTGCTTGATCAGAAAAAAAAAAAATTAGTTTAGGAGAACATAATCAAACCATTCTATCAAGAAATCACTACAAGAAATAGCGTTTCAAAAACGCTATGGTAGGCTACCATAGCGTTTTAGCAAACGCTGTGTCTGCCGGAGCTATAATAGACACAAGGTCTATTATAGCGTTTTAAAAATGCTATTGTAAGTTGACTACGATAGCGTTTCAGAAACGCTATGGTAGGTCTGTTATAGCGTTTTTAAATGCTATTGTAAGTTGACTACTAGAAACGCTATAGTAAGTCTATTATAGCGTTTTAAAAACGCTATCGTAAATTCACTATTTATAGTATTTATAGCGTTTCTGAAACGTTATAGTAAGTTTATTATAGCGTTTTAAAAGCGTTATTGTAAGTATACTATTTATAGCAATTATTTATTTATTTATTTATTTTTTTGCTATCAAATGATTTTTTATTACATCTTATAAGTTTTATTTCACATCTTATAAGTTTTATTTCTAGAAAATAAAAATCTAAATGTGCCAAACACTTGAACATTTCCATGAACGAAGGCAAAATAATGTAATTAATAAGGTAATGTATTACATTGAGTCACAAAATCTATCAAAATATATCAAGTACAATGACAATTTTTGAAATTCATGTACAATTTCAGATTCTATTGTTTGTGAGTAATGTATACAATTTCTTGCTGAGACATTCAATTCCTTCACCTTTGCTCTATGATCACCTGAAACTTCTCCCAACTGGGTCCATGATCCCAACTTCAGAACTAGACTTCATGCTCAGAGTTAACAACAACAGTAGTAGCAGAAGCATTTACCTTAATGACGTGCAAATCATTTGCCCAAACATCTGCACTTCAGGGTCTTCAATCAGATGCCATGGCATAAAGGGAGTGTTGATAGAACCTGAGCACAACCTAACAAATCCTTCATCTATCTGCTCTCCTCCGAGTTCCCAGGGTGCATCTGCACCACCTAGTCCTAAAAGTGAAGTTGCATCTCCTAGTCCTAAGGTTGCACCTGCATCAGCTAGTCTGATTTCGCCACCTTCACCTACAGCCAATCCCCTAGATCAAATCCCAATTGCTGCCCCACCAATGATGACTTCTCCAGATAATGGTTTTCCACCATCAAACTTTGCACAAGAAGTTCCTAAAAGAATACTCCACACTGTGGCACCCTGTATAATAACACTAGCATCACTTCAGTTGTTATAAAGAAATAGAAATTATTACATTAAGAACCTATATCAGCAGAGCAATTCAATTACCAGTATAGCTGATGGTCCAATCCAACCAAACCAGAATTCAGTGATATGTATATTTGAATTTCTCCATCCACCTGTTCTGCGAAACCTATAATTTTGATCAGGAAATAATAATGTACAATTCAGATATGAGAAAAGCCTGTTCACTTCTCATTGGTGAAGCGAGCAAACCTGAAACATGCTATAAAAACAGTACTTTATACTAGGCACTTGCTATAGCACATCCAAGCAAAGATTCAACTTCATCATTCATCTTTAACAAGTAAAAGATGCATAACTCGCAAGTGAGGAAATCATGCATCCTAATACCTAATACTAAGTTCAGGACTGATCCCACACTAACAATACTAAGAAAATTTGAAGAATGCGCTGTGAGGAAATCATGCATCCTAATATCTAATAAGGAAGAGTAACCAAGTTGATGCTTAAAATGTGTTCGACACCTTCTATATGTGTCTTGAGTGTTCTTTTGCTTTAAAGGGAGGCACCCCATAAAGGAACTTGTAGCACATAACTCCTCGACTCCAGATATCCACAATGGCATCACGTTCTACACTCTCCACTATTAAGGTCATGAGGTTCAAAAATTACTAGTTTCCATATAATCATCAAAGTAAGCATTTAAAGTTACTTTGTCAAGCTTAACTACTTACCCATCTCTGGAGGAAGGTAATCCAATGTACCACACATTGTCCTCCCGCAGTTAAATGTGAGCACAGACTAGCCAAAATCTGCAATTTTCAGCTCACCCTAACCAAAAAAGGCACACTTACAAAGTTAGATATTAAAGAGAAACTAATCAATCGAATGCAAAGGAATAAAGCTTAAATCTCATATTAGCACCTGAGCACCAATCAAAAGATTCTCTGGCTTTATGTCTCTGTGTATGACATGTTTTCCATGGCAATATATCAGTGCTCTCTTCCACTCAGGTGCATTCATCTGCAACAAATGCAAATGTGGGTGGTGGATAAGAGGAAAGCTGTGACGACCATTTTTCGCACTGTACCGATACTATTCTCTTTGGGCTATCATCTGGCCCTCACGACTTTAAAAGGCCTCGATACAATGGGGAGCTGATCCCGCACATATAAGGATCATCCTCCTCCCCTACCCAGGCGATATGGGACTATGATTCCCCTTGTAGCTCGTCCAACCCCTCTCGGGCTGTTGGGCATCTTGGGCCTGTTGGACTCCAACCCTCACCCTCACCTCAGGTTCGCCCACTTAGGGTCTCACAATCCACCCCCCTTAAGGCCCAACGTCCTCGTTGGCCACACAGGCACAACGTCCACATTGCTCGAGGGCCCACCTCCACATGGCATACTTCCGGCTAGGTTAGGCTCTGATACCAAACTGTGACGACTCCCTCCCGCACTGTACCGATACTGTCCCCTTTGGGCTACCATCCGGCCCTCACGACTTTAAAAAGCCTCGATACTATGGGGAGCTGACCCCGCATATATAAGGATCATCCTCCTCCCTACCCAGGCGATATGGGACTATGATTCCCCTTGTAGCTCGTCCAACCCCTCTCGGCCAATTGGGCCTGTTGGACATCTTGGGCCTGTTTGGCTCCAACCCTTACCCTCACCTCAGATCCGCCCACTTAGGGTCTCACAAGAGTTTTACATGGAACAGACAATTTTTCATAAAAATGAGTTCAACATGAGATGATAAGCACGGGGAGATAGCATTCCATATAAGGGAAAGCTATAAACAAGGAAAGCTCAAATTACCAAATCAAAGCCATTGAGAATGAAATGAAAAAACAGTAACATATTTAATACCACAACAGTGAAAGGGGGTTGGGTTATTGCTACCTAAAAGAAATCAGGAACACAAATAAAGAGAAGCTGAGACCTTGAAAAGTAAAGAAAGAAAAGGGAGAGTACCTTTTCTGAGAGCTGCTGTTGTTCACAGCTGTATTTGCAGAAGAAGGGGAAGCCTGACAACATGCCTTCTTTTCTGAGTGGTGTTAATGCAAGTCCGCAACTACTTTTGTGTTAATATATAAACAGGAATTCTAAATGTTGAGGAAGTAGGCGAGGAAATGAGCGAGGGGAGGGAGGTGGCGGGGTGGGAACCGTTCACCTCCCTCGGGATGTGTGCCATCTTTTTTGGTGAACGGTCCCCACCCCGCCACCTCCCTCCCCTCGCTCATTTCCTCGCTCTTTTCCTCGCCACGTAGAACAACTCATATATAAATGCAAAAAAAAAAAAACAAATTAAAATAGAGAAAGATGACTACCTGAAAGCCAGTTATCCTCTTCCCAGGGAACTTCTTTTTACCTTGCAAGCATATCTGAGTACTCAACTGCAGATGATTCTCTGTTTTATGGGAGGCAAATATCATTTGGTGACCAACAAGCAAATCTTATATTTCTCAAAGATGAAATCAACCTAAACTCTGGCATAAAAAAGAAGCTCATAAGTTCCTCTTGAAATGTTCATCCATTAAATTAATTTTTTGAAGGAACTCTCCAAAGTTTTGGCAAATCTGAACTCAGCAGCTACAGAAGCAACAGCTGATATTGCACAACGGAATCTACTAGTTTTGCACTTATGCCTTGCTCTTTAATTTTTATTATTTTCTAAGTAGCAGAAGTAAACTTTATGGGCTTAGGGAAAGGCTAGTTTTGTTCTATAAATTGACACTTGTGCCAAAGTTCAATCACAACAGGGTCAACGAATCAGCTAAAAATGGTGTTTCTACTTTTTTAATGCAGTACCACAAGAAGAATAAGTGATAACAAAAATAGAGGCAGCCGTGATGCATGTAAGCATTGCTGCAATGCTGAGGTCCACAAAATACAAAGTTGCCTTCTAAAGTTTCATTGTATGGGTGACATTCTGATTATATACAAAGTTTATAGTCTGGAAGCACGTCTTTTAGAACAATCCCATTTGCATTCTTTAACATGAAAAAATCAACTCATTTGATATTCAGTGAAAATTCATTCAAGTAGTGCAGTAACTAGCTCCATTGGTATTCTTGAACAATGATTCTTACCCAATGCATCAAAGAAGTAGCGATTGCCAGTCATGGAGCCAATTACTCCTCCCTGCATAAATTAAGCGAAAGGAAATTTCACAATAAATACTCAAGTAGTCGAGTCATATAAAGAAAAAGAAAAACCTATATTAAAAAATAAAATAAATTGACTGATGTATGAAGCAACAATTATCATTTCAACAATAACAGGAGTGAGAATCACCAGACTTGGCCATCGGTACAATAACATACAGCAGTAACAATTTCTGTTACATCAGTCCAATCAACTACTTGACAATCAGGAATTGTCCAGATTCGAACTTTTCCATCAATTGAACCACTGACAAAGAAATTGTCATCCATGGGGTTGAATTGAACACACGTTACTGCATATAAAAATAATAAATTAAATCAGTGAGTGGTATTCATAATGAACAATGAACACTCCCTAGAAGACCATTTTCCATTTTCTTATCGATGTTTCAATCCTAGTTGCTACATTTTGGTCATTTTCCATTTTCTTATTTGTGTTTCAATCCTAGCTATTACCCTTCTACTATAAGCTTCCCACTAAACATTTCTTCTTTATGATGGAAGTGATTGAATATTGCTGAAAGTCAAGTCATACATACAGACTTAGTTTTCTATCGCATGAAGACACTATATCATTTTTTCATCACACAAATACAACATATCCATTAAATTCAACAACCTTCAGTCAAATCATGGATGAATTAAAACTGAGAACTTCAATGAATGACTGGAGAAGAAAACATACTTTGGTGGCAGACCGAGAATTTCCCAGACTAAACATACTTTGTTTTCGAATGATTGGCCCATAAATCCTCTGGTTTCTACAGAAAGCAATGTCACGCTCACATTTGTTTAAATCGATGGCGAAAAGGATGAGAATGGGTAGAGTCGTACCTGAGAAAAAATAGAACCTACTCCCATGAGCGTTAGAATTTCTGAAAACTGGTTCTTGTTGACACCAAAAGATGATTTCAAGTAATACTGCAATGCAAGAAAACATCAATTGAAACTACTCAGCAAAGCAAGTCACTGTATTCAGGAATTCAGATGTCTCTATGGTAACAAGAGACTCATCATTTGATTTAGCGTCTAGCAGTCACTTAAACAAATTTTTTTTAAGACAAATGATTACCAGTAACACGCTGCTGATCCCGGACATGCCCAATTCATAGAAGAACAAAACATAAGCAATGCGCACAAGTGTTGGGCTGCATAGTAAAACGAAATTCTTAAACCATAAATATGAATCAAAACCAGCGATGAAAAACCAATTCACTGCAAGAACATAAGTGTGAATGGAGTAGTGGCAGGAAGATTCTTCATTTGTGAATCAACTTGGGACAGTGCCACCTTGAACTTCTCAATATCCAGTTCAGCGGATTCCTTGTATTCATCTCCTTCAGCTTGCTTCAAAAGACCAACAATATTTTTCATCCGTTATTCTTCAGATGGAGCTCCAACTGAGGGTATCTTTCACAGATGTCCTTCACAACAGCTTGGAGCTCTTTAACACTCAGTGTTCCCGAATTATCTTTGTCTGCTTTCTTAAATATCACTGCAATGTCTTCCTACAAGGACAATCCAAAAAACAAATTAGTAAAATAACACACCTAAGCAAACAGAACATAGAAAAGCTAGTAGAATTTCAATTGCGAGATAGGGATTGCCGATCACGCCAGCAAACACTTACCATGACCATGCGTTGATTAATAGTAGCACAATCACCTAGTGCCTATATTCCATCACACCCATCAATACGTAGGCATTCATCAGTTGCCAAAACACGTCTATTAGCCTGCATGGCATCAGAAAATACATTTTCTGAATAGAAGCTAAAAATCAACAGTACACTTATATGAAGAAATCCTCAATCTAAAGCCAGATAATAGGAAAAACATTAGTCTTGATGTACAAGAATTCTAACCAAAACAAATCAAAGAACAAATATCAGAGAAATTCAGAGGTCCAGGATGACCAACCTGACCAATTTGCTTCATAAATTCTGATATCACCGGACGGGTTCCAATACCAGTTGACCAAATGATCATCCCATATGGATGTTCAGTAATTTGTCCACCATTTGTTCTCTCTTTGGTATAGATGTCCTTATCAGTTACTTTTACAACCATATTGCCTAATTTGACATCAATACCATCTCTTTGGAACTTCTCTTCAGCAAAAGCAGTAATTCTTTTATCAAACCTGCAAGCAAATTCCAAAAGCATGAATATCACTTAGTAAAATGAAGCAGCAGTAAGTAACTCATTTATCAAAAAGCATGAATATCACTTAGCAAATTCCAGTTTTCAGTCCACAAGAAGGGCTTATAGGGCTTGTTATTCTTGTCCCAGTTGCAATAGAAACCATTGCACGCATTTATCTGTTGCAATGATAAATAAAGGAACATACTTTAGAGAAGAAGTAAAGGACTGAAAGCTCTAGTAATTCTACATACTAAAAAATAACAACTATTGATTACTGGCTTTTGAGATCAACCATTAGAAAACTTTAAATCCAAAAGCGCAAGAAACACTCTGGTACAAGACCATTATTTCTCATAAACTGGAGAAATGAGTGGAAAATTCGAAAACCAAAAACATCATAAGACTTGAAAAACATAAATCAAGATAATTGCCATCCTAAATAGAAAAAGTAATGTATAGACATTAGACACATTCACAAACTTGCTTTGCAGAACTATGATGATGTGTTTAACCCCTTCGCGACAACTTGCATGGTTTCTGGTAATCATGCTTAGTGGTTGGAATCTTCCACTCTCTAAATCAATATTTGGCTTCTTAATATAGTGAAGATTTGTTTTCAGGGTGAAATTTAGATGCTTTTGCTAGGGGTGCAACTCGGGAAGGTTAACTTGTGTCAACAATGTTAGGTTTTCTTACACGCAGAGTGTCAGAAACGCTAGCTCATCATAAATTGTCTAACAAGTTCATGCATATCTAAGACTCCGGTCCAAACCCAATCCAAATTTTAATTTAAAATTTTTTTTATCAGAGTTTGATTTTGGCTACCTATGGCTGATCAGTCTCAAATTGTAATAAACCATGAGCTAAAGTTTGTAATTGTGATCAAGGGGGGTTTTGTTTAAACAAGTGGGGAATAGTGCAATAATAAGGAGAAAAAGCAATGCTTAAGAAATGCTATCGAATTCGACTTCCAAGCTTCAAACAACGAAGCGAAGTACAAAGCCCTCCTAGCCGATCTAAAACTAGCCAGAGGAATCGGAGTAGAAAAACTCATGGTGTTCAGTGACTCCCAACTGGTAGTCAATCCGGTGAACGGTTAATTTGATGTCTAAGAACCCCAAATGATGGCTTACTACGGGAAAGTAATCAACGCCAAAAGGTGGTTCACGAGAATACTACTCCGCCGCTACTTTAGGACAGACAACATAGAAGGCAATGACCTCGCCAAAAAGGCCTCTTCTGCAGAAAATGACTATGACATGCTCATAGAGTTCCAGGAGAAGTCGGCCCTAGAAGAAGAAGGCTTCCACGAAACCCTTTCCACTAATTCAGAGACCAGCTGGATGAGCCCCTTGACCAGCTACATAAAATACGGAGCCCTCCCTACAGATAAGCTAGAGGCTCGCAAGCTAAAACAACATAGTGGTACGTTAAACTTTCCTCAATGACAAGTTGTATAGGAGATCAACTACTGTTCACTTGCTCAGGTGCTTGACCCCTAGGAAGGCAAACCAAGTCCTCTTCGAAATCCATAAAAGAGTTTGCAAAAACCATCCCGAATAAAGGACATTAGCTCATAAAGCCCTTACGCTGGGTACTATTGGCTTAAAATGCAGCAAGAAATGAAAGACTTGGTCCGCAAGTGCGATATGTGTCAAAGGTATGCCCCATACACATATGTCTGCACAAAACCTGGTTCCAATGACCAGCTCGTGGCCCTTCGCCCAATGGGGATAGACATCATGAGCTCATTTTCCATCACCGAAAAAATAAAGTTCCTTGTTGTGGCGGTTGACTACTTCACCAAATGGGTAGAAGTGGAGCAGCTTTATGAGATAAGAGATAATCATATCAAGAACTTTCTTTGAAAGTCTGTAAATCTGCAGGTTCAAAGTACCAAAAATCCTGGTCAACAACAACGAGACCCAGTTCAAGGGTGGGAAAGTCAAACAACTTTGCATACAACTAGGCATCAACCATCACTTTTCTACGGTGGGTCACCCTAGGCCAATGGACAAGCAGAAGTCAATAATTGAACCATCCTGGAAACAATGAAGAGGAAACTCGATGCAACCAAAGAGCTCTGGGTTTTTAAACTTTCGGGCAGCCTTTAGGCATACCATACTATAAAATGGACTCTAACTAGAAAGACACCATTCACACTGACTTATGGGTCTGAGGAAATGGTTCCATTGGAACTAGCAATGCCTATGTTCATAATGAAGGAGTTCAAATGAATGACAACGATAAAGCTCTGAGAGTCAGCTTAGGCTTACTCAAATAACAGAGAGACGGAGTTTCCGTCAGAATAGTAGCCTGTCGACAAAAGATGAACTTGCACTACAATTAGAGGGTTAAACTTCGATAATCAAAGTCGACGATTGAGTACTATGGAAGACCCAACCGAACTCAAGAAACCCAAAAGAAGGCAAGCTAAGCCCGAACTGGGGAGGTCTCTACAAGGTGACAAGGATTAAAAGGCCAGGAACCTACTAGCTAGAGAACCTGGATGGAGAGCATTTGAAATGGTCGTGGAATGTAGATCACTTGAAAAAGTATTATCAATAAAGGTACTTTATTTAAATATTCACATTTCATGCAACTTCATATCTAGGAATAGGGCTAGTCCGACTTTCTGACCATGATGGCACCCATGCAGACCAAACCCAAGTCTGACCTCAGGACCACAATGGCATAAGTGCAGAGTTGACCGAGTATACGGATAGTGCACTGCAAGTGAGCAAGTCTAGTCTCCGGATGGCTCACTGCTCCTTAAGGAACCTAGTCTGACTACAGAGACCATAATGGCACAAAAGCGGCCAAGTCTAGTCTTTTTTAGGATGACCGACAGCATGCCACATAAGTGACTTAGTTCACCTAAGGAACCAAAGATCTCCAGCGTCGGTTGCACGCAATCAACGGATAGTCTATCGCAAGCAGGCGAGTCCAATCTCCGCACAGCTTACCGCTCCTAAAAGAACATAGTCCGACTAAAGGGCCACATGGCGCACAAGTGGCCAAGCCTAGAAATTTTCAGGACGAGGATAGCTTGCCGCATAAGTGACCTAGTCCACTTTAGAAACCAAGGAACTCTAGCGTAGACTAGATCCAGTCCACAATCGGCCCACCATAAGTGAGCGAGTCTAGTTACTAGACAACTCATTGCTCCTAAAAGAACCCGGTCCGACTACGGGGACCACAATGGCGCACAAGCGGCCAAGCCTAGTCCTTTTCAGGACGACGACAACATGCCACATAAGTGACCCAGTCTTCCTCAGGAACTCCAACAAAGACTGAACCCAATCCATGGGCAGTCCACCACAAGTGGCCAATTTTAGTCCATGACCAACTCACTACTCCAGAAATAAACTAGTCCTCCTCGGGAACTAAAATAACACACATGCTAATGAGTCCAATCCACAAGAGACTCAACGCATCTATTTCTTCCCATCCATACAGACCAAGGCAAAGTCCTGACCACCAAGACTCAACTAAAAAATGAGTCAGAGTATGGTTCAAAATCTAGTCCTAAAAAGACTATTTCCCTGTCATTCTAATTCTATACAGAACTAAGTAGTAGTACTTTGACCAGCTAATGCCTATAGAGAAAGTGGGCAACCCACAAGACACAATTTCCCTAGAAAAAAATCACTCTTCAATGACTTTGCCATCATTGTCGAATCAGGCTATTTCGTCGAGGGAACTACATAGGCTGAGTCAGGACCACTTGCAATAGCAGGTCTTGTTAAGACTCATCGCTACAAATATCAAAACATTCAGATACTCCACCAATGGAGATCCTCTTTCATCCTTTAGAGAAGCCAAATCACATTCTCTAGACAAACACATTTGAGAAACATGTTCTACAATGCTCATGGAAATGTCTGAACCTACGAGAACTAAACTATATATAGGTATGACTGTTCACAGAAGGAGGTCACAAAGCAATTGCATCGACATTAAATGTTACGCGGGGAATAAGGGGGCAACGGTTCCAAGTACAACTGCACCAGTCCACATTCATCAACATAATTGAACTACACACAACCCCATTAACTGGGGGAATAGCTAATGAAACATCAAGTAGTCACTCAATCATAGTCGTACATGCAGCATGGACTAACTCTAGCACGTAAAAGGCTTCAGCGCAGTCTCATGCAGACCCATGCGCAAACTACTGTTAAGCCCGTAAGTCAAGCGTCCAAGCCCAAGGAATGCCAAGCCCAGAGGCACGTGTCTTAAGACTTGGTCCAAGACAATAAGACTCAAGCAACGAATCTCAAAGCTGTCACAGACTCGAGATCCACTCGCATGAAATCAGCTCTAACCCAATCAAGCATTGGATCCTAAACAGAGCCAAGTGCCGAAGGACTCAACTATGCAAAGGCAAGAACTTATGTGAGATCTCCTCTTTCCATCATGCCCTCGATCATAGGGGCAGCTGGAGAGGGAACACTACTATAAGAATCGGTAAAAGGAGGAAGAAAGGTAAGTATACACATTGTAATTTACATAAAGTATTCATTCTTCATTGAATTGATATCTAACTTAAGAATCAGAGTGCCTTCGGCCACCACAATAGTGGTATTTGGATAACCACTGCTCATTTTTGCAGGTCTGATATCATTAGGATCAGCAAGGACAGATCAGAACTCATCGCGTACCTTTATTTTTTCCTATCTTCACCTTAAGTAGCGAGTGTTCCCTTATGCTATTGAGGGTGTGATGGAGAGAGGAGATCTCGCCCAAAATCTTACCTGTGCATGACTGAGTCTCTTTGGCACTTGGCTTTGTTTAGTTACCAATGCTTGATTGGTCCAAGAACTGATTTGTGCGAGTAAATCTCTGGTTTATGACAGAGCAGAGATTTGTGTTTAGGCATTATTGTCCGGGGCCAAGAGCCAAGACCCGTGCCGCTTAGGCTAGCATGACTTGTGCTTGGTCGCATGAGTTACAGGTTGAACGGTAGTTTAAGCATGGGCCGTTTGGGACCATGTTGAAGCCTTTATCGTGTTAGGGTTGACCCATGCCACGTGTACGGCTGAGATCGGGTGACTGTTCGATGTCTCATCAGTTACTGCCCCTTGTTAATGGGGTTGCATACAGTTCCATTAATTCAATGAATGGGGACTGGTCAAGTTGTAATTGAAATCATCGCCCCTGTATTCCCCGCATAGCATTTAATGCCGATGCAAATGTTGGGTGCTCATTTTCCATGAACCTTGTGCTTATATAAGCTAGTTCTGATAAGATCAGGTGTTGCTAAGCGCTTTGCATATTTTATTTCTCAAATGCACCCTTTTAGAGAGTGTGCATATGTTTCGGCCTCACCAGTGTAAAGAGGAGCACCCATTTGCAGAGTCTATGAATATTCTGACATTTTCAGCGATGAGCCTCAATAAGACCTGCTATTGGGGAAAGCCACTTGGTTTTAGTGTGCTTCTAGTTGTTCAGAGCCCCCAAATCTACTCTTACGTTGCGGATAAGAAGTTAGGGATACCTCTTTGGCCCCGAGTTTTTCATCCATCTGGTGCACGGATAACCTCTTTTACCATCTTTGAGAGATAGATCAACCAACTTTAGGTAGTTGTTTCGACTACTTCTTCCTTAGCTTCGCTCATGACGCTTCCTCCGGATAGCAGATTGACGGAGCAAAGTTCCAACATGTGTTTCGGAAGTTCTTTGCTCGCACCTTGCTTTCCTCCAAGCTCAGATTATTGTAGTATGTAAACCTTCGAATTGACCAGTCGATCAAGCTTAATAACAACTCTGTGATAATCAATAAAATTCTTTTTTTTTTTTTTTTTTTTTTTTTTTTTTTCTGAATTTGTTTTTTTAATATGTATGCTTTGAGTGAATGTGAATCATATCGATCCTATGCGGACAAGTTTTAAAGTGTCATGTCTATCTGAGTAGACATGACTCCGTAGTGTAAGCAGTTCAACTCTGAGTAGGAATTGGGTTGTCCCGGTCTAGAAAGGGATGCGTGTAGCTCTGATCCCATTTTCGTAGTTTCTTTAACGAAATAACTTGATTCATCAATGAGGGTGAAATCACTAAAAAGTGATTTTCATATGAGCGGGTTGTGCCTCGCTCATTGGTTGTTTCCTGAGTGGGTGCCAGCCACAATTTGACTCACTTTTTAGTCGGGTCTTGATGGTCGGGGTGTTGCCTTGGTCTGTGTGGACTGGAATAATTAGATACAGTGAGTCATCCGTGGATTGGACTCGCTTGCTTGCAGTGAACTGTCCTTGGACTGGGTTGAGTTTTAGTGTGTGTTGCCTTGGTTTTTGAGGCGACTAGGTCACTTATGCGGCAAGCTATCGACATCGTGAATAGGACTAGGCTTGACCGATATGTTCCATTATGGTCTCCATAGTTGGACCGGGTGTTTTTGGAACTGTGAGCCTTCCGTGGATTAGATTCGCCAGCTTGAGGTGAACTGTCTGTGGATTAGGTTCGGTCCGCATGTGTGTTGCCTTTGTTCCCGAGGCTTACTAGGTCACTTATGCGGCAAATTGTCAACATCCTCAATAAGACTAGGCTCAGTCGATGTACACCATTATGGTCCTCGTAGTCGACTAGGTTATCTTGGAGCGATGACTCATCCATGGACTGGGCTCGCCCACTTGCGATGAACTGTCCGTGGACTGGTTCGGCTTGCATATGTGCCATCGTGGTCTTTTGGTTGGACTAGGCATATTCCTATGCATGGAATCATATGAAATGGGCATGCTCCCACTACACCAAAAGGCCTGTTTAGCTACGGGGAGGTGGCCACGGCTCTAAGCCGTTGGTTTATTTGCCACGGCTAAAAACCGTGGCTATAACGGCCAACGGTTTAAAACCGTGGCTAAAAAATAAAACCGTGGCCAAAAAACACTACACCAAAAGGGTTGTTACGGTTTTAAACCGTGGCTATAACTGCCAACGGTTTATAACCGTGGCTAAAACTGCCAACGGTTTAAAACCGTAGCTATAAGACCAATCACTTTCGCGCTTTGGCTAAAATTATTTCGCGCTTTGGAGGGAGCAGTTTCCCGCTTTGGCGAAAAAAATTGGGGAAAAACTGATTCTCAATCTCTCCACACCTCCTCTTCACAAGCACTACTGATTCTCGAAGCAGAGAAGAAGAAGGACGAAAGAAGGAGAGGACGAACTGAAGAAGAACATGAAGAACCGAAGCAGATTCTCAAACTTTTCTTCTCCTTCTTCTTCTTTAGATCTTGAGAGAACCGAACTGAAGAAGAACATGAAATTGGTTCAGATCTCCTTCCAGGTAAGATCCTTCTTCTTCTTTAGATCTCTTCTTCTTCTTCTTCTTCAGATCTGTTTCAAATTTTTTTTTCTTCTTTCAGCAAAGCAAAATAGTTTGATTTTTTTTTGTTTATTTCTTTTTCTTATTTGTTTTTCTTCTTTCAGCAAAGCAAACCCTAGAACTCACTTTCTTCTTTTCTCCAGCTCGATTTCTGAAGAGGAGAAGAAGAAGACTAAGATAACCACTCAAAACAACAGGTAAGCTATTCAACATTCTCTCATTTCCTGTCTTTGTTCATTGCCTCATTGGATTGTGAACAACATATGCGTGAGATTCTAATTGGGGTGTTGGGGTGTTTGTGTGTTTGGTAGCTGTTGGAGGTCAGGTACATTTCCTCTATGTGATGGAACTCATGTGAAGCACAACAAAGACACTGGAGATAATGTTGGTCCTTTGCTATTGAAGATGCGGTAGAAGAACTACTTGGTGAGTATTGGGTCTTCTTTAATTTTTTGAGACTTTTGTTAAGCACTAGTGTTTATTATGTACAAGGGAGCATTTCAAT
Source organism: Berberis vulgaris (assembly GCA_963556465.1). Taxonomy (NCBI): domain Eukaryota; kingdom Viridiplantae; phylum Streptophyta; class Magnoliopsida; order Ranunculales; family Berberidaceae; genus Berberis; species Berberis vulgaris. The sequence goes on along the minus strand of OY747131.1, from coordinate 65,620,822 downwards.
TGGAGGGATTTGAGTCTGCTACTATGTATAGACCATCAACATGATTTACTCAATAGTCTTCTTTAGCCATGTCTGTGTTTGTATTGTTATGAGCATGATCATTTGGGTATTCTAGCTTAATTGGTTTATATGTTTTTTTAGCTTAATTGCAAAAGAGGTAATGAAACAAAGAAACATATACTCAATTGGCCTCAATAGCAATATGTTGTATCCATGGGTTGGGAAAATTTAAGCTTTAGACTTCGATTTTAATATGAAAAGTGGACTACTCTTAAGATTTAAAATTCATTTTAACAATGAAAATTTGGACAGTGCATATAATTTTATAGCAAGCAAAAGTCCTCTCTTTTAGTAGATGTCAATAATTGATTATACAAGTCTCTATAATGTGTGTGTAGTTTCTCTCATGATTGCTCTTATGTTTCTGTAGTCTAGATTTGTTCCTCATGTGAAAACTGTAGAATCTGCCTTTCTACTCACCTTGCAACTCTTTAGGCAACATTTGGTTTTAAGACATTCACTTAGAAGCAGTATTAGTTTTTCAGGAATGAACAATTTACATAGCTGACAATCTGGTTTGGGTTTCAGGTTTCAAAGAAGCAATTTCACTGTGATGGATGTGGAGTTTGCAGGTTGAATCCTCTATCCTTGTTCCATACAATGTTTTTTGTAGTAATTATTCAAAATTTGAATAATCTGAAGTTTTTTATCTTATGTTTTTCCTGTTACAGAATCGGAGGCGAAGAGAACTTCATCCATTCAATAAATGTGGTAAGTAAGCTGCTTGAGTGGTCATTCTTCCTAGGTTTCATGTTTTCAGTTCTTGTAAACTAATTGGTGTTGTCTGGCGTGATGATCTCTTCTTCAGAATGTTGTTACGCAAGTTATTCCTTCACTTGAATAATTTATATTTTTTTTTCTTTCGAACTGCTAGATCGACTGATTAGTGCAAAGAATCATCAACACTGAGACAAGTTTGGAAGATAATGAATTTTTAAAAGGTTTTGTCTGCGGATAGAAGATAATGAATTTTTTTTTCTTCTAGATTTTGTAGTTCAGCTGTCCAAGTGTAAAATTTTATATATTTTCTTATTTCGTTTTAGAGAATTAAGTTGCTTGTTGGAGGTTTAAGGTAAGATCTAGTGTCCTGTCCTTAGTGTGTGCTAAATGTAAAATTCTTATACATATTTTATGTTTGTGTCTCAGTTGCTTCCCGTTGAAGGATTTTTATATGATTTGTGATTTGTGATTTGAGCTTCGCGATTACTAATGTGTTATGCACCTCTTTACCAAACAAGGACTAGACTTTACCGCTTCCATTCTTTTTCTCTTTGTTTTCACCATGTTTACACCCACCTGATTGAGGAACTTGATTGTTGTTTATTTCTTATGGTTATTCTGGGTTCAAAAATCAGGGTTGGTGCTGTTGTTAGAGATGCTTTTATGTAAAAGATAACTTACTTTTATGTAGTGCTGGGTGGACACTTTAAGAGGTTGTTTCTCAACATATCAATGTCTTTTGGTCAACTGTTGTTGTTGTTTTCATTTATAACTCTCGTAGAGCTTTATAAGGTATTATTTGGAAAAGAAAGTTAAACCTGGATGATGTGAAACATGATCACTCCAAGATAAAAGATCAATTTTCATCATATAACTTGAATCACCATTTTGATTTATTGTTTGGATTCCTTCATAATTTCTGGTATTCTAATTGCAGATGGTGGGCGGGGCTGCTTTCCTCATGGTACCGGAAAGGTAGCAATAACTCTTTTCAGTCTCTGCTGCAATGGTTAACTTGCAATAATTGATGAGGTTTCTGATCTGTTTCTCTTTTCATAATCAGGTAGTCAGGGTAGTTGTCTTTGCTGAAGGGGAAGTTGTGGAAGAAGCCAGAGCTGCAGGAGCTTGTTGGTGGGGACGAGCTTATTGAAGAGATTGGGAAGGGTAAATTTTTAAGTTGTTTTTCACTTTCATAACAGTTCATCATGCCTTAGAAATGCTAAACATAGAGAGAGTAAAGTTCATATGCCAATAATTTTTCAGCCTCATATGCGAAATATAAGAAAGTTGAAGATTCCACCATCTTGTTCGAGTGTGTTTGGTTTTATTGTTGATTTAAGTTTGTGGATCACTATTTATCTAGCCATCCCTTGCTATTTTTGTTTGTTCATTGTTCTCAATTTTTTCTTTCCTTGTGCCAAATATATAACCGAAAACAATGCTATAAATTTATTGTTGGTTCTCATTATTGTTCTGCATTTTCTCTTCGTTGTCCTTTTGATAAATCTCTTAATCAGTAAGCATTTGTATAAAGCCATAATTTGTACTAGGGGGCTTTGGACATTCAAGTAGAGCATATTTGTCTACTATTGATAGGATGTGTGTTTATCCTTATTTTACCTTTACTGAGCTATATGTGGTTGTTGATAGTGAGTTTCGATCATTTAGGTGCTGTGAACTTTCAAATCCCAGACTATATATGTAGGTTCACTCAGTGTTTGGTTATAATTTTTTGGCCACTTTATTCTCAACTTATCTCAAGGTTTTCCTATTTTGTATTTTTTTTCTTCTTATAGGTTATGGAGCAACCACCAGATTCCCAAATGTTTGCACTGCAGGAATCTTTCCAAACTCCAGGGGTTTGTCACTTGATCCTATAGAAATTTCATTATTGCTTTTGCTGGTCTGGTCATTTCCTTTTATTTATAAGACGACCATTATGCTAATTGGATGCTAATTGGATTCACTGTTATGCATATAGGTACCACTAGTATCATTCAGTAGTAGCGAACTTTCATAGAAATTATCTGTTTGATGTTAAATAAATATTTTGTTGAACCTACATGTATACAAGTGTTGGGCAAGCTATCTGTTTTGAACTTCCATTAGGATGAAATAAGTTGAGATTACATGATAATGTAATAAGTGTGTTTACTTTGAATAATTTTAGACATCTTGTATGGACCTACTTATTAACATCCTTTATTAATCTCACAATGGGTCTGTCTGAGAAGACGACACCTTTCCGCGGTGCCCAGAAACTGCTCAAAACAGAGGCCACACCCTGTTTCTGGAAGAAAAAAACTATACCTGAAATAGAAAACCCGCAAAATCACACATTTCTCCAACCTATTACTGAACCCTGTTCCTGGAACAAACACCTGCTGCTATTGCTCCCTGTTTTGGCCATCAAGTGTTTGTAGTTCTTGTAGTGGCAGAGCGTTACCTTTTTTTTTTTTTTTTTGGAAATTTGTTTCAATGATAATGTTTAATAAACCACCCTTGCAGTCATACTGTGATTTCATGTTGTGCTTCTGTTAATGGTCAGTAGTTATATTTCATTCTGTAATTGTTCATTTAACTAGTTCTAGTTGAGTAGTGACAATATGTTTTGCGATTTTATCAGTCTGTTTTTAGAAAAATGAAATGATGGGTTTTTGGTTGTCATTTTCAGGCAGGATATGAGCAAGGCACTAGAAGCTCTTATGGACTTGAAAATGTTTGAGGTCTCACATATTACCACCACTGCAGCCATCACCATATCCACCATTTGCAGGACGAGCTACTAACTTCATTCCTAGATTTCACCCAGGGTCATCTTCAGGTGTTTCTGGGTCAAGTCCAGGGACTCCTGTTGGCATAATCCGTCCAGGTACTCGCATAATGACTCGTAGCTGGATGTGTGTTCTTATCTTGTTACTATTTATGGATGTGTTCTAGTGGATGAGCTTAATTTCTGATGATTTTATTACAGCGGAAGCTGTTGTGTTGGCTTTTCAACATTACATAGTCAGTTTAGGAACTTCATTCATGATTAATACTCTACTTGTTCCTCAAATGGGTGGAAGTCATGTAATTTTTTCTTCCTCAAATTGGTGCTTCCACGACAGGGACATTGTTCCTGATGGTAAAACCTTAGAGGTTGGTCTTCCCTCCTACTTTTGTCTTGGTCAGTTGAACAAGTTTTCTTGTCTATAAACCTCTCCCTAAGGCAAATTTAATTTGATTTTTCATAGAAAGTGATTAAAAGAAGCTCTCTTCGAGGCACTGTTGGTATTAGAAGCGTGTTCACTTTGGTAGTTAAATGTTATTTCAATTATGTCGAGGAAATTGACCTTAGTGTCTAGACATCGATATGGACTGTCAGACGTATTCTCTTCATAAATCCAAATTAAGCTTTTGGCCTGTCATGTCTCAGGACTACCACAAGATTTTTGACATGTTAGATTCATTAAGCATGGAGTGTCCATGGTGCTCATCTTGTTGGATTGGTATTTTTTACATTCGGTAAACAAACGAGTGACCGTGTATTCAATTTTTGTACACAATGCAAAGCTAATTCAGTATGAGTGGGTATTATTTGTTTCAGGAAGCTAATGCAAACTTGGATGAGGTTGTAGAACTTGCCAAAGAGCTCCAGCAGGTATATCACAGACATGAAAAAAGAGCTTGACCATTTGGTATAGTCTACAATTTTTTTTTCTTCGAATTCTTTTGAATACAGTTACAGTCTTTGGTTGCAATTTAGCTGTAACTATTTTTAGCAGCTTCAGATGGTTTTAGAAAAATGGTTGGACGAGTATTTTTTTGTGTTTTAATCAAATTTAGGGGTTGGAAATTATCTCGTAAAAGATATTTTTACTTATTTCCTAGCTAGGTTGTTGTTAGCATATTACACAACTTTTTGACCTCATTCTTTCAGTTTTGTTAGCAGATGTGAAGATCCTATGCCTTACGATTCTCGCCCTTGATAGACCTGAACTTGTTCTTCCAGTCCCCGAGGCTGGAAATCCAAAGGGCACATGGTTTACACTGAAAGAAGGTAGCCATTACCGCCTAAAGTTCTCTTTCAAAGTGAGCAATAACATTGTCTCTGGCTTAAGATACACCAATACAGTTTGGAAAACTGGTGTCAAAGGTGAGTGCATTCTTTATCTCTTTTGATCTTAGAGTTCGCTATGATTAATGGTCCATTTTCAGTGAGGTATTAATGGTCCATTTTCAGTGAGGTATTAATGGTCCATTTTCAGTGAGCTGTAGAAAACACGTTACCTCACTAAATCTGATTTACAAGGTATGAGAAGATTTTTCCTGATTTTAACAAGGCTTGTCTGTATTTTGTATCTGATTTATGCAATTTCTGTAGTTCAAATTCTGAAATACTTGGCTATGTTCTGTTTTATGCATTGGTACATTATAACGTATTTTTTAGCTACTTCAAATGAGTATTTTAGTTTGCTCTAGGAAATGTGATTCTTTCATGCTATAAATTTCAGCTGTTATTTACAGCTCATTTTCACTACCTTTTATATTACCTTTGGAATTTAACTGAGTAGTTTTGACAGGTTGCAGAACGATTTATAGCTGCAGTCCATGAATCTTCAAATCCTCCCTTGCTCATAGTTATTTTTGTCTTGTTTCTATCAAATTGAAGTTGAATTGTTTGGCTAATATTCTAGATTAGGATTAGTTCAACACTTTGTCCAGGTTCTGAAATATCTGTGTTGCTGGTACAGGTGGAAAGAAGTAAAGCATGACAAAATTGTGACATGGTTAGCCTTTTGGAACGATCCAATTAATCCAAATGAGTTCAAATATGTCTTTTTACCAAATCCCACAATAGAATAGAATATAATTCCGAGGTAGAACTGATGAAGTCTTTGTTCTTTTGAAGTACTGATTTCTTTCTGTTTCTGTCGTTCTTCCTTTTGTTTTCCTCTTTATTTCCATGAATGATATTTTTTGTTAGTTTAATCGCAACTGTGTGGATTAATCAAAGAATGATGTCAACACACACATTCTCTCTGAAAGCAAGTGAACTAAATTTTTTTTAATGAGTCAGTTTACCATTTTGATCCAATTTACACGCGGTGTGTTGAATGTCAACATTCAGTTTAGGTTCACTGAACTCTCACAGGTGAAGGATAGAACACATGAATGGAAGTACAACTTGACTTGGAATAAGTTGTTGCTTTCCTGTCTTATTCCCTATAAACCTACTGAACAAGTAAACTAATACAAGAGGATATAAAACACATGTTCCTGGACTATAACAAATTCTTTCCAACCGAGTGGGGCATTTTCTATTTCCTTTGACTTCTTCCTTTTAATTTCAAAAGTTTAATTCTACTCGGTCTAGCTTCCATACTGAAAACAAACATATAACAACAAGTCTTGCATTTTCTGTGTGTTTCCCACGTAAGAGATTCAATGATTGTAATTCTAGATTTGTAATCTTTGACAAAGGTACTTTTAAATATATAACAGCAAGTCTTGTATTTTCTATATGTTCTATTTGAATATTAATTTGAATCAGAACCAAAATCTGTAGAGGAAAGCCAATACCAATTCAATATCTCATAGAATATTAAGTCAGATCATAACACTGTTAGGTGCTGTCAGGTGCCGTGGACTCGGAGCAGCGAAGTTTGCTTGCAGAGCTGGTCTGCTGAGAATTGGAGCTGCTCTGTCCAGTTTTTTTCGGTGCTGCAATACACTGGACAGGACACTCTGTTTTGACAGAGTGCTCTATCCTGATGCACTCTGTTGCTTTTTTTTTCTGCTGTTAGCGTGATGGTGTGCTGGAATTCAGCAGGGGATTGGGCTAGAGTCAGCCAGGTATGGTGTTTTTATTGCTTACAAGTTTATGGTTGCAATTTGGGTTTTGAAAGTTTGGTTGGCCTAGTTCATGATAAAGGTGTTTATCTCGTGGTGTGGAGGAAAGACTTCACTGTTTATCTCGTTTATGTGTGGGAATTTATAGCTATTTTGACTTACTGAAATCAAGAAGGCACGCTGGACTATTTTGGCATCTGTCCACTATCCCATTATTCCAGCCATGCCTGGCCAAAATAGTTCCTTGCCCTATTAACCAACTTCTGAAAATTGTGATGTGTGAGCAAGTGTTTGATGTGCTGTGCAGATTTCTTAGATCACAACATTTAATGCTTGAAACTTTCCTCGATGCTAGGATCAAATACCTCCATTTCCAACTACTGTTGCCATTAAGTCCATCGAGTCCCAGTTGGGTGCTCCAATTTCGAAAATATTTGCAGACATCAGCTCTGAACCCACAGCAGCTGCATCCTTAGGGCAGGTGTATAAAGGTCAGAGAGTTTGTAATTGCTTTCCTGATGAGAGGACATTCTGTCTTAAACTATGTTTGCGTTTCTTTACATTATACTTTTATTTCCTCAAAATGTATATTAGATTTTTCATTGACTAACATAAACCCTTACATTTCTTGTTGGCATTTGCAGCTCATCTGCACTCAGGCGAGCTTCAGAGACCTGGTATGTCACTCTTATTGACCCTTGATGCCTTACTATTTAACATGATTGGAGGCCAGTTGAAGCGATTTGCTAAGGCTCGAAAGGATCTTTTGGTGGCAGTCACTGAAATGGTGAGCTACCATTTCACTTTTTCTTTCCTTTTGTTGAAGAGCATAGTAAACTATGATGAGTGGTATCCTGTTCCATTTTTAACTTTTTTCAAACTTGCTCATCTATTGGCATTGGTGGGGCGTTTCTGCAGAAATTCATATTCTCTGGTTTGATAATTGTTCCTTTCTTTGTTGCAACGTATTTCCTAGTGGGGAATATTTGATATTAAAAAAAAGGGTAATTTGTTGGTGGCATGTTACCTTGGGGCATCATGCAGGGATGTGCGACCATCATTTGATACATGTGCGAGAAGCCTACAAAGTGGCCTCAACTTATAAATAAATCTTCACAGGAATCGGTTTGATATTGAGAAGGATATTGTTTGAATAGGAACTACCTAGTTTGTTTGTCACCAGAAATTGCTTTTGTGCAATAGAGCTATAGTTTGAAGGCTATTAAAAAAGAAATGAAGGTTGAAAATGATGTGGATGAGGTGTTAAAAAAATTGAGAGACAATCATCAAGACCCTTTGTTAGAAGCCTTGTTGAAAGAGCGTCTAGGTTCTTGAGAGTTTCCTCGGACACTTTCCTATATCCCATGAGAAAGCATTATTTGTAACTTGATGTTTTCCTTGTGATAAATATGAGATGCCCCCGCACAGGGTGAACAAAATCCTGACACTACAGCCTACCATGATTTTTTTTCGTCAAACTTTGAATACTGGACAAGGATAAATGAATATAAGAAGCTGTTATTTCTGCCATTGTCACGTCACATTACTTTAAAGCATCGAGCCACAATGTTGACTGTGTCCTAAACAGTGTTGCAGAAAAACATGCCTAAGGGTCAACTTTTTTTTGGATAAAAATCATGAAGTTTCTTACGTCGCAGTATTTATACAGGATTCAAATACAAATTGTGAGATAGCCGATATATCTTTGATATATTGAGCAGTGGTCCTGTCTCTCATACACAAGACCTGTTGGGTTAGTGTGCTTCATGTAATCAGGCATTTGCATTTGCAGACCTTGGCCAAATGATACTTATTTGATTATTGGGTTCGCCGAATGCATCGAGCTGTGCCTCCTAGATAGGATGTCATCTGTATTCTATATAATAAAAAGGCAGGCTGAGAACTAGTTTCCTCGTATTTCACTTGATGCAAAAACTTATACTTGCTCATCTTGTCAATCTTCAGATTGCTTTGGAAAGGTAATTGGTTCATACAAGAGAGGAGCTGTAAGATATTGTCTTTGATAGTGAGGTACATTGGAATCCCTTAACCATTATGTGTGGTGGATTTTGTGTAAAACTTGAGACATTAGCATATAATGTCTTTTTACATTTGTTTGTTCATTTATTTTGTTTCTAAACAATTTGCTTTTGGATGACTATAGTGCTAGACCAAACTCTAAAGATGGAATGGTTGCAAATGGAGAAGCCTCACACTCGAAGAGCAAGATAACCAGTATCGATGATGTTTTGCATGGATTAGTTGAGTGGCTTTGTGCCCAGGTTAGTATTTGAGCGATCACATGTGGTATTTCATTGAAAGAAAGTAATTTATGCTCATTTTATTACATTATGTGGTACTGATATGTGAGATCTGCTCAACATGCATTTGATTTAGTTTCATTGATACAACTCATTGTCTAACACCATGAGCATCTCTTTTGCATTGGTTGATTTGAACCTTCAAAATGCTTCCCTAATGTGTAGTAAAAAACCAATATAAGATGAGATACAGGCATACAGCACAACACACTTTCTGATACAAACCTTAAGAAAAGGGAACAGTCTCAAGTAATGTTTATAGAGTGTTTTATTTTCTCTCTTTTATTTCAATTTTTTGCGAATGACTTTCTGGATTGGCTATTTTTCTTACAATCCACCATAACTAATATTGCTTATTAAATTTTAAGCCTTAAGCTCATATAGCACTTGTCTCTAAAGAATCTGAGAACTCATGTCTTATTCTCATTTATGGAAACTAATCTTTAAAATGCAGTTGCTCGGCATTGTAGTTCATATTCTATCCCTTTTGCAAATTTCATTCCATTTACCTATATTAGTATTTAGTATGTGAGTATAGCTCTAGAACAATTTGGTGCGAATACAGAAGGGAGAAAATATGGTGCTTTATGCTTCTAAGGTTCATTATCCTTGCATACATGTAAGTGGTGCAGCTTTTCTGTAGCACCGTTTAGTTGGTGATAGTGTGTTTCTGCCATTAACATTATCTGTCAGATTTTTAATGCTATTTTATTATCAGTTAGTAACTTGTATCGTTTCATGTGACTGCAGCCGAAGAAACCTTCCCATCCTACTCGTGGCGTACCAGTTGCTATTAGTTGCTTAGCATCTTTGTTGAAAGAACCATTGGTTAGATCCTCTTTTGTAAAAGCAGATGGGGTGAAGCTGCTAGTTCCGTTGATTTCTCCAGCATCTACTCAGCAATCTATCCAGGTGATTTGGTCTTATTCACAATTAAGAGTTATGCTTTGAAAAGATTGGCTTCTCAAGGTGAGTCTTATTTGCAATATCCCAAAAGGTGAGTCTAATGTATTTGGGAATCTCCTTCTAGGAATTGTTTTTTTTTGTCCCCTCAGTCTTTTAGCTTTCTTTTAATGTTGTTGTTGCTGAATGGAATGCAGGCTGCTAACACAAGTGTTGTTACTAAAGGGAGTAGGTTGTTATATGTTGCAAAGTGCTATGTTGTTACATGTAATGTTGTTTAGGAAGGATTTCTATTAGATTAGTTGTCAATAAATGTAGTACTATAAATAAGAGAGCATAAGAGAGAAAAAGGGATTCATTTGATTTGTAAGAAAATTGTACACTTGAGCATTTGCTCTACAAGAGATTAGCTATCTCGAATTAGCTTTCTTATTGAATACAATCCATTCCATTTACTGTCATCAATCCAGTATTACAATTACAAGTTCTTCAGCCTGTAATTTCTCTTCATTGCCTGTATTGCATCACTGTCAGTAGAACTGCATTGGCTTAACACCGTGACCAAAAAAAATAAAAAAAAAATAAAATAAAAAAAAAAATTTGCCACGGCTTAAAACCGTAGCTAATTCTTGCAACGGCTAAAAACCATGGCTACATTGCCACGGCTTAAAACCGTTGCTAAAACTATTGCAATGGCTTAGAACCGTGGCCATAACTTGCAACGGTTTTAAGCCGTTGCTACTCCTGGCCACGGCTTAGAACCGTGGCTAAGATTGTTGCAACGGTTTATAACCGTGGCTAAATCATCAAACGTCCTCGAGATAAAACCGTTGCTAATATTTTTGCCACGGTTTTTAGCCGTTACTGGGGATTTAGCGACGCCTCTACAGCCCACGGCTCTAAGCCGTGACAATGGGTTACCCCCACGGTTTAAAACCGTTGCTAATGGGTATTTTTGGTGTAGTGTCCTGTGCATGGAATCATATATGCCATCGTGGTCCTTTGGTCGGACTATGCATGTTCCTGTGCATGGAATCACATGTGCCATCGTGGTCCTTTGGTCAGACTAGGCATGTTCCTGTGCATGGAATCATAATAATACTTTTTTAAGTTCTCTACATTCCATGGTGTTTTTAAATGCTCTCACTCAAGTTTTCTTGCCAGTAGGTTCTGGGCCTTTTGATTGTTGTCATCTTGTAGGGACCTTCCTAGTTTGGGCTTAGTTTGCCTTTTCTTGGGTCTTTTGTGTTCGGTTGAATTTTTCTGAATACCCAATCATCGACTTTGAATTCTCGAGGCTTAACCTTCTTATAGTAGTATTGGGCCATCTTTTGCAGATAGGCAACTATTTTGATAGAAACTTCGTCTATTCACTCTTCTAGAAAGTCTAGTCTGACTCTTAGAGCTTCATCATCATCCTACAACTCCTCCGTTCTGAACGTAGCTATTCCTAGTTCTACGAGAATCATCACCTCAGACCCATAGGCCAGGGCGAATGGTGTTTGTCTAGTCAGAGACATTTTTGTGGTATGTTATGCCCAAAAGATGCCTAGAAGCTTAGAGACCTAGAGTCGTTTGGCTGCTTCGAATTTTCTCTTAATTGCATGCTTCTAAGATAGTTCAGCTGGTAACTTCTGCTTGTCCATTGGCCTGGGGATGCCTTAACGTTGAGAAGTAGTGGTTGATGCTCATGTCGACGCAAAGCTACTTGACTTTATTTTCTTCGAAACTTAGTCGCGTTATCGCTAACCAGGATTTTCGGTATTTCAAACCTACAGATGTGAAGGAAGCAAGAGCAGCGGAGGAAGATCAACGCGAGGTAGAGCGGAGGAGAGTGAAGCAATAGGACTAGCCAATAAAGTATTAAAATGAGCTTGAGCTTGAAGGTTTCATTCCAAACTCGAGAATGAGACAAGCTTCAAATAAATGGTAGGAGCTTCTTGCCGCTCGACCAACGGGAGAGGAGTGAAGCTCGCTTGCTTGTTCCTTACTCGAATAGGGAGCAAGAACATGCCCTATCACGCAAGGGGCCAACAAGCATGAGGCGACCGTAGGGAGGAGGGCGAAAGCGCAACGCGTCAGGTTGTTTGGCCTACTTGCGCTGCAAGATCCCCCCAGATTTCCATAGGAAGTTCTTGATTTGGCTATTTTCTATCTTGGAAAATAGTTCTACTTCCTCCCATTTGGTGAAATGGTCGACAACCACGATAGGGATCACAACGGGGCAAATTTAGGAATATCCGTTTATCTAATTTTAAAGAAACATCTTCACTCCAGACGAATTGGCGGATATCTATCCCACCCCACCATAATGAAGAAGATGACTAACATGCTTGGTGCAATTTGCATCTAGATGCGAGAGAAAGCTGAGTGCGATCGATTATTGTTCTGTTCTGGTGCGATCGGTTGCTGGGTGTTGTGTGTGGCAAGGGTGAGGGGGCCAAGTATCAAAACATTTTCGATCAACGATTAGCCCCAATTTCTTCTTATCCAACAACCATGGAGTTGGAAATATCTTAAGCAAATGGACTGGAGTGATGGATTGATGCAAATGGAGAAGATGGACTGATGCAAATGGAATGAAATCTCTGAAAGAGGGAAATAAAAGGAAGTTGGATAAAGATAGGCCTTTGATTCCCAACATTCATACTTTCCTTACCTTCTCAAAATTTGATTGATGACTACTTGTAGTCTTCATTCTTGCAACTGCTCTTCAGAAAATGGTCCCTTTCATTAGCAATAGCAAAAACAATAGCTAGTGGAAGGGTGCAAATTGTTCTAATTCTATGTGATTTGATTAGCTTAGCTCTCTTTACTATTATTTAACCAACAAAAAGAACCCACCAAACAAGATGAGTATGCATGGTTGTGACCCCATGGAGAGGTCCAATGGAGATTAATGCACCTAATCCATCAGCTGCAACTGATGATGATCGGAGCCAACCTTCATGATTTCGACATAGTAGTTCTATCAAGATCACTAGATGAAGATGTCGTCATTGCCAACAGAAATAGAGAGAGAAGAATTAGAAGAAACAGAGGGATGATGAAGATGAAAGGCGAAGAAGAAGAAATAAAATAAGGAGGAGAGGCAATAGGCTGATGAATCGTGGAGATTGGTGGTCCGGTGGGCGGTGTGTCAGTGTCGGCTAGTAGTGCCACCGTGATCTTGCTGGAGCAGTGGAAGCGAGGGAGACTGGAGAGATGGACTGATGCAAATGGAAGTTATGTTAGGGTTATTAGTTTATCGGGTTATATTATTAATAATACATATTTAAACGGATATCCACAGGGCGGATATGGCCAAATCCGTATCCACTCCGAATATGTGACCCGAAATCCATTTAGGTACATCCAAATCCGCCCCATTTGGGGTGAGTGAGGCCGATATCTGTGAAAATCTGCCCCACTACGAACTCTAAGCCACGAGAATGAACTTATTTCTCTCGGAGATGGGGAACAGGCCTACGATGTCCATCCCCATTGCTTAAAGGGCCACGGGCTGGTCATTGGACCAGGTTCTATACAAGCATGTGTGTATGGGGCATACCTCTTACACTTATCACACTTATGGAGTAGGTCTTTGGCATCTTGCTGCAATTTCGGTTAATTGTGCCCTAACGTGAGGTTTTGGTGAGCTAGTGTCATTTCTCTAGGGTGGTTCCCGCAAATTCTTTCATGGATTTATCGGAGGACATAGTTTGACCATTTGGGAAAATAGACACTTGAGCAAAGGGACGATTGTTGATTTTTGGTACAACCTGTCGTTGAGGAGCGTGTACCGTACTACTCTGTTTTTCAGCTTGCGAGCCTCTAGCTTCTATGCTGAGGACTCCATCTTTTACGTAGCTGATTAGGGGGATCATCAAGTCGGTCTCCTCGCTTGTGGAGAAAGTTTCGTGGAACCCTTTTTCTCTAGGGACAACTTCTCCTGGAACTTAATGAGTACATCAAAGTCGTCCGTTGTGGACGAGGTTGTTCCAGCTAGAGTGTCGGCTTTTTGGTTGTTTGGTTTGGAACAACGTCGGAGTAGAATTCTTTTGAACCCTATTTTAACAACAATTGCATTCTCGCAATATGCCCTCATTTGGGAGTCTTTTACATCAAATTCACCGTTCACCTGATTGACCACCAGTTGGGAGTCACTAAACACCATGATTTCTTCTACTTTGATTCCTTTGGCCAATTTTAGCCCAGCTACGAGGGCGTCATATTCAACTTCATTGTTTGAAGTGCGAAAACCAAATTTGATAGCCTTCTTGAAGATAACTCCTTCTGGGGTATAGATAATTGATGAGACATCAAAACAGTTACTCAATCACAGTTGTATACGTGACACATGCTAACCCTAGCACATAAAAGGCTTCAGCGTTGTCCCAAGTGAGCCCATGTGCAAGACAACTGTTTAGCCCATAAGTCAGAGGTCCAGATCCAAGACACGCCAACCCCAGAGGCACGGGTCTTAGGGCTTGGCCCAGAACAATAAGGCCCAAACAACAAATCTCAAAGCTGTCACACGCCCGAGATCCACTAGCACGAAATTAGATCTAGCCCAATCAAACATTAGGTCCTAAACAGAGCCAAGTGCCGAAGAACTAAGTCATGCACAGGTAAGATCTAATGTGAGATCTCCTCCCTCCATCACACCCTCAGTCTCAGGGACAGTTGGGGAGGAAACACTGACTATAAGAGTAGATGAAATGAGAAATAAAGGTACACAAGAATATGCATTGCAATTGCACATACAATCTTCACTCTTTCTCGAACTGATATCTGACTTAAGCATCGGAGTGCCTTTGGCCACCACAACGGTGGTCTTGCACATAACTGCTACTCATTTTTGCAGGTTGGATATCTTCGGGATCAGCAAGGACAGTTTGAACGTATCAATTTGGCGTTGTCCATGGGGAAGATGACAATAAGTTTTCCTTGAAACGAACATACAAAGTTCTCTCTAAACTAAGCACAACATCAAGAAATGGTTGCCAACACCAAATCTCAAGACGAGCGATACAAATCTCTGGCTGATAAAGCCCAACCACCGTGTCGAATCAATTCGATCGAGGATGCTGAACGACTGCACGACCCAGCCGCAAAGGCGACTGCGGCTGCCACTGACACGAGTCTGATCCTGCTCAACCTAGACCACTTAATGGGGGTGGTGGAAATGATGACTAAATAATGAAAGCATCGATCTTAGGCCAAACGAGATCCGGGAGGACCTCATAACCAAGAGCGCGCCCGGGAGGGCGAATCCCCCCAGCTGAAGAATAGAGAGCCTATCAAGAAGGAGGGCTAAGAGAGGGTCACAAAGATTGTACCCCTCGGATTAACAGGACCATGGTCGAGAACCCGCTCCGACTAGGAGCGTCCAACCCTGATGTCCTATACAATCTCACAATCCCTCGATTCTCGAAGGAGATCATTAGTGCCCCTCTTCCTAAGAAGTTCGTCCCACCAAAGCTTGAGTTCTATGATGGAAAGTCGAATCCATCGATTCACTTTCGCCATTACCAACACGTGATGGCAATCAAGGAAAGTTCAGAGAAAATCTTGTGATAGACTTTTCCCACCAGCTTGAAAAAGGTTGTGCTGACATGGTTCCATATTCTCCAACCCAAGTCCATCGAGTCATTCCAAGACCTAGCAAATACGTTCATTACTACATTTTTCGGGAGCCAACGGATTAGGAAGGGGCCTCACTATCTGCTGAGCCTCAAAAGAAAGTAGGGCGAGACCATTAGGGAGTATGTACTCGTTTCAATGACGAGCTGACCTTGATCGACGGGTGCAATGATGACAAATAAGTCACTGCTTTCAATTCAGGCCTCCGAGGAGGTCAGTTTTACAACTACTTCACCTTAGATCTTGCAAAAAATACAGCGGGATTGCTAAAGAGGGCCCAGAAGTACATCATCCTGAAAGAAATGTTGGCAGCCAGGAAGGGTGGAAGTGAGCCAAAACACTCCTTCAAAGCCAAGTACAAAGAAGAGAAAGAGGACAGTTCCAAGAAAAAATGGGGCAAGAATCGGAGCGGGTTCAGCTAGACAAATAGTTCAAGCCCTGCGGCTCCAGGTACCCCTACTACACCCCGCCCGACTCTAGTTTGCTCGACATTTTTTCACCATGGAAAAATGGGCAGAAGCCGTCAAAACTCAAAGGATATACTTCAAAACATGGCAAGAGTAAGCACTGTTCTTATCACAGGGAGACCAGCCACGCCACCAAAGATTGCAGAAGCCTCAGATATGAGATTTAATATTGGATCCAGAAAGGACCACTGAAGGAGTTCATTGACCTCGGGGACACACATCCTCAAGGCGAGAGAAGGACACAGGAAGTGGGAGACATGACTCCTGACATGGCAGGTGTCCTCCACGGGACAAGCATGTAGAGTCTGTACTCGAATCACTCATTGAAGAAATCGGTTCGGGAGCTGTGGGACAGATCGCACTATCAACACCAACTCGTACAACATGTATGAGAGGGGAGAAAGGGCCCAAGCTTAACATTTACAGAACATGACCTAAAGGGTGTTTGCATCCCAAACAACGATGCCCTACTCATCTCAGTAGCATAGCAAACTGGGAATTGAAAAGATAACTGGAGGACACAAACAGCTCCGTCAACGTATTGTTCTTAGAAGCATTCTTGAAGATGCAATTGACACGACGAAAGCTGACACCTTCAAATCAAGTCATGATTGGCTTCAACAGAGAAAGTTGCTACCCGTATAGTAAAATCACACTGCCAGTAGTCATAGAGAAGTCAGACATACAAAGGATCCTGATGACGAAGTTCTCGGTTCTAGATGCCCATTTCGATTACAACGTAATCTTGGGCTGATAATGGTTACACCACATGAAGGTAGTCGTCTCCACTCAGCATCAGTGCATCAAGTACACCTCAGACGGCGAGGTAAGGACAATAAAAGGAGACCAGACTATCGCTCTGGAGTGTCACTACGCCTCAACCAAATGGCCGGATAACGTAACACAGAGGCCCGAGCAATAGGATCTAGATGAGGAAACCCCTAATCAAGATAACGAGGACCCACCTCCACCTTCAAACCTATGGAAGGATGAACGCTGGGCAACCAGAGGAAGAAACCGTAAGAATATACCTAAACAACCCAGCAAACATAAAGTTGTCCAGATAAGCTCTAACCTCGACAGAGCACTTTTAAAAGAGAATCAAGATGTCTTTGCCTGGACAATGAAAGACATGGTGAGGATCGATCCCAAGGTAATCACACATAGACTGGGGTCAATCTTGACTAGAAGCCAGTCCGATAGAAAAGAAGGCTAGTGGTACTCAAAAGCAACTAAACCTCCAATGAAGAAGTGCAAAGACCTTTAAACACCAGCATGATAAGGGATTTTGGCTACCTGTAATGGCTGGCGAACACGGTCCTGGTTACAAAATGAACGGGAAGTGGAGGGTCTGCATGGACTAGACCGACCTCAACAAAACATGCACAAAAGATAGCTTTTGACTGCCCCAAATAGACCAGATCTTGGACGCGACATCCGGACACAACCTACTTAGCTTCATTGACATGTACTCTGGCAACATTTAGATAAGTATGCACCCGTCGGATTAGGAAAAAACCTTGTTCATAATGAATAGAGGCACATACTACTATCGGGCATTGCTTTTCAGACTAAAAAATACAGGGGAAACATATTGGCGCCTAATGAATCGAATGTTTAAATAACAAATCAGAAAGACCATGGAAGTTTACATCGATGACATGCTGGTAAAGCGCCTCTACCGTCCAGACCACTTGGCGGACCTCCAAGGAGCATTCTCCCAACTTAAGAAATACCAAATAAAGCTCAACCTGCAGAAATTCACTTTTGGAATGCAATCAGTGAAATTCCTGGGCTACATAGTAAACAAAAGGATAATAGAGGATGATCAAAAGTAGATTCAGGCTCTTCTCGACATGAGACCACCCACAAACATCAAAGAAGTTCAGAGCCTGACTAGGAGGGTGGCAACCTTAATCTAGTTCATCTCTAAATCTTCAAATAGATGCCTCACTTTCTTTAAAATCCTAAAGGGGAACAAAAAATTCAAATGGGGAGAGCAGTGTGAACAGGCCTTCCAAGACTTGAGTACATGGGAAACACGGAGCTGGTCTCAAAACCTGCTATCAGTGAGACATTCTACCTATACTTCTCAGTCTTAGAGTATGTTTTCTGCTAAGCTCTGGTACGAGACAAGAAAGGGAAACATAAGCCCCTCTACTACATTAGCAAAATGTTCGATGGAGTGAAGACTAACTACACTAATTTGTAAAAACTAGCATTAGCGCTGGTGACTTGCTCAAGAAACTGAGACCCCACTTCCAAGCCACTTGATAACAGGCCTGACCGAGTACCCTATTCGGTCGGTATTGCACAAGCAAGAGCTACAAAAAAGAATGATCAAATGGTTAGTGGATTTGGGACAGTTTGACATCCATTACACTCCAAGAACAACCATCAAGGTACAACTACTTGCAGATTTCATCACCGAGTTCACAGAGATAGGAGAATCGGGACTGAAAGACTAGCAAGGAGACGAGAACCTCAAGCTGCCCCAAATGGATGGATCACGCGATGCGATTGGTCATCCAACTTGAAGGGTTGTGGAGCGGGGATCGTCTTATACACTCCTGAAGGGGTCACCCTCAGAAAGGTTATCAAATTCAGCTTTATCGCTTCAAACAACGAAGCGGAGTATGAAGCCATCCTAGCTGGGCTAAAGCTAGCCAGAAGAATTGGAGTAGAAGAACTCACGGTGTTCAACGACTCCCAACTAGTAGTCAATCAGGTGAGTGGTGGATTTGAAGTTAAAAAAACCTTGAATGATGATTTACTGCGAGAAAATAATCAACTAGAAAAGGTGGTTTAAAAGGATACTCATTCGTTGTAACTCTAGGGCAGACAACAAGGAAGCCGACGACCTAGCCAAAAAGGCCTCGTCCGCACATAATGACTTCGACACACTCATAGAGTTCCAATAAAAGTTGAACTATAAGAAGATGGCTCCACAAAACTCTTTCCACTGTTGTGGAGACCAGCTGAATGAGTCCCCTGACAACTACATAAAAGACGGAGCCCTCCCAGTGGATAAACTAGAGGCTCGAAAGATGAAAAACATAGTGGCATGGCACACTTTCATCAATAACGGGTTGTACAGGAGATCAATGACTGCCATCTACTCAGATGCTTAACCCCCAAAGAGGCAAACCAAGTCCTCCTAGAAATCCAAGAAGCAATCTTCGGGAACCATCCCGGAGGAAGGGCATTGGCTCATAAAGCCCTCACACAGGGGTACTATTAGCCTAAAAGGTAGAAATGTGCAGATAAAAAGCAAGGGCTTCAAGGGTGCAAAGTTCGTTATACCCAGTTGTCGGTTCAACAGCCGCATCGCTGTATCAAAATTACCAGCTACTGCATGCTCTGCAGCAAGAGCTGATTTTTGGATCCAGATCTTGCTTACAGGCATGCCTTGAGTTGGGGTGACAAATAGTGCAGAACGGGTATTCGTAGTAGCCCTTGGTGTATCAACTTCTGGTGGCAGCTCCAAGTCCTCAAGGTCCCAACCTTCTTCCCCATCAGTTTCTTTGTGCACTTCACCGTCTTCAATAACAACTCCAACATCCCCATTCTGCAAACCATCTGCATCAACAATATCCAACTCTTCATCAGTGTCATACACAGGCTCTCCAAGCTCTTCAGTTTCGTCTACCACGACTTCCTCAATCAGGAGATTGTTACCCTTCTGAATAGCAGGCTTCCTGCACTTAGTCGCTCTATGTCTTTGTTCACCACATCTAATATTGGAGTTAGAATTACCATGCGGTGGCTGCTGGGTAGGACGAGATTCTTGAGGGCGAACTGGCCGACTGCTTTGATCACTTCTAATCATTGGCCTCCAGTTCTGTTGTTTTTCCACAGCAAGTACACGCTGGTTGATGAGAGTTTAACTAACCTAAATTAATAGGTTAATTTAACCCACTTGTAATAACCGCAAGTGCACGGTGTCTAACTGGTAGACAACGGCAAGTACGGGTCGATCCCACGAGGAAGGTGGATGCAACTGAATTTAATAATTTAATTAAACTAATTTGGAGGCAATGGGGTTATAGCATTTTTTAAAAACTAAACTAAAAATAAATTAAAAATAAGAAAAATAAAATAAAAGAAAAATATGGATAAAAATGGATTTTTGTGAGCTTGGACTCACCAATGAGTTAGCAAAAACATTTAAATCTAAATTACTAAAAATTTAAACGAGAAGCTTTAGGGATGATAATCCCTTGCTTACACCGAATATGTGATCGTTACAATCCAATTCAACTTATATCATGTTTCTATCAAACATTAACAAATTATTTCAAGCAAATACGCTCTTACCAAGTATTAAGTGTCTTTTTAGGGCACACTTAATCAAAGTTTAAGCTTAATATTTTTAGCACATGCTTTGAATATTGATAAAGAGTAATTCGAACTACCAAACATATCAAGTTTAACTTCTCGAACATGAAAGGTGAAAGCAATTTATCAAAAATTCGAAAATAAATTGTAATTAACAATTAAGCACACAATTCAGTAAAATAAATCAAAATGAATTATGCAACTCCTTTTGGTTTGACGCAAACTCGATGTGGTGGTACTCAGCAGATCAGCAGGTGGTCAGAACACGAATCCCGAGACAAATGGCTGCAAATGCTCTGTGGTGGTACAGAACAGAAATCAAGGTGCCAATAGCCAAATAACAGATGTGACTCGGTCTCCCGCCCTCGCTACAGTGCGCTACAGTACCGCCTCGCTCCGCCTTCTTCTCCAGCAAGCAGTGGCGCTCTCGCGGCCTCGTTCTTGCTCCTCGCGAGCGTCCACTTTCTTCAAACCGTCTCCAGAACTTGAAAAAGAGAGAGGGATTGAGGAAACAGTGAGATAACAACAAAAAAAATAGAGAAGGAAGACGAGGAACAGGGGTTCCCTATTTCTGCTTGCGAGCTCTGTCTCGTGCGGTGGTGGTTGGTCTGGTCGTGACGGTGGTCGCGAGAGAGGGAGGCAGGAAGGAGCTCGAGACGACGAGAGGCCGAGAGAAGAGGAAGAACAGGGCGCTGTGGCGAAGCGGAACAGAGCCGCGGTGAGGCTCTGTTTCGCGACGTGGTGGTGGCGGTGCTGTCTGGAGGTGATGATGGTTGATGGATGATGGACAGGGAGAGGGACAGAGAGTGGTGGCGGAGTGAAAGTTTGACACGAAACAGGGTTGTCACGCCCCTGTTTCATGGTGGTGGCGTGATGACGGTGGCGGAGCTCGGTGGTGGCGAGGTGGAGCGAGACAGGTGAGGACAGTGGAGGATGTGTGTCTGTGGATGGTGTTATATGATGAAAATCACAGTGAGAAGAGGCTTTATTTTTCTGTATTTTCTTTTCCCTTCTCTTCTCCCCTTTTGTGAAGGAAGAGGATTTGATCTTCTAATGAATTTTTTTCTTCCCTTATCTTCCTCCCCCTTTTTCTCACCCTATTCTCTTTTATTTATAGAGAAAGATCAAAGTGAATAGGGATGAGATAAAGGGAAGGTTCATCAAGGTATAAATGAGAGAATATTCTTTAGGGTAGGATTGGGTTTGGGGTTATGGGTAGGTTTTGGGTTTAGGTTATGGACCATCTGCTTTGTACCACCGCTAAAATCGACCAATTGTCATTTCTTAAATTGTCACCTTAATACGATTTCATCGTTCACACTCAAATTCCTACAAAGACATGAAAACGAAATAATTACTATAAAATATAATAATCGAAACACTAACATGTATAAATTAAGGGATATATTATGTAATAATTATGTGAATATTAAATACCCCCAAACCTATATTTTGCTAGTCCTCGAGCAAAACAATAAAAATAAAATTCTAACTCACTTTCGCAGGAATCATCAGTTGCACTTACCTTAAACGTGCAACAAGGCTTTGAACCCCTAGATTACCTCTAGTGGACGAGTTATAGTCTCATGAGGGTTTCCAGAAATGTTACCCACAAACATTACCGACTCCAAAAAAACTTGGTCAAACAGTGTTTATTTTAAAACTTCAAGATATGCAAGAAACCAACAGTGCCATTTTAGTGTATCAATAAATCTCAAAATAATTTAATATTCTCCAAAGATTAGAAAAAATTCACAATCATCCTCAACTCAATGTGTGTGTGTGGATAGCACTATCAACATAACTTTTCATTTCAGAGTAAAACAATGACTAAATCTCCTGTAGAAAGTTTGTTTGACTTCAAACCTCTCATGTCACTCACAATAAAGCACTCAGAGATTTGGTATTTCACTCAGTTTATATGTGAGGAAAGAGTAAATAATGGAAAACAATCATCTCACATATAGTAATATGAAGAACGGATTTTTCAAGAATGGAATGAATATGATCTCATGGACAGGAATATCAATTACTTTTGGGAATGTTGAATCAGACACCATAGGTCTTGGTTATTAAATCTCCACATCTACGGAACCAACCTTTACCTAAGATCAACTAGGACTTTGTTGGATTGTAACGGGGCTTGGGTAATGGTTAATAAGGAATGTCAAAGGATTCTAAGAAAAATTTCTAGGAATGTATACACCCATTAAACGAACAATTAGGTCTGTCAAGAATAAACCAATGTTGCGCACCATCAATTTTTTCTTCATTCTCACATCTTTATCCTCATTGAAGAATCATTTTTTTTTTCTATTTTTCTTTTCTTCAACCTTTTTTTTTTTTTTTTTTCATCGAGGATTTATGAAATATCTCATATTTTGCTCTTCATGCCCTTTTGACACCAAGTATATCCATCCGTACACATTCCCAGAAAAGTTGGGTAAAGGTTAATGGGTTAACAAATAAAAGTTATTCTAAGGCTCAAAAGGTTACAAAAAGGTTAATGTTATGGGTAAGTTAAAAGGCTAGTTAATGGTCTAAAGAAAGAAATGCCTAGATCATTTCCTAAGTTCGGGTCAGTATTATGACATCTCAATTGAATAAGCCAAGAAGTTCTAGTGTAATAATTCAATTTTGATGTCATTCCCAAAGCAATTGATCAAAAGAATGAAAATAATGAGATCATCAACGAGATAATGTGGACTCAAGAAAAATCAGAGTTTATGTATAACCCTCAGAAAAATAGAAAGACTCAAAACTTTCAGGGTTAAGTCTCCACTATTATTCTAAGGTTTTCTAGTATATATTTCACTCATCAACTTCAAGTTATGCTAACATGGCTCATGGTGGAAAGATAATCGAGTTGAAAATTCTTATGAACTAGATCTAGCTTAAGGATCATACTAAACTTTCAGTCTTTATCAATATACCAATATGTCAAGTTGGCTTGCATTTTCTTGAGCATAAAACATTTAAAATCCATTTTCAAAATCGCAAAAGACCAAGTTTTCTTGACAGAAAAAACACAATTTTTTTTTTTTTAAGATAAGAAAAGAAAATACTACGAAAAATTCACCGACTCATGAACCTACCCCCAAACCTAATCCAAACATTGTCCTCAATGTTTAACAAAATAATTCTTACAAATGAATGAAATAAGTACATGAGAGGAGTTTAGAACAGTATTACCGCGGTGAAGATTTTACCAATTTTCAAAAGTAATCCACCGATGAGAGCTCAGAGACAAAAGGATTGTGGATTAGTTAATAGAAATAGATAAAATACGCACTCAACATGCATTTTTTTTACAACAAAAGTTGGGCTGCCTCCCAGTAGCGCTTGGTTTAACGTCATCAGCCTGACAAATATTCTTCCTAAAAAATGGTGTATCAAAAAGTGGAGAGGAAGAATATGACAAACACTTAGTCCATGGTCATATATCAACAACCTGAACAGTTGAGGATCATTCCACTCAAAAATAGCAATCACATGGGGCACCAAATACACTAGGACATCCCAAAAGTGACCAGTAGTCATACACAACTGAGGATTCTTGCGTGCTCCAAAAAGGGAACATCCTATGTCTGGTTCCAAATCAGAAGATTGGATAATTTTCACATCAGAATGGTGAAAACTGAAATCCTCACTACAGCACAAGGGATCGGTGAAAGTAGCCTTAGTAAATGAGAATGTGATGCAAGTAGATGAGACGATGGATATATCAGGTGGTACAGGCTCATCACATGAATCATATAGAGATATTGGTCTAGACAACTCAACAACACTCCCAACCCTAGAGTTGACACTACTTGTGGATTGCACTCTCTTACTAGATATATCTCCCGACTTCTTTGGGACAACCTGTTTTGAATTCAATATAGATGAAATAATAACAGGCAAAATATCATCAGCACCTGAAAACACATACCTGAGGGTGTCAGGTAATTGTTTAAGGTCAAGCTCAGGTGGCTCAATTGATGGGACTAGTTTTGACTCACTGAGTGGAAGAGGCTCCACTTTAGACTTCCATTTATTACTAGGATCCACAATGGGGACCGAGTCAAGCAAATCATTGACTTCCCTAATGGAATCATCAACATCAAAGTCTAAACAAAAATTAGTCAAACAAGCCTCTAAATGGTCATGTGTATCATGAAAATAGTCAAGGGGAGACTCTAAAGAATGTTCACAGTTTGATTCGATGCATGAGTCACTAGGAAGGCACGAGTCAACATGGGAAGGAGATGTCTCAGAATCTACAGGTTCATCAATAAATGAGGTTTTATCAGCCTTCCTATGAGAGGAGGATGCAACCTGTGAGGATATAATAACACTTATGTCAGGCATTTCTACCTGATTGTCAACCAGTTTTCCACTCCTAAGGGTAGTAGTAATGGATTGGGCATCTTCACTGTCCGGCTCAGATGTGCCACTAATTTCATATTGACCATTTGGGTTGGAAATAGGTTGGCTAGGGAATTTTTCTGACTCTATCTTAGGAAGTGACTCAGCTATTTGACTCAAAGTCATCTCAAGGTTCTTCATAGCATGAGAGTTTTGTCGATAAATAACTGCCAATTCTGTGATATCCTGAGAATTTTGCTCAAGAATTTCTCCTGTTCGCTGCATGACACGAGTTAAGGCGTCCTCTAAACTAGATGTGTTAGAAGGAGTAACAACTCGATGAAATTGAGACTCATTATCAGGAATGAAAGCTTGAGGAGTGTCTAGAGGTCCTTCATGGTACTGACCAAGAGCCCATGAGAAGTCAGGATGATAGGCTAAACCTGAGTTGTAATAATCTAAATATGGATCATAATCAGGTCGTCGCATGTCATAAAATGAATTGACTTGCTCGAAAAAATAGGCTGGATAATCCCTTGTGTTCATGGATTTTTTTTTTTTTTTTTTTTGAAAGCACTAACTCTAAAAATATACACAGGCTCACACGCAATCAGCAACCAATAAATGCACAAGAAACATGCCTCCCTAAGCAATCAACGTTTTTGAGATCAATTATCTTTTTATCTTTGGGGGACAATTATTTCTTATGTAATCTTTATGACAGAGCAATGGGTGCTACAAGTTGATCCTAAGAATGTATACTTTACACCACAAAGTTCAAAATCAGTAGGCTAGAGTTTTGTTTCAAAGAAACCGGATTATTGCACAAGAGAAGGAGGTCACAATGGTCCAATTAAGTACTTCCTTGTGTTACCGCTCTGTAAGCCAATAGATGTGAGAACGATGTGATGTTAAATGTACACTTGAGGCTTGTGTTCCTAACCCAAAACTGTTAGTTACACCAATTCTTCTTGTGGATCGTAGCTTACTTATGAGTCAGCGTACCGGGTAAATTACCCTTGTGGCAGTGGCCTCTCGGAGTTCAATGAATGATTAAACCCATCGTCACTTTTAGCAGCGGTCAACACAATTATTGGATTCACCTTGGTCTTGGTTGTCTTATGAACACCGTACCTAAAAGATGTTCTATCTAACTTGCTAATTGATTTTAATTATGTTAGGCTATTGGTTGCACACAGCTGGAGTGATGAGGTGGGGATATCAAGTCCCACCAGTTTCTATTTAGAAGCTGGGTCTGCTTATTATGAATTACTAAAGTTTAGTATCCACAATTACAGAAATTAAACAACCAATCACATAATTTCAAACAATTAAACAAATCACCTGGTCGCTAATACGTTGCGTGTGATAGAAATACTTACAGTGTACGTATTCCGTTATGCACAAAAAGTTAGCACAATTCAAAAAAAATGTCCGACTTCTTTTTATCCGTTTCACTCAACACATAAGCACATGCAAATAAATTTACTAGTCTTGGTCGTAGAAGTTGGATTTCTAAATCATAAAAAAATTATTGGGTAACAATTAAAATTGTTTCCCTATAATTTCTTTTAACATAGAAAATTTTGGGTTTTTCAATTTTTTGTTTTTTTTTTTGTGATTAAACTAAATTAAAAACAGTAGAGTTTAAAAATTATTACACCACACACTCGTAAAACGAGGTGAAAATAAAATTAAAACTCTCCTCACAAAAATAAAAATAAAATTTGCTTGATGTTTTGCAAGATCATCCAATTTCCTCGAGAAGCGTGTATTTTGCAAAATCAAACAAATAAAAAGAAATTAGTGTAAAAAGAACTTAGCAAAATAAAAATAATTTTTTTGTTTTGTTTTGTTTTTTTTTTTTTTAATAATTAGTGAAAATAAATCTTAAATTCAATTACACCGCAACCTTCCCCGGCAACGGCGCCAAAAACTTGATGCGAGTTTAACTAACCTAAATTAATAGGTTAATTTAACCCACTTGTAATAACCGCAAGTGCACGGTGTCTAACTGGTAGACAACGGCAAGTACGGGTCGATCCCACGAGGAAGGTGGATGCAACTTAATTTAATAATTTAATTAAACTAATTTGGAGGCAATGGGGTTACAACATTTTTTTAAAACTAAACTAAAAATAAATTAAAAATAAGAAAAATAAAATAAAATAAAAATATGGATAAAAATGGATTTTTGTGAGCTTGGACTCACCAATGAGTTAGCAAAAACATTTAAATCTAAATTACTGAAAATTTAAACGAGAAGCTTTAGGGATGAGAATCCCTTGCTTACACCGAATATGTGATCGTTACAATCCAATTCAACTTATATCATGTTTCTATCAAACATTAACAAATTATTTCAAGCAAATACGCTCTTACCAAGTATTAAGTGTCTTTTTAGGGCACACTTAATCAAAGTTTAAGCTTAATATTTTTAGCACATGCTTTGAATATTGATAAAGGGTAATTGTAACTACCAAACATATCAAGTTTAACTTCTCGAACATGAAAGGTGAAAGCAATTTATCAAAAATTCGGAAATAAATTGTAATTAACAATTAAGCACACAATTCAGTAAAATAAATCAAAATGAATTAAGCAGCTCCTTTTGGTTTGACGCAAACTCGATGTGGTGGTACTCAGCAGATCAGCAGGTGGTCAGAACAGGAATCCCGAGACAAATGGCTGCAAATGCTCTGTGGTGGTACAAAGCAGAAATCAAGGTGCCAATAGCAAAATAACAGATTTGACTCGGTCTCCCGCCCTCGCTACAGTACAGCCTCGCTCCGCCTTCTTCTCCAGCGAGCAGCGGCGCTCTCGCGGCCTCGTTCTTGCTCCTCACGAGCGTCCTCTGTCTTCAAACCGTCTCCAGAACCTGAAAAAGAGAGAAAGATTGAGGAAACAGTGAGATAACAACAAAAAAAACAGAGAAGGAAGACGAGGAACAGGGGTTCCCTGTTTCTGCTTGCGAGCTCTGTCTCGTGCGGTGGTGTTTGGTCTGGTCGTGACGGTGGTCGCAAGAGAGGGAGGCAGGAAGGAGCTCGAGACGAAGAGAGGCCGAGAGAAGAGGAGGAACAGGGCGCTGTGGCGAAGCGGAACAGAGCCGCGGTGAGGCTCTGTTTCGCGGCGTGGTGGTGGCGGTGCTGTCTGGAGGTGATGATGGTTGATGGATGATGGTGGTTGATGGATGATGGACAGGGAGAGGGACAGAGAGTGGTGGCGGAGTGAAAGTTTGACACGAAACAGGGTTGTCACGCCCCTGTTTCGTGGTGGTGGCGTGATGACGGTGGCGGAGCTCGGTGGTGGAGAGGTGGAGTGAGACAGGTGAGGACAGTGGAGGATGTGTCTGTGGATGGTGTTATGTGACGAAAATCACAGTGAGAAGAGGCTTTAATTTTCTGTATTTTCTTTTCCCTTCTCTTCTCCCCTTTTGTGAAGGAAGAGGATTTGATCTTCTAATGATTTTTTTTCTTCCCTTCTCTTCCTCCCCCTTTTTCTCACCCTATTCTCTTTTATTTATAGAGAAAGATCAAAGTGAATTGGGATGAGATAAAGGGAAGGTTCATCAAGGTATAAATGAGAGAATATTCTTTAGGGTAGGATTGGGTTTGGGGTTATGGGTAGGTTTTGGGTTTCGGTTATGGACCATCTGCTTTGTACCACCGCTAAAATCGACCAATTGTCATTCCTTAAATTGTCGCCTTAATACGATTTCATCGTTCACGCTCAAATTCCTACAAACAAATGAAAACGAAATAATTGCTATAAAATATAATAATCGAAACACTAACATATATAAATTAAGGGATATATTATGTAATAATTATGTGAATATCACTGGTATCTTGCAGAAACGGTCCTCAACAAGTGAAGTCACTGAAATAAGGTTTGAGTGTAGCTGAAAGGAAGGAAGTGACCCTTCATCTTCTTCTTCATCTTCTCCCAATCAGTGATCTTGGCCTTGCCCTGCCTGTCTCATGATAGCTTCAACTGCTCCCACCACACAGATGCTCTGCCTTTGAGTTTTTTGGCGACCAATTTCACCTTGACACGATCTGGGACTTCCTTATACTCAAAAATACGTTCTACTTTATACAACCAATCGATGAATCCTTCGGCCTATAACGTACCAGAAAACTCAGGCAGATCCACTCTGAATCTGAGGTTTCCATGACGATCCTCTCGACCACGGTGCTCCCAGAATCGAGCACGATTGTGATACGGATTTTCGAAACTGGAATCAAAATCGTGATCTTTCATCTCACGATTACTGAAATCCTACGCCGTTAGACGCTGGGTTAACTCTGCAACTTGCCTGTGTAAATCCTCAATCATCACATCCTGAACGCTACGATTACGGTGAAGGGCTTCCTCGTTCGAAACCTGCCCGCGACGACCACGACCACCAGCCATGGAAATTGATGAAATCTCACCCCAAGAAGATGTTGAAGCTCTGATACCAACTGATGTCGGGCAGAATAGCGATTATCCTGCAAGCTAGCTCTAACAGACAATTCACAGGAAGGAACACAAGAGAATCGCCCAAAACACAAAGAAATATCTTTAATGTCAATTCAAAATTATGCAAATCAAAAGTCTACTACAATATTGAGGAAGAGCTCTATTTATAGTGCTCAAATAATTTATATAATAAGCAGCCTATTCCTAAAAGAAAAATTAGAATCAAATACTAAAATAACAAGCAGTCTATTCCTAAAAGAAAATGTAAAGTCTAATCCTAAAAGAAAACTAGAAAGATTCCTAATTAAATTGAAAGATTACGAATAAGTTATTTAGTAAATAACTTTGAGAGAAAAATTAGGAACACTAGAAACTAAAATTAGGAACCCTAGAAATCCTCCTGCATCAAAAGCTAACATAGTCTTCTATGAATTTCTTCAAGATTTGAAATAAGAACCCCTTCTGCAGATCTATCGGTGATATTAGAAGTCCATTAACATCTATAATCGAAAAAAAAAAAAGGTCATAGCATTTTCTCTACCAGTCAACTACCTGAAACTCTTTCTCCTGACTCTGAAGTAAGAGACTAGGTATACATGAGCATCAGAGATGTTACTTTCCCTATATTCTCAGAAATGGACTTCAACCCATTTTATTTTTGGTCTTCTTCAAGATGTTAACCACTAGGCACCCAGGATCCAGCCTATGCAGTAAATATTCTTACTGGTCTGAGAACGGCTCCTTGTGAATGCTGGGAGACTGGAAAGAATAAAAACGGCAATGTAAGTGGATTGATGAAGTCAACTTCTCCCATGTTTATGGGGAAGCTAACTAGGAGACTTCAACCCATTTTTTTATTTATTTATTTAAGGACTCGTGAAATACTAAGGGTATGTCAATGAGAAAGAAGATGAAGGAAAGAGGAAGAGATAATGAACACTTTGTGATGTTCTTTCATCCTCTTGGTTTTATACACAGTTGTAGCAAATGCTTTTTAGGTCACCTCCTATGAAATCTTTTGCAAAAGACATGGCCACCTTGAACCTCAAGGTAGAGAACTTTTCCTGCTTTCTCCTCCATATGTTTTCATTGTTAGTCATTTTCTCATGGCAAATTTTCTTAGAACCAAACACCCTAGGTGATCTGTGTTCTCAAGTGTAATGCTATATCCATCTCTGGACTGTTCTTCTCGTTTAAAATCGTAAGGGGGCCTAATCCTCAGTCCTTGAAAATAAATAAATGATATGAATGGAGCTGTATTTAAAGATGTGGATCAATGTGGTTCCATAAAGATTTGCTATACATCAGCTTGAGTGACTTAAGTCACTCGGTAAATAGAATAGTGTAATACATGTTCATCAAAGGAACTAGAATACTTCGATCACCAAATAACAACATTAAACCATGGACAGTTCATGTAGGGAACCGTTAAATGATCAGTAACAGGAAAGTATTATGTTAATTGACAAAGAATATGATCCATTACCAAGGTCAACTGACTTTTATACTTTTATTTTGCACTCATGACTGAAGACATCGGTAAACAATTCACAATACACAAAACATCTATAATTGCACAAATAACAAGTTTCCATCAGATTGCACAGGGTTTTAATTTTCAAATGCTATAAGCATCTGATTGAAATCAACAACTCGCCATAAGTAAAAAATCAATCCTAAGGACTTTCGATCACAAGTGAAAAAAATTGAAAAGGCATTTTTTGACTGTTACATGAATCGAGTGCATTACATGATGCTAATGCTAATGCTAGTGCAAGTATAAACTACAGTTATCAAATGAATTCACCAGACTGCCCCTACTGCAGCCCTCTACGGATGTAACAGGACCCAACATGACAATAAGGCCTCCAGCCCTCCACTTACCAGAGTTGTTCCATTCCTAAGGCTTTAGCAATTGTTTGAGCTGATACAGTACACCTTTCTAGGCACCAAGATCACCTACTGACAGGACATGAGGTCACGACAGTGAGAAAACTAAGAATTGGAGATGAGAATGATTGGTTTAGGAAAAATGGTTGCCTGGCTCTCTACTTCAGAGGAGCAAGGACAAAAAAACTCTATGAGTTAGAGGACAAAATAATAGAAAATGAGGGGTAGTAGCCAGTTAGCCTTTAAAATCTGAAGGCAAAACTAAAAAACTAGGGGGCAAACAACAAAATCCTATATAATAGCAAGAAAAGTTATAAATTTCAGTGGGGACAGCTGCCCCCACTTGCCTCTTAAAGATCCGTCCCTGATTGTGAGATGATACAATCATACAACAACCTTCGGGAACTATTGTGCGCCTCACAAAAACTTCGGCTATAAATCATGCGTATTCATTCTGAATCGGATAGGGTGATTCCATGTGTTCATCCATCTACAATGAATGAATATATGCTTACTCATCCTGATCATTTCCATGATAATGGTTCTCAGTTTTTACTTCCAATGCTTCTCTTTTATGACTTCTTCATCCATGATTCAAGGGTCCATAGGGATCATGGTGCAGAAAAAGGGTGATTCCATTGATGCAAGCTTCGGTTAACCTATTTTTACTAAAGTTTACTGTAAAGATTTGTTGCTCTTATTTATGCCTATTGAGGCTTCCCTCAAACTCATTTTGCATGAAGGATGGTCTGTAAGATACATGGCAGGGAATGCATCTGTGCATGCGTTTAGTCTTGCTAAGCTCTGTAATGAATGGTTTATGAGCTCCCCTGAGAGCTGTTTGTTAATATATCGAATGTTTCAACCAAAAAAATAAAAATAAAAATTAAAAGTATCTTGGAGTATTGGATACATACTGAAATAACGTACTGGTTCAAGTATAAACTGAAGAGTTTGTCTGTAGCTGCAATGAATCTTTCATGGTCTGATCAAGGTTACTCAACATCATTTAAGCAAATTTGAATTATGTAAGCCCGTAGCAAATCAGATTTTGGAGCACTTGAGCTTATGGTTGGAGAAAGGTGTGGCTATTAAGTATCATAGATGAATTAGTTTGATGCACGAAAGCCTCTAATTATCATTGATGTGTCCAAATTCGTCCCTATCGATTTCTGACTTGCAAAATGAACAACTGTGAACCAAGGACCACTGTTGTGGTGGCCAAAGACACTCTAATGATAAAGTCAGGTGACTGAGCAAGGATAGATGTAGACTGTTTAAACTTGGGATTGCAGGGGCATACCTTTCTCATCCCTTTTGTGCACCTAATATAGTGAGTATTTCACTCCTTCATTGACTCTTCCGATGAGGGCATGATGAAGGAAAGAGATCTCGCTCAGGATCTTATCCGTCCATGATTGAGTTCCCTTCGACACTTGGCTCTGTTTGGAACCTAATACTTGATTGGATCAAAAGCTGTGAAAATGGACCTTGCACTACACCAAAGTTACCTATTAATAGCAATTGATGATAGCGTTTTTTACTTTTATGCTATAAAAACAAAAATTCTAATGACATCACGGTATTAAAACGCTATCTCAAATTAGGCGGGCCTTTTGGCGCTTGCCCAAAAATTTACTTAGCATGCATCCCTCTCCTCCCTCGCTCTCGCCCAAATACTCCTATTTCAAACCAAAAGCTACCCAATGAGAGAAAGAGATCGAGAGACAGTTCAGGGAGAAAAAGAGATGGAGGGAGAGAGATATATCCAGGGAGAGAAATCGAGATACAGAGAGAGAGAAATCGAGGGAGACGACACAGGGAAGAGGGAGGGCGCAGGGAGAAAGAAGTTGAAGAAAGAAGAAGAGAAGAAGAAGAAGAAGAAGCTAAAAGATTCAAGAGAGATAAACACACAACACAACGAACACAAGAAAGTGAGAGAGTTCTCTCTCGATTCAATTAGATCCACTTATCATTTCAAACCCTCTCTCCGATTTGCAGAGATGTCGAGTCGTCACGAGAGAGATAAGGGCGTAAACGTTCAAGTTCTTCTCCGTTGCAGGTAAGCGAATCCAACTTTAGGGTTTCTCAAAATTTCGAATCTTTCTCTTTTGTTTCACTTCACTCTCTTGATTTGATGAATTTACTTGCTTTGGACTCTCTCATTTGTGTACTAATTTCTTGTTTTTCATCCGTTTTTAGGCCATTCAGCGACAAGGAGTTGCAGAGCAATGCGCCGCAAGTGGTTACCTGCAACGACTACCAAAGAGAGGTCGCAGTGTCTCAAAACATTGTTGGTAAACAAATTGATAGGGTTTTTACCTTCGACAAGGTATTTTTTTCTCATTAAGCAGTTTTAAAATATAGATTTATAGCTTGTGTGAATGGATTTTTGGGTTTTCAGATACATTTGATGAATTTGAGCTATGTTGGATGAAACCCATATTTTTTATTTTAACAATTTGGGTAGAAAACGGGTAAAATTTGCATTTTTTTGATATGAATGCCATATGTGAATGGAAGCAAAAATATATTTTCCTAAAGTCCGTAACATTTTTGATAACAATAAATTTTTTAGTTTTGGGAAATTTTTCCATTCATTGATGTAATTTGTATATTAAGTTGATTTCCTCGTTGTCTAATATTTTTCCAATGATTTCCTTCTGTTTTGTATTCAACTAGTGTAATACCCGTGCCGTTGGCACTACCTCATAGTACATTCTATCTTCACGACTCTATTCATGAACACAACCCTCTTTGAATTGTTCATGAACATGATATATAAGCCAAAACTTATTAAGCTACATCACAGTGTTGTTAAGAATTTGGCCTATTCAACTAAAACCACATACCAATCAATGGTAGTTTTGTATGCTAAGAAACAATAAAAGTGAAACAAAACCTTATAGTTGAGCAAACAGATATACAAACACCCTTCACTAAGATCAAATTGAAAAATACATGACGAATAAAATCATTCTTCAAATTTCCATTTTTCTATAATCTAAGTAGTGAATTATGATAATGCTATGATGCAATATGTAATGGACTAACCAAACACCTTTCGACATACATTCAGCACACAAATATGGGATCCCCATTGAAATTTACACAAACCCCATGATTGAAATTCAGGAAAAAACTTGATTGACTTCCTATAAAAACTCATAACATAATGGAAAGATGAATAAACAGCAATTGAGAAACGAAATGGGAATTCGCAGAAAAGCTTACCGACACCTAAGAGATAATTGATTGAGAAGAATCAAGTCAGTCAAGGATTTGTGGAGGTAATATCTTCTTCTATGAGGCTGCTCATCAAACACCTTATATGTAAAGTTCCCCAAGAAAATCATAACCTGCTACATGAACATGACTCTAATATCATTTCAAATTCAAAACATTCACATATAGTTCATTTTCAACACAAATTAAATTCCCCACTCCACCAACTAACGTAGAGATTGAGTGAAGGATGAAGAAGCTTACCTATTGGAGGGAGATTAATTACTTGATAATCTCCACCCAAGACCATTACACTGGGCAAGACCAAAAACACCAATCAATATTAGGAAGAGTGAAAGAATGGGTTTTGGAATAGTAAAATGAAAGATTAGAATCGAAATTAGGGCGAAATTAGGGAGAGATTGGGGAAACCTTGCGAGAAGCGGTAGAAGAGCTGGACATCTCCAAGAAAGGGGCTGAAGAACTTGAGATCCTCTCTGTTCCAAAAGTTCGACCACTTAGATAATAAAGGAAAGTGAAAAATGAAAAGAGGGGCTGCGAGAGGGGCTGCTCTGCGAGAGGGCTGCGAGAGGAAGAAGAGAATGGAAGAAGAAGAAACAACTTCTGCCAAAAAAACAACTTCAGATCTGAAGAAGAAGAGGAGATGTAGAGGAAGAGGAGCTTCTTCTTTCGTCCTTCTTCTTCAATGCTTGGTGGGAGGGTTTTGGGTAGAGGAAGAGAGGGGAAATGAGAGAATGAGGAAAACATCGAATTTTTTTTTTCACTTAAACTTCTGCCAAGGATATAAGTGGTGCCACGTAGGACAAACACACTGTAATCACTGTTCATGAACAGTAAAAAAACCTATATGTATTGTAAGATAGATATTGTGTTTGCGCATCCTGCAGGTTTTTTGACCCTCAGCTCAACAAAAGGATTTATATGACCAGGTTGTAGTGCCCATTGTAAATGAGGTCTTAGAAGGATTCAATTGCACCATATTTTCATATGGACAAACAGGTACGGGGGAAACATACACTATGGAGGGTGAATGTAGGAAAGTAAAGGTAGAGATTGCACCTAATGTTGATTTAAAGGCCTTCCTCTCCCGTTTTACTTGACAAGTAACAGAACTTGAGCATTTAGTTGCCACTGAATGTGATGATTTGCTAATGTACTATTGCAGAATAATGGGACTAAAGGGCAGTTGCCTCCAGAATCAGGGGTTATACCAAGAGCGGTCAAACAGATATTTGACACTTTAGAAAGTCAGAATGCTGAATACAGTGTCAAAGTAACTTTCATAGAGTTGTACAATGAAGAAATCACAGATTTACTTGCCCCAGAAGAAATCTCAAAAATTTCTTCGGAAGAAAAGCAAAAGAAACAATTGCTTCTTATGGAGGATGGGAAAGGTGGAGTTCTTGTGCGAGGGCAAGAAGAGGAAATTGTAACAAGTGCAAGTGAAATTTTAACTCTACTTGAAAGGGGTTTTGCAAAACGTCGCACCGCAGAAACTTTATTAAACAAGCAATCTAGGTAATTATCACTCCATCGCTGTTGTGCTTATCTCAGGTTTTGAATTTGTGTCGTGTTAACATTTGTTTTCTAATTTCAGTCGATCACATTCATTGTTTTCAATTACAATTCACATCAAAGAAGCCAATCCAGAAGGTGAAGAGCTTATTAAATGTGGGAAGCTAAATTTGGTTGATTTAGCTGGGTCAGAAAATATTTCCCGTTCTGGTGCCAGGGAGGTATATCCCATCTTGTACATTACTGCCCTTAAGTATATATATTTGGATGATACCTGCGTTAGCAATTTATTTCTTTGCAACATGGAGCTTTTTTTTATATTTTTCTTAATTATCATAATGGTTTTAAGTTTTCATTTAGATTTTTTAGTTGTTATTGCAAAATCTGATTTGTTTATGGAAGATTACCAACGAAATTGAGACAGTATAATTTGAGAAGAACAAGTATATATATACTTCTATCTATTCATGAATAAATATATGTCAATGAAACATCTAAGAATAGATTGAGAAGACATGTTGCGTTTAAATAGTTTGTGCTTCAGAACTTGTGACTTTTAGTGTGTATTTTCCAAAAACAAAATGCATCAAGTTTTCAACCTTCGGATATCTTTTCATACTATTACTATGCTGAGTATGCTCTTTGTTGCCTGTTAGGTTAACCTTTTAATAATTGTATTTTCAATTCTCTTTGCTTTGTGACTATTTAGGGTCGTGCACAGGAAGCTGGGGAGATTAATAAAAGCTTACTTACTTTAGACCGTGTCATAAGTGCTCTTGTGGAACATCTTGGACATGTTCCTTATAGGTATAGATTTCTAACACTTTCTTTGATACTGTAGCTGTTGTTTACTTTGTTTGTAATGATTTTGTTGGCATACAGGGATAGCAAGCTTACAAGATTGCTTTGTGATTCATTGGGTGGAAGGACCAAAACATGTATCATTGCGACTGTGTCACCTACTGTTCACTGTCTTGAGGAAACACTAAGTACTTTGGATTATGCCCATAAAGCAAAAAATATAAAGAATAAGCCAGAGGTTTGTTGTTTATGATTCTCTATCACGATCAGGTGTATTTAGTTCAGCTTATTTTATTTTTTATTTTATTATTATTATTATTATTATTATTATTATTATTATTATTATTATTATTATTATTATTATTATTATTATTATTATTATCTCATTCTCATCTATTCTGTATGATAATTCATAATTAGAAGATGTTTTAATGTTAGATGGTTAAATCTGTATGAGCCTTATGGTTATTCCATTAATCTTCCATTTAGATGTAGAGATGTCTAAATAAGCGTTTGTGGTACTTGAAACTCATGGAAAAGACTATTAGATGTCTTTGATATCTGCATTATATCTTGCAATGAATCCTTTTATTTCGACAATTGTTTCTATAACTTGTACTGTTTTATTCTCAATATTAAATATTAATTAACTATTTTCCTTTTTTGTTTCATTTATGTATTATTTCCTGGTAAATCAAAAGATGATGAAATCAACTCTTATCAAGGACCTTTACGGAGAAATTGATTGGCTTAAAGCAGGTAATGTATGCTACCTGTTCTGCAGTTTGATTACTCATATGCTATTCTTCTTGCATTGCACATTTAGTTGTAAAAAAATGGTTTTTTTTAAGAGGTTTATGCTGCGCGGGAGAAAAGTGAAGTTTATATTCAAAAGGAACGTTATTATCAAGAGGAGAGTGAAAGAAAGGTATTTATTCAACCCTATTTTACAGTTTCACGATTAACAACGGCAGGTGACAGTACTCTTGCCTAGAGTTTTCTTCTCTGACGCAATCTTGACCAGGGATTATCTGACACTTTGCTAGTTTCTCATATTTTTGGATTTCTCGAGCATAGATTTGTTTATGTTTGTTCTATTTTTGTTCTATGTTTACGGATCACAGATTGGTAATATCCTGTGGCAGGGTATCAACCCCGGACCTGTGATACATATGCCCAATTTCTTACATCTATGTTAGCTGTCATTGCCTTAACTAGAGATTTATATAGCAAGTTAGCAATGAAAGTTATTATTCTTGAACCTTGAAATAGCTTATATGCAGTTCGGGTAGTGGTTGATCAAATGAAAATAATCTTGTCCTTTTTGTTTAGTTGACATTTGTATAATCATCACTAAAATAATCCCATTTCCCATACAACTTTATTTAGCTCTTTCTTTATACTGTATCATTTTCTTTATGATTTTCCTGTTTCCTTGTTTAGTGAATACTGAATGTCTGTCATTTCGTTTATCTATTTGATAAATCTGGAAGAGGTAACTTTGCTTCTTTATGCTCACCTCTTTGCATAAATGTACTTTCTTTTTCTTTGGTAGGCAATGGCTGATCAGATAGAGCAGATGGGAATTACATTAGAAATGAATCTAAAGGTTAGACTGCTTATTTAAATGTTTTTTTTCTATGATGCTACGAGTTATGTGAAATCATTTCAGTGACTGTATTTTCCTCGTTTTGTTCACAGCAAATTGAAGATTTGCAAGAAAAGTATAACACTCAGCTTCAAGAGTCCTCAGATTTAAGTTGTAAACTTGATGCCACCGAGGTAAGTTAATTGATCATTATCATGTATACATTTTGTGAAATCATATATAGAATTGTAATCCAAGGCTGAGTAATATAAGTATATGATTATGGTGAACTGGCAGACTTGTTTGAAATTTTGTGAAATATGCAGAAATATTTACAGAAAACCAGAAAGTCATTAGCTTATATAGAAGAAGAATTGAGGAAATGTTAGTATGCTTTGAAAGAGAAAGACTTTGTTATATCTGAACAATGGAAAACAGGTCTGGTATAGTTTGTTTCTACTATATTGCAGAAGGGTATGCTAGTCATTCTCACCCTAGTGAATTTTTGAAAACAGAAAATGTTTTGCCTCATCAAGCTTGCATTCTTCAGTTTGATTTGGATAAGTCTCTCAGGGATAATTCTCCGTTATTATCAAAAATAGGTAATTTAACTATTTGTAATCAACATGCCTAATCCACCATTTCTTCCTCTTCAACAAATTGTTGTTTTTCTAAGAGCCTTGTGCGTGGATGTGATACCGTTGTAGTTTATTAGAATGATATTTGTAATCAACATGCCTAATCCACCATTTGTTATGTTTGTTGTAGTTTATGAAAATGATATTTGGAAATATATTTTGGTCTTGTTATTCATCTGCACTACTAACTACTCAAGGGTATACCATTGTACGCCAAGCTAACTAGTCTATTATGACTCTTATGCAGGTGGCATATTGTGACAGTTACTATAGATGCCGAATTAGGTGAAACTACTTGCTATTTAGATGGTGGCTTTGATGGATATCAGACTGGGTTACCATTGCATTTGGGTAGTGGCATATGGGAACAAGAAACAGAAGTTTGGATTGGCATTAGACCACCAACAAATTTGGATGCATTTGGAAGATCAGATAGTGAAGTAGTGGATCCAAAGATGCATATAATGGATGCTTTCTTATGGGGAAGGTGTTTGTCTTAAGATGAAATTTTGGCTCTTCATGCTGCTACAGCTCAGCTGAGTATAGCACAATTGATCTCCCAGAAGATGGATGGCGGTGGGGTGATTCACCTTCCAGAGCATGTGTTTTTGAAGTTGTATTTCATGTCTCTGAATACTTCATACTTACCTTTTTTCAAATTTTTTATTTATGCGCATTAAAAAATTTCATGTACAGTTCTGCATATTTTTGTTGCTTCCTTTAACTATTTTTACCCTTATGCAGGTGGATGAGTGGGACAGTGATCCTGCGGATGTTGACTTGTATGATAGAGATGATGTTGACTGGGATGGACAATATTCAAGTGGAAGAAAAAGAAGATCTGAGCATGAGGCCGTGGCAATTGATGTTAATTCTTTTGCTAGAAGATTTAGGAAACCGATAATGGAAACACAAGAAGAAATCAACCAACGGATGCTTTCAATTGAAATGCCAGTTAAGGAAGCTCTCTTTGCAAGAGGTGAAACACATTTCACTGATCAAGAGTTTCCTCCTGGTGATCAATCTTTGTTTGTCGATCCTCAAAACCCCCCTTCAAAATTACAAGTAATATGCAGCTGAGACTATTGCCAAGTTGCAAGCAGAAATACGGGAGATGCGTACTGTAAGAGAGTTAAGAAATGTTTAAGTGTAATACATTATCTTTATTATTTGATAGATTTTGTGACTTGATGTAATACATTATCTTATTAATTACATTACTTTGCCTCATTTCATTGAAATGTTTAAGTTTGGCACATTTAGATTTTTATTTTCTAGAAATAAAACTTATAAGATGTTATAAAAAGTCATTTGATAGCAAAAAAAGTATAAAAAAATAGTCAACTTACAATAGCGTTTTTAAAACGCTATAAATACTATAAATAGTCAACTTACAATAGCATTTTTAAAACGCCATAATAGACTTACTATAGCGTTTCTGGAATGCTATAATAGTCAACTTACAATAGCGTTTTTAAAACGCTATAATAGACTTACTATAGCATTTCTGAAACGCTATAAATAATGTTACTATAGCGTTTCTGAAATGCTATAATAGTCAGCTTACAATAGCGTTTTTAAAACGCTATAATAGACCCTGTATCTATTATAGCTCCGGCAGACACAGCGTTTGCTAAAACGCTATGGTAGCCTACCATAGCATTTTTGAAACGCTATGGTAGCCTACCATAGCATTTTTGAAACGCTATTAATGACCTTGTTTCTTGCAGTGTTGGGCCTGTGACAACTTAGATGTCTGCGTTTGGAATCAAGCAATCTATGGTTGGGCAACTGACTTGGAGGCTGAACATTGACTAGGCTGACCCTAGGCTATATCATGGTTAGGCCTGCTTGAAATCCTGCTGAGACCTTTCCGTATTAGAGTTGACATGTGCCACGTGGACGGCTGCAATCGAATGATTGTTTGATGTCTCATCACTTACTCCCCCCTTAGTTAGTGCGGTTGCATGCATGCCCATTAACTATCTAAATGGGGACTTGCATGGAGCGTGGGTAACCGAGTTCAACGCCCCTTTATTTCCGCATAGTGTTTAATGTCGATGCGACTATTGGGTGATCGTCTTCCACAAATGTTGTGACTATATAAGCGTGGTTTGGCTGGATGAAATTTTATTTTGTATTTGCAGAGTTTCACTTCCTATTTCCCAAATGCAGTTCATTGAAAATGTTCTTCTACCCTGACTTCTCTAGGTGTTGGGGAAGAGCACCCATTTGTGAGGTATCTAAATATCCTGATTTTTGTAGAGTCCCAATAGGATTTGCACTTTGGGAGAACTCAGTGGTTTGAGTGAGCTTCTAATTGCTATTCGAAGGCTTCTAAATTTACTTTTACATTGTGAAGAAGAAGTCGAGGGTACCTCCTTGGTCCTGAGTTTGTCATCCAACATGAAGTGTGACTGTAATTTCTTTCACGACCTTTGGGAGATAGCACCAACAACTTTCTCTACCACAAAGTGGTTGGTCTTGCAACTTCTTATTTAGCCGCACCTTTGGCATTTGCTCCAAGAGACAGATTGGCGGAACGGGTCCTCAGTATGTGTTCTGGTAGATCTTCGCTTGCACTATCCTTTCGACCAAGCTCAGATCCTTGTACTGTGTAAACCTTCGATTTGAGCAGCCAGTTAAGCTTTGTAACAACTCTTTATTTAATCAATAGAGCTTTTTTTTGCTTGTACGCGTGTTTCTTCTTTGGTAATATGTTTGATCTTACTAGGCACAACATATTAGCCTTGGTTACGTTGATCTAGGAGGACAAGACTTAAACTGTGAAAAGTCAGCTTCATCTAGATGGACGGGCCTTTGTCTTATAAGATAGCTTAATCCTGAGTATCAATTAGGCTGACTCGATCCGAAAAGAGGATGTAAGTTACGCATCACCTTTTTCCAATCAGCTTAAACCTCATAATGAGATAACTAAATAGGAGTTAAGTTGTAGAGAAGCATTTTCGTCTGAGCTAACCAGGTTTGCCGATGCAGGTTGACCACTTCCTGAGTAGGAGTTGGGCTTGCTGAGACAGTCTCACTTAACTGAACATGATCTAAGTATTAGAGTAACCGTCTTGGACCGAACAAACTTGAATTCATAAGATAGCGCGCCTTAACCCTAAACAGGACTTGAGTATAAAAGATATCATCTTGGTCCGAGCGGACTAGATTTCATAAGATAACTCGACTTAATCCTAAAGGACCTTGGTAATCGGGGGGTCATTCTGGTCTACACGACCAAGTGTATAGTGGCAGTGAGCCGTCGCAGAACTAGATTCGGTCTGCTATACAACACCGTGGTTCCTTAGGCAGACAAGTTCACTTAGGCGTGGCGAGTTCTCGACATCCTTTAGAACTAAACTCGGCCATTGTGTGGCATTATGGTCCCCTTGGTCAGACCAGGTTATTCGAGCATGGTGAGCTGTCGCCAGACTGGACTCGGTCCGCTATGCATCACCATGGTTCCTTAGGTGGAGTAGGTCAATTTGGCGTGGCGAGTTGTCGACATTCTGAATAAGACTAGACTCGGCCACTGTGTGCCATTGTGGTCCCATTGGTCGGACCTGGTTGTTCAAGCGCAGTGAGCTGTCGAGATACTAGACTCAATCCACTGTGTATCACCGTGGTTCCTTAAAAGGACTAGGTCACTTAGGAATGGCGAGTTGTCGACTTCCTAAATAGGACTAGACTCGACCGTTGTGCGCCATTATGGTCCCCTTGCTCAAACCAGGTTTTTCGAGCGCACTTAGCCTTTGCGAGACTAGACTCGGTCCACTTTGCAGCACCATGGTTCCTTAAGTGGACTAGGTCACTTGGGGGGGACGAGTTATCGACATCCTGAATAGGACTAGAATCGGCCGATGTGCAACATTTGGTCCCTTTGGATGAACTAGGTTGTTTTAGCATGGTGAGCTGTCATGAGACTGGACTTAGTGCGCTATGCAACACCATGGTTACTTAGGCTGACTGGGTCACTTAGGCGCAACGAGTTGTCAACATCTTAAATAGAACTAGACTCAGTTGTTGTGCACCTTTATTCTCCTTGGTCAGACCAAGTTGTTCGAGCGTGGTGAGTTGTTGTGAGACTGGACTTGGTCCGTTGTGCGTCGTTTTGGTCCTTAGTCGGACTAGGCTTGTTTTTTTGTGGTATAGTACGCCTTAAGGATGCCCGGAAGCTTAGAGACCCGAAGTCCTTTATTTGCTTCGAGATTCATCTTGATTGCTTCCAGGATCGTTTGGTTTGTGACTTTCGCGTGTCCATTAGCCTGGCACTGAATATTGGTGATTGATGATCAGGTTGGCACAAAGTTTTTTGCCTCCATCTCGTTTTAGTCACGCATATCTCATCTCATCTCATCCTCATCACGCCCTCTGATCCTTCTCCTTTGATCATGAACAACCTCCATCACGTCACTATCCATCTCGTCCTTTGTTCTCCATCTCAATCAAAGGATTGCAGACTTTTCCTCCCTCTTTGGTGTGACAACCAGCCACCAAGCCCTATCCTCTTCATCTCGCCATCACCGATCACCCATCTTGACACCATCTCACCCTCTTTGTTCCCTGGAATTGTCACGCCATCTTCTGATTAGTTCTCCCTCTCTCCCTAAAAGACCACCTCACATGTTCTTTCATGACACCTCTCATCACCATCTCTTCTTCTATCTTCCATCACAAAATAGAAACAATCATCATTATCCATCCATTTGATCTTCGCTCTTCCTCCATTGCGATCTCCCTTCACTGTCCCGCCAGCCACGATTGCAGTCACCATTTGCCATTTCGATTTCCCACCTCACAGTCACCACGCTTACAATCTCTCTTGCAGTTCCTACTCACATCACACAAAAGGTTTGTTGCAGCAACAATTTGTGAGAAAAAGAAGTTTTGGAGGGAATAATGATATTCACACGCCAACTTTTTGTCTGTACCACCACAAAGCATCTGCATCCTTTTGTGAAACGCGTTCGTGAGGAGCGCTAATGGAGTTAGCTTGCATTGCCACCACAACCACCACCACCATGATCTTCTAAACCCTATGCTAATGCGTAGATGATTCCTAAGGATTAGAAGGATTTTATCTTGTCTTTTACTGTTCTTCAATGCATTTTATGGTTTAACATTGGTTTGATTTGTGAACAAACACATATTACTTTCACCATGTATTTCATGCATCCATGGTAGTTAGAATTATTCTATGTTTTTCTTTAATCATGTTTTATTCAAATTAGTTAAACATGTGATTAGTTGTGCCTTAAACAGACGATTAATGCTAGGGGTTTGCTCATTTGCTAAAATAAATCCACTACATTGCTAGGGGACAATAATTGACATTAGTATAATTTTATGAGAAAATGACTTATAAGGCCTCATTTTTATAATTGTACACCACATAAGACCCTAACAATTGAAAATGCATCAAAATGCCTACTTTTTGTAATTTAAGACTATTAAAGGCCACAAACCTAAACCATGGCTAAAACAAATGTAAAAAGACAAATATACCAATATTCCTGGACATATTAATGCAATGTTGTTATTTGTCTATTCAAATTCAAGTTACAATGAAACAAGTGAAATAAGCAATCTTTTTACTCAATTTGATATTTTTA
Organism: Berberis vulgaris; assembly: GCA_963556465.1. Taxonomy (NCBI): domain Eukaryota; kingdom Viridiplantae; phylum Streptophyta; class Magnoliopsida; order Ranunculales; family Berberidaceae; genus Berberis; species Berberis vulgaris. Next base: position 65,576,446 of record OY747131.1, on the reverse strand, counting down.
TTCAAATTGTTTCATGTCCCTCAAACACAATTGATCAATTCTTGCTCGATAATCTGGAAGTAAAAAATTGAAAAATAAAAATAAACAATCAAGAAGTAAGCTTATGATTGGTTTTAAAAAAGTGAATAAATTTTGAAAATTGATCACTTAAAGGGTAAGAATGTATTTCTAGTTATTTTTTAAACCATGTATTGGGTTTGTGGCTTTTAGAATCTTTAGTTATAAAAAATATTATTTTCAATTTTTAGAGTATGATGTGGTCTATAATTATAAAAATTGGCCTTGTAAGTATTTTTCCGTAATTTTATTAACTTGATGGATGATTCGAAAACCTTAGCATCTATCTCTTTGACTCTCAAACTCAATTTTTAATCGCTTTTTTTTTGTCTTCCATTAGTTTAAAATTTTTCGATTGTTGTAACCCCCTTTCAAATTGGTTTGAATAGATTGTAGAATTCAATTGTGTCTTCAATCCTCGTGGGATCGACCTGTATTTCTCATTGTTTACTAGTTAGACAATCGTGCACTTGCGGGATAATAATCAGGTTAGATTAGCCTATTAATTTAGATTAGTAACATATGCATCAAGTTTTTGGCGCCATTGTTATGGCTTGTAATGATACAATCAAAGTCTAAAGTTTCGTTATACTAGTTTATAGATTATATATAATTTTATTTGTTTAGGGAACAGTGTTAGGATTTTCTTGCTTATTTGTTTTATGTGTCACTAGTTTCAGTTTTAGTTTATTTTTTTGTATTTGTTTTGCTGACAAGCATACACATAAGAGCTCAAGTGGGAACAAAGTGAATAGTACAGGTCGTGAAACACAAACGAAAAAGAAAAATATCAAAGCAAAAATATACAAAAAAGAAAAATATAGATGTTGATTGCACTGTGATTCTTGTTTTCATGTTGCGATTCACGACAACACTATCAGAAGTCGCCAAGATGTCAGGTGGATAGTGTTTTTGATCGATGGAAAGTTGACTTCTGGCTGGCGACGCAAGTAACCCTAAAGATGTTCACGCTGGAGGTAACTTCTCCAGACCGCATCTGCATGCCGTTTTTGTTGTGATCACTTGTGTCTTGGTTGTTTTAGGTAGTATTGCATGCAAATTTGAATAGTGGCGGGATTGATTCGCAACTTTCGTGCCATCTCCCACGGATAGGTTAACCACCATCTATTTTAGGTTAGGAACCTAAGCCTTCATTATTTAAAATTTGTAACAAGATTGTCTACGACAGGTTTGACGCTCATAGGATCCCTCTTTGGAAGTTTGAAAGCTTAAAGTAGTCAACTGAAGGAACATATCCTATTTTAGAATATTTCTTGAACTGGCATTTCACTCTGAGCTGAAAAGTGAAAAAAGGTAGGAGCAATTTCGTAGTGGCGGATTGATAGGAAATTATTGTGCCTCTCTCATGGTTAGTGAAATTAAATTGAATTTCAGCTTTGCAATAGTAACAAAATTCTAGGATTGTCTGCTATTCATATTTTTTGCGCATCATTGAGGTGTCGTTTAGGGTTTCATTGTTTTAATTTTGTTAAGAGTTAGACCATCTTCATATAAGGGTTAGGCTTGCATTAAAAAAAAAACAAAAACTTGAACTCTGTTGAGGAGTGTTGGCTAGTTTATATTGATTTTCGAGGTCTATCAATTTATTGTGTTATGTATGTGCATTATCAATTTCTCATGATAAGCCCACAGTTCTTATATTTTTGAGCTTTCATTGGCGGATTATCTCTTCGAAATTGGTAAAAACTTTACCATGATAATATCACTCTAACCCTCATATTTTCTATTTCTTTCATTTGTCATGATTCTTCTTATTATACATTGACGACAATGTTTGGGGGTAAAATTTATGATTTTTTATGCAGTTTTTAAATTTTTTGAACTTAAATGCATTTCACAACTTTATCGATTAATTATTGTATTCTACTTAGTCTCCATTGAATACATACATGATTATGGTAATTTAAAAAAAAAATGATATGAAAATGCATTCAAAATTCGAATTCCCTTCCAATAAATAGAATATGCTTTTAAATTTGAGAAAATAAATGCTATCACTTGTCATATTGATATATTAATAGCAAGACATAAGGTTGGATATTATCTTTAAGTTAAATATACTTCATGAGTTTTTCAACTCGACTATTCTTGCACTATAAGCCAAGTTAGCACAATATGAAGTTGACGAGTGAAATATTTACTAGAAAAGCCTTAGAATAATATTGGAGACCTAACCCTTGTGAGTTTTGAGCCATTCAATTTTTCTTGAGGGTTATTTAATAAAATCTGTTTTTTCTTGCGTCCGCATTATCTCGTTGTTGATCTCATTATTTTTGTTCTCTTATTGATTGCTTTGAGAATGACATTAAAATTGAATCATTACACTAAAACTTCGTGGTTTATTTAGTTGAGATGTCATAATATCACTAGAGTTTAAGAAGTTATATAGGCATTTTTCTTTGAACCGTTCTTTACCGTTTTAGCCTACCCGTTAATAAATGTAAGTTTGTAATCTTTTGAGTCTTTTAATAACCTTTTCTTTGCTAACCCCGTCCTCTTACCTACTCCAACTATGGAGTAATACCCATATTATTTTTATCATTACCAAATTTTTCTAGGAATGTGTATGATTACATATATGTTTGGAATGGGAAAACAGAAAGAGATGAAACTAGATATTCCATGAACCCTAAAGCGGAAAGCATGTCACCGTAAATAATAATAAAAACAGAGAAAAAATGATTGATGCTTCAAAAAAAATGAAGAATAATTTGGTAGGAAGAAAATGTAATGGTGTACAACATTGGCCCCATGTGTTTATTAAATGGTGTATCCATTCTCAGAAGTTTTTGTATACCCTTTTCGTTCTCGTTAGCCATAATCCAAGCCTCATTACTACCTAATAAAGACCTAATTGATCTTAAGTAAAGGTTTGGTTCGTAGATATGGAGATTGAGTAGACAAGAACTATGGTGTTTAAGTCAACATTCTCAAAAGTAATTGATATTCCTATCCATGATATCATACTCATTTCATTCTTTGAAAAATATATTTTTAATGATAATTATATGTAAGATGCTTGTGTTTCCATAATTTACTCTTTTCCTCATATATAAATTGTGTGACAAATACTCAATCTCTGAGTGCTTTATTTCTGAGGGACATCAGATATTTGTAGCCTAAGCATATCTTCTAAAGGCTATTTAGTCATGTCTTTACTGTGAAATGGAGAGTTATGTTGATAAGGCTATGCACACATACACTTTGAGATTAGAATGATGAAACTTATATAACCTTTGGACATTATTAAATTGTTGTCAAAATCTGTTGATATACTATTGTGACAATGTTAGTTGTTTTTCTTAAAACTTTTGGCAATTAGATAATTACTCTGAGGAAAATAAAGGAGTATGACCATGTTTTTGCAATTTTATTTAGAAAGTAGGTTTTCTTTTATAGAGTCAATAAACTTTATGGGGTAACAATTATGGAAACCCTCACGATACTATAACTCGTCCACTAGAGGTAATCTAGGGATTCAAAGCCTTATTGCACGTTAAAGTAAATGCAATTAATGATTCCTACGAAAGTGAGTTAGGATTTTATTTTATTTTTGCTCGAGGACTAGCAAAATATAGGTTTGGGGGTATTTGATATTTACATAATTATTACATAAAATATATTCTAATTTGTATTTGTTAGTGTTTTGAATATTACATTTAATTCTAATTATTTCGTTTCATGTTTTTGTAGGAATTGGAGCTTAAACGATGAAATTGCTTTAGCACGACAAATTAGTAAGAAAAAACCCAAAGTGATGGTTCCGGTGAAATTGAAATGTTCTACAACAATGGAAATCCAAAACCCAAACCCATCTTAACCTAAGCCCAAGCCTAACCTAACAGGAGGGCTCTTTCCCACGTAGCCACCGGCCAACACCCAATCAACATCCTTTCTCTTCTTCTACTTCTCCATCTTGCACAGCCACCATCACCCACCTTGTCATCAGCTCTTTCTCGCTCGCTAGAAGGAAGCAACACCACCTCTCGCTTGTCTCTATTTTTCCTCCCACCCAAACACATCTCTGTTCCATCTCGATTTCTCACCATCACCTCCACCTCTCGCTTCCATCACGAACATACCTCATCGTCTCTGTCACGCTTTGTTTCTCATTTGTGGAGAAGGCCTTGTGGAGTCCTTCATCTAGGGCTAACTTCTCCTGGAACTCTATGAGTCTGTCAGAGTTGTCTGTTGCGAACGACGCCTTCTTGGCTAGAGTGTCGGCTTCCTCATTGTTTGTCTTGGAACAATGGAAAAGTAGAATTCTCTTGAACCCTTCTTGGCGGAGTAGAATTCTCTTGAACCCTTTTTTTCCAAGACCATGTTTTCCAACCAATCTAGGTAGCTTGACTCCCTTATCATGTCAGCGTTCAGTGGCCTTTGTACTTCCTCGATAATGGTTTGGTTGCGCTCAAGCACCGCTAGCCTCCTTCTTTTACGGGGTTTAGGTCTGGATTGACTGCCAATCAATCTGTAATTATGGAGAGGTCAATTCCAACATGTCTTTCATTATCCAGGTGAAGACATCCTGATTTTCATTTAAAAACGCGACTAGTTGGTATGCCAGCCTTCTGTTAAGGTTGGAGCCTATCTGGTCGGCTTTGGTATTAGTCGGATTGTCTGGGTATATGGTGACGACCTCTTCCACTGGTTCCCTAGTGTTTGGCCTTCCTCGCGAACCTCTATGTCTAGATCCCTTTGTTCGGACTACTGTGACTCGTCTCCTGGTTGCCTGGTGATGCAGGACGATCCGAGTCATATGATGCTGAGCTGTCAGATAGCACGTTATTAGCACTAAAATATCTTGAATTAGCATATCAGCGCAAGTATGGCAGGAAATCATGATTCTATTTCTATCTATTTCTAATTTGGCAGTTTTGGGTGTGTTTTAGTATTTTGGCCATAACTTTGGCTACGAGTATTAGAATCGCGCAAACGACCCCAATTCGGAAAACTCTTTTCAACGCGCGTGTCGTGGTCAACGAGCTATGCTCGTTGCACATATTTTCAAGGACAAATTCCACCATTTTCCCTTCTGAATCCACAAATTTAGTAGTTTATTTCCCTTTATAGTAATATTTCAATTATTGTTTAGGAAGTGATTCTGAACCCAATTTGGCCCAGATTTATGGCAGTTTATTTCTTTTATTACGTATTTTGTTTTAGCATGATTATTGAGGTTTTGCTAATTTTGGTAAAATTCTAATAATCACGAGTTTTAGCTATAAAGCCCGACTTGTGGGCTGATTTTAGATATACCTTTGATTTGAGTAATTTAATTAAACATTAGAGCTATTTCTGTGTGTTTTGGGCTATCATCTTGGGTTCTTCCCTGTCAATTATCTGTTGCTATTAGCCTGTAGAATAATCGTTATTCTGCCCGGTGTCAATTGGTATTAGAGCTTCAACATCTTCTTGGGGTGAGATTTTATCGATTTCTATGGCTGGTGGTCGTGGTTGTCGCGGGCAGGATTCGAATTAGGAAGCCCCTCACCCTGATCGTAGCGTTCAGGATGTGATGATTGAGGATTTAAAGAGGCAAGTTGCAAAGCTAACCCAGCGTCTGACGACCGCAGGATTTCGGTAATCATGATATGGAAGATCACGATTCTGATTCCAGTTTAAAAAACCCATATTACAATCGTGCTCGATTCTGGGAGCGCCGTGGTCGGGAGGATCGTCATGGAAATCTCGGTTTCAAGGTAGATCTACCTGAGTTTTCTGGGACTTTACAGGCCGAAGGATTCGTGGATTGGTTGAATGAAGTAGAGCGTTTTTTTAGTATAAAGAAGTTCCAGATCATGTAAAGTGAAATTGGTTGCCATCAAACTCAAAGGCAGAGCATCTGCGTGGTGGAAGCAGTTGAAGCGATCACGCGACAGGCAGGGCCAGGCCAAAATCACTGATTGGGAAAAGATGAAGGGTCACTTCCTTCCTTTTGGCTACACTCAAACTTTGTTTCAACGACTTCATTCATTGAGGCAAGGCACGAGATTAGTTGATGATTACACTGAGGAGTTATATCAATTAGTAGCCCGTAATGACTTATCTGAGACAGAAGAGCAGATAGTGGCACGATATTTGGGAGGTTACGACAACCCCTACAGGATGTCCTCAGCCTTCACTCACTGTGGACCGTTTTTGAAGCCTACTAGCGTGCACTGGCTGTGGAAAAATAGCAGAACAGGAGGTCTATGATTAGAAGTGATCAAAGCAGTCGGCTAGTTCGCCCTCAAGAATCCCGTCCTACCCAACAGCCACCACAGAGTAACTCTACTATTAGATGTTTTAGATGTGGTGAACAGGGACATAGAGCGACTGATTGCAGGAACCTTCTATCCAGAAGGGCCACAATCTCCTGATTGAGGAAGACGTTGTAGACGAAATTGAGGAATTTGGAGAGCCTGTGTATGACGATGATGAAGATGGAGATGTGCTATATGGAGATGGCCATGAGACTTTGGTTGTTCGTAAGAGTCTACTGACTCCAAAGGATGATTCAGGGGACGATTGGTTAAGAACCAATATTTTCCACACGACATGCACAGTTGCAGATAAAGTCTGCAAGATGATCATTGACAGTGGCAATTGTAAAAACGTCGTGTCTGAAGAGGTTGTCCAGAAATTGCAGTTGAAGACATATCGTCATCCCAAGCTGTACAAATTATCATGGCTGAATAAAGACAGTGAGGTAACAGTAGATAGGTGATGCCTAGTGTCTTTTTCGATTGGCAGGAAATATTTTGATAATGCTTGGTGTGATGTTGTATCTATGGATGCTTGTCATGTATTGTTAGGCAGACATTGGCAGTATGATCGCAGTGTTATTCATGATGGGCGAAAAAATACATATTCCCTTAGCATTAAAGGGAAGAAGATTGTGTTGGCACCTCGTTGGGAAGGAACCACTCCTACCCCGGTAGCCAATAATACTAACCTTCTTTCTAGGTTCGGGTTTTTAGTTGAGATTGATCGTGGAGATGTGGTCTATGCTTTGTTACCTTGTGGGAATAGTGCAGCCAATGTGAATTCAGATTTGCCAGCAGAGGTGCAGGAGCTTCTTACAGAGTTTTCTGACCCGATGCTAGAGGATCTTTCTCCTGGGGTGCCGCCTATGCGGGATATTCAGCATTAGATTGACCTTGTTCTAGGGTCCAGTTTGCCTAATCGACTGGCTTATCGCCTCAGTCCTAAGGAATTTGAAGAGTTGTAGCAACAGGTGGTAGAGTTGTTGGAGAGGGGCTACATCCGTGAGAGTATGAGCCCATGTGCAGTACCTGTTTTGCTAGTGCCAAAAAAAGATGGCTCTTGGCGTATCTGTATTGATAACAGGGCAATCAACAGGATTACAGTGAAATACAGGTTTCCAATTCCCTGCCTGGATGATATGTTAGACCAGCTGTCCAGATCTAAGGTTTTCTTAAAAATTGACCTTAAAAGCAGATACCACCAGATCAGAATAAGGCCTGGAAATGAGTGGAAGACAGCGTTTAAGACGCATCATGGGTTGTATGAGTAGATGGTCATGCCTTTTGGTCTGTCCAATACGCCCAGTACATTTATGAGATTTATGCATCAAGTTTTACGGCCTTTCATGGGGAAATTTGTTGTAGTTTACTTCGATGATATCCTCATTTATAGTCTGACATAGGCGTCACATTTTGATCACCTTCGTGCTGTTTTTGATAAGTTGAGGACGGAGCGCTTGTTCGTCAATCAGAAGAAGTGTTCTTTCTTCACTACTTCTGTTACTTTTCTTGGTTTTGTTGTGTTTACTGATGGTGTTCATGCAGATCATTCGAAAATAGATGTGGTCTTGGAGTGGCCCAAACCAAAGACCTTACATGTGTCAGAAGTTTCCATGGATTGGCGTCCTTCTACCGTCAGTTCATCAGAAACTTCAGCACTCTGATTGCTCCTATCACAGAGTGCCTCAAGGAACGTGATTTCCAGTGGTCCGAGGAGGCGGATGCCAGTTTTCAACTGGTCAACCAGAAGATGACAGAAGCACCAGTTTAGGCACTTCTTGATTTTGAAAAGGTGTTTGAGGTTAATTGTGATGCATCTGGGGTTGGCATTGGTGGTGTTCTGAGTCAGGAAGAGCGCCAAATAGCATTTTTCAGTGAGAAGCTATCAGGATCAAAGAAGAGTTATTCCACCTATGATCTGGAGTTTTATATCATAGTTCAGTCTCTGAAGCATTGGCGTCACTACCTAGTACAGAGGGAGTTTATTCTTGTCACTGATCATGAGGCCCTGAAGTACATCAATTGGCAACACAATCTAAGTCGATGGCATGCCAAGTGGGTGGCGTACTTGCAGGAGTTCACGTTTACGCTGAGGCACCAAGCAGGGAGTTTGAACCGTGTCGCAGATGCACTGAGCCGATGTATGCTAAACCAGCTGTCCGGATCTAAGGTTTTCTCAAAATTTGACCTTAAAAGCGGATACCACTAGAGCACTAGAGTTACTCCTCACCACCATGAGCACTAGAGTTGAAAGATTTGAGGCTTTCTCTGATATGTATGTTGCAGATCCTTCCTTCGAAAGGATAATTCAGGAGGTAACTGATGGTCAACGACATGACTTTATTTTGCATAATGGTTATCTGTTTCGTGGATTACAATTGTGCATTCCAGATTGTTCACTAAGGCAGCAGATTATTCCTGAACTTCATAATGAGGGTCACTTTGGGTGAGATAAGATGTTGGCCTTGATCTCTTCTTCCTATTATTGGCCCAAATTGACCAGTGATGTGGCTCATTATATTGAGCGTTGTTATGTGTGTCAGCGGTCCAAAGCAGTTCTCACTAATGCGAGATTGTACACACCTTTACCTGTATCTGAGGCCCCTTGGTTTGATGTCAGTATGGACTTTGTGTTGGGCTTACCCTGGACCCAACGGGCCTGGGATTCTATTTTGGTTGTGGTTGACAGGTTTTCCAAGATGGCCCATTTTGTAGCTTGCAGAAAAATAATGGATGTTGCCTGGATCGCCCATCTTTATTTCAGGGAGATTGTGCGTTTACATGGTGTTCCCCAATCCATTACTTCTTATCGTGAAACCAAGTTCATGAGTCATTTTTGGTGGAGTTTATGGGAGAAACATGGGACGAACTTGAATTTTAGCAGCGCCTACCACCCCCAGACGGATGGACAGACCAAGGTGGTAAACCGCAGTTTGGGGAACCTTTTGAGGAGTTTGGCAGGCACTAAACCAAAATAGTGGGATTTGGCGTTACCTCATGCAGAATTTTCCTATATTAGGTCGAAGAATAGAACCACAGGAATGAGCGCATTTGAGATTGTCTATGGCCAGAATCCATCCGGGGTGCTCGACTTAGCCCCTATTCCACGTGTGGGTCGTTTGAGTCCCAAGGCAGATGCGTTGGCAAAACATCTTCGGGGTATCCATGAGCAGGTGAAGCTGGCCATTCACGAGAGTAATTCCAAGTACAAGGATCAAGCCGACAGTCACCGTCGTCAGGTACTTTTTGATGTTGGTGATTTTGTTTGGGCAATATTAACCCGTGATCGTTTTCCTGTTGGAGAATATAATAAGCTTAAGGAGCGGAAGATTGGACCTTGTGAGATCTTGCAGAAGATCAATGATAATGCCTACAGACTGCACCTCCCTAGTCATTTGAGGACTTCTGATGTTTTTATAAATGTAAAGCACCTGAGTCCTTGTTTTGCAGATCCCGATGATGCTATTGTGAACTCGAGGACGAGTTCTTTCCAACCTGGGGCAACTGATGCAAGAGGATCCAAGTCAGATGATGCTGAGTTGTCTGATGGCACGTTATTAGCACTAAGATATCTTGAATTAGCAGATCAGCGCAAGGATGGCAAGAAATCATGATTCTATTTCTATCTATTTCTAATTTGTCAGTTTTGGGTGCGTTTTAGTATTTTGGCCATAACTTTGGCTACGAGTATCAGAATCGCGCAAACGACCCCAATTCGGAAAGCTCTTTTTAACGCGCATGTTGTGGTCAATGAGATACACTCATTGCACATATTTTCGAGGACAAATTCCACCGTTTTCCCTTCTGAATCCACAAATTTAGTAGTTTATTTCCCTTTATAGTAATATTTCAATTATTGTTTAGGAAGTGATTCTGAACCCAATTTGAGCCAGATTTCTGGCAGTTTATTTCTTTTATTACGTATTTTGTTTTAGCATGATTATTGGAGTTTTTCTAATTTTGGTAAAATTCTAATAATCACGAGTTTTAGCTATAAAGCCCGGCTTGTGGGCTGATTTTAGATATACCTTTTATTTGAGTAATTTGATTATACATTAGAGCTATTTCTCTGTGTTTTGGGCTATGATCTTGTGTTCTTCCCTGTCGATTATCTGTTGCTATTAGCCTGCAGAATAATCGTTATTCTGCCCGGAGTCACTTGGCTACAGCTTAATGACATTCTAGAGCAGCAATCTGGTCTCCTCTAATTGTTCCTACTTTTCCATTCATAGGGTATTTGAGACACTGGTGTTGCATGGAGACTACCGCCTCCATGCTTGCAGCCAAGGTTGGGTCAGGATCACATTGTGCTCGGAGGTGGCTTCTACGACCGATAATTTTGTCATCAGGATCAAATGATCAAAAAAAAAGTAAGTTGCTTCATTTTATCCCTAATAACTCCTATTATCGACCAACAAATCCCTTAACATTTCGCCTCTCCTTGACTAAAATCTTGGGTCTGCTGCTACTGCTTCAATCACATATTCAAGAAAGAAACTAGTAGAAAAAATGAAAAATAGAAGTATGGTATAAAACATGGTTCGAGTTTGTTTCATATGCAATGCACGTGTCTAACTAGATGCTCAAGTAACAATTCATTGCGTCTATGCTATTGTTATATGAGGTTTGTTCGTTTTACAATATCGAGAAAAAAAACATTCAACGAAAAAGAGAAAATCAAGTGACCTTGGTGGCTCTGGTGTGTTGGCTATGAGACAAGAGGAGTGGTGGTTCTGGCCACAACTATAATCACAGTGTAGTGGTGGTGTGGTTGTGGACTGCAAATCGAGGTTGTAACAACGGAGTGATATGGAAACTATTGCAGAGTTGAGTTGGTATGAATAAAAATAATTAATGGAGAGGCCTAAATGCAGCAATGGTAGCAAGTACTTACCATGACATAGAAGCTGATCATGGTGTTACAGAGCTTGAAACATGCAATGAAGCTGTCAATGTAAGGTATATGAACATATTTCCCAACCTGACCAAAATATGTGTCAAACAAAATTTAGTGGGGAGGTAGGTGGTGTGAGCGGGTGCTGTCACAACATTTCTTGTCACCATTGGCATTGTAGTTGTCACCATATGCCTCCCCCCAACTCATCACAAACACCGAAAAGGAAAAAAAAAAATTTGAAATAGTAAACGGGATTAAACAACTCAAAATAATAAAGCCTTTCTTGATGAAACTAAGTGTGTTTGGTTGCATGAAATCCTATTTCATAGGAATCCATGAGAGGATCACATACATTTAAGCTAATTTTAGGTTCACTCACCAATTCAATATTAAATTCTGTGACCAATGGTGAGAATGGAAGATCCATGAATATGGGAATCACTTGCTTTGAAGGACAAATGAATGATTTCCATGTTCACGAGACTTTCATTCCACCATTGATCACAAAATCTCAGTGTTCTAAAAATCGCTAGGCGCTGGGCGGGCGGCGAGCAGGTGCCTAGCGCCCAGGGGCCTAGGCGGGCGCCTAGGCGGCACCTAGGCGGCACCTAGGTGGTCTAGGTTTTGTATTATTACTTTAATAATTTACAAAGTTAAGCATAATACCTTATCAATTACATCCAATTTAATGCCAATATACATATGCAAAATTTAAAAACATAAAAAATTAACAATCGTGAACAAAATTTATTAAAACTCAAATGACTGAAGTTGGTCATGATGGGTACTTTATATAAATTTGAATTTGTGTACTCTTTTATTTTTCTTCAAATTGCATGAATAACCTCAGTTATGTTTGATAAAATCTACATTAGTAAAATTGGTACCGGCAGATCCTTTGAGAATTCCATTAAGTAATCATCATTTGCTACATTTAGACATATACTGAATAAGAAACAATTAAATAGTTTATTTCTAAAAAATATGAAAGAAAATAAAATAAGAACACAATCAGCCTTATTAAAAAATAAAAAAATTAAAAAATAAAAAAAAATAAAAATCGCCCAGACCGCCTAGAGTCCGCCTAGACCCCGCCTAGATCCCGCCCAGACTGCCCAAAACCGCCCAGACTGCCCAGAACCGCCCAGACAGCCCGCCCAGCCATTAATCTGAGCGATTTTCCACCTTCTAGCGCCTAGGCCGATTTTTAGAACATTGCAAAATCTAATGATGGATGATGAGTGTTACCTAATTTAGCCTTAAATCACTACAAAAAACGAAGTCTAAAGCGGAACTTTCACGGCGGCGTTTCAATGAAAGCGACGGTAAAACATAATCAATAACAGCGTTTGGGCTACCAAGCGCCGGCAAAGAACAAAAATCAGCGGTAATAAACTGAGTCTTAAGCAATAACGGCGTGTATAATGAAGCGCCGGTAAAAAGATAACAATACCGGCGTTTATTCTCTAAAGCGCCGGTAAAGATAAAAAACCCCACCATACTAATGAAAATAAAATTGTGTTTTTTGAAACGCCGTATTAGATGTAAATAAGCGTCGGTAAAGATCTAACAATACCGTCATTTTATTTCAAAGCGCCGGTAAAGAGTAACCAATACCGGCGCTTTGTTTTTGAAGCGCCGGTAAATAAAAAAAAACCCGCCAACCCATCCCGCTGATGAAAATAAAATTATGTTTTCTAAAACGCCGCTTTAGATGTAAAAAGCGTCGGTAAAGATCGAACAATATTGATGTTTATTGTAGAAGTGCCGGTAAAGATCGAAAAAAAACCCGCGAATCCATCCCGTTAATAAAAATAAATTTTTGTTTTAAAACTCCGTATTAGAGGTGTAAAACGCCGGATTAGAGGGTACCTATTTATAATCTCCTCCCCTTTTGCGCTTGACTTCCCTCCTTCCTCTGCGCTCGACTTCCCTCCTTCCTGCTGCGCTCGCGACTTTCCTCCTTCTTCCTTCCCTCTCCTTAGCGCTTCCAGTCCTTCGTGACTTCGCTCATTCCCTCTTCCCTCCTTCGCTCTCGGTCTGACCGCTCTTCTCATCTCCTTGAAATCTCTGTTGAAATCTCTCAAACATTGTGGTGGTGGAGGTGGTACTCATTCAAGAACATTCGAATAGCAACCAAAGAGAAGAAACTCAAGGTACAATCGAATCTCTATGTGATGATTTCCAAATATAGGGTTTTTGGTTTTTGATGAATCCCTATTTTATAATCACTTTCGATTGTCTCCGTTGCTTCTCTTCATCATATGTATGTTCTATTACGCACAATTTCAATCATCCAAATGTATTTAAACCGATTTCTAGGGTTTCTTGCTGAATTTACTGCTTTTTTTCTTTGTATTTTTTTGTGATGTATATTTTTTTATTAATTTTTGAGCTGATATGGCAGTTCTTTGTGCATTTTTAGCCATTGTCATCCGCACAGGCCATGTATGGAGTATAAGAGCCTACTTATATTGGTTTTTGTTTTCGCCGTGAGATTGTTCATGACAATTTCAAGCTTGAAGCATGATGGTCTGAGGCTTGTAGTAATATTAATTTAGCAAGGGTTTAGATTTTGCGTATCACAAAGCTAAAGCAAGGGTATTTTCTGATTCAAGGGGGTGATTTTCCTACATAACTCTGATAGTAGCCAAGTCTCCGTTTGTATTCAAACTAAATCATTCGAACAATAGTGTTACAAGATACTATCTTTTAGCTCTTAGAAAATGATTAAAAAATTTAACTCTTGAATTCTACTAGTGCACTGAAAAAGGAACTTCACACATTCATTTTATGGTAAGTAAGTTATAATTCATTATAACCAACATCTTGTAGACTAAGCAATCATTAACAATATACAAATTAGAACTTGGTGTAGCTATGGTTAATCTCTGTAGGTTGTGATAAAACAGAAGTATAGACGACAATGACACTTGAAAATATCCATACCTTGCATGATTTTTGTCAGACGTGTGACGGGTGTGTTTTTGCTACTTTCCCAAATCAATAGCTCACTCATATAAGTGTATTTATTTCATAATTTTAATATGGAATCCTGTCAAGTTCCACAATGATAACTAGCTTGCATGTGTTGAGGATTTTTCTTTTTTAATTGGAGAACCCTAAGGTGCAACTGTCAGAGACTGTAGAGGTTCAGTATGCTTGGATACATGCGAGGTGCAATGTTTGTGCAGGGTTTGGGCATGCGAAAACTAATTGTCTTCGCAGCACTAATGCTAAGAATCCAGTTCAATGAGTGTGGAAAGATAATGGAAAGAAAGTTTCATTGCAAGAGGTAGAAAGTGAAGGATGGATCATGGCTGTAGGGAAACACACCTTCAAACCCAAGGCTCATTCGCCTTTGTTGAAAAGATTAGCAGCAATTTGGGTGCTGGAACTAGTTCTAATACTGAAGTGGTAGCTACTGGGGATGAGCAAGCAATTATAAACAAGTCTCTAACCTTGATGCATGTTGCAGAAGGAGTGGAGGTAAGAGTGTGACTTGGGAATGTCCCTCGATAAGGAAGAAGATACATTTATGTTGGTTGGACGGGAATGAGCTCTAATGATAAATTACAGGAGATGGAAAGTGTTGGAGCATAGTAACCTGATTAGGGTTGTGAGTTCAGGGAGAAAGTGGTATGATATACCCAAGAGATCCATGAGTTCGAATACTTTATCTGCTGCTAGTAGTAGTACTATCAGTTACTGGAGCTTCGGTTGAAACATATGGTATGTGAATTAACCAATAAAGGAAGGGATAGTGTTAATGGCAACACAGGGGGTCAAGCAGCTCCCTTTGTTGTGTATCCCTTTGTTGTGTAGTCTGCAGATGGCAGACTTATGTATTGAGGCCACAATGTATAATATATATATACTTCTTAGCAAGACAGAAAACAAACGAAAACACAAACAGAAAAGCAAGAGAATAGGACATTAAACTTGTTATGATAGTTTTCTTTTATCAGCTTTGAGATTTATATTGAAGCCATTTACCAATTACATCATAACACAACTATTTACATGGAAATAGTACATGGAGGCTGGAGGACTAATTACATAGCATAATAAATTTGAGTTTGCATTTACAAATACAGTTGCAATACTACGCTTGAGATAGGCAAATGCCTTTGATCTTAAATATAATATATTATTAAACAAGGTTGTCATAATCTAGATGAAATTTGAGTTGGCAAAGAGTTAACGAATGATTTAAACCAATGACCTCAAACAGAACAACTCCTATTTGTCGATGGTGCTGTTGGTTAATTGAGAATAACCAATTCATGCATGTAGAGATTTTCTTGTAAAGGTACTCTTTATAGTTAGTTTCTCTATGTGATTACAAATAACAAGTTTCTAGCTAGTGGGTCTAGAACTTGGTCTTTAACTGCAAAATATGAGCCTAGTATTACATCTTCGTGGATAGTTAACGCTATGTTGTATATCCACTACAAAAAATGTACTCTAAAACGCCACTTTGACTGCATAACACTATCGGCGCTTATTAACAAAAACACCGCTTGTAGCAAGATCCATTTCACATAGACTTTTCACTTACCACATTTGTTACCTTCCCTAAAAACTTTCAAGAAAAACATCCTGAGCAATGTGAATTTTATGACGTGCCAGAACATGAAGACGAGGCAACAGTCGATGAAACAGATGCATTGCAACCCCTAGTACTAGGGGATACATCAATCACTTGTTCACCAAGTGATGATGTGGATCATGTTGTATGGAATAGAGCTAATTTGCCA